>CM053028.1:613618894-614248894 GCA_028564925.1 Lithobates sylvaticus | reverse complement strand
CAAGAGAGAACAGAGAGAGAGAGAGAGAGAGAACAGAGCAAGACAGAGCGAGAGAGAGAGAGAGAACAGAGCGAGAGCGAGAGAGAGAAAAGAGCAAGAGCGGCGAGAGAACATAGCGTGAGCTCCGAGAGAACAGAGCGAGAGCTCCGAGAGAACAGAGCGCGAGAGAGAGAGAGAGAACAGAGCGAGAATGAGAGAGAGAGAGAGAGAGAGAGAGAGAGAGAGAGAGAGAGAGAGAGAGAGAACAGAGCGAGAACGAGAGAGAGAACAAAGCGAGAGAGAACAGAGCGAGAGAGAGCAGAGAGAGAGAGAGAGAGAGAGAGAGAGAGAGAGAGAGAGAGAGAGAGAGAGAGAGAGAGAGAACAGAGTGAGAGAACAGAGCGAGAATGAGAGAGAGAGAGAGAGAGAGAGAACAGAACGAGAGAGAGAACAAAGCGAGAAAGAACAGAGCGAGAGAGAACAGAGCGAGAGAGAGAGAGAACACAGAGAGAGCGAGAGAGAGAATGACAGAGAGCGAACGAGAGAGAGAGAGAGAGAACAGAGCAAGAGAGAGAGAGAGAACAGAGCAAGACAGAGCGAGAGAGAGAGAGAGAGAGAGAGAGAGAGAGACAGAGCGCGAGAGAGAGAGAGAGAGAGAGAGAGAGAGAGAGAGAGAGAACAGAGCGAGAGAACAGAGCGAGAATGAGAGAGAGAGAGAGAGAGAACAGAGCGAGAGAACAAAGCGAGAACGAGAGAGAGAACAAAGCGAGAAAGAACAGAGAGAGAGAGAGGGAACAGAGAGAGAGAACAGAGAGAGAGAACACAGAGAGAGAACAGAGAGAGAGAACAGAGAGAGAGCGAACGAGAGAGAGAGAGAGAGAACAGAGCAAGACAGAGCGAGAGAGAGAGAGAGAGAGAGAGAGAAAGACAGAGAGAGAGAAAACAGAGCGAGAGAGAGAGAGAGAGACAGAGAAATAGAGAGAGAGACAGAGCGAGAGAGAGAGAAACAGAGCGAGAGAGAGAGAGAAACAGAGCGAGAGAGAGAGAGAACAGAGCGAGAGAGAGAGAGAACAGAGCGAGAGAGAGAGAAAACAGAGTGAGAGAGAGAACAGAGAGAGAGAGAGAGAGAGAGAGAGAGAGAGAGAGAGAGAGAGAGAGAGAGAGAGAGAGAGAGAGAGAGAGAGAGAGAGAGAGAGAGAGAGAGAGAGAGAGAACAGAGCGAGAGAGAGAGAGAAGAGAGAGAGAGAGAGAGAACAGAGCGAGAGAGAGAGAGAGAACAGAGCGAGAGAGAACAGAGCGAGAGAGAGAGAGAGAATGACAGAGCGAGAGAGAGAGAGAGAGAGAACAGAGCAAGACAGAGCGAGAGAGAGAGAGAGAACAGAGCGAGAGAACAGAGCGAGAGAGAGAGAGAGACAGAGAAATAGAGAGAGAACAGAGCGAGAGAGAGAGAGAGAGAAACAGAGCGAGAGAGAGAGAGAGAACAGAGCGAGAGAGAGAGAAAAACAGAGTGAGAGAGAGCACAGAGAGAACAGAGCGAGAGAGAGAGAGAGAGAGAGAGAGAGAGAAGAGAGAGAGAGAGAGAGAGAGAGAGAGAGAGAGAGAGAGAGAGCGAGAGAGAGAGAGAGAGAACAGAGCGAGAGAGAACAGAGCGAGAGAGAGAGAGAGAGAACAGAGCGAGAGAGAGAGAGAGAACAGAGCGAGAGAACGAGAGAGAACGAGAGAGAGAACGAGAGAGAGAACGAGAGAGAGAGAGAGAGAGAGAGAACGAGAGAGAGAGAGACACACACACACATACACACATCAAAGAGACATCAGAGAATACAGAGAGAAACTCTGATTAGGTGGGAGGGGAAAAGTACTAATGTTAGGTGTCTGCCCCAAGCTTTGGTGCTATACCACGCCCACAGATTTCTAAGGGCTACAACCGAACGAGGAGGACTTTTTGAGAGGTACACACAATGTGAACTAGGTTATAACAACAATGTCTACTAAACTATGCAAAAAAGAATGGGGTTTTGGGTTTACAACCACTTTGGCTTCTGATCCCCTCCATATACGTAAGACATTGGGGCAAGAAGAGGTTGCTGTGCTGCACTGACTGTACAAAGTTTTGGACTCTTTTCTGAATTTGGTGTTTATTGCTCACCTGCACCAATCTCTATAGGAACCTCCTCCTCCTTCACTCTCACCATGATCACCATCTCATCATCATCTTCTTTCTCCTCTTCTTTAATTTTAACATTTTCCAAGATTCCGTTCTAAATGAGTGATAGTATTACAGGATTAATTTGCCATATTTTAACTAAACACAATATAAAAAAAGGAGGTTAAGAATTGCTCCGAGCCTCTTACCTGGTAATTCTGAGCGTAGTTGTGTTCTTCCTGTGTGCAATCCAAGGCATTGCGAGGGCTGAGGCATCTTTCTGGTCTCAAATTCCTGGTGTCCTCCTTCTGGTCCTCCATCAAGGCGTCCTTTTTCCTCGGGTCCTCCATCAAGGCATCCTTGTAGAGATCCTTGTGTCCTTCTAAATATTCCCACTCCTCCATAGAGAAATAGACAGTGACATCCTGACACCTTATAGGAACCTGACATGCACACAATGGTACCGTCACCATCCAGTCACAGCGCTTGCCTGTAACTGGATAACACCCGATAATTTGTGAAACCACTTACCTCTCCCGTCAGCAGCTCAATGATCTTCTGGGTGACTTCTAGAATCTTCTTGTCCTTTCTCTCGGGTATCAGTGATTGCAGTTGAGGCACTGTGATGAACACATTGTCCCCAGATTTCACCGGAGGAAAACGCTGTAATAAAATATCAACATAGTCATGTGACCTCCCAGAATCCTCCTCACCTCTCCCGTCTGCTCTGTGTTTTATTAATAGAGATTAGGAATGAGCTCAGGCATGTTCAGGTCCAAGTGCCAATCATACCGAGGCATTCCCCATCCTGCAGCCGAACATATACAAGCGATGTGTATGCAAGTGGCTGCGTGGCCAGGAATGCCTCGACCACTTATCATTGGCCAAGTACGGTTACAGTTTGACGAGATGGCTCAGTTGGGTTCAGAATAGGATACAAATATGCCTGAGCTCATTCTTATTAGAGATGAGAGTGATGTCATGTGACCTCCCAGAATCCTCCTCACCTCTCCGGTCAGCAGGCAGACAATCTCCAAGGTGAGGTTTAGTATCCTCTCTGTGATCTTGATCTTTTCCTTATCCATCCTTGGTGGAACAGTCAGGAAGAAGACTTGGGACCTGATAGAAGAAAAGAACTATGGTGAGGTCACAGCAGCCTTGACAATGAAGTACTGTAAAGCAGAAAACTACCGTAAATAAATTTATACAATAGGTGAGTGACATTAACTAATCCTAGTATTGAATAGAGATACAACTATGAACATTTTTAGTAAAGCATTTTGTTTAAGTGATAGAACTTCTGGGTGGAACAGATTAATGAACCAAGGAGCCTTCTACTAACCAGATGAGCTAGATGCACCACAAAGTCCTTGATGTCACAAGCTGCATGGTGCCAGCCATATATCTAAATCTCAACGCTCACTGAGGTCCATGGAGGCTCCTCAGAGTCAAGGTGGCCAGTCATGGTCCCATCTGAATAGTGCTGATGAAGTTCACTCTGGGGCGATCAGCCTCATCTTTAGAAGAGCTTGTTATTTCTGAAGCCTTCCTCCTGGAGCCTGACCTGGCCCGGCTATTTTTGGCAACTTCAGATAGTCTGACTAGATTTGGTTTGGTTGCAGAAGGGTACCTGCCCTTCTCTTGATCTCCTTCCATCGAAGAACTGCCCACCCGATCTCCTTCCGGGCCAAAAACTGCCCACCTGATCTCCTTCCGAGCCAAAAACTGCCCACCTGATCTCCTTCCGAGCCAAAAACTGCCCACCTGATCTCCTTCCGAGCCAAAAACTGCCCACCTTATCTCCTTCCGAGCCAAAAACTGCCCACCTGATCTCCTTCTGAGCCAAAAACTGCCCACCTGATCTCCTTCCGGCCAAAAACTGCCCACCTGATCTCTTTCCAGGCCACAAACTGCCCACTTCCAGCCAAAAACTGCCCACCGATCTCCTTCTAGCCAAAAACTGCCCACCCGATCTCCTTCCAGCCAAAAACTGCCCACCTGATCTCCTTCCAGCCAAGAACTGCCCACCTGATCTCCTTCCAGCCAAGAACTGCCCACCTGATCTCCTTCCAGCCAAGAACTCCCACCTACCTTCTTCATTTCTCTACTCACCCATGTGGGTTCACTAGCTGGAAACCACCACAGATCAGCCATTTAAATGGGCAAGAACTGCCATAAGAGCACTGGTCATCTAGAACTCTGGTCCTAATTGATCTACCATTTTTCACAATAGCAGATCCGCACACTTCTCCGAATCTCCTTCCAGCCAGGATCATCCATCTACTTTCTTTCTTGCTCTTTCTGCTCTGCTCACCCATAAGGGTTCCCCAGATGAAAACCACAATTGGCTAGCCAGGGTCAAGAACTGCCATAGTAGAACTCGAAAAGCAGACCATCCAGAACCCTGGTCCTGGGTGGTCTACTCTCTCCCTCCAGAGAAAATCCCCACAATTCTCCTGATCTCCTTCCAGTCAGGAGCGCCTTCTTCCTCGCTTTGCTTACCCATGTGAGTTCACCGGCTGGAAACCACCATAGATCAGCCATTTAGGGGAAATAAATGTCATAGCAGAAGTGCAATAGTAGACCATCCAAAACCCTGGTCCTGGATGGTCTACTATTTCTCTTCATAGCAAGTCCTCACGTTTGTCCTGATTTTCTTCTAGCCATGAGTACTCAACTACCGTCTTCCTTGCTCTGCTCACCCATGTGGGTTTACCAGCTGGAAAGCACAATAGATCAACCATGTAAAAGGGGCAAGAAATGTCATAGTAGAACTGGAAGGTTCTAAACTTTATCCTGATCTCCTTCCAGACAGGAACACCCATTTACTTTCTTCCTGCTTACCCATTTGGGTCCCCCAGCTGGAAACCACCATAGATCAGCCATTTAAAGGGGCAAGAACTGCCATTGTAGAACTGGAATAGCAGACCATCCAGAACCCTGGGTGGTATACTCTTTCCCTCCATAGCAAATCCTCACTATTCTCTCGATCTCCTTCCAGTCAAGAGCACCTTCTTCCTTGCTTTGCTCACCGTTGTGGGTTCACCAGCTGAAAACCACTATAGATCAGCCATTTAAAAGGGGCAAGAACTGCCATAGTAGAACTGGATTCATAGTTTCATAGTTTCATAGTTAGTAAGGTTGAATAAAGACATCAGTCCATCCAGTTCAACCTGAGTGTCTACAATTGTCCCTATCCCTGTACATTACACACTCATATCGGTCCCTACTCTCAAGGAGCCCACAATCCAAGGTCCCCATTAATATACTAGGGCCAATTTTTGGACAGAAGCCAATTAACCTACCTGCATGTCTTTGGATAGTGGGAGGAAACCGGAGTACCCGGAGGAAACCCACGCAGGCACAGGGAGAACATGCAAACTCCAGGCAGGTAGTGTCGTGGTTGGGATTTGAACCAGCGACCCTTCGTACTGCTAGGTGAGAGTGCTAACCACTACACCACTGTGCCGCCCATTAGTGGATTAGTGGACCATCCAAAACCCTGGTCCTGGATGGTCTAATATTTTCTTCCATCTCAGATCCTCACACTTCTGATCTCCTTTCAGCCATTAACACCCACATACCTTGTCCTCGCTCTGCTCACCCATATGGGTTCCCTAGCTGAAAACCGCCACTGGTTAGCCATTTAAAGGGGCAAGAACTGCCATAGTAAAACTGGAATTGCAGACCATCCAGAACCCTGGCCCTGGATGGTCTACTATTTTCCTACATAGAAGTTACCCTTCTCCTGATCTACCTCCAGTCAACAACACCCACCGACCTTCACTGTGCTCACTCATGTAGGTTCCCCAGCTGAAAACCACCACTGATCAGCCATTTACAGGGACAAGAACTGTCATAGTAGAACTGGAATAGTAGACCATCCAGAACCCTGGCCCTGGATGATCAACCATTTTCCCCCGTAGCAAATCCTCATGCTTCTCCTGATATCCGTCCAACCAACAACACCCACCTTCCTTCACCCTTGCCCTGATCACCCATGTGAGTTCCCCAGTTTAAAACCACCACTGATCAGCAAATTTAAAACCTGCCATAGTAGAACTAGAACAGCGAGACCTTTAAGAACCTTGATCCTGTATGGTCTACTATTTTCCTCCATGATTTCATTCCAGCCAAGAACACACATCTACCTTTATCCTCGCTCTGCTCACCCATATGGGTTCCCCAGCTGAAAACCACCACAGATCAGTTATTTAAAAAGGGGCAAGAACTGCCATAGTAGACCATCCAGAACCCTGGTCCTGGATGGTCTACTATTTTCCTCCATAGCAAATCCTCACGCTTCTCCTGATCTCCTTCCTTCACCCTTGCCCTGCTCACTCATGTAGGTTTCCCAGCTGAAAACCACCACTGATCAGCCATTTACAGGGGCAAGAACTGTCATAGTAGAACTGGAATTGTAGACCATCTAGAACCCTGGTCCTGGATAGTCAACCATTTTCCCCCCATAGCAAATCCTCATGCTTCTCCTGATATCCGTCCAACCAACAACACCCACCTTCCTTCACCCTTGCCCTGATCACCCATGTGAGTTCCCCAGTTGAAAACCACCACTGATCAGCAAATTTAAAAAGGGGCAAGACCTGCCATAGTAGAACTAGAACAGCGAGACCTTTCAGAACCTTGATCCTGTATGGTCTACTATTTTCCTCCATGATTTCCTTCCAGCCAAGAACACCCACCTACCTTCATCCTCGCTCTGCTCGCCCATATGGGTTCCCTAGCTGAAAACCACCGTAGATCAGCTATTTAAAAATTTAAAGGGGCAAGAACTGCCATAGTAGACCATCTAGAATCCTGGTCCTGGATGGTCTACTATTTTCCTCCATAGCAAATCCTCACGCTTCTCCTGATCTCCTTCCTTCACCCTTGCCATGGTCACCCATATGGGTTCCCTAGCTGAAAACCGCCACTGGTTAGCCATTTAAAGGGGCAAGAACTGCCATAGTAAAACTGGAATTGCAGACCATCCAGAACCCTGGCCCTGGATGGTCTACTATTTTCCTACATAGAAGTTACCCTTCTCCTGATCTACCTCCAGTCAACAACACCCACCGACCTTCACTGTGCTCACTCATGTAGGTTCCCCAGCTGAAAACCACCACTGATCAGCCATTTACAGGGGCAAGAACTGTCATAGTAGAACTGGAATCGTAGACCATCTAGAACCCTGGTCCTGGATGGTCAACTATTTTCCCCCGTAGCAAATCCTCACGCTTCTCCTGATCTCCTTCCTTCACCCTTGCCCTGCTCATCCATATGGGTTCCCCAGTTGAAAACCACCATTGATCAGCCATTTAAAGGGGCACAAACTGCCAGGGGTGGGACTGCATTCAGACACTGTTCTGCTGACAGTCTTTGGAGCTCCTAAGCCAGAGGACAACCAAGAGGGACACTTAGCCTTCTACCTCCTTCTTGACTACAGGGCTCTGTTATTTCCTAAGACTAAAGAGCTGGAAGGTTGCAAGCGAAGCCTACCCAGTCGCTGGGCGTCGACCGATTAGCTTCGGGTGACCTCTGAACCTCCCCCCCCAAAGAGTCGGTACGTAAATACGCCACACATATCAATCTTTTATAAGTAAGCCTGCACAGCCATGATCATAACATCCCTGCATTGGTGCCATTGTGACTGGTCCTCTTTGATGTCACAGATTGACAATCCAGCTCTGGACATGAATAGAACGATCCCAGGGCTGATAAAAGTCTTCCCCTCCTCCCCCCTCCACATAATACAGCAGAAAATTGGGGTCCTCCAAGAGAGCACACTCACCTTCCTCTCAGCACCCCTCTATCCTGAATACAAAGGATTTGCAGCCCACTTCCTCTCTATGGCTTGCCCACTTCCTCTCCGGAATTTCCACGCCGCACTGCCCACACCCAACATGGCCGGGCCAGCGGCCGTAGCCATGGGGGCACGCGCGAGGTATTTCCCACCCCGGCGGTCATTTTTTAGGAGCCCACGGCGGCGGACGTCCCTAGCTATTAAAGCTGTATGTGTGCGGCGGCGTACAGCGGACGGGGACATGTCTTTAGAATGTCCATAAGGCGGCCATTTTGTTGTAGCTCGACTACAAAACTGGAAACTTGGTTGCACCCAAATTTAACTACTTGCGGACCAGGCTTTTTCTGTCACTTTTTGTTTTCAAGTTTAAATCAGTATTTTTTAACCAGAAAATTACTTATAACCCACCAAACATTACATTATATATATATATATATATATATATATATATATATATATATATATATATATTTAGCAGAGACCCTAGATAATAAAATGCCAATCGTTACAATTTTTTATGTCACACGGTACTTGCGCAGCGGTTATGCAAATGCATTTTTTGGGGAGGGGGGAAATACACTTCAAAGGACCAGGCCTTCTTCTGACATTTGTTGTTTACAAGTTTAAATTTGTATTTTTTGCTAGAAAATTACTTACAATTCCCAAACATTATATATTAGACCCTAGAGAATAAAATGGTGGTTGTTAATATTTTATGTCGAACCGTATTTGCGCCGCGGTGTTTCAAACGCACTTTAAAAATAAAAATACACTTTCATGAATTATAAAATATATATAAAAAAAACGCAGAGTAAATAGATACCTAACATGTCACGCTTCAAAATTGTGAATGCTCATGGATTGGCGACAAACTACGGTACTTAAAAAAACGCTTCCAGGTTATTATCACGGCCAGCCGATCAAAGCCGAATCCACTTTTGTTTGGCTGTCCAGCCAGCCCACGGATGCGCCGCTCAGGTTGGCCGCTCAGGTTTTCCCGGTGGGACGGGAGAGCCAGAGAAAGCCGTGGAAGTCGGCAGGAGGGCGTCCCCTCCTGCTGCTTGTAATAGTAATCAAGCAGTTAGTTAGCCACTCCAATTGCTATTAGGAGACAGCCAACCGCCGGCTCTAAAAAAAACGGTACCTGGGTGATGCCTCCAGCTGCAGGCATCATCCCGGTATAACCCACGAAAGTCCAGCGACGTATGGGTACGTCGCTGGTCATTAAGTGGCTATAGAAACCTCAGTGCCGATGGCTAGGAGCGAGCAGGATGGCGCCCTGGAGGGGCAATCTTCCAAAGTGCTGTGAGGTAAATTCGTGGAGCCAAAAGGAGACACATGCCGAATTAGCGGGACGTTGAAATCCCAGGACGGTCCCGCAGGATCTGGGACAGTTGGGAGGTCATTTTTGCCCATGCAGGGTGAAGGAACTGCTTACGGCTGTTTTCCTTCATTTAGCTGCTGGGATTGAGGGAAGGATACAAGTGGCTGGTGTTGTAGCTTTACACAGGGCTATGGAGGCCACCTGTGACTATGCTGATTGGCCCAGCAATTTCACAGGGAGTGAGCCACATGTACCCAAAGTGCCAGGTAGGCTCCCGGTGCTAAACAGAGCGGCAAGAGAGTGACTAGACAGGTAAATATAAGCTGTTGGGAGTTTAAAGCAAATCTGCTGATTTGCCCTCACTAGGGAGATCACAGGTTAGCTTAAATTACCCCCCCCTTCGACAATACTCTGAAATCTGAAATGGACGTTTTTTTTTTTTGCTTGTGTCTGCTGCCCTCTACTGTCTGAATTTGTAAATGCCTGTAAATATATTTTGTATGCACTTCCTGCCCCTGGTTATTGACTTTGAAACCCCAGAAGGAGGCAGTGTAAAGAATACATTTCAGCCACATGCCCCGTCCATGATGCTAAATCCTAAACCAGCAGAGACTATTCTACAATACTAGGGAGGGACTAAAGCGTACAGTAGATAGGCTGACTCATAGTGCCACACCACAGTTCCTGCCGGTGAGAAGTTCCTTTCCAGGCTGGTCGGACAACAGTTGGACCGCAGATCTTGCCATACAGTTTCCTGCCATCTATATACCTCTCCATATATTCTGCTTCTTGGTAGCTTTTTGAAAAAAGTGGTGGGAAAAAATGATATTGACAGTGGGTGTGGTTACAATACAAAGGGGGCGTGGTTAAAACATGATCATGGTTTAGGGCATTTTCTCAATCGCTTTATAGTTCACAGATAGGCTATGGCCTCCTTAAAGGGTAACTCCACTTTTGTGGTAAAAATATTATAGCATATACAGCTACACAAGTCATATTGTAATTGGATGTTATTAAATATTAAATTTCCTTTCAAATCTGCAGCTGTTGCAATTTTCTGTAAAATTAAATGCAATATGGCAATCTGGAGACGTTCTGTATACAGATGGTGTAAAGAACGCCCCCAGAAATTGAATTTCCTGCTTGTGTGATTGGCTGACTGATTTTCCCAGAAGTCTGCACTAAGATACAAGTCAGTCTTTGGGCATCCCCGTCAACAAAAATGTCATTTTTGGTGAGATATTCCCAAAGGGAAATTATGTCTAAAGGGATCCAGCCCCTGCCACTTTCCTCATTAGAACCCTGTAAGAGTACTGGGTCATTTACTCACACAGCCACAGGATCATTGGTTGCCACCAGGCACTCTCCAGTGAGGGAGACACAAACTCGCACCACCATAGGACAGCTGGACACCTTTCCCCCCAACTTCCTCCTGGTACTCTCCAGTGAGCTTCTCCAGACATAAACAATCTCCATGGCTAAATATACGCATACGCAATCATCTTTTTAAATAAAAACCCTTTTTTGCTATCATCTAGATTTTGTACTTTTGTGCCTCTAAAGTCCACTTATCCCTTAGTTAGTCCTTCTTTACATCCATGGCTAAAATGTTGCAACTAGACCCCTCAGCTGAAGCCTTAGCTGGGACTTCTAGATGACACCTTCAGAAATCCCTTCAGAGATCCCAGGAACTCTGCTTCCCCTGCCCCAGGCCCCAGACTATTTATGAACTTTCCCACCACTTTCTGGGCACACCTTTCTAGGGATTGGCTGGCGTTCCATAAATATTCAGGCTACCTATTCTGTTTTTCCTCCCACTATAATTATATAATTCTCTAGAATACAAGGGGAAATAATCAGAGCAGCAGCCTGTGAGCCTTAAAGCTGAGGTACGCCGATTTTATTTTTATTTTTTAAAGTCAGCGGCTACAAATAATGCAGCTGCTGACTTTTAAAATAAGGACACTTACCTGTCCAGGGCACTCACGATGTCGGCACCCAAAGCCGATCTATCCCTCGGCTGTCGGGTGCTGCCGCCGCCATCTTTGGTAAGGGAACCCACGGGTGGCTCAGGTATCTATGCCCGGAAGTGGGAGCAAAATACCTATATTAGACAGGTATCTGCTCCCCCCTGAAAGGTGCCAAATGTGACACCGGAGGGGGGGAGGAACCGGAAAAGCGGAAGTTCCATTTTTGGGTGGAACTCCGCTTTAACAATCAACCCTTGCTCTATTGCTTACTGAGGAGCTAAACTAAATTTATCCAACAACCTACACTACTCTAGGTGAGTGCTACACAAATATCCTCTGTCTTCAGAGTTT
Organism: Lithobates sylvaticus; assembly: GCA_028564925.1. Classification (NCBI taxonomy): domain Eukaryota; kingdom Metazoa; phylum Chordata; class Amphibia; order Anura; family Ranidae; genus Lithobates; species Lithobates sylvaticus. Next base: position 614,237,324 of record CM053028.1, on the reverse strand, counting down.
GAAGTTTTGCCCCTGGAAAAGTCACCATGTTTTAAATAAATGTAGCCAGGTGCTTGGCTAAGAATAGAGAGTAAGTGAAAACACAACCAAACTGATAAGATGCATGGAGGAGCTCAGCTATGAGGAAAGATTAGAGGAACTGAATTTATTCTCTCTTGAGAAGAGGAGATTAAGGGGGAATTGATTGACATGTACAAATATATAAGGGGTCCATATAGTGAACTTGGTGTTGAGTTATTCACTTTACAGTTAACACAGAGGACAAGGGGGCACTCTTTACATCTACAGAAAAAGAGATTTTGGCTCCAAATACGGAGAGGTTTCTTCGCAGTAAGAGCTGTGAAAATGTGGAATAGACTCCCTCCAGAGGTGGTTCTGGCCAGCTCAGTAGATTGCTTTAAGAAAGGCCTGGATTCTTTCCTAAATGTATAAAATATTACTGGGTACTAACATTTATAGGTAAATTTGATCCAGGGAAAATCCGATTGCCTCTCGGGGATCAGGAAGGAATTTTTTCCCCTGCTGTAGCAGATTGGATCATGCTTTGCTGGGTTTTTTCGCCTTCCTCTGGATCAACTGTGGGTATAGGATTGGGTATGTGGGATTGTAGGATCAGGGGCGGATCCAGGGGGGGGGCAACGGGGCAATTGCCCCCTCCGAGAATGCAGGTGAGTGAGGTGGGCGGGCGGGCAGGCGGCTCCACGGCTGAGAGCCCGGGTGGCTCCGTTTGTGAGAGAGCGGGCCGCTCCGTGGGTGGGCCGGGCGCCTTGGTTGGTGAGCAGCTGTGCGGCTCGGTGACAGTGTGTGAGCGGGCGCTGGGCTGCTGGCCAATCAGGGGGCGGGGGAGCAGAGAGATGACCTCATCTCTCACTGCCCGGCGCCCGCCCGGCATCCCTGCAGTTCCGCCCTCACTCACTGTGCAGTGTGCAGGCAGCCGCGGCAGCAGAGAGATTACATCATCTCTCTGCTGCTTGACTGGTAATCTGCTGCCTGACTCTGGGACACAGAAAGAGACAATTATAGCAGGCAAGTGACAATCAGCAACGTGTGGCATGGGACGTGGCAAGTGACAATCCGCAACGTGTGGCATGGGACGTGGCAAGTGACAATCTGCAATGCGTGGCATGGGACGTGGCAAGTGACAATCCGCAACGTGGGGCATGGGACGTGGCAAGTGACAATCCGCAACGTGTGGCATGGGACGTGGCAAGTGACAATCTGCAATGCGTGGCATGGGACGTGGCAAGTGACAATCCGCAACGTGGGGCATGGGACGTGGCAAGTGACAATCTGCATCTGGCGACGTGGCAAGTGACAATCCGCAACATGTGGCATGGGATGTGGCAAGTGACAATCTGCAACGTATGGCATGGGACGTGGCAAGTAACAATCTGCAACATGTGACATGGGAAGTGGCAAGTAACAGGCGACGTGGCAAGTGACAATCTGCATCTGGTGACAGGCAACGTGGCAAGTGACAATCTGCATCTGGTGACAGGCGACGTGGCAAGTGACAATCCGTAACGTGTGGCAGGTGACAGTGGCAAGTGACACGCTCGGGGCTCCTACTGATTTTGCATTATGGTGAGTTGAACCATTCCATTTTTTAATACAATGTAATAGTAATAATGCGCTTCAATCATCCTGACACCATAACAACCATGGTGCCGGGATGATTGAAGCGCTAACACCAGCCATTTCCTCAATAAATTTACCCCAAAAAAAGTATTTTCTGGCAGTGCCCCTCCCGACACTAGGCTCTGGATCCGCCCCTGTGTAGGATATTATTTTTATTTATTTATGTATATGGTTGAACTAGGTGGACTTGTGTCTTTTTTCAACCTAACTATGTAACTGTCTGCAGCTGCTCTCTATAGCTCTCTGCAGTGCTGAGCTGATTAATGTCTGTTTCCAGAAAGAGAAGGGAGCTGCTAAGCAGGGAGAGTTCCATAGTTGCCAACAGTCTCAAATTGCCCGGGACATTCACGGAAATCAGACTGATGTCCGGTTTCTTCCCGTAAATCAGACTCACGGACAGCTGAGAGTTACTGGATCACTGTATAGAAAAAACACGATTATGGCACCGGTTAATCACAGGCACTCCCAGAGATCTCTCCCCTACCTCCTCCACCTCCTGCCTGTGTTTGTGGATTGGTCAATAGCTCCTCCTTCAGCAGCTAATCAGGCGGCACACTCTGGGAATCACTCAGAGTCTCCAAATGAGAATATCAACAAGAGTCGGAGCCTGAGAGACTCGCAGATTGATTGGGTAGGTCTCAGGGTGGGGGTGCAGCCGGCCCTCTTTCACTGGTGCACATGAGGCTCAGGCTGCAGAGACAAAAGGAGAGCAACAGGAGGTAAGTTACCGGTGTGATGGCCATGGATACCCAACTCCACACTTTGTTATGTAGTGGCTGTATAGAACATGTGCCGACTCTAAAAGGGACTGACCACTATTCAGAGTGTAGTTGTTGTCCATAGCAACCCATCATAGGTTATCCTCTACTCCAAACATGGGTCACCCCTTGTCCCAATCACTTGTCACTCCTCTTTCCAATCATATGTTACTCCTCATTTCACAAATGTCTCATCCCTCAAGTCAATCAGTAACTCCTCATTCCATTCATGGGTCACCTCTTGTTCCACTAATGAGTTGTCCCTCTCCCCTCGTTTCAAACACAAGTCCCTCCTTGTTTTAAACATGGGTCACTTATTGTTCCAACCATGGGTCACCCCTTTTTCCACTAACGGGGCATTAATCATGGGTCACTCCTTGTTCAAACCATAGGTCATCCCTAATTCCAGTTATGGGTCACTCCTTGTTCCAAACACAGGTCACCACTTGTATCAACTATGGGTTATCCCTAGATCCAGTAATGGGTCAACCTTCCTTCCAATTATGGGTCACAGACTTGTGTCCATTTACACCTGCCTACCTCCAGGTCTGATCATGTCCGCTGAAAAAAAAGAGTGACAGGGGATTTGTCCTCTTCTGTTTAAGTGTATCGGATCAGAGGGTAGTCGGGTGTAAACAGACAGGCGGAGTCTGTTTACTTTTGGCCACCCATAAAGCAGAGTGGGCTCTGTCTGTGTCCACTCTGCAGAAACTGAACAGACATCGATCTGCTATCCGCCACACACTGATCAGCAGGGGATTTGTGTGCTGATGACGCAATGTGCGTTCCTGACTTTTGTGTTCTCCTGACCCCCTTGTCCTCTGCCCTGGTGGCGTCCACATACTACGGACATCTGTACACTGCCCTACATACTACGGACATCTGTACACTCCCCCACATACTACTGACCTATGTACACTGCCCTACATACTACTGACCTCTGTACACTGCCCTACATACTACGGACCTCTGTACACTGCCCTACATCCTACTGACCTCTGTACACTGCCCTACATACTACTGACCTCTGTACACTGCCCTACATACTACTGACCTCTGTACACTGCCCTACATACTACGGACCTCTGTACACTGCCCTACATCCTACTGACCTCTGTACACTGCCCTACATACTACTGACCTCTGTACACTGCCCTACATACTACTGACCTCTGTACACTTCTCTACACCCTACTGACCTTTGTATTCTGCCCTACATACTACCAACATCTGTACACTGCCCTACATACTACTGACCTCTGTTTACTGCCCTACATACTACGGACCTCTGTACACTGCCCTACGTGATACTGACCTCTGTACACTGCCCTACATACTACTGACCTCTGTACACTGCCCTACATACTACTGACCTCTGTACACTGCCCTACACCCTACTGACCTCTGTACACTTCCCTACATACTAATGACCTCTGTACACTGCCCTACACCCTACTGACCTCTGTACACTGCCCTACATACTAATGATCTCAGTACACTGCCCTACATACTACGGACCTCTGTACACTGCCCTACATACTACGGACCTCTGTACACTGCCCTACATACTAGTACTGACCTCTGTACACTGCCTTACATACTACTGACCTCTGTACACTGCTCTACACCCTACTGACCTTTGTATTCTGCCCTACATACTACCAACATCTGTACACTGCCCTACCTTCATTACCTATTTAACATTACCACATTCTCCATTATGTAAGTCATCTCAGACTCTAACCACACACCCTTTAAGCCACGCCAAAAATTTCGCCAAATTTAAACCACAACACATTTTAAAGTAAGCCACGCCCACATAATGGATGGTTACGCCCCTAATTAACATACTGCTCTGCCTACACTGGCTTTCTGGAAAAAAAAGTGTCCCTAAATATTTTTTTTAAATGTTTGCAACTATGGAGTTCAATAGACTAAGTCAAGCAGCACCACACTGTGGGAACTGTAGTCCAGAGGAGAGGTTCTACTGTGTTAAGAGTTTTGAACTACATTTCCCAGAGAGAGATTGCCAAGAGGAGGGGAAACAGAAGAATTTTCCAGGCTGTAAAGTGAAAAACGCTCTATTGCTGAAGTAGGAGATCGGAGAGTGCACATTGCTGTCCAGAGTACACCATTGTTGCTGCATACTGGCAGCCTGAGTGAGAACCGGAAGGACTTATCGCTGTGTGTGACTGGACCATGAGCTGCAATATCGCTGGGACCGGTGAGCTGCTGCTGTCGTCATTTATCATCTGCTGTTGGACAGAATAAGCCCTTTAGAATATGAGTATACAGCTATCTTGTAGTTACTACTGCCTGCAGGTTTGAATGTACTCATGTGCACCACTGGGAAAACTGGCCCCCCAATGCTAGCCGTCTGAAGAGATAGGACCAAGTGCTGCCTTCCCTATAGCTGCTCCGCAGAGACCTATTGCTAATATTTAGAGGTATCCACACTGCAGTTTTTGCTTCTATGTACTGTTTATTGCTGACTTTGCTGATTCATTAGTTAATTCCAGTCTAGTGGTACAGAATGTTATGGTACACCATTTATTCAAACCCATATTAATACAGTTAATTTACCACTAAACAGTCGTGCCTATTTCCTGGTACACAGGATTTACAGTTGAGTTAAAGTGTCACAATCAGGCATCAGGGCTTGAAGACCAGTTGCTATAGCAGTTGCAGGACTACCACCGACCAGCAGGATAGGTACACAGGCAGTCACCCTGGCAGATGACACAGGCTCACCTGAGGTTCGGTGTCTAAATACTAACCGGTGTTCACCAGAGCTCCTGATGGTGGAGATGGATTTAGCTGCGTGCTAGTACCAGGTCGCTGTCCTCGGCTTTGCCCCACAAGGGTGTGAGCAAACCGGGGTCCAGAAGCAGATGAGCAGATAAGGATCAAACAACAGAAAACAAGCCAAAAGGTCGGTAACGAGTAGTTGCAGGTTGGGATCAGGCAGTCGAGTAGTCAAGAAACAAGCCAAGGGTCGATCACGAGTGGCAGTAAAATACAGACGGCAGCAGGGAAGACAAGAGCACAGCACTGGCTGAGAAGGCACAATAACCGGGCAAAAAGGAAGTGCTGAGACAAGGCTTATATAGGAAGTTCATTGGAGGAGCAAGGAGTTTAAGGTTCAACAGCAATCAAGACACAAGGCAGGGTTACCCAATGGATCAGATAGGATTGTCCAATAGATCAGGCAGGGAGCTATCCAGCACCCCAGATAGCTCAGTGGGAATGAGTCAACGGCAGACAACGAAGAGGTCCCCGGTTCGAGCCCAGGTCCTGACATAGAGATATCTATACTTCAGCTCTTATAAGTGCTTGTAGCAGTTTTCATTCTGAGCTGAGGTTATTCACAAAATCAAGGAAAAGAACAGAGAACCCAATCAACCAAACGTCTCCCGTGGAAGTAGCGCTAGATGAATTACCAATGAAACAATTGTTTATATCAAACTCTGGTTTTATTCAACACTTTAATAGAAGAATACAATCAAAACTTTAATAGAAAAATATAGTCATATTCTTATTCAATTTATAAATATATTATCTATTATCAATAATAAAGCAATTTACAAACAAGTCTATCATGGCATTATAACACATTCCTGAGCCCCTTACTTGAACCTATGGGCTTTAAGGCTGTTACCTCTGTGTCACAATTAATTGGGAAAGCCTAGTTCAAAGGACATATGTGCAGGTCCCGCGCTATAGCTAAAACATGGCTACAGCGCGGCTCTCCAGTTCTGGGAGGGCATCCATGGACATCCTCCCAGAACCGCGCCCCCTTGGGGAGCACTCTGTGACCGCTGTATCCTTTGGACACAGCTGATCACAGATCGTGGTAAAGGGCCAATCACAGCGGCCTTTTACCATGTGATCAGCTGTGTTTAATCACAGCTGGTCACATGTAAACAAACTTGCCAGTTATCGGCAGTCCTTTCCTCACACGTTGTCTCTACGAGAGGAAAGGAGAGGTGATAACCAGCAAGGCTGACAGGGCACAGTGAGTACATTCTTTACACTGATAATCAAGGCACTGTTCATCTGTGACCTGATTACCCTGTTTCCCCGAAAATAAGACTAGCGTGATTGTCGGTGATGGCTGAAATATAAGCCCTAACGCCCAAATAAGCCCTACCCTGTTTCCCCAAAAATAAGCCCTACACAGAATATAAGACCTACAAGGACTTTAACTAGGGCTTATTTGGGGGGTCTTTTATTGCAGCCATCACCGACAATCACGCTAGGTCTTATTTTCGGGGAAACAGGGTATCAGTGCAGTCCCATCAGTGCAGCTTATCAGTGCCTCCATATCAGTGAAGCCTCCTCAGTGCCCATTATTTCAGCCTTATCAGTGCACATCAGTGAAAAAGAAAAATTCATTTTTTGCAAAATTATATAACAGAAGCTAAGAAAAACATATTTTCTGGTCTGATTTAGTTTGTTTAGCAAAAAAAGAAAATAAATAAACAGTGGTGATTAACCACGTAAGGACCGGAAAGATTTTCCCCCTTAATGACCAGGCCATTTTTTGCTATTCGGAACTGCGTTGCTTGAACTGACAATTGCGCGGTCATGCGACGCTATACCCAAATAAAATTGACGTCCTTTTTTTCCCAGAAATAGAGCTTTCTTTTGGTGGCATTTGATCACCTCTGCGTTTTTTATTGTTTGCACTATAAACAAAAAAAATCGTAGATGTTGAAAAAAAAAAAAAAAAAATATTTTTTACTTTTTGCTATAATACATATCAAAAAAATGTTTCATCGGTTTAGGCCAATATATATTCTTCTACATATTTTTGGTAAAAAAAAAAAAATCGCAATAAGCGTATATTGATTGGTTTGCGCAAAAGTTATCACTATACAAAATAGGGGATATATTTAGGGCATTTTTATTATAAATCTTTTTTTTTTTTTACTAGTAATGGCGGTAATCAGTGATTTTTTAGCGGGGCTGCGACATGGCAGAGGACAGATCGGACACTTTTTTTGGAACCATTGACATTTATACAGTGGTCAGAGCTAAAAAATAGCCACTGATACTGTATAAATGTAATTGATAATGAAGGGGTTAACACTAGGAGCGATCAAGGGGTAAAGTGTGTTAACTAGAGAGTGTTTCTAACTGTGGGGGGATGGGACTGCCTGGGGGAGGAGACCAATCACTAATTAGTAGGAGCAGCGGATCTGTCTTTCCTACCCTGACAGAACGGAGATCTATTTACTTTGACAGATCTCTGTTCTAATTCTGTCAGGAGAAATCGCGGGTGGACGGTGGGCATGGTACCTGCCGGCCACATGCATCGCGCCTGCCGGCCACATGCATTGTCTCTGGTGTCGTGACCCAGGCACGTGCACACGCCCCCTAGAGCTCTTAAAGCGGCCGACATACAGTTACGATGATTTGCCCAGGGGAGCCAACCTGCCCCAGTATAACTGCGGCGGCTGGTCCTCAAGTGGTTAAATACCATCAAAAAAAAGCTCCGTTTCAATAAAATTATAAATATTTAATTTAGGTACAGTGTTGCATGACCGCGCAATTGTCCTTCAAAGTGTGACAGAGCTAAAAACTGAAAATTGGCCTGGGCAGGAAGGGGGTGATAGTGGCCGATATTGAAGTGGTTAAGAAATAGCACAGCCAATCAAAAATGACTGCAGCTGAATATGGCGGGTTGTGCACAGGTGATAATAAGTATATTAGCTGCAGATTTTTGGAGCAATTCTCAGTTCAGCACATCCCACTACAGAAAACCACCTAAAAATCATTGCAGTTAATGAACAGTTTTACCTCCTTTCCTTGCATTGGGTGAGCAGCTTAAATGCAAAGCATGACCCGACACCCCATAAGTTATGTGCCTGTGCCCATTATGTAGTGCAACTGCACCAGCTCAGTTGTGATGATGCAGCTTTCCTGCCACTGATCCTGCATGAGCTCTGCTGTCTTTCCGCGGGGCGGGGCGGGGATATGGAACCTGTGCATGTAAGTTCTAAAGCATTTTCACAGCATTGTCTATCAAAGAGGCAAAATATGTATTGGAGTTTTTGTCTTATTTAATTAAAACCAACTCCAACAGATTAAAAACAACAATAAAAACATTCTCAGAACAAAACTGAAATATAAATTAGAAAAGTTAAAAATGACATAAACCTCCTGGAAATTTCGGAAGTGCCGAGATGTTCTTGCAACTGTTCCCACCCACCTTTGGTTGGAACATCCATTGGTGAATTTGGAGATAGCTTCATCTTATCTTTATCCTTTACTGCCTACTAAAGTCTAATATCTTCTCTAAATGTCCTCCACATTGGACACTGAATGGTCTTCAAAGATTAGGCTTCCTGCTTCTCTCATATGAATGCTGCGATTGATCAGATATGGTCTCTTGGAGGAGATCACAGTAGTCGATATCTCTCACTGGTGAAGTCTTCAATGTCTTTTAAAGGCCTGATGTCTCTGTGAATGAATTTCCACGCTCAGAACACAGATAAGGTCTCTGTCCCGTATGAATCCTCTGGTGTTTAACCAGATAGCATTTCTGAAGGAAGGATTTATCAAATTAGGGACATGAGTATGGTCTTCAATGGTTAGGCTTTCCGCTTCTCTCGTGCAAATGTTGTGATGGATTAGATTTGGTCTCTTGGAGGAGATCACAGTAGTCAATATCTCTCCCCGGTGAAGTCTTTGATCTTTTGGAGAAGATCACAGTAGTCGATATCTCCTATGAAGTCATCAATGTCTTTTAAGGCCTAAGGATTCCGTTAATAACTTCTCATGCTCAGAGTACAAATAAGGTCTCTGTCCTGTGTGAATCCTCTGGTGTTTAACCAGATAGCATTTCCAAAGCATGGACTTATCAAATTCAGGACATGGATATGGTCTTCTGATTAGGCTTCCCGCTTCTCTCGTGTGAATTTTGTGATGGATCAGATTTTGTCTCTTGAAGGACAACACAGTAGTTGATACTTCTCACCGGTGAAGTCTTCGATGTCTTTTAAGGCCTGACGTCTCCGTGAATGACTTCCCACACTCAGAACACAGATAAGGTCTCTGTCCCGTATGAATCCTCCGGTGTTTATTCAGATCACATTTCTGAAGGAAGGATTTATCACATTCAGGACATGGATAGGGCTTCTCCCCAGTGTGCATTTTGCGGTGTCGATCGAGGTGACCCCGCTGGCCAAAACATTTCCCACACTGTTTGCACTTGAATGGCTTTTCTCCAGAATGAATTCTGATGTGAGTCACAAGACTTATTTTCTTGGTGAAACATTTCCCGCAATGTAGACAGGAAAAGGGCTTCAAGCCGGTATGAATTCTCCGATGCTGGAGGAGATTTGACTTCTGGGAGTAGAATTTCCCACATTCAGGACATGGATAAGGCCCCTTGGACTGCAGAGTATTTGGTTCTTTGAGAACAACTGCTTTCTTTTTAGATTTTTTCTTACAAGGTTGCTTAGAGCGAGACTTTTCTTTAAAGATTTTCCCACAGTAACTTCCCCAATGTTTCAGAAATATTGTCTGGCGTCTAAAACATCTGCCACATACTGGACATGAAATTTCCTTGAGACCATTTTTATCTGTATTTCCAGTCACACAACCCGATCGGTCAGGAAGAGACTGCTTTGGGTTAGAGGTATTTATGGTAAGGGCATGTGACTTATTTTGAGAATGCTCCTTAGAATTGGAGGCTTCCAGTGTTTGATGAAGTGCCAGGCCATTATTTGGGGTAACCGTATATGTCTGTTCGAAAGAGGTTTCCTGAAGATTTGAGGTGTCTGGGGATTGATCAGCCTTGTGAGGTTCTAAATGGATGTTTGGGAGAACATAATATGACTTCTCCAAAGAAGATTCCTCAGAGGATTTGGGTATATTATCCAAGCTGCAAATTTCTGGATGGTTAGTTGGCATGATAGCAAGAGAACCATTGGGTGCAAGTTCCTCAGGACCACCGGAATCAGCTAAATTATGAGCACTAAGAGGTTCATAGTAGATATTTAGGGCGAGAGCTTGAAAAGACTCATGAAGGCCAGAGGAATCGAGACATCGGTGAGCATTGCATAGTTCTTGAAGAATATCTGTTGTAATAGGAGGTGATTCAGAGGATCTAGATTCTTTTGGGTTAGAGGGGCTGGGTGAGCTATCCACATTGTGACATTCTAGAGGAGCATCTTGAGTAACTGATTGAGACATTGTGTGAAGGCCAGAGGAATCCATACATGGGTGAGCATTGCACAGTTCTTGAAGAATATTTGTTGTAATAGGAGGTAACTCCATGGAGCCAGGTTGTTTTAGGTTAGAGGGACTGGGTGGGCTATCCACATTGTGACATTCTAGAGGAGAATCTTGAGTAACAGATTGTGACATTGTGTGAAGGCCAGAGGAATCCATACATGGGTGAGCATTGCACAGTTCTTGAAGAATATTTGTTGTAATAGGAGGCAATTCCATGGAGCCAGGTTCTTTTTGGTTAGAGGGACTGGGTGGGCTATCCACATTGTGAGGTTCTAGAGGAGCATCTTGAGTAACCGATTGTAACATTGCGTGAAAAGATACTTCAGGATCTGGTGATCTAGCTACTCTCTGAAGTCCCGGAGGAGTAATTGGACAAATGGTATGAGCTTTGATAGGAGAAGGTTTCTCAGGATTATAAATCGGATCCAGAGATCTAATAGAGCTTTTTGGATGAATATTTGATGAATCAATAGAATATTCGTCAAGTTTAGAGGGATCTGGTGATCGGTCAGCACTCTGGAATGCTGATCCTACATTTGGCATGAGAGCATGTGACTCCATGGGAACGAAATCCTTAGGATGAAAGCGGCTGGATGCTCTATCCACACTTTGATGTTCTAGAAGGACATTTGAGTCAACATTAAGTGATACATTGGGAGAAAATTGCTGAGCTATGGAGGGGTCTGGCGATCTGTTCACATTGTGATGTTCTGGATAGACATTTGGGTCAACACTCAGTGATACACTCGGTGGACATTGCAGAGTCACGGAGGGATCTGGTGATCTGTTTTCACTGTGATGTCCTACATGGATATTTGGAGATAAGTGTGATTTAGCAGAAGATTCATCAGGATAATAGGAATCCGGTGATCTGTTAAGTGAACAGATATTGGGAGAAACAGAGTGTGACTTCATGGAAAATAATTCCGTAGGATGAGAGTGGTTGGGTGATCTATTCACACTGGGAGGTTCTGATTGGACATTCGAGTCAACAGTGAGTGATACATTGGGAGGAGATTGTTCGGATATGGATGGCTCTGGTGATTTATTTCCATTGTGATGTTCTGGATAGACATTTAGGTCAACACTGAGTGATAAACTCTGAGAAGATTGCTCAGCTATGGAGGCATCTGGTGATCTGTTTTCACTGTGATTTCCTGCATAGATATTTGGAGAAGCATGTGATTTAGCAGAGGATTCGTCAGGATGATAGGAATCCGGTGATCTGTTAAATGAACAGATATTGGGGGAAATAATGGATGACTTCATGGGACAGAATTCCGCAGGATGAGAGTGGTTGGGTGATCTCTTTGCAATGTCATGTTCAGGAAGGACATTCAGGTCAACATTAAGTGATACATTGGGAGGAGATAGCTCAGCTATGTAGGGTTCTGGAGATTTGTTCTGACTCCGATGTCCTGCATAGTTATTTGGGGACGAATGTGACTTAGCAGTAGATTCACCTGGATCACACAAATCTGGTGATCTGTTAAGTGAATGTAAATTTGGGGTAACAGTGTGTGATTTTATGTGATCAGATACCTCATTATCCAGGGTTGTATCCACACTGTGATGTCCCGAATCGATATTTGGGGTGACAGCATGGGTTATATCAACAGAACATTCCTCGGAATAAGAATGCAGTGATCTGTCTGGACTCTGAAGTCTAAGACTGATATTTGGAGCAGTATGCAATTCATCAGAAGGTTCATCAGAAGAGGGATCCGGTGATCTCCCACGTAATGAACGGATATTTGGGCTAATAATTAGTGACTTAATGGAAGAGTATTCTTCGGGATAAGAAGGAATGGATGATTTATCCATAAGGTAAAGTTCTGGATGGACATTCAAGGTAATAAGTAATTTATTGGATAACAAATAATCAATAGGGGGATCCTGTGAACTATCTGTGGTCTGTAGGCCTGAATGGATATTAGGAGCAGTATGTGATCCAAGGGAGGATTTGTCAGATGGATCTGGAGAATTTAACTCTGAATATGTATTTGAGGTGATATTATGTGAAGTCATAGGGCAGGACACCTCAGGATCCGGTGTTCTACTCACACTGTGATGGATATCTGGGGTGTCAGGATGTGTTTTTTCAGCAGAGGATTCCTCAAGATTTGTACGATCCAGTGCTCTATCTGCATAGTGATGGACTGGATGGATATTTTGAGTGACAGTATAGGATATATCAAGAGAAGATTCATTGGGATTCAAGGAATGCAGTGATCTGCTTGTACTGTGAAGTCCTGCATTGATATTTAGGACAGTATGTGATATTTCAGATTGTTCAACAGGGTAAGAAGGATCCGGTGATCTGTTAATCCTTGCCTGGGTATTCGAGCTAACGGTATGTGAATTTAGGAGAGAGGATACCCCGAGATCAAGGTAATCTGTTGATCTATCTGTCTTGTCAAAACCTGAATGTATATTTGCAGGAGTCTGTGATGAAGCAGAAGAGTCAACAGAATACGAGGGATCCAGAGAGTTGTTTAATTTTGACTGGATTTTGACATGAGACATTGTGAGAGAGGATTCCGGAGAATTTGGTGTGCTATCCACACTGGGTAATTCCAGATGAACATCTATTGTGACAGTTTGAGGTTTTCCGGGATAAGTAGGGTCCGGTATTCTATCTACACTATAATGATCTGGTTGGAGGTTTAGAGTGCCAGCACTGGATTTATCAGGGTAGGATTCCCCAAGATTAGTAAAATATGGTGATCTGGATGAAGTACGAAATTCTGGATTCACATTTGGGACAGAAAGTCGCTTGTCACAAGAGTCTTCAGGGTCAGAGGGATTCAGTGATGTGGTAAGCGATGAATGCATATTTGATCCACTGGTATGTAACTTCATGAGAAAAGATACCCAGGAATTAACAGGATCAGGTGGATTATCAGCAATGTGAACTTCTGAATTGACATTTGGAATAGTAGGTAATGTAGCAGAAGCTTTATGAGGATAAGAGGCATCTGGTAATCTTTTTGCGCTATGAGGTCCTGAATTGACACTTGGAATAGTGTGTGAAGTAGCTGAAGATTCCTGAGGATAACAGGGATCTTGTGATCTATCCACGCTGTGAGGTCCTGGATTGACATGTGAAATAGTAGGTGATGTAGCAGAAGATTCGTCAGTATCTTGCGATCTGTTCGTATTTTGAGGCCCTGAATTGCCTTTTGGAATAGTATGTGATGTAGCAGAAGATTTGTCAGGATCTAGTGATCTGCCCACATTGTGAGGTCCTGAATAGACATCATGAATAGTATTTGAAGTAGTAGATGATTCACCAACACAACAGGGATCCAGTGATCTGTGGCATTCTGAATACATATCTGTAGTAGCAGTTGGTGACTGCATGGGATGGCATGCCTCAGGATTTAGGGGAACGGGTGATCTGTGTACATTGCAAGGTTCTGGATACATATGTAGGATAGCAGAATGTGATTTATCCGCAAAAGATTGTCTGGGTTTAAAGGGATCTGCTGATCTATGCGCACTAGGAACTCCTGGAGGGGTACTTAAGGAAAAGGCAGGTGATCCATCAAGAGAACTTTCACGTGCTGAATGTTTTTTTGGAGTTAAAGTATAGGCATTTATAGGAGAAGATTCCTTAGGCTTAGAGGCATCTACTGATCTGTCTGAACTATCAAGTCCTGCATTAATATTTACATCAGTCTGTGATTTAGCAGAAGAGGAACCTTCAGGGTGAGAGGGACCTGGTGATCTGTTAAGTTCTGAATGAATATTTGAAGTAATTGTATGGGACTTAAAGGGAGAGGATTCTTTGGACTCTGGTGGTCGATCCGTATTGAGAAGTCCCAGATTGATAATTGAGGTAACAGTATGGGGTTTATCTTGAGTGGATTCCTCAAGATTAGTGAGATCCAGTGACTCATCTGTATTTTGCAGCCTCAGATGGATATTTGGGGAGAGAGTACAGGATACATCAAGAGAAGATTCTTTGGCATTAGTGGGGTCGGGTGATCCTCGAAGTTCAGGTTTTATATGTGGGGCAGTCTGCAATTTATCGAAAGGTTCATTGGGGAAAGAGAGATCTGGTGATCTGCCAAGTGCTGAATGGATATTCGAGCTAACAGTATCCAACTCCATGGGCGAGGGTTCCTCAGAATTAGATGGATCGAGTGACCTATCCACATTCTGGAGTCCAAAATGGATGCTTGGCATAACAGAATGTGTATCTTCGGTAAAAGAATTCTTGGAATAAGAGGGATCTGTAGATGTATCTGCACTGCGAGCTCCTGGATGGATATTGGGGGTAGCAAGGTTTTCTCCTTGAGAATCTTCTACAACATCATCCTTGTTCAGACTACAGGTGGGACGTTCCTCTGAGCTTCTCCTGGTGTGGTGTACATCTGCGGGAAAATGCAAAATTGTAATCTTTCCATGTTTACCTGCCCTTATTTCTTTTTTTTTTAAACCTGTTACTTTATTGTAGGGAAAAGTTCAGTACAACATACACTCCCTGGCCACTTTCTTAGGTACTCCTGTTCGATTGCTTGGTAACACAAATTGCTAATCAGCCAATCACATGGCAGCAACTCAATGCATTTAGGCATCTAGATGTGACAAAGACAACTTGCTGAAGTTCAAAGTGAGCATCAGAATGGGGAAGAAAGGGGATTTAAGTGACTGTGAAGGTGGCATGGTTGTTGGTGCCAGACAGGCTGGTCTGAGTATTTAAAAAAAACTGCTGATCTACTGGAATTTTCACACACAACCATCATTCGGGTTTACAGAGAATGATCAAAAAAGAGAAAATATCCAGTGAGTAGCAGTTGTGTGGAGGAAAAGGCCTTGTTAATGTCAAGAGGTCAGAAGAGAATAGGCAGACTGGTTCAAGATGATAGAAAGGCAACAGTAACTCAAATAACCATTCGTTACATCCAAGGTATGCAGAATACCATCTCTGAACGCACAACATATTGAACCTTGAAGCAGATTGACTACAGCAGCAGAGGACCACACCGGGTGCCACTCCTATCAGCTAAGAACAGGAAACTGAGACTACAATTCTCACAGGCTCTGTGCCTGGTCTGATGAGTCTCTATTTCAGCTGCGACATTCAAATGGCAGGGTCAGTATTTGGTGTAAACAACATGAAAGCATGGATCCATCCTGCCTTGTATCAATGGTTCAGGCTGGTGGTGGTGTAATGGTGTGAGGGGATATTTTCTTGGCACACTTTAGGCCCCTTAGTGCCAATTTAACATTATTTAAATGCCACGGCCTACCTGAGTATTGTTGCTGACCATCTCCATCCCTTTATGACTACAGTGTACCCATCTTCTGATGGCTCCTTCCAGCAGGATAATGCACCATGTCACAAAGCTCCAATCATCTCACCACTGGACAATGAGGTCACTGTACTCCAATGGCCTCCACACTCACCAGATCTCACCACCGGACAATGAGGTCTCTGTACTCCAATGGCATCCACAATCACCAGATCTCATCCAATAGAGCACCTTTGTGATGTGGTGGAACAGGAGATTCACATCATGGATATGCAGCTGACAATTCTACAGCCACTGCGTAATGCTATCATGTCAATATAGACCGAAATCTCTGAAGAATGTTTACAACACCTTGTTTGATCTATGCCACGAAGAATAAAGGCAAAAGGGGGTCCAACCCGGTACTAGCAAGGTGTACCTAATACAGTGGCCAGTGAGTGTATATTATAACTGTAAAAAACAAGAAGGTAAAATCGCTTTCTATAATGACTCACTTCTGCTGATCTCTGGAGGAATATCCTCCTGCAGACATCGGTCATCAGCCATTGAAGATGTCTCTTCTACATAAGGCACTGTCCCATCATTCAAATCTTCTCCCTAAACGTAAAATTGAAAAAAAAAATAAGAAAACAAAGAAAAGAAAGCAAAAAATAACTAATTTCACTTTGGTGAGACTCTAAGTCCCTTTTACCTGATAATGGTGAGGGATGGTGTGATCTTCCTGCATGGAATCCCGGGAATACAGAAGATGGGATTTTCTATTACTGGATCCATCTGTAGGAAACACACACACTGACTGAATACATTGTTTCTATGTCTTTATCAGATGATGGGGGATCTAGGTGGACCCTCCGTACTGCTCTCTCCTTTACAATAAAGTCTCCTCTTACCCGGTGATGTGAGGGGCGGCCGCTTCTCCATTATGATGTCCTTGTAGAGATCCTTGTGTCCTTCTATATACTCCCACTCCTCCATGGAGAAATAGACAGTGACATCCTGACACCTTATAGGAACCTGACACACACAATGATACAGTCACCATCCAGACACATCCCTTGTCTGTTACTGGATAATGTCCCAGAATTCCCGGCACCGCTCACCTCTCCTGTCAGCAGATCGATGATGTTCTGTGCGACTTCAATAATCTTCTCGTCATTGTTCCTCTCAGGTTCTAGAGAGTAGGGTGCATGCTCCAAGATGGGGCTCCGGCTACTGCTGCACCCTTCTAGGACAGGTGGATACATTCCTTGTAAAAGACCCTGAATAAATGTCATCTTCACTGCTGCATATTTCTAGATAGGAGGAGAAGAAAGGTGCAAATAACTCATAGTGACCCCCTGGAATCCTCCTCACCACTCCGGTCAGCTCTGTGTTTTATTAATAGAGATAAGAGTGATGTCATGTGACCTCCCAGAATCCTCCTCACCTCTCCGGTCAGCTCTGCGTTTTATTAATAGAGATAACAGTGATGTCATGTGACCTCCCAGAATCCTCCTCACCTCTCCAGTTAGCAGGTAGATGATCTCCATGGTGAGGTCCAATATCTTTTTGGTCATCACACTTCTGTCCCTGTCCATCTTTGGTACATCCCTTACAGAGAATTCCTGGTGGAGGAGAGGAACAATTAGAAGACAATGAAAGGCGATTTGAAGATTGGATTGCGATGGAATGGGAATAACTATGGTGAGTACAGTTTACACAATGCTGTAACACCTCCTTGGCAGCAGTACTGCTCACAGTAGAAATCTTTGGGGGTCATGTCTATACATATGACAAAGAAATGTGAAAGAATGAGATGGGGGGGAGTATGGAGGGAGGGGAAGAGTGATTGAAGGAGGAGGGTAGAGAGAGAGAGGATGTGATCAAGGGGTGGGGTAGAGAGACAAAGAGAGGGAGGATAAAAAGGGAGAGAGAGAGATAGAGAGATGACAGAGAGATGGGGGGTGAGGGGATAGAAAGAAAAGGAAAGATGGGGGGGATACAGAAAGAGGACACAGAGAAAGTCAGGCTGGAGATAGAGGCCGGGGGGGGGGGGGAGCGGGGGATTGAGAGACAGGACAGAGAAAGATTTGGGATAGACAGATAGTGGGGATACAGAGAAAGGATTGGGGGGGGGGGGGGTAGAGCGAGCGAACGGAGGTTGTAGAGAAAGAGGGGTTGAGCAACAGGGAGTGGAATAAGAGACAGTAGAGGGAGAGTCAGGATAGAGAAGCAGAGTTATGGAGAGGGGGTTAATAGAGAGAGAGAGAGAGAGAGAGAGGGGGTTGAGAGAGAGAGGGATACAGCGACAGGAAGGGGAATGCAGGCGGGAACACATATACGGGGATATACGGTATATACAGTATCTCACAACAGTGAGTACACCCCTCACATTTTTGTAAATATTTTATTATATCTTTTCAGGAATTGCGAATTCAGCCATACAGACTGTATCACTGCTCTCTCTTTTCTCTCTCTATTCCCTCATCTCTCTATCCTTCCTCTCTACTACCACCTTCTCTACCTCACACTGCCCTCTTTTTCTCTCTCTCTTTTTATACAGTATCTCACAACAGTGAGTACACCCCTCACATTTTTGTAAATATTTTATTTTATTATATCGTTTCATGTGACAACACTGAAGAAATGACACTTGTCTACAATGTAAAGTAGTGCGTGTACAGCTTGTATAACAGTGTAAATTTGCTGTCCCTCAAAATAACTCAACACACAGCTTTAATGTCTAAACCGCTGGCAACAAAAGTGAGTACACCCCTAAGTGAAAATGTCCAAATTGAGCCCAATTAGCCATTTTCCCTCCCCGGTGTCATGTGACTCATTAGAGTTGCAAGGTCTCAGGTGTGAATGGGGAGCAGGTGTGTTCGATTTGGTGTTATTGCTCTCACTCTTTCATACTGGTCACTGGAAGTTCAACATGGCACCTCATGGCAAAGAACTCTCTGAGGATCTGAAAAAAATAATTGTTGCTCTACATCAGGGGTGCCCAACCAGTGTCCCGGGGGCCACATGTGGCCCACGGAGCCCTCTGATGTGGCCCGCGACCTCCTGCTCTGGGATGGCTGGTTGGCAAGCCCGGATCACTGATCCGTCATCCTAGAGCATCAGTGTTGTGAATGAAGCCGGCAGTGGAGAAAGCAAGCGGCTGCAGAGCAGAGCCACATAAGCCGATGCTTCCTGTATAGCGCTGGCTCTTGTCACAGGCTGAGTAATACCAAATATGGCCATATCTGTTTTGCAGTGGGTACTGGGCTGCTTTCAATCTGATCCGCAGGTACACCGCCTACCTCCAATCCGATCCACTAAAAAAACAGAAGGGGATCAATCCCCCTTTCCGCCTGGGTAGATCGGATCAAAGGGCCTATAGAGTAGAGTGGGCTGTGTCCATGTCTGCTCTCCATATGCTGAGTGGACACAGACCTGGCTCCACTCATTGTGGCCCACGACCGGTTACCAAGTCACTTAAGTGGCCCTCGCTCTTCAAAAGGTTGGGCAACCCTGCTCTACATAAAGATGGCCTAGGCTAAGATTGCCAAGACCCTGAAACTGAGCTGCAGCACGGTGGCCAAGACCATACAGCGGTTTAACAGGACAGGTTCCACTCAGAACAGGCCTCGCCATGGTTGACCAAAAGTTGAGTGCACGTGCTCAGCATCATATCCAGAGGTTGTCTTTGGGAAATAGACGTATGAGTGCTGCCAGCATTGCTCAGAGGTTGAAGGGGTGGGGGTCAGTGCTCAGCCTATACGCCACACACTGCATCAAATTGGTCTGCATGGCTGTCGTCCCAGAAGGAAGCCTCTTCTAAAGATGATGCACAAGAAAGCCCGCAAACAGTTTGCTGAAGACAAGCAGACTAAGGACATGGATTACTGGAACCATGTCCTGTGGTCTGATGAGACCAAGATAAACTTATTTGGTTCAGATGGTGTCAAGCGTGTGTGGCGGCAACCAGGTGAGGAGTACAAAGACAAGTGTGTCTTGCCTACAGTCAAGCATGGTGGTGGGAGTGTCATGGTCTGGGGCTGCATGAGTGCTGCCGGCAGTGGGGAGCTACAGTTCATTGAGGGAACCATGAATGCCAACATGTACTGTGACATACTGAAGCAGAGCATGATCCCCTCCCTTCGGAGACTGGGCTGCAGGGCAGTATTCCAACATGATAACGACCCCAAACACACCTCCAAGACGACCACTGCCTTGCTAAAGAAGCTGAGGGTAAAGGCGATGATGGACTGGCCAAGCATGTCTCCAGACCTAAACCCTATTGAGCATCTGTGGGGCATCCTCAAACAGAAGGTGGAGGAGCGCAAGGTCTCTAACATCCACCAGCTCCGTTATGGAGGAGGGGAAGAGGACTCCAGTAGCAACCTGTGAAGCTCTGGTGAACTCCATGCCCAAGAGGGTTAAGGCAGTGCTGGAAAATAATGGTGGTCACACAAAATATTGACACTTTGGGCCCAATTTGGACATTTTCACTTAGGGGTGTACTCACTTTTGTTGCCAGCGGTTTAGACATTAATGGCTGTGTGTTGAGTTTTTTTGAGGGGACAGCAAATTTACACTGTTATACAAGCTGTACACTCACTACTTTACATTGTAGCAAAGTGTCATTTCTTCAGTGCTGTCACATAAAAAGATAGAAGAAAATATTTACAAAAATGTGAGGGGTGTACTCACTTTTGTGAGGTACTGTATAAAATGAGAGAGAAAAAGAGGGCAGTGTGAGGTAGAGAAGGTGGTAATAGAGAGGGGGGATGGATTGACGGGGGACAGAGATAGACAGAGGATAGAGAGATGAGGGAATAGAGAGAAAAAAGAAAGAGTGGCGATACAGTCTGTATGGCTGAATTTGCATCGCACAGACATCGCATGTGATCTGCACAGCAATGTCTGGCATCGCACTAGTGTGAAGCGGGCCAGAGAGAGGACAGGGGTAGACAGAACAGAGTGGAGGAGTGGAAAAGAGATGGAGGGAAAGAGGAGAGAGAAAGGAGGAGAGAGGGGGTGGGGGTTAGAGAGAAAGGGGACACAGACAGAAACAACAGAGAGGGGGGTGGGGGGTATATAGGGAGAGAGGAAAGTATGGAGCAAGAAAAGAACGTTGGGGATAGAAAGACAGATAGAGAGGACAGAGATGGTGGGATTATAAGTAATAAGCAGTCAGACGTGTAGATGTTTTTTTACCATACAGCATTTGTGAGATAAATCTATAGAGATCAGCCTTTCCATACAGGGGCGCCCCCCCCCCCCCCCCCCCCCCCCCCCCCCTAATCAATGCGTCTGGCCCCTAATCTACATGCAGGGCCCCGGACCCATGGATTCCAATGAGGTTTTTTTTTTATTTTTTTTAAAGCACATGATTACAGCCGGAGACTCTAATTGGCATCAAAAAAGGGTGGGCTCGGGGCGCAGAGCAATGCGCCCCGAGCGCACCCAGTTGGGTGACAATATTTTATATTGTAAAGCGCTGCGTAAACTATTGGCGCTATATAAAGCCTGTATATAATAGCAAACTAATATTCGCTATTGTCTTCCTGATTCTCCTCCAGGCCAATCACGAAGCGGGTCCTGAGACCCGATTGGCCAAGGAGTCTTAGGACTCACTTCCCGTTTGGGCAGGAGGAGAAGCAAACGGGATCCATTCGAATGGTAAAAGCACAGAACTCAAGATCCAGATGAGATGCCGGCATATGGAGGACTGACTGGATAGGCGGTGGTGGTGTCATATGTGGACAATGAGTACTCTTTCTGCAGATTGCCTGTACTGACCGTCTCCCGCTTGGGGAGGGATCGCTGCCTTCCTGACCGTCTCCCACTTGGGGAGGGATCACCGCCTTCCTGACCGTCTCCCGCTTGGGGGGGATCGCAGCCTTCCTGACCGTCTCCCGCTTGGGGGAGGATCGCAGCCTCCCTGACCGTCTCCCGCTTGGGGAGGGATCGCCGCCTCCCTGACCGTCTCCCGCTTGGGGAGCGATCGCCGCCTCCCTGACCGTCTCCCGCTTGGGGAGCGATCGCCGCCTCTCTGACCGTCTCCCGCTTGGGGAGCGATCGCCGCCTCCCTGACCGTCTCCCGCTTGGGGAGCGATCGCCGCCTCCCTGACCGTCTCCCGCTTGGGGAGCGATCGCCGCCTCCCTGACCGTCTCCCGCTTGGGGAGGGATCGCCGCCTCCCTGACCGTCTCCCGCTTGGGGGAGGATCGCCGCCTCCCTGACTGTCTCCCGCTTGGGGAGGGATCGCCGCCTTCCTGACCGTCTCCCGCTTGGGGGAGGATCGCCGCCTCCCTGACTGTCTCCCGCTTGGGGAGGGATCGCCGCCTTCCTGACCGTCTCCAACTTGGGGAGGATCGCTGCCTTCCTGAACGTCTCCCGCTTGGGGAGGGATCGCCGCCTTCCTGATCGTCTCCCACTTGGGGGGATCCCTGCCTCCCTGACCGTCTCCCGATTGGGGAGGGATCGCCGCCTCCCTGACCGTTTTCCGCTTGGGGGGGGGGGAACCGCCGCCTTCCTGACCGTCTCCCTCTTGTGGGGGGGGGATTACCTCTTCCTGACCGTCTCCCGCTTCGGGAGGGATCGCCACCTTCCTGACCATCTCCCGCTTGGGGGGGGGGGAACCGCCGCCTTCCTGACCGTCTCCCTCTTGGGGAGGGATCGCCGCCTTCCTGACCGTCTCCCACTTGGGGGATCGCCGCCTCCCTAACTGTTTCCCGATTGGGGAGGGATCGCCGTCTTCCTGACCGTCTCCCGATTGCGGGGATCGCCGCCTCCCTGACCGTCTCCCGATTGGGGAGGGATCGCCGTCTTCCTGACCGTCTCCCGATTGCGGGGGATTACCTCTTCCTGACCGTCTCCCGCTTCGGGAGGGATCGCCACCTTCCTGACCATCTCCCTCTTGGGGAGGGATCGCCGCCTTCCTGACCGTCTCCCGCTTGAGAAGGGATCGCCGCCTTCCTGACCGTCTCCCGCTTGGGGGGGGATCGCCGCCTTCCTGACCGTCTCCTGCTTGGGGGGGATGGCCGCCTCCCTGACCGTCTCCCGATCGGGGAGGGATCGCCACCTCCCTGACCGTTTTCCACTTGGGGAGGGATCGCTGTCTTCCTGACCGTCTCCCGCTTGCGGGGGGGGGATTACCTCTTCCTGACCGTCTCCCGCTTGGGGAGGGATCGCCGCCTTCCTGACCATCTCCCGCTTGGGGGGGGGGAAACCGCCGCCTTCCTGACCGTCTCCCTCTTGGGGAGGGATCGCCCCCTTCCTGACCGTCTCCCACTTGGGGGATCGCCGCCTCCCTAACTGTTTCCCGATTGGGGAGGGATCGCCGTCTTCCTGACCGTCTCCCGATTGCGGGGGATTACCTCTTCCTGACCGTCTCCCGCTTCGGGAGGGATCGCCACCTTCCTGACCATCTCCCTCTTGGGGGGGGGGGGGGGGGGGAAACCGCCGCCTTCCTGACCGTCTCCCGCTTGAGAGATCGCCGCCTTCCTGACCGTCTCCCACTTGGGGAGGGATCGCCGCCTTCCTGACCGTCTCCCGCTTGAGAAGGGATCGCCGCCTTCCTGACCGTCTCCCGCTTGGGGAGGGATCGCCGCCTTCCTGACCGTCTCCTGCTTGGGGGGATCGCCGCCTTCCTGACCGTCTCCCGATCGGGGAGGGATCGCCGCCTCCCTGACCGTTTTCCGCTTGGGGAGGGATCGCTGCCTTCCTGACCGTCTCCCGCTTGAGAAGGGATCGCCGCCTTCCTGACCGTCTCCCGCTTGGGGAGGGATCGCCGCCTTCCTGACCGTCTCCTGCTTGGGGGGATCGCCGCCTCCCTGACCGTCTCCCGATCGGGGAGGGATCGCCGCCTCCCTGACCGTTTTCCGCTTGGGGAGGGATCGCTGTCTTCCTGACCGTCTCCCGCTTGCGGGGGGGGGGGGGGGGATTACCTCTTCCTGACCGTCTCCCGCTTCGGGAGGGATCGCCACCTTCCTGACCATCTCCCGCTTGGGGGGGGGAAACCGCCGCCTTCCTGACCGTCTCCCTCTTGGGGAGGGATCGCCGCCTTCCTGACCGTCTCCCACTTGGGGGATCGCCGCCTCCCTAACTGTTTTCCGATTGGGGAGGGATCGCCGTCTTCCTGACCGTCTCCCGCTTGGGGGATCGCCGCCTCCCTGACCATCTCCCGATTGGGGAGGGATCGCCGTCTTCCTGACCGTCTCCCGATTGCGGGGGATTACCTCTTCCTGACCGTCTCCCGCTTCGGGAGGGATCGCCACCTTCCTGACCATCTCCCTCTTGGGGAGGGATCGCCGCCTTCCTGACCGTCTCCCGCTTGAGGGATCGCCGCCTTCCTGACCGTCTCCCTCTTGGGGAGGGATCGCCGCCTTCCTGACCGTCTCCCGCTTGAGAAGGGATCGCCGCCTTCCTGACCGTCTCCCGCTTGAGGAGGGATTGCCGCCTTCCTGACCGTCTCCTGCTTGGGGAGGGATCGCTGCCTTCCTGACCGTCTCCCGCTTGTGGGGATCACCGCTTCCTGACCGCCTCCCGCTTGGGGAGGGGTCGCCGCCTTCCTGATCGTCTCCCGCTTGGGGGGGATCGCCGCCTTCCTGAACTTCTCCCGCTTGGGGAGGGATCGCCGCCTTCCTGACCGTCTCCCGCTTGAGGGATCGCCTCCTTCCTGACCGTCTCCCTCTTGGGGAGGGGTCGCCGCCTTCCTGATCGTCTCCCGATTGGGGAGGGATCGCCGCCTTCCTGAACTTCTCCCGCTTGGGGAGGGATCGCCGCCTTCCTGACCGTCTCCCGCTTGAGGGATCGCCTCCTTCCTGACCGTCTCCCTCTTGGGGAGGGGTCGCCGCCTTCCTGATCGTCTCCCGCTTGGGGAGGGATCGCCGCCTTCCTGAACTTCTCCCGCTTGGGGAGGGATCGCCGCCTTCCTGACCGCCTCCCGCTTGCGGGGATCACTGATTTCTGACCGTCTCCCGCTTGGGGGGGAGGCGCCCTCCTGACGATCTCCCGCTTGGGGAGGATCACCGCCTTCCTGACCGTCTTCCTCTTGGGGGGGGGGGGGGGGTTGCCGCCCTCCTGACCGTCTCCCGCTTGGGGAGGGATCGCCGCCTTCCTGACCGTCTCCCGCTTGGGGGGGGGGGGATCGCCGCCTTCCTGAACTTCTCCCGCTTGGGGAGGGATCGCCGCTTTCCTGACCGTCTCCCGCTTAGGGAGAGATCGCCGCCTTCCTGACCGTCTCCCGCTTGGGGAGGGATCGCTGCCTTCCTGACCGTCTCCCACTTGGGGAGGGATCGCCGCCTTCCTGACCGTCTACCGATTGGGGAGGGATCGCCGCCTTCCTGACCATCTCCCGCTTGTGGGGATCACCGCTTCCTGACCGCCTCCCGCTTGGGGAGGGATCGCCGCCTTCCTGACCGCCTCCCGCTTGGGGAGGGATCGCCGCCTTCCTGACCGTCTCCCGCTTGGGGGGGGGGGATCACCGCCTTCTTGACCGTCTCCCGCTTGGGGAGGGAGCGTGCAACAAAAAAATAAAAAATAAACCGTACAATCGTTCATCTGATAATCTCATGGTATGTATGAGGGGTTTAGTTACCCTTCTAGTATGATCAGATCTATCATCCCACCCCCACCATAGAGATCATCATTATCCACATTTATTGGTATAAACATATTACTCAGAAATCATGTGTAATGATATCCTATATAACCCCAGAGAACACAACACCACAAATATAGTACATGTCTATGGAGAAAATAAGTTCTCTCATTGTATTTTATAAACATATATATGTATATTATTACGCCCCAATCATATAATATATACAGTAATGATATATCTCCTCCGGTATTCCTCTATCCCTCTTCTGGTCTCTCCCTCCCTCAGCACGCTGACCCCTCAGTACCTCACACGCAACTCTCTTACCCCTTCTTCGCAGATCCGGAAATAACCCACTTCCGGGTTCCTCCCCGCCCACTTTCGCTCTGTGCGTTCCACGGAGACTGTGCAGCGGTGGGGAAAGCTGGTGGAACGCAAACGCCGGAAGCGGCGTGGGAGAGTGGGCGTGGTTTGTGGGGAATTTAGGGGTTCTGTGCAGAAGCGGGAAAGGGCTACTGAGGAGAAGGGGTGGGGAGGGGCAGACACTGCCAGGGGTGGGGAATCACAGGGGCCGACCAATGGAAAGCTCTGATCATCCTTCACATAAGAACTTCATGATTAAATAACAAATATCTTCTGTATGTCTATATCTATTTATCCATATCTATCTATCTATAGATAGATATAGACACTTAGATATGTATATAGATAGATATATCCTATTCTGAACATAATAAAAAAAGATATATATATAAATATATATATATATATATATATATATATATATATATATATATATATATATATATATATATGTGTGTGTGTGTGTGTATATATATATATATATATATAAATATAAATACACTATATATATATATATAATATATATATATATATATATATATATGCACTGTATATATATATATATATATATATATATATATATATATATGTGTGTGTATATATAATATGTGTAAAGTAGGAACATATATATATATAAAATGTGTAAAATAGGAATATTCCTTGGGCTCACAGGGAACCAATAGGAAGATCCGACTGGGAGTTGGAAGTCCAATACATCCCAGAATATCTACACAGAGAAATGTGATTCCCATCTCTGGCCGATTGCGTCATTTCCTTCCGTCTTCGGATTTCAAAGCTCTTCTGCATAGCGTCTTCCCCCGATAGAGACCCCTCCTTCACCATTTCTGTAAAGGTGGGCAACATGACCGAGATAATATAACGGCTCACTTTGGAGATCATCTACCTGCTGACCGGAGAGGTGAGGAGGATTCTGGGAGGTCACATGACATCACTCTGATCTCTATTAATAAAACACAGAGCTGACCGGAGAGGTGAGGAGGATTCTGGGATAGGGTGACCAGACGTCCCTAGTTTCTGGGGAAAGTCCCTGGATTGAGGACACTGTCCCCCTGATGAACTCTGTCCCCGGTTGTGTTCCCATTTTGCAGGGACGGGGACGTCTGGTCACCCTACTCCCTACTCCATATTTGCCTGGGCTGTGAAATGTCGTTCCAGTGCAGAGGCGAGCGCTGCAGGATAATACAGAGTGGGGATCTACCGCTTATCTGGCTGTCAGCTAAAGTCCCGCCTTCTATTATAGGAAGCACACTGGTGACATCTATCATAAGAAGCGGGACTTCGTCTGAGGACAGCGGCCATGTGGGGGGAAAAGAAGACCCCCGCTCTGTATACAGGCTGCATTTATGGGCACTCACTAGGCTGAGCTGCTGGGCATTGAACAGGCTGCATTGATGGGTACTGAACAGGCTGCATTGATGGGTACTGAACAGGCTGCATTGATGGGCAATGAAAAGGCTGCATTGATGGGCACTGAACAGGCAACATTGATAGGCACTAAACAGGCTGCATTGATGGGCACTGAACATGCAGCGCTGATGGGCACTGAACAGGCAAGTCTGATTGGCACTGAACAGGCAGCATTGATAGGCACTAAACAGGCTTTGCTGATGGGCACTGAACAGACTGCATTAATAGGCACTGAACATGCTGTGCTACTGGGCATTGAACAGGATTGAACAGGATGCATTGAACAGGATGCATTGATGGGCACTGAACAGGCTGCATTGATGAGCACTGAACAGGCTGCGCTGATGTGCACTGAACAGGCTGAGCTGATGGGCACTGAACAGGCTGCATTGATGGGCATTGAAAAGGGTGAGCTGATGGGCACTGAACAGGCTGCATTGATGGGCATTGAACAGGCTGCGCTTATGAGCACTGAACAGGCTGCATTGATGGGCACTGAACAGGTTGAGCTGCTGGGCACTGGTGGGGCTGCATTTATGGGCACTGGTGGGGCTGAATTTATGGGCACTGGTGAGGCTGCATTGATTGGCACTGAACAGGCTGAGCTGATGGGCACTGAACAGGCTGTATTTATGGGCACTGGCGAGGCTGCATTAATGGACACTGGTGAGGCTGCATTGATGGGACCTGATCAGGCTGAGCTGATGGGCACTGAACAGGATGCATTGATGGGCACTGAACAGGCTGCATTGATGGGCACTGAACAGGCGGCGCTGATGGGCCCTGAACAGGCTGCACTGATGGGCCCTGAACAGACTGAGCTGATGGGCACTGAACAGGCTGAGCTGATGTGCACTGAACAGGCTGAGCTGATGGGCACTGAACAGGTTGAGCTGCTGGGCACTGGTGAGGCTGCATTTATGGGCACTGGTGGGGCTGCATTTATGGGCACTGATGAGGCTGAATTGATGGGCCCTGATCAGGATGCATTGATGAACAATGCTGAGGCTGAGCTGATGGGTACTGGTGAGGCTGAGCTGATTGGCACTGGTGAGGCTGCATTGATGGGCACTGGTGAGGCTGCAGTGATGGGTACCGATTAGGATGCGCTGATGGGCACTGGTGAGGCTGCATTGATAGGCAGTGATCAGGCTGCATTGATGGGCACTGGTGCTGCATTGATGGGCACTGAACAGGCTGCATTGATGGGCACTGAACATGCAGTTCTGATGGGCACTGAACAGGCAGTTCTGATTGGCACTGAACAGGCAGCATTGATAGGTACTAAACAGGCTGCACTGATGGGTACTGAATAGACTGCATTGATGGGCACTGAGCAGGCTGCATTGATGGGCACTGAACATGCTGAGCTACTGGGTACTGAACAGGGTGCATTGATGGGCACTGAAAAGGCTGCATTGATAGGCACTGAACAGGCTGCGCTGATGGGCACTGAACAGGCTGCGCTGATGGGCACTGAACAGGCTGCGCTGATGGGCACTGAACAGGCTGCATTGATGGGCACTGAACAGGTTGAGCTGCTGGGCACTGGTGAGTCTGCATTTATGGGCACTGGTGAGGCTGCATCACATCCTACATCACATCTTCTACAATATACCTTTTTCCATGCAATGGACAAGCTCTCAGGTGGAGAAAACATCTCACACTTAAGCCCCATACACACGCGCGGATTATCCGAGGACCAGGTCCGTCAGATCATGTCCGTCATACTTTGTCCGATGTTGGTTTTGCGTACACACGGTCGGACAAAGTTGTCGGAAAATCCGATCATTCTGAACGTGGTGACGTTTGTTGCCTACGACGGGACTACGTAGAGGCTAGTAGCCAATAGCTTTGGTCTTGTAATGTGATCTGAGCATGCGTAGCACTTTGTCCGGTCGGACTACCATACACACGATCGGATTTGGTGTGATCGGACCTTGTTGTCCAAAAATCTATCCAGCAGGAGATAGGACTTTGTCCGTCGGACAATCCGACGTACACTGTCCGATGGTGCATACACACGGTCGGATTTTTCGACAACATTGTCCGATCGGACAGAATCCATGCGAAAATCCTACCGTGTGTATGGGGCTTTAGATGTCTCCAGTCCCAGAGGTCATACTCAGCATCTATTCACCAGTGTTAAGAAGGAACCTGTTACAGCTGAGGCACAATTCTCACGCAATGGTGTCTCCTTACCCGCTCATGAACTGAAAAATATTTCTAGTTCTTAAACGGAGGAACCCCACTCACATATGAAACAAGAAAAACAGAAGGGCGCACCGACCTTTGTGCATTACCACTAAAAAGGCTTTATTAAAATAGATAAAAACAGCAAAATTACTACTCACAAACTAGTACACGGTAAAGGCAACTACATGGATGGATGGACACGTCCACTGCTATGAACTTCCAACCTCGATTCTTAGATACCGGGAGGATCTGATGCTTCCTCTAGTGAATGGCTGACGGAGACGAGACCATTGCCCGCTTGTAGGCTCTGAGGAAAGGGGTGCTCCCCTGAAACGCGTCAGCCATTCACTAGAGGAAGCATCAGATCCTCCCGGTATCTAAGAATCGAGGTCTTTTTAGTGGTAATGCACAAAGGTCGGTGCGCCCTTCTGTTTTTTTCTTGTTTCCTTAGTGTTTATGAACACCCATTGTTCAGAGGAGGGCTGCAAGATTTTGGACATTACCTTGAGGAATTATACATATATACTTTTTCACGAACCAAGAGACTAGACACCAGAGCGCAGGAGAATTTGTTGTGTGTTTGCCCCACTCACATATCTCAGATAGCTTTAGCCATTTTACACCGTATCTATCTAATATTAAGGAGGAACCTCTCTCAGAGGAAGTTCCCAACCACCCTGATAAATCTTCACCCACATGTCAAACTCATTATCCATCTTCTCTGGGTATGGAAGGAATGGGCTCAGCTGAAGAACATGTTGGGCACTATTACACCTCCACTTCCAACCTTCATACACACTGTCCATCTACTCAAGGTAAGGAGGAATCACTCTTAGCTGAAGAACATCTCCTACACTATGACACCTCTACATCCATATCTCATACATTCTGTCCATCTAATCAAGGTAAGGCCGGACCACTCTCAGCTGTAGAACATCTCCCGCACTGATAAGGAACAAGAAAATCAATACCAAGTCAGAACTCACCTGCTCCAGGTCAGTGGCTCAGAAAGTACCAAAAAAATGGATTAGAGTGACATTCAAGTACCTATCATTTCAGAAAGGATCAGCAACTGTAGCCTCCATACACAAAAATAGCACAGAGGTCTCCTTTAACCACTTCAATACCAGACACTTAGACACCTTCCTGCCCAGGCCAATTTTCAGCTTTCAACGCTGTCGCAATTTGAATGACAATTGCGCGGTCATGCTACACTGCACCCAAACAAATTTTTTATCCTTTTGTTCCCATAAATAGAGCTTTCTTTTGGTGATATTTGATCACCTCTGCGATTTTTATTTTTTGCGCAACAAACAAAAAAAGACCGAAAATTTTGCAAAAAAACAAGTTTTTCTTTGTCACTGTTCATTTTTTTGTAAATAAGTGCGTTTTCTTCTTCAATGACGGGCACTGATATGGCTGCACTGATAGGCACTGAAGAGGCGGCACTGATGGGCACCGATGAGGTGGCACCAATGAGGTGGCACTGATGGGCGCTAATAGGTGGCACTGATAGGTGGCACTGGGCACTGATAGGTGGCACTGGTGGGCACTCATAGGTGGAACTGATGGGCACTCATAGGCGACACTGATGGGTACTTATGGGTGGCACTGATGCATATTTATAGGTGGCACTGATAGGTGGCATGGATGGGCACTGATAGGTGGGCACAGATGGGCACTGATGGTGGCACTGATGGACACTGATAGGTGGCATTGCTGGGCATCCCTGTTATATAATGTATATATGAGGTGCCAGTCAGTGCCCATTTGTGGGCACTGATTGGCATATTTTGGGCATTTTTTAAACATGTGGATGGCCATGGGGGATGTACCTGGCCATCCACATGCTTGGGGCTTCCCTGGTGGTCCTGGTGGCTTCCCTGGTGGTCTAGTGTGGGCATCTGAGGGGGGGGCTGCGCTGATAAACAATCAGCGCATACTCCCCCTGTCAGGAGAGCCGCCGATCGGCTCTCCGCTACTCGCGTCAGTCAGTGAGGAAAAGCCGATCACCGGCTCTTCCTGTGTACATCGTGATCAGCCGTGATTGGACACGGCTGATCACGTGGTAAAGAGCCTCCGCCGGAGGCTCTTTACCGAGATCGGTGTAGCGGTGTGTCAGACTGACACACCGCTCCACCGATCGCCGCGATGCGCGCCCCCACGGGCGCGCGGTGGCTGTTATCCTGAAGGACGTCATCTGACGCCCAGTCAGGATAACGAAAACCACTTCCCGGACATCAATCTGCTATTGACCGGGCGGGAAGTGGTTAAAGCCTAACATTAGCTAGTGACGAAGAGTTAAACTACAAGCTTACATGAAGAAATATCAAGCACAACTTGCAACAGAATAGATTTTTGCTACATGTGCCATTGCTCTCTTGTGGAGAGAGTACACATTTCTGAATGTGTTGGATGCCTGATCCCCAACTTCGCTCTGGTTTCACCTACTGATCCTTAAGCCCCATACACACGGTCGGACTTTTTCATGGATTCTGTCCGATCGGACAATGTTGTTGAAAAATCAGACCGTGTGTATGCACCATCGGACAGTGTACGTCGGTTTGTCCGACGGACAAAGTCTTATCTCCTGCTGGAAAGATTTGCCGTCAACACGGTCCGATCACACCAAATCCGATCGTGTGTACGGTTGTCCGACCGGACAAAGTGCTACGCATGCTCAGATCACATTACAAGACCAAAGCTATTGGCTACTAGCCTCTACGTAGTCCCGTCGTAGGCAACAAACGTCACCACGTTCAGAATGATCGGATTTTCCGACAACTTTGTCCGACCGTGTGTACGCTAAACCAACATCGGACAAAGTACGACGGACATGGTCTGACGGACCTGGTCCGCGGATTGTCCGACCGTGTGTATGGGGCTTTACATTGCTGCAGGACATAGTAGTGATGTAGAGGTCATCAGAAAGAGCCGCAGTGTGTGGCAGAGGACCCAGCATCCAACTCACTTGAAAGTTTATACCGTAATGTGAGAATTCTTTCAATGGCTGTAGCTCTTGAAGGTCTTCTTTACGCTGACGAAAGGGCACTACTGTGGATAGTTCTCATGAAGAACCCAGCGCTCGTGCCCAAAGGTCACTTTCAAGCTATCTTTGCAAGTCTGGTCCAGCGGTGGTGTCTGGGTGAGATTCAGTCCAAAAGCCTTGATGAAGATGAACATGCTGAATAGCCATGCAGAGGGTAAGCCCCCAGCATCATTGCATAAGGGTCTTCTTGATTAATTAAAAAAAAGTGCTAGTAAAATAAATAGGCTAGTCAGCAACTTTGAACATAAGAAAAGACGTCCAGCCTCCTAGGGAGCTAGCAAATAAGGTGCCTTGAAAAAGTGTTCACGCCCCTTGACATTTTCCACAAAAACCTAAATGTATCATATTGCGATTTTATGTCATAAACCAACACAAAGTGGCACATACTGTATTTATTGGCGTATAACACTCACTTTTTCACCATGGAAATCGGGTGCAAATAGCATGTGCGTGTTATATGCCAATACTTCAATTTAGATGCCTTGTAGGGGACAGGGAGGGGGGCTGCATTGATGGCAATGGTGTGGCTGCTGCATTGATGGCAATTGTGAGGCTGCATTGATGTGGACTGATGAGGCAGCATTGATGGCACTTGTGAGGCTGCAGATGGGCATTGATCAGGCTGCATTGATGGCAATGGTGAGGCTGCAGATGAGCACTGACCCTTATATTGCTTCAAAGTTCCTTATTTCAAATTTAATTATTTTTCCTGAAACTTCCCTCTTCAAATGAATGTGCGTGTTATACGCCAATAAATACGGTAATTGTGAAATGGAAGAAAAATGATAAATGGTTTTCAATTTGTTTTACAAATAATTATGTGAAAACTGTGGCGTGCATTTGTATTCAGCCCCTTTTGCTCTGATACCCCTAACTAAAATCTAGTGGAACCAATTGCCTTCAGAAGTCATCTAATTAGTAAATAGAGTCCACCTGTGTGTAATTTAATCTCAGTATAAATACAGCTGTTCTGTGAAGCCCTCATAGGTTTGTTAGAGAACCTTAGTGAACAAACAGCATCACGAAGACCAAAAAACATACCAGTCAGGTCACACCAGAACATCTCACGGAGCACTGTTCAATCCCTCATCCGAAAATGGAAAGAGTATGGGACAACTGCAAACCTACCAAGACATGGCCGTCCACCTAAACTGACAGGCTGGGCAAGGAGAGCATTAATCAGAGAAGCAGCCAAAAGGCCCATGGGAACTCTGTAGGAGTTGCAGAGATCCACAGCTCAGGTGGGAGAATCTATCCACAGGACAACTATTATGCCACGTACACATGATCGGAATTCTCGTCGGAAAAAGCTCTGATGGTTTTCCTGACAGAATTCCGCTCAATCTGTCTTGCCTACACACGGTCACACCAAATTCTGACCATCAAGAACGCGGTGACGTACAACAGTACAACGAGCCTAGAAAAAATTAAGTTCAATGCTTCCGAGCATGCGTCAAATTGTCTTAGAGCATGCGTAGGAATTTTGCGCGTCGGAATTGCTACAGACGATTGGAATTTCCAATAAAAGCCTTTTCCGTCGGAAAAATTGAGAACATGCTCTTAAATTTTTGCTGGCGGGAATTCGGGCCAGCAAAATTCCAATGAAGCCTACACATGATCGCATTTTCTGATGAAAGCTCCCAATCAGTCTTTTGTGTGTACGCGGCATTAGTCATGCACTCCACAAATCTGGCCTTTATGGAAAAGTGGCAAGAAGAAAGCCATAAGAAGTCCTGTTTTCAGTTTGTGAGAAACCATGTGAGGGACACAGCAAACATGTAGAAGACGGTGCTTTAGTCAGATTAGACCAAAATTTAACTTTTTGGCCTAAAAGCAAAATGCTGTGTGTGGTGGAAAATAAACACTGCACATCACCCTGAACACACCATCCCCACTGTGAAACATGGTGGTGGCAGCATCATGTTGTAGGGATGCTTTTCTTCAGCAGGGACAGGGAAGCTGGTCAGAGTTGATGGGAAGATGGATGAAGCCAAACAGAGCAATCTTAGAAAAAAAACCTGTTATGCCCCGTACACACGAGCGGATTTTCCGTTGGAAAAATCTTGGATGGTTTTACCGACGGAATTCCGCTCAAGCTTGCATACACACGGTCACACAAAAGTTTGCTGAACTTTCGACCGTCAAGAACGCAGTGATGTACAATACTACAACAAGCCGAGAAAATTAAGTTCAATGTTTCCGAGCATGTGTAGGAATTTCGCGTATCGGAATCGGTAGAGACGATCGGAATTTCCGACTGAAAAATTGAGAACCTGCTCTCAATCTTTTGCTGGCTGGAATTCCGCCAGCAAAAGTCCGATGGAGCATACACACGGTCGCATTTTCCGACCAAAAGCTCTCATTGGACTTTTTTTTTCTTGAAATAGCTGCAACTAAACCCTTGTTTAAAAAAATAAACACTAATGCCTCGTACACACGGTTGGAAATTCCGACCACAAAATCCGTTGGATTTTTTCCGACGGATTTTGTCCGACACTGGTGTTGCATACACACGGTCGGACAAAGTTGTCGGAAAATCCGATCATTCTGAACGTGGTGACGTTTGTTGCGTACGACGGAACTACGTAGAGGCTAGTAGCCAATAGCTTAAGTCTCGTAATTTGATCTGAGCATGCATGGCACTTTGTCCGTCGGAATTCTCTACACACGATCGGAAAAAGTCCGATCGGATTTTGTTGTCGGAAAATTTGAGAGCAGGATCTCAAATTTTTTCCGTCAAAGTCTGATGGAGCCCACACACAGTCGGATTTTCCAACATGGTCCGTTTGGACATTTTCCGTCGGAATTTCCTACTGTGTGTACGGGGCATAACAGGTAGGCTTTTTATGACAGATGTCTATTCTCCTAAGTGCTTCTCCCTTTCTGTCAGTGTTTTTTTTTCTGAGAAAGTTGTTCAGGTACCCTAAATGCAGATAGCGTTGATGCGTGAGGGGAATGTAGGCATTCTGTCTACAAAGGCCAGCAAGAGGAAAGCGATCAACTAACCTGTCAGATTCCATACAGATTTTTTTCAATAAATGGTACGTGGGATAATACACTGGGCTGGTAGACCCTCTTTTGTTTGTGTTTTCGTAGTGTCTTACCGGGGCATCCCCAGGCCTGAGGGCAGCAAGGAGTTGTGTGTCTCTGGTCGTGCTGAAAAGCAGATGTGCATATGAAGAACTGGTACCAGAATATCACATTAAAGCGGTTCGGCACACATTTCATTTAGTAAATCTCTTTGCCTTCCAAATCAGGCAAAGAGTACTAAATGAAATGTGTTTTTTTTTTTTTACTTACCTTGTAATTGATGACTTCCTGTCTTCTGTCTCTTCGGGGTGGGCGGGGTCTGTGTGGGGATCCTCGTCACACTGCACTGTCTCCTGGGATCTGGTGTCATTGATCCCAGGAGTCAGTGCGGGCATCTTCCGAAATCTCGCGAGATTTCGGACACATCTTCCGAAATCTCGCGAGATTTCGGCCACATCTTCCGAAATCTCGCGAGATTTCGGACACATTTTCCGAAATCTTGCGAGATGTCGGCAGATGTGCCGACATCTCTCGAGATTTCGGAGAACGTGAGCTGCACTTTGCCGTTACTGCCCACGCGCGAGCTCGGCGCAGTAATGGCGGTGCATGCTGGGCCATCTAAAGTGCCTGTGGGGTTTTACATGCCCACAGGCAAGATGGCCCCCAGCAGACAAGAAGAAGATCAAGAATGTTATCGGAGGAAAACCGGCTGCGATCGAGACGGAAGATGGAACAGGTAAGTCCCCCAATTTAGCTATATGGCCTTGGCATATAGCCCCCAAAAAAAAAAAGCAGTGCAGAACCGCTTTAATGCGCAGGAGGTGATTTTTAAAATTATAAGTTGTCCTTCCACCTGAGGCCACCAAAGAAAATGAGGCTTGCAGGGAGTGGTAGGGGTTATGCTCGGGCTCTCCTTACAGCTTTGTTTGCCAGTGTCCAGCCACCTGGTGGTAGCTACCAAACCCATGGTCCAAGACTAAAGCCTCGTACACACGATGAGAATATCGGACCAATGATCATCCATTTTATTTTTTTGCGTGCTGGTCTATCGGAAATGAAGAAACGAACCTTACCAAAATTCTCGTACGACAGAATAACAACTTCAGAAGTGATGTGATGGGTTGTATTGTATTCTTTTTCGTGGTCTTCCAATTTTTTTTTTCAGACGAATACCGTGCTGAATAAATGAAAATCATACGATCTGGTATCACACGAGAAATTTGTGTTTGTCTCTTCAGATACTTTTGGATGGACTGTGGTGATCAGCTCTCGGAAAGCTGTGTACTAACGATCAGATTATCGTACGATTGCTTCAAAAGCGGTATTTTTCATCCAGTTTTCTGATTGTGTGTACCAGGCGTTAGATCCTGTAATGTAGGACGGTCAAGAAAAAAAAAAAAAAAACATTTTTGCAATCTGTCAAGAATGAACCAAATGACTGGAAAGAAAAACTCAAAACACAGGAGATCACAAATAGTAGTTTTCTTACAATTTAATTGAGCAAAAAACATTTTCCTTGGTTTTTTTTTTCAAATCAAGCACATTGGCATTTCTTTATTATTTCACAGAGATAACTTATAGATCAGTCAGTATCGTCCTAGCAATCTAGAACATCGAAACTTGGGTCCATGATATGACGAAAAAAAATAAATTGGGTTTAAGTGTATGCATGCGGGTGTTCTCTGAATACTCTCCCAGGTGGTACTGACCATTATGTATGTAATAATGATGTAGCAAATCCATAACTTCCTAGGGTTTCGAAACTGGAACTAGAAACCCTACTGGTGCCCCTGGGTGGTCTTGCAACGGAGGCCAATGACCAACACACAAACCAACTGGTAACCGCAGATTAAAGTGGAAGTAAACCCCCCTATCGTTTTCAGCCAAGGAAGCTGCCATCTTTGCCTCTGTTTAATCTTCAACTGCCACAGTGCTGCACATGTGATCCGTTATGACACCAGCCATTGGATGGTTTGACTGTTTTGGTTGAGAGCACAGCCAATGTGCCGTTAGCATTCACGGCATGCCTTTTTTTTTTTAGACTGTTAAATCGATGGGTTTACTTCCGCTTTAAGCATGGTGCAGCTCACAGCAGCCTCTGGAGGCAAGTCTAAAGACTTTGGTTTTCTATCTCATGCTGACTTTTTCTATGGCATGTTTACTGTTGGAGGTTATCGGAAATCACTCTCGGTATCTGGAGCTTTGGATCAAAGCGGAGGTTGCAGCACTGTCTCACCTTTTCTAGTTATATAGGACACTGTTGTCTGCTGTCAGCCCGCGTACACACGGTCGGAAATTCCGACCACCAAATCCGTCGGATTTGGTCCGAAACTGGTGTTGCATACACACGGTCGGACAAAGTTGTCGGAAAATCCGATCATTCCGAACGTGGTGACGCTCGTTGCGTACGACGGAACTACTTAGAAGCTAGTAGCCAATAGCTTTGGTCTCGTAATTTGATCTGAGCATGCGTGGCACTTTGTCCGTCGGAATTCTCTACACACGATTGGAAAAAGTCCGATCGGATTTTGTTGTCGGAAAATTTGAGAGCAGGATCTCAAATTTTTTCCGTCGGGAATTCTGACGGAAAAAGTCAGATGGAGCTCACACACGGGCGGATTTTCCGACAACATGGTCCGATCGGACATTTTCCGTCCGTGTGTACGGGGGCTTATGCACACTCAGGAGCTTTAAGACTGTACAAGGTCAGGAACTGACAGGGCAACATATATTAGACTTCATGTGCCCTCTTACTTCTGACTCTCACTCGAGTTCTCCTTAGCCACTTCTGGACCGCCAACTGTCGTTATTTTGACTTTGAATACCGTTGTTATGGCAGCAGATAACGGCCATAACCCTGGTATTTTCTGAATCGGCAGGCGGCCCGCTTTAGAATAAAAGTTTCGCCACAAGATCACTTTTATCGGTGGGCTGAAAGGTGCCCAGACCCCTCCCTCTGCGTTCCGGACGTCTCCGCCGCTTACTGGAGCCGGCAGAGACGATCCTTTCCCTTAGAGGCACTGTGTCGAGTAAGGGAATGATGGCCCCCACTCGACTCAATGACGTTGGAAGACGTAAGCGACGTCAAAAGGTCACTTCCGACCTTAAAGGGACATTTATTTTTATTGAAAAAAAAAAAAAGGAGAGAGAGAGAGAGAGACTTTTTTTTTTATTGCATTTAAGTGTAAAATGTGAGATCTGAGGTCTTTTTGACCCCCAAATCTCACATTAAAGAGGTCCTGTCATGCTTTTTTTTTTTTTCCATTACAAAGGATTTTTATGGGTCAAAGTTTGTCGCCATTCCACGAGCCGGCTCAATTTTGAAGCGTGACATGTTGGGTATCAATTTACTCAGCGTAACAATCTTTCATAATATAAAAGAAATTAATTGGGCTAACTACTGTTTTCTTATTAAAACTTTAAATTTTTTCCCCAAAAAAATGCATTTGTAAGACCGCTGCGCAAATACAGTGTGACATAAACTATTACAACGACCGCCATTTTATACTCTACGGTGTCTGGAAATTTTTATATATATATATATATATATATAGATATTTATATCTATATATGTATATATATATATATATATTTATATATATATATATTATAACTTTTGGGTGTTCCAAGTAATTTTCTAGCAAAAAAAATGATTTTAACTCGTAAACAAGTTTGAAAAATTGGCCTGGTCCTTAGGTGGTTTAGGAGTCACTGAAAGTGATGCGCCTTTCAGTCTCTGCCCCTTCCGGCTGCCAAAGTGACAGTGCGCACAGTTTTTATAAAAAAAAAAAAAAAAAAAACGCTAATAAAAAAAATACACTAAAGCAGGTAATATCAGGCCATGTGCCAGAGATTGGAGCAAACCTTCAAGTTAAAACAGAGACCATATATCTAATGCCACGTACAAACGAGCGGACTTTGACGGACTAGGTCCGATGGTCTTTCGACGGAGTTCCGACAAACTTTCCGAATGAGCGGACTTGGCCACACACAATCACACTAAAGTCCGACGGATTCGAACGTGATGACGTACGACTGGACTAGAATAAGGAAGTTTGTAGCCAGTAGCCAATAGCTGCCCTAGCGTCATTGTTTGTCCGTCGGACTAGCACACAGATGAGCGGATTTTTCGATAGGAACGGGGTCCGGCGAAAAAAATGTTCTATTTCTAAAGTCTGTTGGATTTTTCGACAGCCAAGGTCTGATGGAGCCCACACACACGATAGAATTGTCTGACGGATTCGTTCCGTCAGACCTTTGCTGTAGAAAAGTCCGGTCCTG
The DNA here is from genome assembly GCA_028564925.1 of Lithobates sylvaticus. NCBI lineage: Eukaryota > Metazoa > Chordata > Amphibia > Anura > Ranidae > Lithobates > Lithobates sylvaticus. The sequence continues at coordinate 614,197,503 of CM053028.1, read as the reverse complement.
TGTACGCTGCATTAGAGGGAGAGAGTGCAGATCAACATAAATTAAACCGTGTGTCATGAAAAAAAAAAAAAAAAATCATGGATCAACACTTTGTTTTAGGAGATGATTAGATATATGGTAGTGGGGGGGGGGGGGAAGATAATTTACTACACACAGCCACCTTCCTGCCCGATAACTTCACAGAATGTTGCCAGCTGTCAGTTTTCCGCCTCCACCTTGCCCAAGATGGCGGCTTGTATATCGCAGGCTGCACAGCAGTTGTATAATAGTCATATCTCTCACTGCCTGTACAGGCATAAAGATTTTATTTTAACATTGTCAGGTTTTTTTTATTTTTTTTGTTGCCCTTTGCTTATTCCACAGTATAAAATTTTATTATGTAACACAAGAGGAAAAAAGGAAAGTGACGGCTCCCCATCCATTACCGGATTGGTCACATTGTCTGGTTACTCCAAGAAGGCGCAGTTGTCCATGCCCCTCACTAATGAGAGCCAATGAGCCTCTATAATCTATCTCTTCTAAGGCCAGCGGTTCTGGATGCACAGTTGACTATTTATGTTGCTCCGCCCACCATCTTTAAAGGGAACACCCCCCAACCCTTGCATGCACAGACACTTTTCTGTACTGTGATATGTATACAGTTAGTTTTAAGAAGGCAGTGTTGTACTTTTCACAGGAGAGCTTTGGGTCACCTTGGCAAAATGGCAGATCTGCTATATATATATATATATAAATATATAATATATATATATATAAAAAAAAAAAAAAAAGAGAAGGAAAGGACAAGCTTGGTTCTGATTACTGTAGAGTGACCACCATTTTATTCATAATTTATTAATCAATCATCAATAAAGTTTAAAAAGGGTTGTTTCTGGAGCACCAATGGTTTCGGGAGCCCAGGGATTAATGGACACTCCCTGCAACGTGACGAAACGTGACGTGACGAAACACGTAGCGGGCGGAGCCAACGTACGTAATGCCATCACACTCCTTCTCACACTTTTCCAGAGTGAAATAGATACTGAGCCAAAGGCAGGTAGGTAGACAGAGCTGGGAACACAGGTTCAGAACTCTCAGCTAAAAGAAAATGGAAACTTGACACAGTACCACTAAGAACTCTCAAAGAGGTTGACCATGGTACTGTGCAACCCAGACTGGATGTTCTAGGTTGTTGCAGCCCTCTAAAGATCGGGGAATCTCGTACGTGTACAAACAAGAAGAACAGAGGGCGCAAACACCTATTGCATTACCTCCAGCAATTTATTGATAGATAAATTGAGTTCAGAGATAAAAGATCAAAAATATACTCACAACCCATTGTGAATGACAGCGTAGTATAAATACCCAAGAACCAAAAGCAAGCCCATCAGTAGAACTCCTCAAGGTTCAAGTGGATGATGACACCAGCTGACATATTTCAGAGGGCACACGCCCTTCTTCAGAGCAGAACTTGTAATTGTACAAACAATAAGAACAGAGGGCGTAAACACCTTTTGCATTACCTCCAGCAGTTTATTGAAAGGTAAATCGAGTTCTGCTCTGAAGAAGTGGGTGGGCCTCCTGAAACACGTCAGCTGGTGTCATCATCCAGTTGATCCTGAGGAGTTCTATTGATGAGCTTGCTTTTAGTTCCTGGGTATTTATACTACGCTGTCATTCACAATAGGTTTGTGAATATATTTTTGATCTTTTATCTTACCAATTAATGATACCGTATTTTCCGGCGTATAAGAACCTTTTATACTTAAAAAAATCCCCCACAATCAGGGGTCGTCTTATACGTCGGTATAGGGATGTCAACATTAATGTCCGTGCTGAGCCAATCACGGTGAGCGATGTATTCTATTAATGAATACAAAGCCTGCTCGGATTGGCAGAGGTTGTAATATGATCAGCCTGTGCCTCTCTGAATCTGAAAGCCAATCTGAGCAGGCTATGTATTCATTAATAGAATACATCGCTTGCCGTGATTGGCTCAGCGTGGTACACTGTAATACTGTATAGTTAAGGAATGCGGCTACCCCTCGGCTCCTCTTCCTTCCACGGCCACCTCGCCATTCAACACCGGAGCTTTGGTTTGAAGCACCTGACGCTCCATCTTGCACCCGAACCTCCATCTGGCACCTGACCCTCCATCAGTGGATTTTGCCAGGCACATGAGGTATTTACCACCACAGCACTGCTTCACAAAGCTTGTGATTAAATTGCCTTATTGCTGTTTCAGTATGTTACCCAAGCTACTACCCTGTTTCCCCGAAAATAAGACCTAGCGTGATTGTCGGTGATGGCTGCAATATAAGCCCTACCCCCCGAAATAAGCCCTAGTTAAAGTCCTTGTAGGTCTTATTTTCAGGGTAGGGCTTATTTTCGGGGAAACAGGGTAGGGCTTATTTGGGGGGTAGGGCTTATATTACAGCCATCACCGACAATCATGCTAGGCCTTATTTTCGGGGAAACAGGGTAGACAGACTAGTCGGAAGGGGGTCGTCTTATACTGCGAGTATATGTCAAAACCAACGTTTTAGCTGGACAATTAGGGGGGGGGGGGGGGGGGTCGCCTTATACGCTGGCAAATACGGTATATAACATCAGCCGACGTGTTTCAGGGGGCACGCCCCCCTTCTTCAGAGCAGAACTCAATAAATTGCTGCAGGTAATACAATAGGTGTTTGAGCTCTCTGTTCTTATTGTTTGCACAGTTATGAGATAAATTGAGTTCTTGCTATGAAGAAGGGGGTGTGCCCCATGAAACGCGGCAGCTGGTGTCATCATCTACTTGAACCTAAGGAGTTCTACTGATGGGCTTGCTTTTGTTTCATGGGTATTTATAATACGCTGTCATTCACAATGGGTTTGTGAGTATATTTTATCTTAAAGAGGAAGTAAACACATCGATTTAACAGTTTCAAAAAAAAAAAAAAAAAAAAGGCATGCCGGGAATGCTAACTGCACATTGGCTGTGCTCTCAACCAAACAGTCAAACCATCCAATGGCTGGTGTCATAAGGGATCACATGTGCAGCACCGTGGCAGTTGAAGATTAAACAGGAGGCAAAGATGGCAGCTTCCTTGGCTTAAAACGATAGGAGGGTTTACTTCCACTTTAAGAAATTGCTTCAGGTAATGCAATAGGTGCTTGTGCCCTCTCCTCTTATTGTTTGTTCAGAACTCTCAGCATTGCAGAAGCAGTTAGTATAAACAGCAGTGGGCACAGCCAAGAACAAGAACCAAGTGGTGACCGGTTCAGCTCAAGGCCATCTACCCATAATTCCATCAGAAATGCCAGAACCTGCCCCCTACTAACTAAACCATCAGCCTTAGGTGGGCTGACCCATTGGGTTCTACAACAAATTCAATGACACGCAGAGCTAACCCCCCAACACAGCCGCATGCCGTGGCAGTCAATCACGTGACAAAAGCCTCGTCTGAAGATTACTTGAGGTCCTCTGACATCAGGACCAAGAATACCCTACAAGAGAATTCTGGGAAAAACAGGATACATCTGGGAAAAGTATAGGGGTGAATGGAGAAAAGGGGTGTTAACTGTACATTAGATGTCATGCCTTTCGAGATGAGACTCTTCAACAGCATAAAACAGCAAGAGCCTGTGAAGTATTTAAAGGGGATCTCCTCAATTAAAAAAAAATAAATTAAAAAAACCCTCTGCTGAATAATTTGGGCTATGCCAGAGGGCAGTAACTTCTAGTAATGGCTGGACAGCTTAAAAGGGAAGCAAAGAACAGGAAAAAAAGTCCAAAAATTCCCGCTGTACTTTAACCTGGAGCACCGGCTTATTACTCTATCCAGCCATTTAACCGCCACTCAAAGCTTAGGATGACCTTTTTCGAGGTCTGATAAATGGGTGAACTTGTTTTTGGGGGGGGGGTGACTTTCCAAAGTGTTGTGTTAGCCCCCGTACACACGGTCGGAAATTCCGACGAAAAAATGTCCGATCGGACCATGTTGCCGGAAAATCCGCCCGTGTGTGGGCTCCATCTGACTTTTTGCGTCGGAACATCCGACGGGAAAAAAATTTCCGACAACAAAATCCGATCGGACTTTTTCGGATCGTGTGTAGGGAATTCCGACGGACAAAGTGCCACGCATGCTCAGATCAAATTACGAGTCTTAGGAAGTTGAAACTTGGTAGGGCGGCACACCTTCACCTATCCCATGTATCTACCAAGTATGGGGTCCGTGGCCCAAAGGGTCCCGGAGATCCAGTCAATATGTCGGCACTCTGGAGCCATAAGTCTTAAGCCCCATCGGATTTGGTCCGACGGATTTAGTCCGACACTGGTGTTGCATACACACGGTCGGACAAAGTTGTCGGAAAATCCGATCATTCTGAACGTGGTGACGTTTGTTGCCTACGATGGGACTACGTAGAGGCTAGTAGCCAATAGCTTTGGTCTTGTAATGTGATCTGAGCATGCGTGGCACTTTGTCCGTCGGAATTCGCTACACACGATCGGAATTGGTGTGATCGGACTTTGTTGTCGGAATATTTATAGAGCAGGAGATAGAACTTTGTCCGTCGGACAATCCGATGGAAACTGTCCGATGGAGCCTACACACGGTCGGAATTTCCGACAACATTGTCCGATAGGACAGAATCCATCGGAAAATCCGACCGTGTGTATGGGGCTTTAGGAAGTTGAAGCTTGGTAGGGCGGCACACCTTCACCTATCCCATGTTTCTACCAAGTATGGGGTCCGTGGCCCAAAGGGTCCCGGAGATCCAGTCAATATGTCGGCACTCTGGAGCCATAATATATGCTTTAGGAAGTTGAAACTTGGTAGGGCGGCACACCTTCACCTATCCCATGTATCTACCAAGTATGGGGTCCGTGGCCCAAAGGGTCCCCGGAGATCCAGTCACCCAAAGAGAACCGACCGGCACTTGTACGCAACGAACGTCACCACGTTCAGAATGATCGGATTTTCCGACAACTTTGTCCGACCGTGTGTACGCAACACCAGTGTCGGAAAAAATCAGACGGATTTTGTGGTCGGAATTTCCGACCGTGTGTACAGGGGCATGAAAGATATTACTTTTCAAAAGGCACAGTAGGTTGCCAAGTCAAGGACAGAAGACTGTGCTGCTGGATGGGGAGAAATAAAATATTGGGGTTTCTTGGTGGGGCAAACTTTAGCCGGACTTGGAACATTAACTGCATCAAAACAGGGGGGGGGGGGGTCGGATAATTTAGCAGAGGGTTGTTTTCTCAGAAATCCCCTTTAAAATATACAATAAGCTACCCATCAAAAGAAAAGGATGAGCTGACAGAAAATGTATGAGTCAGATCTAAGCTCTAACAAGAGCTTTAAGGATCCAAGTAGCCACGAGCCCCCACCAACAGCCGGTTAAAACAAAAACCACACACACTTGGATGACAGCTGCCATTTTTTTTTTTTTTTTTGTCTTTGGGTCATGGTTCCCTGGGGTTTGTCTGAACCTGTGTAAGAAATCTCATAGCCCCAGCGTCATCAAGTCAATACAGCTGCTCCTTCGCGTGGACCTTCTGATGCGTAATCAGGTTGGACCTCTGGTTGAAACACTTCCCGCACACCGCACACAGGAAGGGCTTTTCACCCGTGTGAATTTTCTGGTGTCGGACGCGGTTGTGGTTACTAATGAAGCACTTGCCGCACTGCGGGCAGGAATATGGCTTCTCCCCAGTGTGGATCCGCTGGTGTTTGGTGAGGTTGCGGTAGCTGCTAAAGCTTTTGCCGCAGTCCGAGCAGGAGTAGGGCTTCTCGCCCGTGTGGACTCGCTTGTGCGATTTGAGGTTCTTGTTGCTAATGAAGCATTTGCCGCACTCGGTGCAGGAGAAAGGCTTCTCGCCGGTGTGGTTCCTTTGGTGGACAATGTAGTACTGTTTGGTGGTGAAGCCCTTTCCGCACTCGTCGCAAAAATACTGCTTCTCCTCGCTGTGCTCCTTCTGATGCGCCGCCAGGGTCTCGCCCGTGGGGAAGCTGACGCCACACTCCGAGCAGCAAAAGGGAGTCTCCACCGCATGCATCCGCTGGTGGATGTAGAGGTACTGCTTGCTGCTAAATCGCTTTCCACACTCCTGGCACCCAAACGGCTTTACTCCCAGGTGGGTCTTCTGGTGAGCAAGAAGCCGCTGGCTGCTTGGGAACCGCTTCCCGCAGTCGCTGCAGAGAAACTGTTCTTTGTGGCTGCGCTTGTGGTGGCTGAGGGAGGTGGCGCTGCCAAAGGTCTTGCCGCATTGGGGGCAGGCATAGGTCTTTTCATTGGAGTGCGTCCGTTGGTGGGCAACCAGGTACGACTTCTTGGTGAACGACTTGCTGCAGTCGGAGCACTTGAAGGCTTTCTCGCCCGAGTGAAGTTGCTGGTGCTCGATAAACTTGGCCTTGCCGCGGAAGCACTTGCCGCACTCGGAGCAGATCATCAGGAACTTCTCCTTGTGGATCTTGCGGTGAATGAGGAGCCCGGCGCGGGAGGTGAAGCATTTTTTGCACTCAGAGCAGACGTGCAGCGTGGCTTCGCTGGCCGTCTTCCCGCCGTTCTCAGCATTCGTGCGGCTTCTGCTCGCTCTTACGGAGAGGTTGATGGGGAGGTCCTGGGGTTTGGAGCGGACCTCAGAGGTCTCTTCCTCGGGGCCAGAGCTGGGTGGGGATTCCGGGTTTATGATAACAGTCCCCTCCTCGAGGACGGCGCTCGCGGGCGACTCCAGGTGACCGTCGGCATCACCCGCCGCTTCGTTTGGAGCGCTGCTTGTGGGAGATTTTGAGTTCACATCAATGTTCTCTTTATCCGGGCCAGCGCTGGCGGGTGATTCCGGATGATCATCTCCCTCGGCTTCAACGGGATCAGTGCTGCCAGGGGAATCTGGGTTAACAATGAGAGTCTCTTCCTCCGAGTCGCTGCTTTCGGGGGATTCTGGATGAATAATGACAGTCTGCTCCTCTAGGGTGGTGATTTCAGGGGAGGGGGACTGGTCGGTAACAGTCTCTTCCTCGGGGGCGGTGCTCACTGGAGATCGAGGCTGAATAATAACCGTCTCTTCCCGTAGGCCAACGATCGCGCGGTAGGCTGGGTGAGTCTGGGCATGCTCGCCGTTCTGTCTGCTGTTGTCGAGGGATGCTGAAAGAGTGCCTTCTTGACTCATGCCGGAGACCGGTCACAATGTCATTCAAGAAGAAGCGTCCCGTTGATAGATGATAGAAAAGGACGACCTGTCAATCAGATAAGACAATGTAATCTTCAGTAATCATGTATACTCAGCACGGGCCTATCAATGTGTCTCAGGGAAGTACCTCAAGTAACAGCCGAGCATTGCAAGGGGGGACTGGATAAAGAATCCAATAGGGGGCGCCATGGCCAACACCGAGAGAGATAGTAAATTCCCTAAGACACACTGAGGAGGCTCTATATACCCTATATTACCAAAAGTATTGGGGCACCTGCCTTTTCCCGCACATGAACTTTAATGGCATCCCAGTCTTAGTCCATAGGGTTCAATATTGAGTTGGCCCACCCTTTGCAGCTATAACAGATTCAACTCTACTGGGAAGGCTGTCCACAAGGTTTAGGAGTGTGTCTATGGGAATGTTTGACTATTCTTCCAGAAGCGCCTTTGTGAGGTCAGGCACTTATGTTGGATAAGAAGGCCTGACTCACAGTCTCGATTCTAAATTCAGCCCAAAGGTGTTCTATGGGTTGACGTCAGGACTCTGTGCAGGCCAGTCAAGTTCCTCCACTCCAAACTCGCTCATCCATGTCTTTATGGACCTTGCTTTGGTCACTGGTCCAAATTATTTGGTTGAGGGGGGATTACGGTGTGGGGGTTGCTTTTCAGGGGTTGGGCTTGGCCCCTTAGTTCCAGTGAAGGGAACTCTTAAAGCGGGACTGTACTGAAAACATTTTTTTTAAAAGCCAGCAGCTACAAATACTGCAGCTGCTGACTTTTAAAAAATGGTCACTTACCTCTTCCAGGGTCCAGCGATGTCGGCAGCAGAGGCCGATCGATCGCTCGGCTCCCTGCTGTAGCCGGCGCCATTCTCGGTGAGGGAATCAGGAAGTGGCTTCACTTCCCGATTCCCTACTGCGCATGCGCGAGTCGCGCGGCGCAATGAGAATCTTCAGCGCTGTCTGCCGGGACACGTGTGTGTCCCGGCAGACAGCGCGCCGGGACAGGAAGCTGCGTAAACTCCTGTGGGAGTTTATGCCCGGAAGTGGGTGCAGATACCTGTCTTAGACAGGTATCTGCACCACCCTCCCCCCTGAAAGGTGCCAAATGTGACACCGGAGGGGGGGAGGGTTCCGAAAAGCGGGAGTTCCACTTTAGGGTGGAATCGCGCTTTAAGGCGTCAGCATACCAAGACATTTTGGAAGATTTCATGCTCCCAACTTTGTGGGACCAGTTTGGGGATGACCCCTTCCTGTTCCAATATGACTGCGTCGTGAGCCCTGACCTCAAACTGATAGAACACCTTTGGGATGAATTAGAGTGTTGACCTTCTCGTCCAACATCAGCGCCTGACCTCACAAATGCGCTTCTTGAAGAATAGTCAAACATTTCCATAGACACCCTCCTAAACCTTGTGGACAGCCTTCCCAGAATAGTTGAAGTTGTTCTAGCTGGCTCCGGTGCTGTGAGTGGTTGCAGGGTCAATATCTCCTAAACTGTCCATGTTTAGGAGATATTCTTTTTACCAACAGGTAAGCCTTATTATAGACTTACCTGTAGGTAAAAAAAAAAGAAAAAAAATCACCAAGCGGGGTATACAACCGCTTTAAGAGGTCAAACTGACCTCATTTGCAGACCGAAGTTCATCCCTTTGATCTCCAAGGCTGGGTTTACATGACTGCGAATTGGATGCGGTGCTCCGCATCCAATTCGCAATAGCAGAAGATTTTGACCGGCTCTCTATGGAAAGAGGTTCACACATCTCCACTGCGGCTCTGGTGTAAATTTGCACAGGTGCCCTGTGCGTCTTTTGGTCCATTTCAGGTCCGAATTCGGCCCAAAATTCGGGCTGAAATTGGACCTGAAACGGTGAACCAGGATGCAGAGGACCCCTGCTGGGAGCCGCATCGGTATTAGGTGTGAACCCAGCCTAAAAGAACAGACGGATACAACGTTTCTTTGTATCTGTCTTTCAGGGCTGAGCAATGCGTCATTTACATGAATCGTGGAAATGCTGGATTAAAGGAAAGGACTGTGGGCCCCTGTGTGGCTCAAGGGGTAGAATGGGGGGCCCTGTGGGGCTCCAGGGAAAACACAGGGGCCCTGTGGGGCTCCAGGGAAAGGACGGGGGGCCTATGGGCTTTAAGGAAAAGAAAAGGGGGGCCCTGTGTGGCTCCAGGGACAGGACGGGGGGGGCCCTGTGTGGCTCTAGGGACAGGACAGGGGGGCCCTGTGTGGCTCCAGGGACAGGACGGGGGGGCCCTGTGGGGCTCTAGGGACAGGACGGGGGGGGGGGGGGGGCCCTGTATGGCTCCAGGGACAGGACGGGGGGGGGGCCCTGTGTGGCTCCAGGGACAGGACGGGGGGGGGGGCCCTGTGGGGCTCCAGGGACAGGACGGGGGGGGGGCCCTGTGGGGCTCCAGGGAAAGGACAGGGGGGCCCTGTGGGGCTCCAGGGAAAGGACAGGGGGGCCCTGTGGGACTCCAGGGACAGAACGGGGGGCCCTGTGTGGCTCTAGGGACAGGACGGGGGGCCCTGCGGGGCTCTAGGGACAGGACGGAGGGGCCCTGCGGGGCTCTAGGGACAGGTCGGGGGCCCTGCGGGGCTTTAGGAACAGGACGGAGGGGTCCTGTGGGGCTTTAGGAACAGGACGGAGGGGTCCTGTGTGGCTCTAAGGAAAGGACGGTGGGAGGGCCCTGTGTGGCTCTAAGGAAAGGATGGGGGGGGCCCTATGTGGCTCTAAGGAAAGGACGGGGGGGGGCCCTATGTGGCTCTAAGGAAAGGACGGGGGGGGGGGGCCCTGTGTGGCTCTAAGGAAAGGACGGTGGGGGGGCCCTGTGTGGCTCTAAGGAAAGGACGGTGGGGGGGCCAAACAAAGCCAACAGCCAATCACAGGAGGTGGACTCATCTCCCATGCTGCAGACATACACGCCCCTTGTATACATGCGGGACGGGGAACTCCTCCTCCACCTATGATTGGCTGTCAGCTTTCCTGGTGTGATAGCTCCCGCTGATGGACTCAACTGCATTTACAACCACTGGCACAATTTTGCCGCCACCAATAAATATATTTTGGCGTGTAACGCCAACCCCCACCATCACTGATTTTCAAGTCCTCCCAGGCTATGCGGGCGACAGTGTCGGCATAGAGCGCTCCCTATACAAGGCATAGAGCGTGGCCCTATCCTTAGTAGCTGTTGAAGCTCCCATGCAAAAGGCTTGCAGAATGAAGGCGATACTATCCGGGGCTCAGGCCCCCCGCCCACTAGCATGCAGGAAGAAATCCATGTGGAGAGTAGAGGATGGCATGAAAGCCTCAATGCTGTCTCTCTATCTCTGTTTTTTTATTTCTTTAGTACACAGGAGGAGGAGGAGGAGGGGATGGACCCACCCAGGGGAAAGGGGAAGACAACAATTCAATGTACAATGGAAGTCTGGGGCACTCATGTCTATCACATGGCAGAGATGGACACACCGCCACCTGCTGCTCACAGCCAGCACTGCAGCCACATTCGGAGGACAATAGAAGCCTATGGAGGCACAGCGGACAGCGCCACCTGCTGGCCAAAGCTCCAACCGGCAGCTGCCTCATTCCAATACGCGGGACGAAGCGCCGGGCACGGCGGCCGCTTCTGTGACCTCAGGGAAACCCACCCGAGGCCCCTCCACGACCCTCGCCAACCAAATAAAACACACCTGACCGTGTCCGCCCGGTGCCCACTCGGTGCCGCCACTCTCGCGGTTTCCCGCTTCCGCTCACACACACTGACCCCAGCGCGTAATGGCTCGGCTGCCTGCGCGCATGCGCGCTCCGAGCGGCGGCTCGTACGAGACAATGGAGGGGACGTCACCGGACGTACGGCGCGTTTCGGCCATGTTGACTCTGGGCAGAGGTCTGATGACTCTGTGTGGGAACTGTGGGCAGCGCAATGCTGGATAGGAGAGCCCATTCATTTTATAGGCTAGAAAGTTTCACCAATAGCAAGTCACATCAAGCACAAACAGCCCATTCATTTTATAGGCTAGAAAGTTTCACCAAAGTCACATAAAGCAAAAATATCAACAACAATAATAACAACAATAAATAACAAAATAAATAAAAACAATAACAACATTAATAGTAATAAAAACACAACAATAGTCATAATGAAAAAAAAAAATCTTAAAAATAATAATAGCAAAATTAAAAAAAATAATGATAATAAAAATTATTATAATAATATTATAATTATAATAATAGTAAAAAAAAACTTCATAAATGGAATAATAATAAATTAAAAAAATGAAAAACAATAGTATTTTATATTATTACAAAAAAAACAACTATATTACAAAAAAATAATAATAACAATAATAAACAATAAAAAAATGTATACAAATAATAATAATATTAAACAATATTAACAAAAACAACAATAATATTTATAATATTAATATTAATAACACAACAACAACAAAAAAAACAACAATAATAATGATTCAAATAATAATAACAACAAAAATAAAAACAGAGTCAAAATAATAACAACAATAATAATAAAAAAATAACAACAAAAAATCATAAAAACAACAAAAATAATAATAACAAAGCAACAATAATATTATTAATAATAAAAATAATATAACAACAACAAAAACAACAACAATAATAATTAAATAATAATACTAATAACAACAATAGTAAATACATAATAAAAATAATAACAACAACAACAATAATAATAGGAATAAAATAATAACATAATAATATTAATCATATTAATAATGATAATATTAGTCATAATCTTGTTATAACAGAATAGTTACAAATTATATTTAACACAATTTTTTTACTTTTTTTTTTACACTTGTTTGAGCATTTACTGGTGCTGTAAATACATTATTATTTTTTGCATTATTATTATTTTTCACATTTTATTCTGATTTATTGATGCTATTGTTATTTTTGTAGCACAGTATTATATATTATATTATTTCTATAATATTATTGTGAAGGAATTCCCGTGCCCTCAGTCAACATGGCTGCTAGATATGTCCGCATCCTTTCGTCGCAATAGACCAGACGGGAGAGGTGAGGAAGATTCTGGGATAGTCACATGACATCACTCACACATTTTTTTAATATTGCACTATGACAGGTGAAGAAATGTAAATTCTTGCCCACATGTGCCCCCTGCTTGTCATACCTTGCAGCCTATAAAGAAGAGTCTGTTCCTCTGTTCCAGTGTTATAAATTAGTCCTCTAAGGGGCTCCAGACTCTCCAGGGGTCCTTGAAGTAAGTTGTAGCTCTATAGGGGCACCACTAGAGGGAGCTGTGAGTAAACGCTTTTTCTGCACAAACTCTGGATTCCATATTTTACTTTATTTTCTGGGATGCAATGTGATCTCTCATGTTTGTCTGAAGGTCAGTGCTCAGCACTCTCATCCCTCTGTGGTCCACTGCATAAAAAGGGGTAGGTGATATGAGATGTGGTCATTGTTATTGGTTGAGTGGGGAGTAATGCAGGAAGTCTGTGCAGAGAAAAGTCCACTTGAAATGCAGACTTCATGAGTCGGCTTCAGATTTATGAGGAGCTGTGTCTGCAGCTCAGAAACCCTTATGTTACATGCACACTGTGCACAGGTGTTCTGGTGATAGATTTTTTTTCAGTGTAAATTTGGGAGCTGTTCAGCACTTTCACACACAGCCTGCAGGGAGCGCTCTATAGACAGTGAGCGTCCTCCTTTTATTGCATGAGAACGCTTGGTAAGCTTTTATAAAAATGAACCCGTATCCAATCCACAGCAAGAGCGTTCATAGGACAGCACCAATCCTACCTCTCCCCCTGCCATCCCAACACTTACCTTCCCTGTCCCCCAACACTAACCTTCCCTGTCCCCCAACACTAACCTTCCCTGTCCCCCAACACTAACCTTCCCTGTCCCCCCCAACACTAACACCTTCCCTGCTCCCCAACACTAACCTTCCCTGTCCCCCCAACACTAACACCTTCCCTGCTCCCCAACCCTAACCTTCCCTGTCTCCCCAATAATAACATTTCTTATAACCCCAACACTAACCTTCCCTGTCCCCCCAACACTAACCTTCCCTGTCCCTTAACACTAACCTTCCCTGTCCCCCAACACTATAATTCCCTGTCCCCCAACACTTACCTTCCCTGTCCCCCAACACTAACCTTCCCTGTCCCCCCAACACTAAGCTTCCCTGTCCCCCAACACTAAGCTTCCCTGTCCCCCCAACACTAACCTTCCCTGTTTCCCAACACTTATCTTCCCTGTCCCCCCACCAATATTTACCTTCCCTGTCCCCCAACAGATACCTTCCCTGTCCCCCAACACTTACCTTCCCTGTCCCCCAACACTAACCTTCCCTGTCCCCCAACACTAACCTTCCCTGTCCCCCCCAACACTAACCTTCCCTGCCCCCCCAACACTAACCTTCCCTGTCCCCCAACACTAACTTTCCCTGTCCCTTAACACTAACCGTCCCTGCCCCCCAACACTAACCTTCCCTGTCCCCCAACACTAACCTTCCCTGTCCCCGCAACACTAACCTTCCCTGTCCCCCCTGCCAATATTTACCTTCCCTGCTCCCCCAACACTAACCTTCCCTGTCCCCCCCAACACTAACCTTCCCTGTCCCCCCCCCAACACTAACCTTCTCCCTGTCCCCCCCCCAACACTAACCTTCTCCATGTCCCCCCCAACACTAACCTTCTCCATGTCCCCCCCAACACTAACCTTCTCCCTGCCCCCCCCAACACTAACCCCTGTCCCCTCAACACTAACCGTCCCTGTCCCCCCAACACTATACTTCCCTGTCCCCCCGCTAACATTTACCTTCCCTGTCCCCCCAACACTAACCTTCCCTGTGCCCCCAATATTAACCTTTCTTATAACCCCAACACTAACCTTCCCTGTCCCCCCCCAACATGTGCCTTCCCTGTCCCCCCAATATAAAAATTTCTTATAACCCCAACACTAACCTTCCCTGTCCCCCAGCACTAACCTTCCCTGTCCCCCCCACACTAACCTTCCCTGTCCCCACCAACACTTACCTTCTCTGTCCCCCAACACTTACCTTCACTGTCCCCCCGCCAACATTTACCTTCCCTGTTCCCCCAACACTAACCTTCCCTGTCCCCCCAACACTAACCTTTCCTGTCCCCCCCCCAACATTAACCTTCCCTGTCCCCCCCAACACGTACCTTCCCTGTCCCCTCTCCAACACTAACCTTCTCCCTGCCCCCCCCAACACTAACCTTTCCTGTCCCCTCCCCAACACTAACCTTCTCCCTGTCCCCCCCAACACTAACACCTTCCCTGCTCCCCAACACTAACCTTTCCTGTGCCCCCCAACACTAACTTTCCCTGCTCCCCCAACACCAACCTTCCCTGTCCCCCCAATATTAACCTTTCTTATAACCACAACACTAACCTTCCCTGTCCCCCAACACTAACCTTCCCTGCCCCCCAACACTTAACTTCACTGTCCCCCCGCCAACATTTACCTTCCCTGTCCCCCCAACACTTACCTTCCCTGTCCCCCCAACACTTACCTTCCCTGTCCCCCCAACACTTACCTTCCCTGTCCCCCAACACTAACCTTCCCTGCCCCCCAACACTAACCTTCCCTGTCCCCCCCCCAACATGTGCCTTCCCTGTCCCCCCAATATAAAAATTTCTTATAACCCCAACACTAACCTTCCCTGTCCCCCAGCACTAACCTTCCCTGTCCCCACCAACACTTACCTTCTCTGTCCCCCAACACTTACCTTCACTGTCCCCCCGCCAACATTTACCTTCCCTGTTCCCCCAACACTAACCTTCCCTGTCCCCCCAACACTAACCTTTCCTGTCCCCCCCCCAACATTAACCTTCCCTGTCCCCCCAACACGTACCTTCCCTGTCCCCTCTCCAACACTAACCTTCTCCCTGCCCCCCCAACACTAACCTTTCCTGTCCCCCCCCAACACTAACCTTCTCCCTGTCCCCCCCAACACTAACACCTTCCCTGCTCCCCAACACTAACCTTTCCTGTGCCCCCCAACACTAACTTTCCCTGCTCCCCCAACACCAACCTTCCCTGTCCCCCCAATATTAACCTTTCTTATAACCCCAACACTAACCTTCCCTGTCCCCCAACACTTAACTTCACTGTCCCCCCGCCAACATTTACCTTCCCTGTCCCCCCAACACTTACCTTCCCTGTCCCCCCAACACTTACCTTCCCTGTCCCCCCAACACTTACCTTCCCTGTCCCCTCAACACTAACCTTCCCTGCCCCCCAACACTAACCTTCCCTGCCCCCCAACACTAACCTTCCCTGTCCCCCCCAACACTAACCTTCCCTGTCCCTTAACACTAACCTTCCCTGTCCCTTAACACTAACCTTCCCTGTCCCCCCTGCCAATATTTACCTTCCCTGCTCCCCCAACACTAACCTTCCCTGTCCCCCCCAACACTAACCTTCCCTGTCCCCCCCCCAACACTAACCTTCTCCCTGTCCCCCCCCCCCAACACTAACCTTCTCCATGTCCCCCCCAACACTAACCTTCTCCATGTCCCCCCCAACACTAACCTTCTCCCTGCCCCCCCCAACACTAACCCCTGTCCCCTCAACACTAACCGTCCCTGTCCCCCCAACACTATACTTCCCTGTCCCCCCGCTAACATTTACCTTCCCTGTCCCCCCCAACACTAACCTTCCCTGTGCCCCCAATATTAACCTTTCTTATAACCCCAACACTAACCTTCCCTGTCCCCCCCCAACATGTGCCTTCCCTGTCCCCCCAATATAAAAATTTCTTATAACCCCAACACTAACCTTCCCTGTCCCCCAGCACTAACCTTCCCTGTCCCCCCCAACACTAACCTTCCCTGTCCCCACCAACACTTACCTTCTCTGTCCCCCAACACTTACCTTCACTGTCCCCCCGCCAACATTTACCTTCCCTGTTCCCCCAACACTAACCTTCCCTGTCCCCCCAACACTAACCTTTCCTGTCCCCCCCCCCCCCCAACATTAACCTTCCCTGTCCCCCCAACACGTACCTTCCCTGTCCCCTCTCCAACACTAACCTTCTCCCTGCCCCCCCCAACACTAACCTTTCCTGTCCCCTCCCCAACACTAACCTTCTCCCTGTCCCCCCCAACACTAACACCTTCCCTGCTCCCCAACACTAACCTTTCCTGTGCCCCCCAACACTAACTTTCCCTGCTCCCCCAACACCAACCTTCCCTGTCCCCCCAATATTAACCTTTCTTATAACCACAACACTAACCTTCCCTGTCCCCCAACACTAACCTTCCCTGCCCCCCAACACTTAACTTCACTGTCCCCCCGCCAACATTTACCTTCCCTGTCCCCCCAACACTTACCTTCCCTGTCCCCCCAACACTTACCTTCCCTGTCCCCCCAACACTTACCTTCCCTGTCCCCTCAACACTAACCTTCCCTGTCCCCCCAACACTAACCTTCCCTTTCCCCCCCCGCCAACATTTACCTTCCCTGTCCCCCCAACATTTACCTTCCCTGCCCCCTCAACACTAACCTTCCCTGTCCTCTCAACACTAACCTTCCCTGTCCCCCAACACTTAGGCCCCTTTCACACTGGGGCAGGAGCCGCGGCGACGGTAAAGCAGTGCTATATTTAGCGCTGCTTTACCGTCGTTTTAGCCGCGGTATTCGGCCGCTCACGGGGCGGTTTTACCCCACGCTCGCGGCCGAAAAAGGGTTAAAATTCCCGGCGTAGCGGCGCTTTGCGGCGGTATTGCCGCGGTGTCCCATTGAAATCAATGGGTAGGAGTGTTGAATACACCGCTCCTATACCGCTCCAAAGATGCTGCTAGCAGGACTTTTTTTACCGTCCTGCTAGCGCACCGCTCCAGTGTGAAAGCCCCCCGGCTTTCACACTGGAGTGAATGGGGCCGTTTTTTTCAGGCGGTGTACAGGCGCTATTTTTAGCGCTGTACCGCCTGAAAACCGCCCCAGTGTGAAAGGGGCCTTACCTTCACTGTCCCCCCTCCAACAATTACCTTCCCTGTCCCCCCAACACTAACCTTTCCTGTCCCCCCAACACTAACCTTCCCTGTCCCCCCAACACTAACCTTCCCTGTCCCCCCAACACTAACCTTCCCTGTCCCCCAACACTAACCTTCCCTGTCCCCCCAACACTAACCTTCCCTGTCCCTTAACACTAACCTTCCCTGTCCCCCCAACACTAACCTTCTCTGTCCCCCAACACTAACCTTCCCTGTCCCCCCAACACTAACCTTCCCTGTCCCCCCAACACTAACCTTCCCTGTCCCCCCAACACTAACCTTCCCTGTCCCCCCAACACTAACCTTCCCTGTCCCCCCAACACTAACCTTCCCTGTCCCCCCAACACTAACCTTCCCTGTCCCCCAACACTAACCTTCCCTGTCCCCCCAACACTAACCTTCCCGGTCCCCTGAACACTAACCTTCCCGGTCCCCTGAACACTAACCTTCCCTGTCCCCCAACACTAACCTTCCCTGTCCCCTGAACACTAACCTTCCCTGTCCCCTCAACACTTACCTTCCCTGTCCCCCAACACTAACCTTCCCTGCCCCCCTCCCCTGTCCCCCCAACACTAACCTTCCCTGTCCCCCCAACACTAACCTTCCCTGTCCCCCCCAACACTAACCTCCCCTTCTTTTTCCTGACCTGCTGGGCTGCATGCTCGTATAAGGGTCTGGTATGGTTGTCGGGGGGAGACCCCCACACCCTTTTCCATGAATTTTTTTAGCTGGTGTTCTGCCAAAAACTGTCCCCCCATCGGATAGTGTCTGGCCTGTACTGCGCAGGCGCAGCGCTTGAGCAGTACGGTGGATAAGGAGATTCCTAAAGTCTCCAAAGATGAATGGCAAACTGAGTCCAGGTTCAAGCCCCACCATCCAAGTGGACATACGGTAGAACATAGTAACAGGGCCCTTCGTGTGCTCGCTTCGCTCGCCACCCTTCGCTCACCACGCTTAGGGGACGGCCTCAATTCGCTTGGCTATTTTTAATTCTAATTCTATGTCCACTTGGATGGTGGGGCTTGAACCTGGACCCCCCAACACTATCCTTCTCCCTGTCCCCCCCAACACTAACACTTTCTCTGCTCCCCAACACTAACCTTCCCTGCTCCACCAACACTAACCTTCCCTGTCCCCCTCAACACCAACCTTCCCTGTCCCCCCAATATTAACCTTTCTTATAACCCCAACACTAACCTTCCCTGTCTCCCCAACACGTACCTTCCCTGTCCCCCCAATATAAAAATTTCTTATAACCCCAACACTAACCTTCCCTGTCTCCTCAACACTAACCTTCCCTGTCCCCCAACACTAACCTTCCCTGTCCCCTACACTAACCTTCCCTGTCCCCCCAATATTAACCTTTCTTATAACCCCAACAATAACCTTCCCTGTCCCCCCCAACACGTACCTTCCCTGTCCCTCCAATATAAAAAATTCCTATAACCCCAACACTAACCTTTCCTGTCCCCCAACACTAACCTTCCCTGTCCCCCAACACTTACCTTCACTGTCCCCCTGCCAACATTTACCTTCCCTGTCCCCCCAACATTTACCTTCCCTGTCACCTCAACACTAACCTTCCCTGCCCCCCAACACTAACCTTCCCTGCCCCCCCCACAACACTAACCTTCCCTGTCCCCCCGCCAACATTTACCTTCCCTGTCCCCCCGCCAACATTTACCTTCCCTGTCCCCCCGCCAACATTTACCTTCCCTGTCCCCCAACACTAACCTTCCCTGTCCCCTCAACACTAACCTTCCCTGTCCCCTCAACACTAACCTTCCCTGTCCCCCCCAACACTAACCTCCCCTTCTTTTTCCTGACCTGCTGGGCTGCATGCTCGTATAAGGGTCTGGTATGGTTTTCGGGGGGAGACCCCACACCGTTTTTTCATTAATTTTTTTAGCCAGTGTTCTGCCAAAAACTGTCCCCCCATCGGATAGTGTCCGCCCCATACTGCGCAGGCGCAGCGCTTGAGCAGTACGGTGGATAAGGAGTCCAGGTTCAAGCCCCACCATCCAAGTGGACATACGGTAGAACATAGTAACAGGGCCCCTCGTGGGCTCGCTTCGCTCGCCACCCTTCACTCACCACGCTTCAGGCACGGCCTCAATTCGCTTGGCTATTTTTTATTCTAATTCTATGTCCACTTGGATGGTGGGGCTTGAACCTGGACTCCGCAGGCAGGCGCCGTTCATCTTCCGAGACTTTCGGAATCTCCTTGTCCTCCGTACTGCAAAGCGCAGTACAGGGCGGACACTATCCGACGGGGGACAGTATTCGACACAACACCGGAAAATTCTGATTTACCAAAACCATTTATGCCTGATTGCATACAAATTGAAACTCTTAAGGTTTGACCTCATATTATATGTTTTTTGGTAAATATGAAGACAAAAATCTGCAGAAAATCTAGTGTGTATGGGGTCTAACACTGACTATCCCTGTAATCCCAACACTGAATCCAATGCTAACCCTCTTTTAGTCCTAATACAGATAATGTCTATAATCCTAACAGGAACCTTCCTTGCAATTCCAACACTAAATCTGTGTACCCAACACCAATCCTCACAGGTAACTTTTACGCTAAAGGACTAAGGTTGCGATTGTTTTACTAAAGAAACAGAGGCTGTTCATATTTCAAAGTAATAAATATAAAATCCTTACACTAATCCTTGATGTAAACCCAACACTGACCCTATAACTTTAATGCTGACCACCCCTGTAACACTAAAGCTGGGCCCCCCCCCCCCCCATGGCTCAAATTTCTTCTGGCTCAAAGAAATCGGCCGCTATTCAAGATCTGGATGGCTCCACAAATTTCGATTGAGAAATTAAAGGAGTGGAGAAGACGATCTTAAAAATGTCCTCCTGCCTTCTGTTTACTAAAAGGAGTCACGAAATTTGACTGTAGAGCTAAATTAATATATGAAACAAGCCCTTCCTGTACTATTCTTCTAGTGTAGGAGATGATATACAAGGCACGGGGGACTTTTGTCCAATTTCTTTGTTTTCTTTTGCCTCTTCGTGTCGGTAGATTTCTCAGAATGACGTGTGAGAGCGCGTGCAGAGCCATGCCAATGTCCCTTCGAGAGATGGTTTTTATGGTTAAGATTTTGGACGCAAAAGACTATGACTGCAAGCATGCCAAGTACCCCAATGCCAACCTTCGCAAAGACCACATTCTGCAGTTGGCAGTAGCCACGCTGCAGAGGAAGTGCGGGGTAACGAGGACCAAGATGCAATTGAGGAAAAGGTGGTCAGACTTGAAGAACAAAAATTCGTTGCAGCTGGAGAGCATTAGGAGGCTGATTGCACGTAAATGTAAGATGTCTGTCTGCCTAGGGATCGTGTCCATGTGCTTGTGTGTCATGTGAGCGTTTTTTATCCATAGTTGTTTTACAAAGGTGGGTTTCCTTGCAGGGATACGCAAGAACTGCCGAAAGATACAAATCAAACAAGAGCCTGATGCAAGCATAGAATCCAACAAAAGTCAACAAAATGAAGGTAGAGAGAACATATTTCCTTCCTTACTACTACTTTTCTAGCCTCTCTTTTTTCTTGTCATTATCATCTCCTTCTGCTCCTCATCATTTCCTTTTGCTCCTTGTCCCCTCTTTCTGCTCCTCATACTTTCCATCTCCTTTTCCTCCACTCCTCCTGCTTCTCATACTCTCCTCCTTTTCTTCTCAAACAGATCCAGCTGCTCTTTCTGCCCCTTGTCTTCTCCTACTGCTCCTTGTACTGTCCTTCTGCTCTTCCTCCACTCCTCCTTTTATTCTTCTCAAACTGTTTCCACTGTTCTTTCTTGCTCCTGGTCTTCTCCTACTGCTCCTTGTACTTTCCTTCTCTTCCTCCACTCCTCCTGCTTCTCATACTCTTCTCCTGTTCTTCTTCTCAAACTGATTCTACTGCTCTTTCTGCTCCTTCTCCTCTTATACTGCTCCACATACTTTCCATCTGCTCTTCCTCCACTCCTCCTGCTCCTCATACTATCCTTCTATTCTTCTCAAACGGATTCTATTGCTCTTTCTGCTCCTTGTCCTCTTTTATTGCTCCTCGTACTTTCCTTCTGCTCTTCCTCCACTCCTCATACTCTCCTTCTGTTCTTCTCAAACTGATTCTACTGCTCTTTCTGCTCCTGGTCTTCTCCTGCTGCTCCCCGTACTTTCCTTCTGCTCTTTCTTTACTCCTCCTGCTCCTCATACTCTCCTTCTGTTCTTCTCAAATGGATTTTATTGTTCTTTCTGCTCCTTGTCCTCTTCTATTGCTCCTCTTACTTTCCTTCTGCTCTTCCTCCACTCCTCATACTCTCCTTCTGTTCTTCTCAAACAGATTCTACTGCTCTTTCTGCTCCTGGTATTCTCCTGCTGCTCCTCGTACTTTCCTTCTGCTCTTCCTTCACTCCTCCTGCTCCTCATACTCTCATTCTGTTCTTATTAAACTGATTTTACTGCTCCTGGTCTTCCACTGCTCCTCCTTACAACTCTTCTCTGAGATTTCCACTTGTTCCTCTTCTGTTTCTTTTCTGCTCAAAATTATTTTTGCATTCTCTGCGTCCTTTTTTTTTTTTTTTTTGTATCATCTTCGCCTTCTGCTCCTCATATTCTTTATCTAATCATCTAAATCCTCTTTTTTTTTCACCTTGTCCCTTCCTTTTTCTCATTATCTTCTTACTCCTCATCATCCTTTTCAGCTCCTCATTCTTTACTTTCTTTTCTTTCTCTCCCACTGCCTCTGCTCTTCATCCTGTGTTTCTACTCTTTTTTTTTCCTTCTTTTTTATGCTTCTTTCTCTTATGCTTTTTATATATATATATATATATATATATATATATATATATATATTATAATTTATTTTTATGGTTTTTTTTTCAACTGATCCTTGTTTTTACTTATTTTTCTTGCCATATGTTGCTGCTCTTCATTTCCTTTTCTCTTGCTTTTTTCCTTGACCTTCTGTGTAGTTTCCTAACATTTCTGCTTTTGCTTCTTTTTCTATTTCTGCCTCTATTTTTATTCTGATCTTTGTCCTCTCCTTCTGTTCCTGGTCCTCTCCTTCTTCCTCTTTTCATCCTCTCCCGTTCCCCTTCCTTCTTCTTTTTGCTCCTCAACCTATCCTTCAACTCTATTCTTCTTTTTTTATTTATTTATTTTTTTATTTCATAAAAACCATGACTCATCCCAGCCCAACACTCCCTATAACCACAACATTAATGATAGCTACCCACAGATTGAACTTCAAAGAATCGAAACATGGGTGGCCCTGTCAACTCCCAGTCCCATTTAGCTGTCAGCAGAGAATTTATGTCTGACAGTAGAATGTAAACAAAGGGGCGGGAAAAAAATATGTCCCCAGGCCAATAGGTCTAGTATAGATTTTAAAGAGGAACACCATTTACAAAAACAAGAAAAAAGTGGTGTCATGCTTAAAATTAATTACATGAAAGTGGAGCGGGGTGAGCGTGTGCCTTCCCCCCTCCCCTAAACTATGCCACATAGTGGGCGGGATGCAATCCATGTTGCTGCTTCCCTCGTGCTGAATGACAACTCTGGCCATTTACATAAAAGGGCAGGTACTCCCAGGTGATATCATTGTCTACATATGGACATTACAATATTTAGTCAAAAATGTCATGAAAATCTTCCTTCTGCTTCCCATCCTTTCCTTCTGCTTCCTGTCTTTTCCTTCTGCTTTAGTCTGCTATTTGCCTTTTCCTTTTGCGCCTCATCTTTTCCTTCTGCTCCCCATCTTTTCCTTCTGCTCCTCTTTTTTTTCCTTTTTGCATTTCGCCTTTTCTTTCTGCTTCCTCTGCTCTTCGTCTTTCCCTTTTGCTCTTCGCCTTTTTTCTTATGCTTCTCGCCTCTTCCTTCTGCTTCTCGCCTCTTCCTTCTGCTTCTCGTCTTTTCCTTCTGCTTCCTCCTTCTCTTTGTCTTTTCCTTCTGCTCTTTGTCTTTCCCTTTTGCTCTACACCTTATTTCTTCTGCTTCTCATCTCTTCCTTCTGCTTCTCGTCTCTTCCTTCTGCTTATCGCATCTTGCTCATGCTTCTCGCCTCTTGCTCATGCTACTCGCCTCTTCCTTCTGCTTCCCATCCTTTCCTTCTCATCTTCTCCTTCTGCTCATTTTTTCCTGCCTCTTTTTTGCTTTCTTCTGCTTCTCGTCTCTTCCTTCTGTTCCTCGACTTTCCCTTCTGCTTCCTCCTTCTCTTTGCCTTTTTCTTCTGTTCCTCGTCTTTTCCTTTTGCTCCTTATCTCTTCCTTCTGCTCCTCATCTTTTCCTTCTGCTCCTCATTTTTTTTTTGTCTTTTTTTTGTCTTTTCCTTCTGCTTTTTGTCTTTTCCTTCTGCTCCTTGTCTTTTCCTTCTGCTCCTTGTCTTTTCCTTCTGCTCCCTGTCTTTTCCTTCTGCTCCTCGTCTCTTTCTTCTGCTTCTCGTCTCTTTCTTCTGCTTCTCGTCTCTTTCTTCTGCTTCTCGTCTCTTTCTTCTGCTTCTCGTCTCTTTCTTCTGCTTCTCGTCTCTTCCTTCTGTTCCTAGACTTTTCCTTCTGCTTCCTCCTTCTCTTTGTCTACTCTTTGTCTTTTCCTTCTGCTCCTCGTCTTTTCCTTCTGCTCCTTATTTTTTCCTATGTCTTTTTTGCTTTATTCTTCTTCTCGTCTCTTCCTTCTGCTTCCTCCTTCTCTTTGCCTTTTCCTTCTGCTCTTTGACTTTTTCTTCTGTTCCTTGTCTTTTCCTTTTGCTCCTTATCTCTTCCTTCTGCTCCTCATTTTTTCCTGCCTCTTTTTTTCTTTATTCTGCTCCTTGTCTTTTCCTTCTGCTTCTCGTCTTTTCCTTCTGCTTCTCGTCTTTTCCTTCTGCTTCTCGTCTTTTCCTTCTGCTTCTCGTCTCTTCCTTCTGCTCCTCATTTTTTCCTGCCTCTTTTTTGCTTTATTCTGCTCCTTGTCTTTTCCTTCTGCTTCTCGTCTTTTCCTTCTGCTTCTCGTCTCTTCCTTCTGCTCCTCATTTTTTCCTGCCTCTTTTTTGCTTTATTCTGCTCCTTGTCTTTTTTTTCTGCTTTTTGTCTTTTCCTTCTGCTCCTTGTCTTTTCCTTCTGCTCCTTGTCTCTTTCTTCTGCTCATCGTCTCTTTCTTCTGCTCATCGTCTCTTTCTTCTGCTCATCGTCTCTTTCTTCTGCTTCTCGTCTCTTTCTTCTGCTTCTCGTCTCTTTCTTCTGCTTCTCGTCTCTTTCTTCTGCTTCTCGTCTCTTCCTTCTGTTCCTAGACTTTTCCTTCTGCTTCCTCCTTCTCTTTGTCTACTCTTTGTCTTTTCCTTCTGCTCCTCGTCTTTTCCTTCTGCTCCTTATTTTTTCCTATGTCTTTTTTTCTTTATTCTTCTCATCTCTTCCTTCTGCTTCCTCCTTCTCTTTGCCTTTTCCTTCTGCTCTTTGACTTTTTCTTCTGTTCCTTGTCTTTTCCTTTTGCTCCTTATCTCTTCCTTCTGCTCCTCATTTTTTCCTGCCTCTTTTTTGCTTTATTTTGCTCCTTGTCTTTTCCTTCTGCTCCTTGTCTTTTCCTTCTGCTCCTTGTCTTTTCCTTCTGCTCCTTGTCTTTTCCTTCTGGTCTTTTCCTTCTGCTTCTCGTCTCTTCCTTCTGCTTCTCGTCTCTTCCTTCTGTTCCTCGACTTTTCCTTCTGCTTGGTCCTTCTCTTTGTATTCTCTTTGTCTTTTCCTTCTGCTCCTCATCTTTTCCTTCTGCTCCTCATTTTTTCCTACTCTTCTTTTTTTTTTCTTCTGCTTCTCGTCTCTTCGTTCTGCTTCTCGTCTTTTCGTTCTGCTTCTCGTCTCTTCCTTCTGGTCCTCGTCTTTGCCTTCTGCCTCCTCCTTCTCTTTGTCTTTTCTTTTTTCCTTCTGCTCTTTACCATTTTCTTCTGTTCCTCATATTTTCCTTCTGCTCCTCATTTTTTCCTGCCTCCTTTTTTGCTTTATTCTGATCCTCGTCTTTTCCTTCTTCTCCTCTTCTTCTTCCTTCTCTTTTTTTTTGCTTTCTTCTGCTTCTCGTCTCTTTCTTCTGCTTCTCGTCTCTTTCTTCTGCTTCTCGTCTCTTTCTTCTGCTTCTCGTCTCTTTCTTCTGCTTCTCGTCTCTTTCTTCTGCTTCTCGTCTCTTCCTTCTGCTTCTCGTCTCTTCCTTCTGCTTCTCGTCTCTTCCTTTTGCTCCTTATCTCTTCCTTCTGCTCCTCATCTTTTCCTTCTGCTCCTCATTTTTTCCTGCCTCTTTTTTTCTTTCTTCTTCTTCTTCGTCTTTTTCTTCTGCTTCTCGTCTTTTCCTTCTGCTTCTCGTCTCTTTCTTCTGCTTCTCGTCTTTTCCTTCTGCTTCTCGTCTTTCTTCTGCTTCTCGTCTCTTTCTTCTGCTTCTCGTCTCTTTCTTCTGCTTCTCGTCTCTTCCTTCTGCTTCCTCCTTCTCTTTGTCTTCTCTTTGTCTTTTCCTTCTGCTCCTCGTCTTTTCCTTCTGCTCCTTATTTTTTCCTATGTCTTTTTTTCTTTATTCTTCTTCTCGTCTCTTCCTTCTGCTTCCTCCTTCTCTTTGCCTTTTCCTTCTGCTCTTTGACTTTTTCTTCTGTTCCTTTTCTTTTCCTTTTGCTCCTTATCTCTTCCTTCTGCTCCTCATTTTTTCCTTCCTCTTTTTTGCTTTATTCTGCTCTTTGTCTTTTCCTTCTGCTCCTTGTCTTTTCCTTCTGCTCCTTGTCTTTTCCTTCTGCTCCTTGTCTTTTCCTTCTGCTTCTCGTCATTTCCTTCTGCTTCTCGTCTCTTTCTTCTGCTTCTCGTCTCTTTCTTCTGCTTCTCGTCTCTTTCTTCTGCTTCTCGTCTCTTTCTTCTGCTTCTCGTCTCTTCCTTCTGCTTCTCGTCTCTTTCTTCTGCTTCTCTTCTCTTTCTTCTTCTTTCTCTTCTTCTTTTCTTTCTTCTGCTTCTCGTCTCTTTCTTCTGCTTCTCGTCTCTTTCTTCTGCTTCTCGTCTCTTCCTTCTGTTCCTAGACTTTTCCTTCTGCTTCCTCCTTCTCTTTGTCTACTCTTTGTCTTTTCCTTCTGCTCCTCGTCTTTTCCTTCTGCTCCTTATTTTTTCCTATGTCTTTTTTGCTTTATTCTTCTCATCTCTTCCTTCTGCTTCCTCCTTCTCTTTGCCTTTTCCTTCTGCTCTTTGACCTTTTCTTCTGTTCCTTGTCTTTTCCTTTTGCTCCTTATCTCTTCCTTCTGCTCCTCATTTTTTCCTGCCTCTTTTTTTCTTTATTCTGCTCCTTGTCTTTTCCTTCTGCTCCTTGTCTTTTCCTTCTGCTCCTTGTCTTTTCCTTCTGCTCCTTGTCTTTTCCTTCTGGTCTTTTCCTTCTGCTTCTCGTCTCTTCCTTCTTCTTCTCGTCTCTTCCTTCTGCTTCTCGTCTCTTCCTTCTGTTCCTCGACTTTTCCTTCTGCTTGGTCCTTCTCTTTGTATTCTCTTTGTCTTTTCCTTCTGCTCCTCATCTTTTCCTTCTGCTCCTCATTTTTTCCTACGTCTTTTTTGCTTTATTCTGCTTCTCGTCTCTTCGTTCTGCTTCTCGTCTTTTCGTTCTGCTTCTCGTCTCTTCCTTCTGGTCCTCGTCTTTGCCTTCTGCCTCCTCCTTCTCTTTGTCTTTTCTTTTTTCCTTCTGCTCTTTACCATTTTCTTCTGTTCCTCATATTTTCCTTCTGCTCCTCATTTTTTCCTGCCTCCTTTTTTGCTTTATTCTGATCCTCGTCTTTTCCTTCTGCTCCTCATCTTTTCCTACATCTTTTTTGCTTTCTTCTGCTTCTCGTCTCTTTCTTCTGCTTCTCGTCTCTTTCTTCTGCTTCTCGTCTCTTCCTTCTGCTTCTCGTCTCTTCCTTCTTCTTCTCGTCTCTTCCTTCTGTTCCTCGACTTTTCCTTCTGCTTGGTCCTTCTCTTTGTATTCTCTTTGTCTTTTCCTTCTGCTCCTCATCTTTTCCTTCTGCTCCTCATTTTTTCCTACGTCTTTTTTGCTTTATTCTGCTTCTCGTCTCTTCGTTCTGCTTCTCGTCTTTTCGTTCTGCTTCTCGTCTCTTCCTTCTGGTCCTCGTCTTTGCCTTCTGCCTCCTCCTTCTCTTTGTCTTTTCTTTTTTCCTTCTGCTCTTTACCTTTTTCTTCTGTTCTTTTCTTTCCTTCTGCTCCTCATTTTTTCCTGCCTCCTTTTTTGCTTTATTCTGATCCTCTTCTTTTCCTTCTGCTCCTCATCTTTTCCTACGTCTTTTTTGCTTTCTTCTGCTTCTCGTCTCTTTCTTCTGCTTCTCGTCTCTTTCTTCTGCTTCTCGTCTCTTTCTTCTGCTTCTCGTCTCTTTCTTCTGCTTCTCGTCTCTTTCTTCTTCTTCTCTCTCTTCTTTCTGCTTCTCGTCTCTTCCTTCTGCTTCTCGTCTCTTCCTTTTGCTCCTTATCTCTTCCTTCTGCTCCTCATCTTTTCCTTCTGCTCCTCTTTTTTCTTTCTCTTTTTTTTTTATTCTGCTCCTTGTCTTTTCCTTCTGCTTCTCGTCTTTTCCTTCTGCTTCTCGTCTCTTTCTTCTGCTTCTCGTCTCTTTCTTCTGCTTCTTCTTCTTTTCTTTTCTTCTTTTCTTCTTTCTTCTGCTTCTCGTCTCTTTCTTCTGCTTCTCGTCTCTTTCTTCTTCTTCTCGTCTTTCTTCTTTCTCTTTCTTTCTCTTCTCTTCTCTCTCTTCTTCTCCTTCTCTTCTCTTTCTTCTCTTTTTTTTTCTTCTGCTTCTCGTCTTTTCCTTCTGCTCCTTATTTTTTCCTATGTCTTTTTTGCTTTATTCTTCTTCTCGTCTCTTCCTTCTGCTTCCTCCTTCTCTTTGCCTTTTCCTTCTGCTCTTTGACTTTTTCTTCTGTTCCTTGTCTTTTCCTTTTGCTCCTTATCTCTTCCTTCTGCTCCTCATTTTTTCCTGCCTCTTTTTTGCTTTATTCTGCTCCTTGTCTTTTCCTTCTGCTCCTTGTCTTTTCCTTCTGCTCCTTGTCTTTTCCTTCTGCTCCTTGTCTTTTCCTTCTGCTCCTTGTCTTTTCCTTCTGCTTCTCGTCATTTCCTTCTGCTTCTCGTCTCTTTCTTCTGCTTCTCGTCTCTTTCTTCTGCTTCTCGTCTCTTTCTTCTGCTTCTCGTCTCTTTCTTCTTCTTCTCGTCTCTTCCTTCTGCTTCTCGTCTCTTCCTTCTGCTTCTCGTCTCTTCCTTCTGCTTCTCGTCTCTTCCTTTTGCTCCTTATCTCTTCCTTCTGCTCCTCATCTTTTCCTTCTGCTCCTCATTTTTTCCTGCCTCTTTTTTGCTTTATTCTGCTTCTTGTCTTTTTCTTCTGCTCCTTGTCTTCTCCTTCTGCTTCTCGTTTTTCCCTACATCTTTTTTGCTTTATTCTGCTTCTCGTCTCTTCCTTCTGCTTCTCGTCTTTTCCTTCTGCTTCCTCCTTCTCTTTGTCTTTTGCCTTTTTCTTCTGTTCCTTGTCTCTTCCTTCTGCTCCTCATCTTTTCCTTCTGCTCCTCATTTTTTCCTGCCTCTTTTTTGCTTTATTCTGCTCCTTGTCTTTTCCTTCTGCTCCTTGTCTCTTCCTTCTGCTCCTTGTCTCTTCCTTCTGCTCCTTGTCTCTTCCTTCTGCTCCTTGTCTCTTCCTTCTGCTTCTCGTCTCTTCCTTCTGTTCCTCGACTTTTCCTTCTGCTTCCTCCTTCTCTTTGTCTTCTCTTTTGTCTTTTCCTTCTGCTCCTCGTCTTTTCCTACATCTTTTTTGCTTTATTCTGCTTCTCGTCTCTTCCTTCTGCTCCTCGTCTTTGCCTTCTGCCTCCTCCTTCTCTTTGACTTCTCTTTTTTTCCTTCTGCTCCTCATTTTTTCCTGCCTCTTTTTTGCTTTATTCTGCTTCTCGTCTTTTCCTTCTGCTTCCTCCTTCTCTTTGTCTTTTCCTTTTGCTCTTTGCCTTTTTCTTCTGTTCCTTGTCTTTTCCTTTTGCTCCTTATCTCTTCCTTCTGCTCCTCATCTTTTCCTTCTGCTCCTCATCTTTTCCTTCTGCTCCTCATTTTTTCCTGCCTCTTTTTTGCTTTATTCTGCTCTTTGTCTTTTCCTTCTGCTCCTTGTCTTTTCCTTCTGCTCCTTGTCTTTTCCCTCTTCTCCTTGTCTCTTCCTTCTGCTCCTTGTCTCTTCCTTCTGCTCCTTGTCTCTTCCTTCTGCTCCTTGTCTCTTCCTTCTGCTCCTTGTCTTTTCCTTCTGCTCCTTGTCTTTTCCTTCTGCTCCTTGTCTCTTCCTTCTGCTCCTTGTCTCTTTCTTCTGCTTCTCGTCTCTTCATTCTGTTCCTCGACTTTTCCTTCTGCTTCCTCCTTCTCTGTCTTCTCTTTTGTCTTTTCCTTCTGCTCCTCGTCTTTTCCTACATCTTTTTTGCTTTATTCTGCTTCTCGTCTCTTCCTTCTGCTCCTCGTCTTTGCCTTCTGCCTCCTCCTTCTCTTTGTCTTCTCTTTTTTTCCTTCTGCTCTTTACCTTTTTTTTCTGTTCCTCATTGTTTCCTTCTGCTCGTCATTTTTTCCTGCCTCTTTTTTGCTTTATTCTGATCCTCGTCTTTTCCTTCTGCTTCCTTCTTCTCTTTGTCTTTTCCTTCTGCTCTTTGCCTTTTTCTTCTGTTCCTTGTCTTTTCCTCTTGCTCCTTATCTCTTCCTTCTGCTTCTCATTTTTTCCTGCCTCTTTTTTGCTTTATTCTGCTCCTTGTCTTTTCCTTCTGCTTCTCGTCTCTTCCTTCTGTTCCTCGACTTTTCCTTCTGCTTCCTCTTTCTCTTTGTCTTCTCTTTGTCTTAACCTTCTGCTCCTCATCTTTTCCTTCTGCTCCTCGCCCTTTTCTTTCTGCTCCTCGCCTTTTCCTTCTGCTCCTCGCCTTTTCCTTCTGCTCCTCGCCCTTTTCTTTCTGCTCCTCGCCTTTTCCTTCTGCTCCTCGCCCTTTTCCTTCTGCTCCTCGCCCTTTTCCTTCTGCTCCTCGCCCTTTTCTTTCTGCTCCTCGCCTTTTCCTTCTGCTCCTCGCCTTTTCCTTCTGCTCCTCATTTTTTTCCTACGTCTTTTTTGCTTTATTCTGCTTCTCGTCTCTTCCTTCTGCTCCTCGTCTTTGTCTTCTCTTTTTTCCTTCTGCTCTTTACCTTTTTCTTCTGTTCCTCATCTTTTCCTTCTGCTCCTCATTTTTTCCTGCCTCTTTTTTGCTTTATTCTGATCCTCGTCTTTTCCTTCTGCTTCTCATCTTTTTCTTCTGCTTCCTCCTTCTCTTCACCTTTTCCTTCTGCTCTTTGTCTTTTTTCCTTACGCTTCTCATCTTATTTTTCCTTTTTTTTTTTTCTCTGCTTCTTGCCTTTTCCTTCTGCTTCTTCCTCCTCCTCGTCGTCTTCTCCTCCTTCTATTCATCTTCTCCTTATCTTCATATTAGTCTTCTCCTTCTGCACCTAGTCTCCCTTTGCTGCTCCTTATCTTCTCCCTTTTGCTCATGATGCTCTTCTTCTGTCCCTCAACCTCATGTTCCAGTCTCCGCTCAGTTCTTGTCCTTCCCTTTGCTGCATTTCTCTTCACCATCTTCTCCACGTTTTGCTGACACAGAGACTTTTTTATTTCTTCAGAACAAGAACGTACGAACAAAATCCGCCGGGAGGTCACACAAAGTCTTTCCACCAAAAATATCGCTCTAGAGAGAATCGCCATCTGGATGGATGAAATTAGAAGGCTAAAAGCTTCCATTTGCACCTTAGAAAAAGACATGTCTAAAGTTCGAAAGCTGATTTCCAAGGATTTTTAAAAAAAATAAGTTTTATGTTTTATATAAATAAAATGCTTTTTATACTGTATAAATATTTTTTTCCTCTGTTTCTACGTACGAAAAATAAATAAATAATAAAACAAACCAGCTCTTGTAGAATCTATTGGTGAGATCTCCACGCTTGAGCACCTGGATCTGCACACCCACTGTGTAAAAAAAATGACTTTGCCCAGAAGACTCCACCTATCACTTTTGCGTTCACTTGCCTTCAACATGCACACAGCATATCAATGAATGTTGAAAATCTATGACTCCAAAGGAACAGTTACCTGTGCTTGGTATTGAAGGGCATTTTTTGCCCTTAACAAAGATGGTGATGTTTAACGTCACAACAGAGCTCAGTTACTTGCGTCTTCAATTCCGGAACCATTTTCTTGTGGACCAGCATGAAACCCTAAGTATATGGTCTACAACAAAATGGCTACTGGATGGCTCATTGATTGTGAGTTCCTTTGCCCTCTAGTGGTCATTGGCAAAAGACTACATTTCCCATCCACCCCTGCACTTTCCTGTCCATTGTGGTGTCATAAGCAGCAGCCAAGCATGTAGAAGAGGAAGGTATGTTGTATCAATGCAATGGGGCATCTGGTGGTCGTATCCACTTCCAGAGAAGATGAGAATCGTTGGAGGGGTCCAGGCAGGGACAGGCTGTTATTCTGGGCTCCTTGTATACATTTTAGGTGCTCCTCCTTTAAATGGCAGCTCCACCTGCTCTAGAGTCTCCACTTGGAGAGCTCTATATCTGTATTTCGGGGATTTAAGCCTCAAGGGTGGAGACCTCTAGTGGCTTAGATTTGACCTCTCAAATTACAATCTCCTTTAGGTTAGGTTTTGGTAAATCTAATGGTGGATGCTCATGCGTTGAATCTATAAACAATCAAATAGTAATTTCTTCCCTTTTGTGATCGAGCAAGACACGCTATAGATCCGATTTGATCGATCAGGGAGAAAACGATCGGTCACACTGAAATTGATCTGATTCTTAGATTGCATGTGAGAGTGAGATGCGATTAAATACTTACGATCGTATCTTTAATCTATTGATTGAAGCCCGCCTCTTCGAGTAGGTTGACAAAATTAGCTTGATTATTCTCATCGGGAGACATTGGTCGGAAAACAAAATGTATTATCTATCGATGTGTGAGGCCACCATTACACAGAATGTAACGGTTGAACTTTAGGCTCCCCACACACATTACAATCTGCTATAACAAGTTTGTAGTGCAAGGGCCTGCTTGATTGGAAACAGATCGATTGGATAGTCTAGGTCAGGGGTCTTCAAACTACGGCCCTCCAGTTGTTCAGAAACTACAATTCCCACCATTCCTAGTCATGTCTGTGAATGTCAGAGTTTTACAATGCCTCATGGGATGTGTAGTTCTGCAACAGCTGGAGGGCCGTAGTTTGAGGATCCCTGATCTAGGTAGTTCCTCGTATTACTTCAGTCTGATAGATTTAACCCTTTTGCTTCCAGACTCGTTTTTAAAATTTTTTTTTTTGCACACACGTTAAAAATAATTTTGGGTCTGAAGATTACGTAAAATCCCCAAACATACATTTTTTTCTCAAAGTTAATCCCCCAGAGAATAAAATGCTGGTAGTTCCAATTTTCTTATATCGTACAATATTTGTTCAACAGTTTATCAAGAACAAATTTCCAGTAAAAATTATTTTTTACCAATTTTTACATTTTTTCTTCTTCTGTAAAATATTAAATATGAGGTTGCGCTGAGTAAATAGATGCCCAGCATGTCAAGCTTTAAAATAGAGATGCACAGAATTATTTACATTAAGTGGCGATAATGGCTTGACTTCAATGCAAAATCGCCCCCTATTGACTGCAATGCAAAATTGCGTCCCATTGACTTCAATGTAAAAATGCCCCCCATTGACTGCAATGCAAAAATGCCCCCTTTTTGACTTCAATGGAAAATTGCATCCCACTGACCTCAATGCAAAATTGCATCCCACTGACCTCAATGCAAAATTGCATCCCACTGACCTCAATGCAAAATTGCATCCCACTGACTTCAATGCAAAAATGCCCCCTATTGACTTCAATGCGAAATCACGTCTTATGACTTCATTGCAAAAATGCCCCCTCTATTGACTGCAGTGCAAAATTGCGTCCCATTCACGTCAATGCAAAAATACCCCCTATTGACTTCAATGCAAAAACGCCCCCCTTATTGACTTCAATGCAAAAACGCCCCCCTTATTGACTTCAATGCAAAATCGCATTTCATTGACTTCAATGCAAAAACGCCCCCTATATGAATATTTGCTTTTCTAACATTGAACCGCCTTTCAGCCAATCGGGAAGCTCGGGTCTAATGCCCATCACCTGATTGGCTGAAAGGACAGGCGCTGCTATTGGACGCCCAGCAGGAAGCAAGAAGAGACACACGGAGGACACAGCTCGCTGCTGCCTGACCCACCACCAAGATGGGTTAAGTGCCGGTCATACGGTGGGCGGGGTCACAGTGGCTGCATTTGATGGGCCCAGTGGTGGCATTTGATGGGCACAGTGGCGGCAATTGATGGGCACAGTGAGGCTGCAATTTATGTTTTTTTTCCAGAATTTTTCAGTTTGTTTGCGCCCTCCAGAAAATGAACACCAGCCGCCACTGTTCTAGCCGAATAATCAGAACCATCTTGAAGATTGTAGACTTACTCTGTGAAAATCCTGAGACATTGACTTCCTTAAATTCTGTGACACGTAGTCACTATGTCCTGTGGGTAGGCACTGCTGTGTCACACATTTTCACAGAGCCCGCCTTCTGATCTACAGAGGTGCAGAGAGGAGGAGTTTCAGGAGGCGGAGTCAGTACAGGAATCATTTGCTTGCAGGCAGCAAGGTACCTTGGGATATGTAGTCCTTAGTAATGGAGGAGAAGCTGCAAAGCATGCTGGGAATCCAGGAAGCTGTGGAAAGCGATGGCCAGCAGACAGGCAGCACTCACAACATGAAAGGAGATTTTTTTTAAATAAGATTATATTGGATTGTCAAAAATAACGGTTGGTTGTATTATTGTTACAATGCTGATGTTAGAAAATAAAAGTGTGTGCTGTGACCATAGAATTCCTTTAACCACTTTAAGACCAGCCTCGTTTTGGATTTTAGGTGTTTACATGTTTAAAACATTTTTTTTTGCTAGAAAAAAACTTAGAACCCCCAAACATTATATATTGTTTTTTTTCAAACACCCTAGAGAATAAAATGGCAGTCGTTGCAATACTTTTTTTCACACCGTATTTGCGCAGCGGTCTTGCAAGCGCACTTTTTTTGGAAAAAATTCACTTTTTTGAATAAAAAAATAAGACAACAGTAAAGTTAGTCCAATTTTTTTATATATTGTGAAAGATAATGTTACGCCGAGTAAATTGATACCTAACATGTCACGCTTCAAAATTGCGCCCGCTCGTGGAATGGCATCAAACTTTTACCCTCAAAAATCTCCATAGGCGACGTTTAAAAAAATTCTACAGGTTGCATATTTTGCGTTACAGAGGAGGTCTATGGCTATAATTATTGCTCTCGCTCTACCGATCGCGGCGATACCTCACATGTGTGGTTTGACCACCGTTTTCATATGCGGGCGCTACTCACGTATGCGTTCGCTTCTGCGCACGAGCTCGTCGGGACGGGGCGCTTTAAAAAATTTTTTTTTTGTTTTTCTTATTTATTTTTCTTGATTTTATTTATTTTTACACTGTTTTTTTAAAAAAAAATTAATTGGCTCACTTTTATTCCTATTACAAGGAATGTAAACATTCCTTGTAATAGAAAAAAAGCATGACAGGTCCTCTTAAATATGAGATCTGGGGTCAAAAAGTCCTAAGATCTCATATTTGGACTTCAATGAAAAAAAAAAAAAAAAAAAAAAATGACATTTGAAAATTCCTCTTTAAGAGGTATGGGCGGAAGTGACGTTTTTGACGTCGCTTCCGCCCTCCTATGGTATAGAGATGAGTGGCGGCCATCTTAGCGTCACCCATCTCTAGACACATCAGGGGAACGGACCCGATCGCCTCCGCCGCTGCCGACGGTTCCGGTAAGCGGCGGAAGGCGCGGGAGAGCGGGGGAGGGGGGGCACCTCTCCCGCCGCCGATAACGGTGATCTCGCGGCGAATTCGCCGCGATGACCACCATTATCGGACAGCCGACCGGCGCCTGAAGAGATGGATACCTCGGTTGTGGCAGCAGCTGCTGCCGTTACCGAGATATCCCTCTTCAAAAAATGGGCGTACATCGTCGTGCGCCGGTCGGAAAGTGGTTAAAGGTAAATTGTACAGTCAGATTGTAATGTGTATGGCGAGCATTACAACGATTATCTCCCTTTTTTTTTTTTACCAGTTAAATGTATGGAGTGAAGATTGTGAAACATCTTTTGCTCTGTATTCCACAGTCCCCAAATTCAGCAGGTTTTTTCATAGGGTCTCTCAGCTGTCCTGTAGATACTTGTTATGTCATTCAATGACAGTTTTTATGTATGATGGAGTAAGTGATGTTAATGATGACCCAGCGTGTGCTCAATATTTGTTTTAATTGCAGAGCCTTCAAGTCCCCCCTACCGGTGTTTCCAAAATCTTCAAGATGGAAAAGGACAAGATGGACGTGACTAGAAGGTTCTTCAGTCTCACTTTGGAGATCATCTACCTGCTGACCGGAGAGGTGAGGAGGATTCTGGGAGGTCACATGACATCACTCTTATCGCTATTAATAAAACACAGACCTGACTGGAGAAGTGAGGAGGATTCTGGGAGGTCACATGACATCACTCTTATCTCTATTAATAAAACACAGACCTGACCGGAGAGGTGAGAAGGATTCTGGGAGATCACATGACATCACTCGTATCTCTATTAATAAAACACAGACCTGAGCGGAGAGGTGAGGAGGATTCTGGGAGGTCACATGACATCACTCTTATCTCTATTAATAAAACACAGACCTGACCGGAGAGGTGAGGAGGATTCTGGGAGGTCACATGACATCACTCGTATCTCTATTAATAAAACACAGACCTGACCGGAGAGATGAGGAGGATTCTGGGAGGTCACATGACATCACTCTTATCTCTATTAATAAAACACAGACCTGACTGGAGAGGTGAGGAGGATTCTGGGAGGTCACATGACATCACTCTTATCTCTATTAATAAAACACAGAGCTGACTGGAGAGGTGAGGAGGATTCTGGGAGGTCACATGTGTCTTTGCTGCAATGTTTCCATGTAGGATTTCATGGTGGTGAGAGAATCTGGTGAGCTGATCTCACGCAGGATGAACCGTATTGTATCTGATGGCTCCAATGACAGTCAAGGTGCAACTGTTGGCTTGAAACCTCTCGTACCCCCAGGAGAAATAAAGAACGACAACATCTTGAAACTGACCAGCAAAATCATTCATCTGCTGACAGGAGAGGTGAGCGATGCCGGGAATTCTGGGACATTATCCAGTAACAGACAAGGGATGTGTTTAGATGGTGACTGTATCTAGGGCTGCCAATAGGTGGGGGGCACCACTGGCCACATCAGTTCAGCAGGGTGGCCCAGGCAGCTGACATACAGGGCGAATCAGATAGTGGTAAGGGAGGGTTATGTGTGCGGTGGAGGGAACAATTACTGGGACCAATCTCCTGTGTGGCTCTCCCTGCTGCAGCTGAAAGCTGGCTTCTCCTCTTCTCACTCCCACTGGCTTTCAGCTGCGGCAGGGAGAGCCACACAGGAATCGGTTCCAGTAACTGCCCCGCTCCGCCGCACCGATCACCCTCCCATTAAGGATCATCAGATTACCCCCCCCCCACAACATTGCTGGCTTCTCCTCCTCTCCATCCCGCCAGCTTTCAGCTGCTGCAGGGAGAGCAACATAAGGGGATCGGTTTCAGCATTTGCCCCCCTCCGGCACTGATCACTCTCCCTGTCCAGGATACAATTCCCCCTGCTGCTTGGAGCCCCCCCTGTGTGCTGATTTCCCCCACAGCATTTCTGGCTTCTCCTCCTCTCCCTCCCTTCGGCTTTCAGCTGCTGCAGGGAGAGCAACATAAGGGGATCGGTTTCAGCAATTGCCCCCCTCCGGAACCGATCACCCTCCCTGTCCAGGATACAATTCTCCCTGCTGCTTGGGCCCCCCCCCCCCCCCCCCCCCCCTTGTGCTGAT
Organism: Lithobates sylvaticus; assembly: GCA_028564925.1. Taxonomy (NCBI): domain Eukaryota; kingdom Metazoa; phylum Chordata; class Amphibia; order Anura; family Ranidae; genus Lithobates; species Lithobates sylvaticus. The sequence goes on along the minus strand of CM053028.1, from coordinate 614,160,340 downwards.
TTCCCCCACAGCATTTCTGGCTTCTCCTCCTCTCCCTCCTGTCGGATTTCAGCTGCTGCAGGGAGATCCACATAAGGGGATCGGTTTCAGTAATTGCCCCCCTCTGGCACACCGACCACCTTTCCTGTCCAGGATCCGATTCCCCCTGCTGCCTGGGCCCTCCTGTGTGCTGCTTTCCTCCACAACATTACTGGCTTCTATTCCTCTCCCTCTTGCCGGCTGCTGCGGGCCCATAGGAGGATCGTTTCAGGATAGAGACCGGGAGCTGGTAAATATTTATCGACCCCCCTTCCTTTTCTGAATGAACCCAGTGAGTTACTGTGTTCATTCATAACTGAAACATAGAAAACTGTGTTCACTATGCTTCAGTTTGTGAATAAGCAGGAAGTCTCTGTACAGAGCGCTCCCTGTTCATTCATATGCAGTGCAGCTGAGGCTGCAGGGAGAAGATTGGGGATCTATGTCCTGTCTCAAAAATGAGACTGGACAGGCCCCCATGATTTCTAACAGCAGCCCTGACTGTATCATCGTGTGTGTGTGTGTCAGGTTCCTATAAGGTGTCACAATGTCTTTCTCTCTGCACAGGTTCGGCGGTTTGTAGGGCGTGTAGATGGAAGCAATGAGGACATCATTGAGGATTCCCAATTTGCCCCACCTCTAGGTCAGAAGATTCAGTATTTCTATTTTTTTTTTTTTTTTTACATTTTCGTTGCATACTTTGTTTTATACCTAGTGATGACATCACTGGGTCTCTGTGCATCTCTGTACAATGCAGGCAAATCATAGCTGGTGGGAGGGGCCAGCAGGGTGCTGTACATACCCTGTTTCCCCGAAAATAAGACCTAGCGTGATTGTCGGTGATGGCTGCAATATAAGCCCTACCCCCCAAATAAGCCCTAGTTAAAGTCCTTGTAGGTCTTATTTTCAGGGTAGGGCTTATTTTCGGGGAAACAGGGTAGCTTCTGGAAAACATCACAGCACCCGGCCTCAGTACTCTAGAGTCCTCAGCCCTGATGCAAGCAGTGTACTTACTGGCTCTTGGGAGGCGTTATGCAAATGTCATAATGTCCTGATGGGTGCATGTGAGTCTGGAGGACGGGGTGTATTTGCATGCAGACTGCCCTATAGGTAACACCCACATGTGATGCTGAGCCTCCATAATTGATAGAGCTAAAATCCAATGCATGGGAAGGACGGGCCAGGGACAGGCTAGATGTTGCTGGACATCCTCCAGCCAGGAATGAAAACCTAATTTCTGTTTCCTACAGATGGATCCAGTAACAGAAACCCACCAGGGAGATGTCCCCGTCCTCTGTATTCCCGGGATTCCTCAGAGGAGGAAGAGGAGGAGGAAGAGGAGGATCACTCGATGGAACAGGATGACGATCATGTAGGTGGAACTGGGGTCTTTACAAGGAATACAGAGAGGATAAAGCTTTATGACATGTAGAGGAACATTGTCAGGCTAATAATATATAAGGCTGTTTTAATAATAAAGTAGAGCTGTTCACTCTGTTACATGCTCCTATGAACCCTGCGTTACACACTCCTGACCTATGAACCCCGCGTTACACACTCCTGACCTATGAACCCCGCGTTACACACTCCTGACCTATGAACCCCGCGTTACACACTCCTGACCTATGAACCCCGCGTTACACACTCCTGACCTATAAACTCCGCGTTACACACTCCTGACCTATGAACCCCGCGTTACACACTCCTGACCTATAAACTCCGCGTTACACACTCCTGACCTATGAACCCTGCGTTACACACTCCTGACCTATGAACCCTGCGTTACACACTCCTGACCTATGAACCCCGCGTTACACACTCCTGACCTATGAACCCCGCGTTACACACTCCTGACCTATGAACCCCGCGTTACACACTCCTGACCTATGAACCCCGCGTTACACACTCCTGACCTATAAACTCCGCGTTACACACTCCTGACCTATGAACCCCGCGTTACACACTCCTGACCTATAAACTCCGCGTTACACACTCCTGACCTATGAACCCTGCGTTACACACTCCTGACCTATAAACCCTGCGTTACACACTCCTGACCTATAAACCCTGCGTTACACACTCCTGACCTATGAACCCCGCGTTACACACTCCTGACCTATAAACCCTGCGTTACACACTCCTGACCTATGAACCCCGCGTTACACACTCCTGACCTATGAACCCCGCGTTACACACTCCTGACCTATAAACTCTGCGTTACACACTCCTGACCTATGAACCCCGCGTTACACACTCCTGACCTATAAACCCCGCGTTACACACTCCTGACCTATAAACCCTGCGTCACACACTCCTGACCTATAAACCCTGCGTTGCACACTACTGACCTATAAACCCTGCGTTACACACTCCTGACCAATAAACCATGCGTTACACACTCCTGACTTATGGACCCTGCATTACATACTCCTGACCTATGGACCCTGCGTTACACACTCCTGACCTGTGAACCCTGCGTTGCACACTAGTGACCTATAAACCCTGCGTTACACACTCCTGACCACTGAACCCTGCGTTACACACTCCTGACCACTGAACCCTGCGTTACATACTCCTGACCACTGAACCCTGCGTTACACACTCCTGACCTCTGAACCCTGTGTTACACACTCCTGACCTATGGACCCTGCGCTACATACTCCTCCTGACCTCTGAACCCTGCGTTACATACTCCTGACCACTGAACCCTGCGTTACACACTCCTGACCACTGAACCCTGCGTTACACACTCCTGACCACTGAACCCTGCGTTACACACTCCTGACCTATGGACCCTGCATTACATACTTTTGACCTCTGAACCCATGCGTTACATACTCCTGACCTCTGAACCCTGGGTTACATACTCCTGACCTATGGACCCTGGGTTACATACTCCTGCCCTCTGTGTTATAAACTGTACTACTGACCTCTGCCCTCTATGTTATATACTCCTGACCTGTGCACTCTGTGTTATATACTACTGACCTCTGTATTCTTGGTTACATTCTACTGACTTCTAAACTCTGCCTTACATACTACTGACCTATGAACTCTGCATTTTACATCACTGGCATGTGCATTTTGCATTACATACAACTGACCTCTGAATTCTGTGTTACATACTACTTACCTCTGGACTCTGCATTACTAACTACTTACCTCTGCACCCTGCATTACATACTACTGACCTCTGTACTCTGCATTATATACTTCTGCACTCTACACAACATATAACTTACCTCTAAAATGTGCATTACATACTACTAACCTCGGCACTCTGCATTACAAAACGACTTACCTGTAAGTTCCACATTACTACTTACATCTGCACTGTGTGCTACTACTTACCTCCAAACTTTGTTACATACTACTGACCTCTGCACTCTGCATTTATTATTTACTGTTATTTACTATTTACACAGAACAAATGTACTGTACATGCACTTTCAATTATTTTTTTTATAAACAGACCTCCTTGTGTGATGTTGTTTTCCTCAGGATGACAATGTAATCAGCATTAAGGTTGAAGATGAAGAAGATCCATATATGAGGGGCAGCGAGAAGAAAAGTCCCCTAGAGATCAGCACAGGTGAGTGATAAACAATATGAGGTCTCAGCATTCGCACAGCCATCAGCAATGTGTCTTATATGCATGACATGTCATTCTTTATTTCCTATGATAACCATCTAGTGGCCATAATGCAGTATTACCCTGATTGCGACATTTCAGGAAAATGCTGCATTATGACCACTAGATGGAACTTATATTAAATAGATATGGAAATAAATATAATAATAGGTCCAGATTCTCCTTGCTCAGTGTCCATCGATGGTTAACGGTCGTTATATTCACCTTGTTTCCTACAGATGGCTCCAGTAACGGAAATACCCCAGAGAGACATCCCCGTCCTCTGTATTCCCGGGATTCCACACCCCGTGGATATCAGGTATACTCGGGATTGATGGGCTCATATCTCCGAATTCCAAACTATCCATTTCTGACACCTTATTCAAACTTTCTTGTTCTCCCTTTAGGCTGAAAACCCGGAGCTTGTCATCGTGCCGCATGCGGAGGATGGAGACGATGAAGTGAAGGGAATTCGGACTTCGGAGGTCATCCCGGGTCAGTAAGGAGGCCTTTTTTTTCTTCTCTAGTTTTGGGGTCCAGGTGGGTCAGGTTTAGTCTCTATCGGTACGTCTCTTCTGGTTCCCATACTGAATATTCGATGTATAATGCTCCGACCCTTCTCAGTAAGCGGCAGTTCCTGTTGAGCGCAACAGTGGGTACCATTCCTGACTCAGCATGTGTTCACCCCCCCAGGCTGCTGCCTTTCCAGCTGTTGGGGGGACGTAAAAACTAAACTCAACCAATAGGGTTTTATCGCTCTCCCAACAGCTAGCGTAAACAAGCCCTTAGGCGCTGTGCAAAAATCTTGACATTCGCACCACCTTTGCATCCCTGTAATGCGTGCAACGTGTGGGAAACAAAATGTTCTGTTTATTGCCTATGATTGGCATCTCCATCTACTGGCCATAATGTGGTATTTTCCTGAAATACCGCAATCCAAGAAGATACCGCATTATAGCCACTAGATGGTGCTGATGATCATAGTAAACAAAGTTGCGACGGTTGTGCGACTGCTGAATCATGTTAGTTTGGATGAGAGCGTTTTTTCTCTTGTGGGATGAACGGACCAAATTTTGAGCGGTCTATGGCCAGCCTTTTTGTGTGGCCCTCAGGGGCCCCTGCTGAGAGAAGGCCGTGTTTTCCTTACCTAGGTGCTTACTTGAGCCTGCGATGAAAAATATTCATTAGATTGCCTTCTAGTGGTAAAATATTTTGATTTATTTCTTTCATACTATCGTACTTTTTCTGTGCTGTCTATCCCTTTTCTATTTAAAAGAAAATTAAATTATTTGTTTTATATTAAAAAAAGGAAAGGAAAGGGAAGTCACTACTGTCTCTCTTGTTTGTGTAAATTTCAGCTTCAGCTACTGAGCTCTGTAAACATTTTTTTTTTTTTTTGCAACAAAGTAGGTAAGGAGAGTCTAGAAAACATAATAAGGAGCAGCTGGCTCCATCTGCTGGTTGAAATGAGAAAGCAAAAATATTCATTGACATATCACTTATAAATATAACATAAATTTTATATAAAAGGTTAAAACATGAAAGGACTTTTTAAAACTATAATAGCAACATAACAAATCATTCTTGTTTTGGAGAAGCCACAGTCCTTTTTTATAAAAAGAAATACTTGCACTTTATGGCGCCCTCCTGGACCTTCCAACAGTTGGAGCAAATGGAAAAGTTTTAGTCACCTCGGCATTTACTCCTCTTGTTTGACAAAATGTAGAGGATAACAGAAGCAGATCATCCACCTGCTGCTGTCTCTCACTTTAAAGCCTTGCCGCAAAGTCTGAGCGATCAATGTGGAAGAGGAAACGGAGGAAATGCCTTCCTCATGCCTGCAATCAGACCCAATGGCATTCTTTTTTCATCCCAGCCTGGGCACGGTTGATTTCCCCTTGCTGTAAAATGAGACACGACAGTCATTTATTAATTCAGACTTGAGCCCAAGAGTGACCGGTCCTCTTTTTTTTTCTTTTTTTCTTTTTGTGACCGGTCCTCTTTAACATCTATAAGCAACACAACGGGTATGGAAAGACAATGGGTTATTGGTGACAACAGCAAATGTGTCATTGATCTCGTGTTCCTCTGGTTCCTCTCCAGATCATGAAGGGAAGAACGGTTTTCCTCTACCCGAAACCTTAGGCTCTCACCACTCCAGGGCATCATCCAAGTGGTCCTCCAACAAGTTGGTCTCCCTGGAGGGGAAAATCTACGTCTGCTATGAATGCGGCAAGTGCGTCGTCTACGACACCAACCTTCAGGAGGCGGAGGCCGGGACAAGCACGGCCCTGTGCTGCGACTGCGACAAGGCCAACCCGTTCAAGCCCTTCCTCTGCATCAAGTGCGGCAAGTCGTTCTCCAGCAAGATGGTGTTCATGGCCCACCAAAGCGTCCACACCGGTGGACAGTCCTTCCTGTGCGGTGAGTGTGGGTTGACCTTCTCCAACAAGTCCATCCTGGAGACGCACCAGAGCATTCACACTGGGGACCGGCCCTTCTCCTGCTCGGAGTGCGGAAAGTGCTTCGCCATGAAGGCCAACCTGGTGAAACACCTGAAGGTCCACAAGGGGGAGAAGCCCTTTCCCTGCCAAGAGTGCGGCAAGCGTTTCGGCATGAAGTCCAATTTGGTTAAGCATCAGCGAGTTCACACTGGGGAGAAACCCTTTGAGTGTGCTCATTGCGGGAAGGCCTTTGGCATGAAGTCCAACCTAGTTAAGCACCAGCGTATTCACACGGGTGAAAAACCCTTCAAGTGCCTTGAGTGCGGCAAGTGCTTTGCCAGCCGGTCTAACCTTACCACGCATGAGAAAATTCACACGGGGGAAAAGCCCTTCGCCTGTTCCTTTTGCGGTAAGGGGTTTATCACCAGCTCCGACCTATCGCGGCACCAGAAGACCCATACTGGCGAACGGCCCTTCATGTGCTCGGACTGCGGCAAGACTTTCATCAGCAAGTCCATCCTTACCGCCCATCAGAAATCTCATACAGGAGACAAGCCTGCCCTTACTTTAAACGTTGTTCCAGAGCGTTTGGACGGCTGCTAGGAAGCGCTGATTGGCGACTTTTTATTTAAAGCATGGACGTGTTGCTTTTTTTGTAGCCTTGATCTGATCTTTCATATAGTTATAATCGGTCAATGTGCTGACTGAGAAAGCCTATCCAGCTGTGGGTGGAGAGGGACAGAAGGGGCTGAGCTTGCCAGCTTACCTAACCAAGGCTGTGGATCAGCGGTCTCCAAACTGTAGCGCTTTGCTTGCCTTTATCCGGACCTTGGGCCACTATTCCTCCCATTGACACCATTAAAAGGTCACAATTCCTCCCACTGGCACCAAAAATGGGGCACAAATCTATCCACTGACAGCAACAATGGGGCATAATTCCAACGATGGGGCATAATTCCTTTCATTGATACCAACAATGGGCCACTATTCCTCCCACTGACACCAGCAAAAGGGCACAACTCCTCCCACTGACACCAATGATGGGGCACAATTCCTTCCATTGACACCAATGATGTGGCATAGTTCCTTCTATTAATACCAACAACGGGCCACTATTCCTCCCACTGACACCATTAAAAGGTCACAATTCCTCCCACTGGCACCAAAAATGGGGCACAAATCTATCCACTGACAGCAACAATGGGGCATAATTCCAACGATGGGGCATAATTCCTTTCATTGATACCAACAATGGGCCACTATTCCTCCCACTGACACCAGCAAAAGGGCACAATTCCTCCCACTGGCACCAAAAATGGGGCACAAATCTATCCACTGGCAGCAACAATGGGGCATAATTCCAACAATGGGGCATAATTCCTTTCATTGATACCAACAATGGGCCACTATTCCTCTTACTGACACCAGCAAAAGGGCACAACTCCTCCCACTGACACCAATGATGGGGCACAATTCCTTCCATTGACACCAATGATGTGGCATAGTTCCTTCTATTAATACCAACAACGGGCCACTATTCCTCTTACAGACACCAGCAAAAGGGCACAATTCCTCCCAATGACCTTCCATTGACACCAATAATAGGACATTTTCTACTTCCACTGGCCCTAGTCTGACCCCTGGTCTGAAGCACTGTAAAGTAGCCCTTTGTTTACAAGGTTTGGAGACCCTTGCTGTAGATCAGGGGTCTTCAAACTACGGCCCTCCAGTTGTTCAGGAACTACATTTCCCATCATGCCTCGTCATGTCTGTGAATGTCAGAGTTTTACAATGCCTCATGGGATTTGTAGTTCTGCAACAGCTGGAGGGCCGTAGTTTGAGGATCCCTGCTGTAGATGATAGTAAGAAATAGGTAGTGTACATCAAGTGTCATTCTTCCCGCTACATCAGCCTCGACTTTGACCTCATTCCTAGGAGCTTGGATGCCTGTAAAGGACCAGAGGCACCATGCTAGGTGATCAGAACATGCCCCACCACCAGAGAGTTCACAAACTTGCTCCACACCCCCAAGCTACTGTCTGGTGAAGACGATTGCACCTTTAAGGGAAAAAAAAGACCTCTGGGCTAGCCTGACCTGCCCACCTACCTCCATGACGTTTCAGAGAGGAAAGCTTGATGTCACCGAAGTTCGGCTGTTGGGCGTCCTCCTAGTACCAACATAGGCCCATCTGCAGTTATGGCCTTTAATATGTCTGTAGGGCACAATGGTGATGCCAACCTTCAAAGACCAGTGATCAGTCAAAGGACTTGCCCAGGAGTGGCTTTACAGCCCCAGAACATACCCAGGCTAGCAGCTACTTTATAAACTTCTTGGTATCAAACGTTGTCTCCAAGTTTAAAAAAAAAGAAGAGTTACCCCAAGGGAAAAAGGAGAAGAGGAGGAATGGCGGGAGAGGGCTTAGGCTGTAGTAGAGCTTTAAACATGAACAATTAGCATGAATGAAGAAGTTGGCTGTGGTCAGGGCTGGTGCAAGGATTTTTGACACCCTAGGCAAAACCTAATTTTGCCGCCCCCCTGACCCCACCCCCTTTGCCCTGCCCTTGTATACCCCACCTTTTTAATGAAGTGCCCATGAAATGCAGCCTACCAGCTTCCATCAATTCAGCCTCACCAGAGCCCATTAATGCAGCCTCATCGGCACCCATTAATGCAGCCTAACAGTGCCCATCAATACAGCCTCCCCAGCGCCCATTAATGCAGCCTCACCAGCGCCTATTAATGCAGCCTGACCAGTGCCCATCAATGCAGCCTCACCAGCGCCCATTAATGCAGCCTCACCAGCGCCCATCAAATGCAACCTACCAGCGCCAATTAATGCAGCCTCACCAGCACCCATCAATGCAGCCTACCAGTGCCCATCAATGAATGTTTGCTTGCTTCAATTCATTCGGGGGACGGGAGGCAGACACAGTCCTCCACCGCCGCTGCGCCTCTGGCACAATCTATGAATGGAGCGGCGGCTGCCTGCTGATGCTGAGACTTAGTTGCTTGCTGCAGAGAGAAGAGAGTAGGAACACCAGAGGCCAGGCGCCCCCCGGCAAAAGGGCGCCCTAGGCGGCTGCCTAGTTTGCCTAGTGGTAGCACCGGCCCTGGCTGTGGTATGTGCAACCTGAGCTGAATACTTGAAGCATATGCTTGTCTCCACGTGGGTACTCAGGTGGTGGCTCTCGATACTTCAAGGTACCCAATCCTCAGTCCACTTAGGGAATGGGAAGAAGGTTGAACATGCTTGGCTGAGTTTTTTTGAGGTGCCTGTCGATGAGTGAGGTATGCGATTAAAGGGTTTTGGCAAGTAAGGTTCTGAATGTGGGTAATTCTTGGTACAACAGTTTATTGAATACCAAAATAATATAATATATATAATAAAATGTTCTAAATGTACAAACAGGATCTATATTCTAGAACAGGGATCTCCAAACTTTCTAAACAAAGGGCCAGTTTACTGTCCTTCAGGCTTTAGGGGGGCCGGACTGTGACCAGCGGGAGTAGATAATTCCCCGGCGTCATTGAGGGTAAACAATGTCCCATCATTTTAGCGGGAGGAATAGTGTTTCGTTGTTGTGAGTGGGAGGAATAATGCCCCATGAATGGTGCCAGTGGTAGGAATAGTGCCTCATCTTTGGTGCCAGTGGGAGGAGTGGTGCCCTATCATTGGCATTAGTTGGAGGAATGGTTCCCCATCGTTGGTGCCAGTGGGAGAAATAGTACCTCCATCATTGGTGTCATTTGGAGGAACAGTATATCACTAGTGGTATGAGTGGGCAGAATAATGCCCCATCGTGGGTGCCAGTGGGAGGAATAGTGCCCCATCATTGGCATTAGTGGGGAGAATGGTGCCCCATCGTTGATGCCAGTGGGAGGAATAGTGCCTCATCTTTGGTGCCAGTGGGAGGAGTGGTGCCCCATCATTGGCATTAGTAGGAAGAATGGTTCCCCATCGTTGGTGCCAGTGGGAGAAATAGTGCACCATCAGTGGTATAAGTGGGGGGAATGGTGCCCCATCGTTGGTGCCAGTGGGAGGAGTGGTGCCCTATCATTGGCATTAGTAGGAAGAATGGTTCCCCATCGTTGGTGCCAGTGGGAGAAATAGTGCACCATCAGTGGTATAAGTGGGGGGAATGGTGCCCCATCGTTGGTGCCAGTGGGAGGAGGGGTGCCCTATCATTGGCATTAGTAGGAGGAATGGTTCCCCATCGTTGTTGCCAGTGGGAGAAATAGTGCACCACCAGTGGTGTCAGTGGGAGGAATAGTACCTCATCATTGGTGTCAGTTGGAGGAATAGTACCTCACTAGTGGTATGAGTGGGAGGAATAGTGCCCCATCGTGGGTGCCAGTGGGAGGAATAGTGCCACATCATTGGTGCCAGTGGGAGGAATAGTGCCCCAACTTTGGTACCAGTGGGAGGAATAGTACTCCATCGTTGGTGCCAGTGGGCGGACTAGTGCCCCATCATTGGTGCCAGTGGGCAGACTAGTGCCCCATCAGTGGTGTCAGTGGGAGGAATAGTGCCCCATCAGTGGTGTCAGTGGGAGGAATAATGCCCCACCAGTGGTGTCAGTGGGAGAAATGGTGCCCCATCCTTGGTGCCAGTGGGAGGAATGGTACCCCATCAGTGGTGTCAGTGGGGGGGAATGGTGCCTCAACCACTGTGTCCCATCTTTGGTGTCAGCTGGAGGAAAATGTGTCCCAAAGGCTGGATATAGGCAAGCAAAGGGCCGCATCTGGCCCCCTGACCAAAGTTGGGAGACCACTGTTCTAGACATTTATTGCCAAAACCAATCAGTTCCTGTAATCGCATACCCTGCTCATCTACAGGCACCCCGGCTAGCACCACAACCTTGCTTTTTTTTAAAAAAAACTCAAGCAAGTACAAAACGCACACTAATGCAGTATAAAAAAATCTGCTTTGTACATATGTCAGTCATTTGCCACAAATCTTCACTGTAATTTTCTTATAAAATTTTTATTTTTTTTCTAGGATCGCCAGCTCCATCTAGTGGCAATAATGCAATTATTCTTTTTTGGAATACCTCAGTCAGGAAGCATCCTGCATTATTGCCACTAGATGGCGCTGACGATCCTTAGAAATAAATTTATTAAGCAAATTACAATGAAGATCTGTGGCGCTTATGATTGACACATGCGCAAAAGTACATTTTTTTAATTATCTTTTTAAGTAGTAAAATATTTATAAAGCGGAGGGGATGCAAAAGTCAACAGAATATTAACCCTTATGCGAAGGCTGGTACCCGTGATGCATCTGCTCTTAAGAGGGTTGTGTTAATTTCCTTATCTGTACAAAAATTTTTTTATTAAAAAATATTTCTTTCTGCACTTAAAACCACATTGGATGATTGTGCGTTGTTTCATAGCTCGCTGTGTTTTTGACTTGCAGGTTTTGTGTAAATTTTATGGCGTGCATTTTCTGTAGCGGTAGGTAGATCCCACTTTGGTGTGGAGATACGTGTAAAGGCGCATAAACCGCAACATATTCGTGTTTTACATCCCCCCCGTAGTCTGTGCCAGTTAGAGTTGCAGTTTCAGATTGACGCACTTAAACAGGTACGATAATGGTTGGCTCGCACAATCCTGGAGTAATCCCCCCAACAACTAGACATGTGCAATTCGTTTCGTTTTTTTTTCGTTTTTCGTTTTTTTTCGTTATTTTTGTTCGTTCGTTTTCGTACGAATGAACGAATCATTCTAATCGTACGAATCTGAATAACGAATCGTAACGAATCGTTCGAATCCAAAAAACAACGAAAATCCGAAAAAAAAAAAAAAAATTTGAAACAACGAATGTACTAATGAAGAAAATCCGGAAAACAAACGAAAAAATTTGTACATTCGTAACTTTTTTTTTTGTTGAATTGGTCATTTTCCGTGTCCCTTACAATGGTGCTGCTAAACGTGCTTCGAATGGATTGAACAAAAAAATTTGTCCATTCGTAACTTTTTTTTCGATTCGTAACTTTTTTTTTTCGATTCGTACCTTTTTTTTTTTTTCTTTTTTTTTCGATTTGTAATTTTCCGTGTCTCTATTGAACAAAAAAATTCATACATTCGTAACTTTTTTTTCGATTCGTAACTTTTTTTTTCGATTCGTACCTTTTATTTTTTTTTTTTTTTTCGATTTGTAATTTTCCGTGTCTCTATTGAACAAAAAAATTTGTACATTCGTAACTTTTTTTTCGATTCGTAACTTTTTTTTTTTCGATTCGTAAATTATTAAAATGTAATAATGGCATACACATTACATCAAATTATGAATTATGCTCCGATTACGAATCTATGAATGTTACGAATGTACGAATAAATACGAATGCGTCCGAAAATTAAACTAACGAAAAAACGAATCAACGAAAAAATAACTCTTACGAATGTACGAATCGTTACGAATACGAACAACGACGACTTACGAATGTACGAATCGTTACGAATCCGAACAACAACGACTTACGAATGTACGAATCGTTACGAATCGACGGAAACGAAATAAACGAAACGAAAAAAAAGATTTTTTTTCGGAAACGAAAAAAACGAAACGAAAATAAACGAATTTTTTTGTTGTGCACATGTCTACCAACAACAAGGGCGCCGGAAAAAAAAGTGTCCCTAACAATAGATTACACTAGCAGAAGGAACCTTGGTAAAAGCAATCTCCGTCTGGGACCTCTTCCTTTGATGCATTTTGCCCACAAAGCTGGGCTTTTTTATAGAGGGGAGGAGGAGCAGGTAAGGAGAGACTTATACAGCGCCTTGAAAAAGTATTCACACCCCTTGAAATTTTCCACATTTAATCATGTTACAACCAAAAACGTAAATGTATTTTTTTTGGAATTTTATGTGATAAACCAACACAAAAAGTGGCACATAATTGTGAAGTGGAAGGAAAATGATAAATGGTTTTCAATTTTTTTGTTTTAAATAAATATATGAAAAGTGTAGCGTGCATTTGTATTCATCCCCCTTTACTCTGATGTCCCTAACTAAAATCTAGTGGAACCAATCGCCTTCAGAAGTTACCTAATTAGTAAATAGAGCCCACCTGTGTGTAATTTAATCTCAATATAAATACAGCTGTTCTGTGAAGCCCCCAGAGGTTTGTTAGAGAACCTTAGTGCACAAACAGCATCATGAAGGCCAAGGAACACACCAGACAGGCCAGGGATAAAGTTGTGGAGAAGTGAAAAGCAGGGTTAGGTTATAAAAAAAATATCCCAAGCTTTGAACATCTCACGGAGCTCTGTTCAATCCATCATCAGAAAATGGAAAGAGTATGGCACAACTGCAAACCTACCAAGACATGGCCGTCCACCTAAACTGACCGGCCGGGCAAGGAGAGCATTAATCAGAGAAGCAGCCAAGAGGCCCATGGTAACTCTGGAGGAGCTGCAGAGATCCACAGCTCAGGTGGGAGAATCTGTCCACAGGACAACTATTAGTCGTGCTCTCCACAAATCTGGTCTTTATGGAAGAGTGACAAGAAGAAAGACATTGTTGAAAGAAAGCCATGAGAAGTCCCATTTGCAGTTTGTGAGAAGCCATGTGTGGGACACAGAAAACATGTGGAAGAAGGTGCTCTGGTCAGATGAGACCAAAATAGAACTTGTTGGCCTAAAAACAAAACGCTATGTGTGGCAGAAAACTAACACTGCACAACACCCTGAACACACCCACTGTGAAACATGGTGGTGTCAGCATCATGCTGTGGGGATTCTTTTCTTCAGCAGTGACAGAGACTCTGGTCAGAGTTGATGGGAAGATGGATGGAGACAAATACAGGGCAATCTTAGAAGAAAACCTGTTAGAGTCTGCAAAAGACTTGAGACTGGGGCGGAGGTTCACCTTCTAGCTGGACAACGACCCTAAACATACAGCCAGAGCTACAATGGAATGGTTTAGATCAAAGCATATTCATGTGTTAGAATGGCCCAGTCACAGTCCAGACCTAAATCCAATTGATTATCTGTGGCAAGACTTGAAAATTGCTGAAAGGCGGTTCTACAAAGTATTGACTCCGGGGGAGGGGGGGGGCATACAAATGTACCCCCCACACTTTTCACATATTTATTTGTAAAAAAATGTTGAAAATCATTTATCATTTTCCTTCCACTTCACAATTATGTGCCACTTTGTGTTGGTCTATCACATAAAATCCCAATAAAATACATTTTTGGTTGTAACATGACAAAATGTGGAAAAAGTCAAGGGGTATGCATATATTTTCAAGGCACTGTATAATCAGGAGTGTGCTTAGACCTTTTTTTAATTGTCATCTTACCCCATCTCCCTCCCCTGGGGGAGGGTGGGCAGATGGGCATCCCATTTACCATGACAAACCCCTGCAAAACCCACCAAACAAGAAGTGGAAACATTCAAAAGCTGGTAAATCTCTGGTGGGCTTCCTGCTTGGTGGATTGCGGGTAGTTTGCCATGGTAACGGAGATTGAAAATTTTTTGAACATTTCTGGTGATACCATGGACACTCCAGATGCCACCCCTGCTGTACCCATTATGAGAGGTTTCCATCGTCCCTGCCCTGAGATCTGGGGACTGCACACCTCCTATGTCTATTATGATCCTTGTGCTGACTTCTCTGGTCTGTACACTTGCTGTGCCCATTATAAGGGCTCCCACCATCTCTGTGCTGAGTTCCCGGGTCTGTACACCCGCTGTGCCCATTATGAGGGGTTCCCACCATCCCTGTGCTGAGTTCCCAGGTCTGTACTCCTCCTGTGCCCATTATGAGGGGTTCCCACCATCCCTGTGTGGAGTTCCGGGGTCTGTACACCTGCTGTGCCCATTATGAGAGGTTCCCACCATCCCTGTGCAGAGTTCCCGGGTCTGTACACCCGCTGTGCCCATTATAAGGGGTTCCCACCATCCCTGTGCTGAGTTCCCGGGTCTGTACACCCGCTGTGCCCATTATGAGGGACCCCACCATTTCTGTGCTGAGTTCCGGGGTCTGTACACCTGCTGTGCCCATTATGAGAGGTTCCCACCATCCCTGTGCAGAGTTCCCAGGTCTGTACACTTGCTGTGCCCATTATGAGGGGTTCCCACCATCCCTGTGCTGAGTTCCCGGGTCTGTACACCTGCTGTGCCCATTATGAGGGACCCCACCATTTCTGTGCTGAGTTCCGGGGTCTGTACACCTGCTGTGCCCGTTATGAGGGGTTCCCACCACCCCTGCATCGCGCTCCCAGTCCACAGTCAGATTTATTCCTGAGCTAGAGAAATGGTGGAAGACTTTTATGAATGTGAATGTTTTACATACCGTCCAGTATATTTTATCACATTATATGATATGAGTCTTGCTATATACTATATCATCTTATTTTATAGTCGGTTACACATTATAATTATATATGATTTCCAGAGGATTCTATTGGAGGTAAAAAACCTGCTGCCTTTGTGAAAGGAATTACGAGCGGCATGGGGCGCCTTGTGGGGCTGCAGCTAGCAAAGGACGACAGGTCCCAGCGTGAGACTTGCAGGACATGCTGGGACTTGTTATTCCTCCGAAAGGGACGAATGGGATCACCACGAGCTTTGTCTGCGTGGCATTGATACTGATGATTTTCTGCACACAGCTAATGTAATACAATGATACAAAAAACATGTAAATGTAATAAGATGGAATAAACCAAAAGAAAATATATGTAAAATAAAAAAAAATTTTGAAGCTACCAGTAAAGCTAAAAAAAAAAACATGGCGAGGAAGGAAAGAAACAGCACTGCAAACAGCAATAATTGTTCGGATCGCGCTTCAGAGGCTACTGAAAGGTGGTGAGGAAGCTATGTGTCCAGTTAGAGGCCGTGGGTATCAAATTCTTTTTTGTGCACAGCCTAACCCATTCAATAAAATTGAACTCCTTTATTTACTTAGAAAGTAGGATAAAAAATTGGAGCTGCAAAACTTCAGTGTGTATTTATAAAACCTTCACATAGCAATTCACCCTGTGAAAGTACATTCGTTCTGTGCGAATGGGGCAAAAAAGAAACAAACTATTATTAGGCTATTTTGTATTTATTGGTTAATATTGTAAAATACTGCATTTGGCCACTAGATGGCTGTAAGTATCAAAGGAAATTCCTCTGACCCTTAGCACCATCTAGTGGTAAAATGCATTAATTCAAGAAATAACGTAACATTTGTTTTTGTTTTTTTTGCCCCATTCGCACATAACAAATGTCCATGCACTTTCACTGTGTGAATTGCTATGAATTTTTTTTTTTATAAAGATATCCCTTAACCACTTCAGACTTGGCTATAGACAAAATATGGCTACAGAGCAGCTCTCTTGTTCTGGGAGGGCATCCATGAACATCCTCCCAGGACCAAAATCAACCCCCCCCCCCCCCGTGCCCCCTGGGGTGCGTATCCGACATGCTCTTTTAACGCTGTGTCCTTCGTAACACAGCTGATCACAGATCGGGATAAAGGGACAATCACAGCTGATCACATGTAAACACACTTGCCGGTTATCGGCATTCCTTTCCTCACAAGCTGTCACAACACGAGGAGAGGAGAGCTGGTAACCAGCAAGTGTGACGGGACATTTACATAGATAATCAGGGCACTGATTATCAGTGCAGCCCATTAGTGCCAATCAGTGCAGCCCATTAGTTCCAATCAGTGCCCATCAGTACAGCCTCATCAGTGCAGACTATTAGTGCCCATCAGTGCAGCCTCATCAGTGTCCATCAGTGGAGACTATTAGTGCCCATCAGTGCAGACTATTAGTGTCCATCAGTGCAGACTATTAGTGCCCATCAGTGCAGCCCCATCAATGTCAATCAGTGCAGACTATTAGTGCCCATCAGTGCCCATAAGTACAGACTATTAGTGCCCATCAGTGCAGCCTCATGAGTCCTGCCTCATCAGTGTCCATCAGTGCAGACTATTAGTGCCCATAAGTGCAGCCTCATCAGTGTCCATCAATGTAGACTATTAGTGCCCATCAGTGCAGCCTCATCAGTGTCAATCAGTGCAGACTATTAGTGTCCATCAGTGCAGCCTCATCAGTGCCCATCAGAACAGACTATTAGTGCCCATCAGTGCAGCCTCATGAGTGCCGCCTCATCAGTGCCCATCAGTGCAGCCTCGTCAGTGCTCATCAGTGCAGGTCTTTTAGTGCCCATCAGTGCAGCCTCATCAGTGTCCATCAGTGCAGCCTCATCAGGGTCCATCAGTGCAGCCTCATCTGTGTCCATCAGTGCAGCCTCATCTGTGTCCATCAGTGCAGCCTCATCTGTGTCCATCAGTGCAGCTTCATAAGCGCACATTAGTGAAGAAGAAAAATGACTTTAAGGTATTTGCTAAATTTATAACAGAAACTAAGAAAAACTTTTTTTTTTTCCCAAAATGTTTGCTCTTTTTGCATTTGTTTACCAAAGAATAAAAACCCCATTGGTGATTAAATACCACCAAAAGAAAGCTTTATCTGTCTGTAAAAAATGTAACGCCCTTTTTTTTTTTTTTTTTTTTTAGTGCAGAGAAAAAAAATACATATGCTTGTTTGAAAATCAGTTCCAGGTCACCACACTGTTACTGTAATACACCCCATGAAAAATGTACGCACCAAATCCCATGAGCCTACGTGAAAAATAATGAGCCCTCTAGCATTGCATCACCAAACGTGTGGGGGTGTTAATGGCGATTTTCTTTTTCATTTTTACTTTTGGAAGTTATGAAAACTTTTTTTTTTTTTCCCTGTCAGTCCTCGAAGCCCCGCCCCCTCTCCTCCACGCCAGTTGCCATCGCAGAAGCTTCATAAACAGCTTGGCTTGCGGAGGAGCTGCCTGTACTTGCCTGCTCGCTGAATTCCCCGGGCCATCTCCCACCGCCGAGCGACTGGTGAGTGGACTTCGTGTCGCGGCTTGTTCCAGCTCTTTGGCTGGCTCCTCCGACCGTTCTACATATGGCCCTATTGGCATTTACTCCCCTTTCAAATGTCACTCCATCTTTTTCAGGCTGAAGAGACAATTTGCGGCGGGATGTTGTAACGATCGATTTTCAAACTAGCTATTATGCCTCTTGAAGCATTATCTTGGCTTTCTCTGCAGATGGGATATTTGGGTCAGGGCAGCAAGGCGACTGACTTTGCAAATGTTTATTACTACCTGTTTACGTCCGTGTGAGCTCTTGAACTATGTACGAGTGACTCTCAAATGTGGAGGAAGCTGTAATTGGACACATGCGTCTATTTCATCAGGTGTGAAATCTTGAGGCCATACGGTCTGATGTTTCGTTGCGCCTCTTGAAATATGCACAAGAAATGCTTTAGGCCCCTTTCACACTGGGGCGTTTTTCAGGCGTTTTTCAGGCGCTTTAGCGTTAAAAAAAGCGCCTGTAAAACGCTTGAAAGAAGCCTCATCTGCAATTCCAATGTGAAAACTCAAGTGCTTTAAGAGCCCTTTCACACTGCCAGCGCCCGAAAAACGCTCGTAAAGCGCCGCTTAACCGCTTCCCGACTGGCCACTGCATATATACGTCAGCAGAATGGCACGGGCAGGCGGGTTACGGAGCGGAAGAACGGGGAGAGGTCTATGTAAACAAACCTCTCCCCGCGCTTCCTACACTGACTGTCAGTGATCGGCGGTTCCCTGTCATCGGGAACGCCGATCAATGACGTCAGACGTACAGCCACGCCCCCCTACTGTAAAAAAAAACACAACACGTCACACTGACTCCTCCCCGCCCCCTAGTGGTTAACCCCCTAACTACAACTGTCATTTACATAGGAATCAGTGCTATTTAAATAGCACTGATTGCTGTATAAATGACAAATGTCCCAAAAATGTGTCAAAAATGTCCGATGTGTCCGCCAAAATGTCGCAGTCACAATAAAAATCGCTGATCGCCGCCATTACTAGTAAAAAAAAAAAATATTAATAAAAATGCTATAAAACTATCCCCAATTTTGTAAACGCTATAACTTTTGCGCAAACTAATCAATAATCGCTAATTGCGATTTTTTTTACCAAAAATATGTAGAAGAATACGTATCGGCCTAAACTGAGGAAAAAAAAAGTTTTTTTATATATTTTTTGGGGATATTTATTATAGCAAAAAGTAAAAAATATTGCATTTTTTTCAAAATTGTCGCTCTATTTTTGTTTATAGCGCAAAAAATAAAAACCGCAGGGGCGATCAAATACCACCAAAAGAAAGCTCTATTTGTGGGAAAAAAAGGACGCCAATTTTGTTTTGGAGCCACGTCGCATGACCGCGCAATTGTTAGTTAAAGCGACGCAGTGCCGAATTGCAAAAAGGGGCCTGGTCCTTTGGCTGCCAATTGGTCCGGGGCTGAAGTGGTTAAACTAGCGGCGCTTTACCAGCGCTTTTCGAGCGCTAGTGGGGCGTTTTTAACCCCTGCTAGTGGCCAAAAAAGGGTTAAAAGAGCCCACAAAGCGCTGCTGCTACAAGCGCTTTTCAGGCGTTTTTCAGGCGCTTCCCATTGATTTCAATGGGAAGAGGCGCTTTAGGAGCGGTGTATTCACCGCTCCAAAAGCGCTGCAAAGAAGCTGCTTGCAGGACTTTTTCTGACGCCCTGCCAGTGCAGTGCCTCAGTGTGAAAGCACTCGGGCCTTTACATTGGGATTGCAGTTGCAGCTTCTTTCAGGCGCTTTACAGGCGCTTATTTTAACGCTAAAGCGCCTGAAAAATGCCATAGTGAGAAAGGGGTCTCAGTGTGAAAGCACTCGGGCTTTCACATTGGGATTGCAGTTGCGGCTTCTTTCAGGTGCTTTACAGGCGCTTTTTTTTAACGCTAAAGCGCCTGAAAAACGCCTGAAATACGCCCCAGTGTGAAAGGGGTCTTAATGGTGCATTGTGTTCTGTAATGCCCCGTACAGACGGTCGGAAATTCCGATGGAAAATGTCCGATCGGACCATGTTGTCGGAAAATCCGACCGTGCGTGGGCTCCATCGGACTTTTTCCGTCGGAAATTCAGACGGAAAAAATTTGAGATCCTGCTCTCAAATTTTCCGTCAACAAAATCCGATCGGACTTTTTCCGATCGTGTGTAGAGAATTCTGATGGACAAAGTGCCACGCATGCTCAGATCACATTACGAGACCAAAGCTATTGGCTACTAGCCTCTACGTAGTTCCGTCATACGCAACAAACGTCACCACGTTCAGAATGATCGGATTTTCCGACAACTTTGTCCGACCGTGTGTATGCAACACCAGTGTTGGACAAAATCCGTTGGAAAAAATCCGACGGATTTTGTGGTCAGAATTTGCGACCGTGCGTATGGCTTGTACAGACTCTTGAAGTTTGCATGAACGCACGGTGGCTCTGTAATTAGTATGTAGACAAATATAACAAAGTAGCGCTCTAATCTAATCTAAACAGCTTGTGCATACCTCCCAACTTTTTGAGATGGGAATGAGGGACACCTATCAGCAAAAGTATGCAGGCATAGGACACACCCCTTGCCACTCCCTCTTAAAGGAGAATTGTACTAAAAAAAAACGAGATTGGTTAAACCCACAAATGCTTTTTTTACCACTACTATTCCTTTATATTGGCATTTGGAATTTACAAATGCAGCAATTTAGAAATTGGATGAAAGGTTTAGCACTGGAAAACACTTTTTGATAGATAAAAAGTGCATTCTATATACAACTATATAGATCAGACCAAAATGAGGAACACATGAGGAGGAATGAGGGACAGAGGGACATTGCTCCAAATCAGGGACAGTCCCTCGAAATCAGGGACATTTGCAAGCTATGGCTTGTACTGTGTACAATGTGGTACAGAAAAAAAATGGCAACCGATCGCACTCAGACGGCGATGCACTGTAACCAAAACCTGAAGCCGGTAGCGTAAGAAGGTTTCAGTTCTGCTCTCCACCTGCTGGAGAAGTCCCCAGAGGGACCTGTCCTGCTGGTGGAGAGCATAACTGAAGCCATTTTACGCTACCTGGTTAAGTTTTGGTCACAGTGAGTTGGCGTCCTGAATGGGCTTAATCTTTTTGCCTCCACTAGGGGGCAAAACGTATCTGTTGGACCTCTCCTGCAGGTGGGGAGCAGAAATGAAGCCATCTTACACTACCTGGTTAAGTTTTGGTCACATTGAGTGGGCATCCTAATTGGGCTTAACTGTTTTATTTTCACTAGGGGTGAAACGTGTCTGGTGTAACCTCTCCTTTGGGTGGAGAGCAGAACTGAAGCCATCTTACTCTACCTGGTTTACTTTCAGTCACAGTGAGTTGATATCCTGAGTGAGCCTAATCAATTCACCTCCCTAGGGGGCGAAACGCATCTGAGGGACCTACTGAGGGTGGAGAGCAGAAGTGAAGCCATCTTACACTACATGGTTTAGTTTTGTTCACAGTGAGTAAGCGTCCTGAGTGATCTTAATTGTTTTGCCTCTACTGGGGGTAAAACGCATCTGAGGAACCTCTCCTGCAGGTGGAGAACACAACTAAAGCCATCTTACACTACCTCGTTCAGTTTTGGTCACAGTGCGTAGGCTTCTTGAGTGGGCTTAATTGTTTCCCCCCCACTAGGAGTGAAACATGTCAGGTGGACCTCTCCTATGGGTGGAGAGCAGAATTGAAGCCATCTTACACTACCTGGTTTAGTTTTGGTCACAGTGAGTCGGCATCCTGAATGAGCTTAATTGTTTTGTCTCCACTAAGGGTGAAACGTGTTTGGTGTCCCCTCTCCTTGTGTGAAGAGCAGAACTGAAGCCATCTTACTTTCGGTCACAGTGAGTTGACATCCTGAGTGGGCCTAATCAATTCACCTCCCTAGGGGGCGAAACGCATCTGAGGGACCTACTGAGGGTGGAGAGCAGAAGTGAAGCCATCTTACACTACATGGTTTAGTTTTGGTCACAGTGAGTCGGCGTCCTGAGTAATCTTAATTGTTTTGCCTCTACTGGGGGTAAAACGCATCTGAGGTACCTCTCCTGCAGGTGGAGAACACAACTAAAGCCATCTTACACTACCTCGTTCAGTTTTGGTCACAGTGAGTAGGCTTCCTGAGTGGGCTTAATTGTCTCCCCCCACTAGGAGTGAAACATGTCAGGTGGACCTCTCCTATGGGTGGAGAGCAGAATTGAAGCCATCTTACACTACCTGGTTTAGTTTTGGTCACAGTGAGTCGGCATCCTGAATGGGCTTAATTGTTTTGTCTCCACTAAGGGTGAAACGTGTTTGGTGTCCCCTCTCCTTGTGTGGAGAGCAGAACTGAAGCCATCTTAATCTACTTGGATTACTTTGGGTCACAGTGAGTTGACATCCTGAGTGTGCCTAATCAATTCACCTCCCTAGGGGGCGAAACGCATCTGAGGGACCTACTGAGGGTGGAGAGCAGAAGTGAAGCCATCTTACACTACATGGTTTAGTTTTGGTCACAGTGTGTCGGTGTCTTGAATGTGCTTAATCGTTTTGCCTCTACTGGGAGTGAAACGCATCTGAGGGACCTCTCCTGAAGGTGGAGAACACAACTAAAGCCATTGTATACTACCCTGTTCAGTTTTGATCAAAGTGAGTAGCCATCCTGAGTGGGCGTAAAGAAGTCCAGCCAAAGCTCGTTTGGCTTTATTTCTCCTGTGGATCACAGAAGTGCAATTAGCTTTGCACTCCTGTGACTCATTTTCAGCTGAAGTCCGCTCTCTGCTGATGTCACAGAAATCAGTCCAGGCGCCGCTTCATCACGACAATAAAGTTTGGATCCGCCAAGTGCCTGGACTGACACCCATCCCAGCCTCTCAGCGAGCCACTGAGAGCCTGAGACAGCCACTCCCTGCCCCTCCACAGCTCAGCGCTCCAGTGAGCGAGGAGGAGCAGAGCGTAGAGCTGCCGATTGACAGTCAGCAGCTCTCTACTCAGGAGAAACGAACTATCAGCGGTGTTCGATCGCTTGGTTCTCAGTGTGGAGGCGCCGGGGGACAGATGCAGCATCACACCAATGCTGCATCCACCTAGGTAAGTATAAAACTAAAGAAAAAAAATCCCTACTTCTCTTTTAATTGTTTCGCCCCCCACTAGGGGTGAAACGCATCTGCTGGACCTCTCCTATGGGTGGAGAGCAGAACCGAAGCCAGCTTACGCTACCTGTAGTTTTGGTTACAGTAGGGGGATGTCCTGGTGGGCTTAATCAATTCACCTCCCTAAGTGTTGAAATGCATCTGAGGAACCTACTGAGGATGAAGAGCAAAAGTGAAGCCATCTCCTGATTGGGCTCAATAGTTTTGCCTCCACTAGGGCACATTCTTTTTATTTAACCCCCGTGTTCGTCACTTTTTTGTATTTTTTTCTTTGATGTGTATCACGTTTGTCACAGTGTGATTAGTAGGGTGTAGGTCCTCAGGCCTGCCCTGAACGTCTTGGGATGGAGGTGGACATGGCCTTCTGGCTTAGTTCGCCTTCTCTCATGGGGTCTCCCTTCGGGGGGAGCCCCACCAGGTACTTGGGTGGGTCTGTTTCGGCAGACCCTCCAGAGAAAGGGGTCCGTCTGGTTTCGGCCAGATGGACCATGTGAAGTACCTCAGTCCCCGTCTGGAGCCTAACGCCCCGGGGGATCAGGGTTAAGGTCCTTCCTAGTGGAGGACAAGTGTTACACCCGTTGCACGTTTTGTGTTTCACTCTTTATGTGTGTGCACTTTTTTTTGGCACCGGGTGGAGTTTTTGGGTGTGTTTCACACACCACTGGCTTTTAAAAAAAATTAAAAATAAAGGGGGTTAAGGCCGTTATAGTCCATCATTGTAGGATACAAGGGGGTTTTCCGGTCATTTCTATTAGCTCTTTCCATTTTTTAATAACAAAAATCCTCATCATCATCATCCTAATAATAATAATAATGCCACTCACATTGAAATAATAATAATCATACCAATAATAACAATGTAATGCTACTATTCCAAGTTTAACAAGGTGCTGATAATAATCATCATCATCATAATAATAATATAAATCAATAATAATGCCAATAAATATGATATAATGCTATTCTAATGATAACAACAGTTATAATAATACTGTAATAAAAAGAATGATAACAGAAAATAATAATTCCACTAATAATGATTTAGTTCTATTCTAATATAATCTTTATCATCATCATACAAAGTAATAATAATAATAATGCTACTATTATATTTTAATATAATATTAATGATCGTAAGCACTAATAATAATAATGCCAAGAACAATGAAATAATAATAATAATACTAATAACGATGTAATGCTACTATTGCAATGTTATAATAATACTGTAGTAATAATAATAATAATAATAAGAATCATCATAATAGAAAATAATAATAAAGCCACTAATAATGATGTAGTGCTACTATTCCATTGTTAAAAAAAATAATAAAAAATCATCATCGGCATCATAATAATATAAAAATAATCATTATAATACCATTAATAATAAAAGTCTATACTTATGTTAGTCCTGTATTTAAAATAAAAAGAAATAGTAATTGGCATGATTCATTTGTAATGTTGTAGCACAGAGATGAGGGGAGTACAGCTGACATGTCAGATTCCCTGCGCTGGTCGTCCCTCCTCCTCCCTCCAGTCTCCTCTGGGGGCTCCGACAAAATGGCCGCCCGGGGGGACATCTGGGAGAAATCTCCTCCCTCTAGCGCCGTGGAAGTTGGAGAGGACTACATTTCCCGTGAGTGGGCGGCGCCGGGGAGGAGATGACGTCACGGCGGCGGTGTCTCTCCCCTTCCTGTGTGGGGATCGGACGGTTTGCTGGCAGTGGAGGGTGAGGGGTTAGTAGAGTGTTGATGGGGGGGGTAGACTGTCCTCCTCTGACTTTGCATCTCTGACACCTCCAGACTCCGCTGTCCTCCTCCCCTATACTCATTGTTCATCTCATCACTTCCATTACCCACTTTCCATCTGATCTTCACCCATTGGTCACCCCTCTGTGGCCCTGCCCACCGCGCTACATCTCGCCGCCCCTCGCCAATATAAACGTAAACCCTCCATGAAGCGCCAGGAGCCCACATACTTCGCTGCGATCGGAATCGGACACCGGTTCTTTTTTGACCCGCGTTTCCCGTCGCTCTGCAATAAGATGTCTTTTTTAATTTATGTTTAAAGCGGAGAGAAAAAAAAAAAAAGCAAATAAACCTTTTGACGCCGTTGAAAGCGATTCGAAAATTTCCATCTTTTTTGTGACGCTGTCGAACGGGTCGTTTTTTTCTTTTTCGTAGGCACAGGGTTTGTTATTGAGGGGTTGGTTGGCGGGCATCACCGCGGTTGCTAGTCATGTCAACGGGGTTTGCGCCAGAGAGAGTCCTAGAGTCTGAGAAGATCTGTCTTCGTTGTTGAATCTTTTGCCCCACCCCCCCCCGCCTGTCGCAGAACGTTCTGTGTTGAGTCTTAAAGCCTGACTCCATTACTTTTGCAGGTTTCCAGGAGGTGGACATGCTTGGATTCCTCAGGAGGACTTCGGCATCATACCATGGTTATATGCGGAATGAGGTCCAGCTCCCGCTGTAAGCGCTAGAAACCCAGCGCTACGGTCAGACCGCCGCCCCCCTTTCTATTTCTGACCATTAACAAAACAAATAGCCCTGGGCACCCTGTTTATGAATGGTCAGGAGGACAGTGGAAAGGCAACTTGGGTCTAGTGCTTACAGCCAGTGCGGCCGGGAAAGTACAGATGGGCATAGAAGTATGGCAGTGAGGTCCTCCCGGGGAACGAGAACGTTCACCTGATGGAAAACTATAAAGGTAATCCTGCCCCCGAAGTTCTGCTTTTTAACAATTTTTATCGGTCCTGATCGCTTTACTAAATAGAGCTTTTCAAACTCTTTTTTTCTTTTTAAACACCTTTTAGGGCTCTGCAGAGCCGGGGACGCTGAGATGGAGGATCGGAAGCCTTTACTGGGTAAGAAGATCGCACCTGCGGTCACCAAAAAAAAAAAGCGCAAGTATTGCATTGTGAAGTGATGGGGTGCATGTCTTCCAAGTTGTATTTGTTTTTGTGTCGGGCTTCCAGGGTGGCCACAGGCAAAGGTTCTTTAAGTGTGTGGCTTTCAGGGTGGTCATAGGTAGAAGTTCCCAAAGTGGGGTTTTCATGGTGGTCAAAGGTGTTCTCCAAATGTGGGTCTTCAAGGGGGGGGGGCCATAGATAGAAGTCTTCCAAGTAGGGGGCTTCCAGGGTGGCACTACGTAGAAGTTCTCCAAGGGGTGGGGGGGGGGGGCCTTCTAGGGTGGCCATAGGTAAAAGTTCTTCAGAGAAGGTGGCTTCCAGGGTGGCCATAGGTATATGTTCTCCAAGTGTGGGCTTCTAGGGTTTCCATAGGTAAAACTTCTCAAGCAAGGCCATAGGTGGAAGGTATGCAAGTTTGGGGCTTCCAGTGAGGCCAAAGGTGGAAGTTCTCCAAGTCTGTGGCTTTCAGGGTGGCCATTATTAGAAATTTCTGAAGTGTGAGACTTTCAGGGTGGGCATAGGGGGAAGTGCTCAGAGTGTAAGGCTTTCAGGGTGGCCATTGGTGGATGTTCCCCACGTCTGAGACTTTCAGGGAGGCAATAGTTCTCCAATTGTGGGGCTTTCAGGGTGGTCATAGGTAGAAGTTCTCCAGGGATGCCAGAGATAGAAGTTCTCCATTATCTGGGGCTTTCAGGGAGGCCATAGGGGAAAGTTCTCAGTGTGTAATGCCCCGTACACAAGACCGGACTTTTCAACAGCAAAGGTCTGACGGAACGAATCCACCGGACAATTTGATCGTGTGTGGGCTTCTTTGGACCTTTGCTGTCCAAAAATCAGGCGGACTTTAGAAATAGAACATGTTTCAAATTATTCTACCGGACCCAGTTCCTAACGAGAAATCCTCTCATCTGTGTGCTAGTCCGGATGAAAACCGACGATAGGGCAGCTATTGGCTACTGGCTATGAACTTCCTTATTCTAGTCCGGTCGTACGTCATCACGTTCGACTCCGTCGGACTTTGGTGTGATTGTGTGTGTCCAAGTCCGTTTGTTCGAAAAGTCCGTCGGACCTTTGCTGTCAAAGTCCGGTCGTGTGTACGCGGCATAAGGCTTTTAGGGTGGCCATCGGTGGAAGTTCCCCCAAGTCTGGGATTTTCAGGATGGGCACAGGTGGAAGTTCTCCAAGTGTGGGGCTTTCAGGGTGGTCATAGGTAGAAGTTCCCCAAGTCTGGGATTTTCAGGATGGGCACAGGTGGAAGTTCTCCAAGTGTGGGGCTTTCAGGAAGGCTATAGGTTGGAGATCTCCAAGTGTGGGACTTCCAGGGTGGCCATAGGAGGAAGTCTTGTATGGTCATGTGATTCTGGTTCCTGTGATTGCCCTCCCGTTATACCATTGTGTTCTATGATGGACGTTTTGTCACTTCTGTCACAGCAGCGAGACAGATTGTGCAACTGATTTACTACAAGGTTACCTTTTGGTTCATAAATTCCTTCCTGAAATGCTATAAAGTTTGGCAAACAGGGTTGTGACTTGACTTGTGAGCTCATGTTTGTCCACCATTGGGACTATCATTGTCATTATTAACCATATAAATTTTGCTTGAGGGTAAAGGTTTAGAGGTAAGGCTCAAGTTAAAGTTTACACTAAGGGGTCAGGCTTAAGGGCTAAGTTTGAGGGGGTTATACTAATGTGGAAGGGCTACCTTGCAGTTAAAGGGGTCCATTTATAACATAATAGCTTTGGCTGAATGTCACAAGCATTCGCCAAGTTAAAACAAGTTATGACAGGTCATTTGCTTAGTATGTTGATTTTCTATGATCGTCTGCTCCATAATGCAGTGTTTTCGGAACTGAAATATTTCAGAAAAAAAGCAATATGGCCACTAGATGGAGCTGATGATCATAGTAAATCAACATATTGGACAAAACACAGCCAGAATTTGTGATGGCTGGGTGAATGATTGTGACTCTCGTCCAACAATTTTTTTTATAAATAGGCCCCTAAGTGTTGGGTTTAGTGGTTAAGTGTTAAGCTGAGATAAAACGTTAATGGTTCAGGATTACAGTTGCTTATCAATGCCCATCTTGTTTAGGTACGAGTCAAACTCTTGTGTTTATTGAGCTGGCTATAAGGAGAAATTTACTGAGATAATTAGAGTCCTCCATTGGTGGACTCCTTCTGGCTGCCTTCAGATTTATCTTAGGCCTGAAGGAGCCAGGTTGCTATCTCAGAAACCTAGCTTCCTCAAGCTTATCTTGGGATTCTAGCTCTTTCAGGCTTATTTTGGGAACCTAGCTCCTTCAGACTTATCTCCAGAACCTAGCTCCTTCAGGCTTATCTCCGGAACCTGGCTCCTTCAGACTTAGCTCGAGAACCTGGCTCCTTCAGGCTTATCTCCGGAACCTGGCTCCTTCAGACTTAGCTCGAGAACCTGGCTCCTTCAGGCTTATCTCCGGAACCTGGCTCCTTCAGACTTAGCTCGAGAACCTGGCTCCTTCAGGCTTGGCTCGAGAACCTGGCTTCTTCAGGCTTGGCTCGAGAACCTGGCTTCTTCAGGCTTAGCTCGGGAGCCTGGCTCCTCCAGGCTCATCTCGGGAACCTGGCTCCTCCAGGCTCATCTCGGGAACCTGGCTCCTCCCAAGCTCATCTCGGGAACCTGGCTCCTCCCAGGCTCATCTCGGGAACCTGGCTCCTCCCAGGCTCATCTCGGGAACCTGGCTCCTCCCAGGCTCATCTCGGGAACCTGGCTCCTCCCAGGCTCATCTCGGGAACCTGGCTCCTCCCAGGCTCATCTCGGGAACCTGGCTCCTCCCAGGCTCATCTCGGGAACCTGGCTCCTCCCAGGCTCATCTCGGGAACCTGGCTCCTCCCAGGCTCATCTCGGGAACCTGGCTCCTCCCAGGCTCATCTCGGGAACCTGGCTCCTCCCAGGCTCATCTCGGGAACCTGGCTCCTCCAGGCTCATCTCGAGAACCTATCTCTGGTTATTTTGTAATCTTAAAATCGGGTATAAAGGAAAAGCAGAGAACATGTTTTTTTTTTTTTTTTTTCCTACAGACGGAATCAGGAGCAGAGCGAAGAGGAGTCCGAGTCCACACCTCTCCTTCACACCTCACTGCCTGCAGAGTATTAAACAGGAAGTTGAGGATTCTCCACACCGTTGTGCAGAAGATGACTACAGAGACCGGTGTGAAGATACAGACTATTACAACGCGGCCCAGCAGTACTTCAAGGAGGAGGAAGAGGAAGAACAGGAAGAGTATGGAACCCACCAAGAGGACCAGGTAGACCCAATGCTCTCCACAATTTTGAGTAATTGTTTTTTTTTAATATTCAAATGTAAAAAATTGGAGACTAATACAAATTCTACTGTTTAACCCTCAGTTAGATGAGGACGGTCATGAGGTGGCGACACAGACAGAGCAAGCGGATGAGATGCAGATCAAAGAGGAGCAGGATCCTCTGGATATCGATGATGGTAAGTGAAGCTGCAGCTTATATCACCTTGGTCTTTGAAAATGGTAGGCTTGGCACAGTATGAAGGAAACCAGCACTGAAAAGAATTTAGTACTTTTTTTTCCCCCCCCCAGGTGCCAATTAGAAATAAGTAAAATATCCTCTCCATTCCAAAACATTTGGTTATAGAAGATTTGGTTGAGCGAGTCATCTTGTGTTTTATATATTTTTGGGTCTCCTTCAGTAAAATGTCTTCTTTGTTGTTTCTGGTTTTGCCCCTAATATTTTTGGAGTTTGAGTATGTTCACCTACCTTGGGGTGTTCCCACGCTCCTGTGGAAATTCAATATAAAAGTTAAAGCGCAACTCCAGCCAGGACAGAGCAGACCAAAGTTACAATCTCTATGAGCTTTCTGTTGATCTCCACTTGGTAGTAATTTGGGAGAGCAACCGATAAAGGTTACCGTTGAACGGGTCAAATCTGATCAAAACAGTTGTGTGTTAGGTGGCACGACTGAGAGAATTTTTTTAAATACAATCTTCTGTTTTTATTGCATACTTATTTAAGACCCATGTAATCACTGGGTCCCTCTGCTTTGCAATGCATGTAGATCATGGCTGGTGGGAGGAGCCAGGAGGATGCTGTACATGGCTTCCTGAAATTTCTACTGCACCCTGCCCCAGTACTTCTCTCAAGAGCCCTCAGCCATGATGCTTCTCAAGCTCAGCCAGGAGGATGGTGTACATGGCTTCCTGAAATCTCTACTGCACCCTGCCCCAGTACTTCTCTCAAGAGCCCTCAGCCATGATGCAGTCAGTGGGCTGGCTTCTGGGAGGAGTTATGCAAATATCAAAATACCTTGATAGGAGGATGTCAGTCTGGAGGATTGGGTGTTCCTCGACGGGCGGCATTTGCATGCAGACCACCTTGGCTACCACATGTGATGTTAAGCCTCCATGATTTAAAAACTTGAAATCCAGTATATAGGTGTAGGCCAGGGGTGCCCAACCAGTCGCCCGGGGGCCACATGTGGCCCGCGGATCCCTTTGTGGACCGCGACCTCCTGCTCTGGGATGGCGGGTTGGCAAGCCCAGATTGCAGGTTGTCTACCCGCCATGCCAGAGCATCGGTGTTGTGAATGAAGCCAGCGGTAGAGGAAGCAAGCAGCTGTGGAGCAGAGCCGCATAAGCCAATGCTTGCTGTATAGCACCGGCTCCTGTCATAGGTGGAGTGATACCAAATGCACTCTGCCTGGGTCAGCAAGTTTATTACTAAAATCACAGTGTATATATGGACATATCTGTTCTGCAGTGGTTACTGGGCTGCTTTTAAACTGATCCGCAGGCGTAGCGCAGTGTACCTGTGGCGGGTTACCTGCACTGCGCCATAGACTTCTGGTCTTGCCTATAGGTTTGGGGCACAATTCTCAGAAAGTGCACCACACCTGCAGGATATGATAGAATTCTATGGCAAAGTACAGCTAACATGCAGGGAAGCCACAGGTGCGGGTAGACTGCAGACTATCAGTGTAAAAGTAGCCTTAGGCCCCTTTAACATGATCTGTCTGACCCATTTTGGACCCTCCATTCACCTCTATGGAGCGGCATATGTAAACAGACTTGTGTCCGTTTACACCTGCCTCCTTCCAATCCAATCTGCTAAAAAAACGGAAAGTGGATCCGTCCCCTTCCATTTGATCAGATGAGAGGGCCCATAGAGTAGAGTGGGCTAGGTCTGTGTCTGCTTTGCATACGTAGAGTGGACGCAGAACTGTCATCTGATCATTGTGGCCCGCGACTGGTTACCAAGTCGCTTAAGTGGCCCTCGCTCTTCAAAAGGTTGAGCACACCTGGTGTAGGCCATCTATGTACCTTCCAAAGCCCAGCTGAAAAACACCCAAAGATCGCATCATCCCATCCGGCCTTGTTGCTAGGACATTGCTAAGAGACTCCTAGCTCTTACTGCTCACCTCTGCCATCACAGGAGGGAGCTCTGTCTCTGATTTAAACCCCCTCACATGCGCTTTCTCTTCCCAACGCAGTAGCTCTCAGCTCAGTGTTTGAGAACTCGCTCCTGTGATGGATTGTGAAGGTGAACAACTGGAAGTGTGTTCCTCCTAGCAACAAGGCGGGACAGGATAATGCAATCTCTGGGAGTTTTTCAGTGAGGCTTCATGAGGTATGTAAATGGCCTACACATAGCAAGGGCGTGATGTAACTTTGGTCAAAGCTGCACAAGTTGTTTTTATCTACAGATGCCTCTTACCTGTATAGGCAGTTTTTTGGTAAAGGTGAACCAGGCCTTTAATTTAAGGTTGGAGTTGAGCCAAAGCTGAACTGTTCTTTTTCTCTCCAGGCTATGACATGAATGATCAAGATTCTTGCGATTCAGCCACAACATCCAGAGCTGGATGCCTGCCAATTGATGAGTATGGGCAACTAGCAGACAAGCCGAAACAGTACATCTGCTCAGAGTGCGGCAAAGGGTTCAGCCTCTACTCCTATCTCACCAAACACCAGCGTTGCCACTCGGACGAGAAGCCTTTTACCTGCATTGAGTGTGGCAAGTGTTTCCGATACAAGCCCAGCCTGGTTGCTCACCAGCGTGTCCACACAGGCGAGAAGCCATTTTCCTGCACGGAGTGCGGCAAGCTCTTTGTTACCAAGTTTAACTTGAAGGCCCACGCCAAGGTCCATACTGGAGAGAAGCCAGTTGAGTGTCCGGCGTGCGGTCGGTGCTTCAGCAACAACCCGGCACTGGTGAAGCACCTCCGGATTCACACGGGCGAGAAACCCTTTTCTTGCACCGTCTGTGGCAAGGTCTTCGCCAGCCGCTCCTGCCTGAACGCTCACCAAGTAATCCACACAGGTGAGCGCCCGTATATGTGTGCCGAGTGCGGCAAGGCCTTTGCCAACCAGTCCAACCTCATCTCCCACCGGATTATCCACACTGGCCAGAAGCCATACATCTGCCCGGAGTGCGGCCGGGGCTTCGCCAACCAGTCCAACCTGGCCAAACACAAAATGACCCACACTGACCACAAGCCCTTTGTCTGCATAGAGTGCGGCAACGTCTTTGCCAGGAAGGAGGGCCTGGCCAAACATTTTGAAAGGATACACAAGAAGAAATTAGAATTCTGAGGATGAAAAAAAAAAAATACTTTAGCAGTTTTCTGAATTCTGGTACGCGTAAAAACTTTGGCGCACACTCATGATGATTTTCCCCTCAACTTTGCCTTTTTTTTTGGAAAAAGAAAAAGCAGAGACTGGTTGATGAACATTTTAACCAGGCCATCCAAATCAGGAACAACGTTTGAGCAAGAACGCAGTTTGAATCTGGTTATGACCCGTTTGGATCCTGCTTTATTCAGTTTTATTCCTGCTTGACGGACAACTTGCCGGTTTGTTTCGTCTTCACTCAAAATGAAATAAGCGAGACTGGATAACAAAAAAACATCCAGCAGTCTTACTCCATTTCCCAGAGAGGGCAGGATAAAAAAAAGCACTGTGCAATGCCGACATTCATATGATCACAAATGGGAGGAAACAAAAGGCAGGTGGCATTAAAAGGGATCCAAAATCTGAAGATCCACCTTGGGATACATGCAAATTAGTAGCTCTCTACAGCTTCCTCCTCCTGCGTTTAAAAAAAAAAAAAAAAAGCGTGAGTTTGCGGAGTAAGGGCACGTGTGCGAACTCTGGGATGTTTTATTCTTTCTTGTACACAGTGGCCAATTTAAAAGCCGCACAATGCTGCAGGGGCAGACGATTTACTTGCTGGTGAGAAGATCCTCATGGACAGAAAGAACGTCTCGACAGACTGCTGACGACTTGGCTTCATGGATTACTGATGATTTTTATTTTTCCATATTGGAGGTACAGGCGGCATGGGAGGTTAGGTCGTAAGAGTTTGATATTACACACACTTTTCAAAGTTGAAGGCAAAACCCGGGCGCCAAGTCGAACGTGGTCTCCTTCTGCTGGCTCTTCTCTACTTCTCCTGTTACAGAATAGAGCAGGAACTTTTACTAGTCTACCAGCTCTTACTATCTCCAACTTTGCACCAGACTCAACCTAGTATCCTAGCTGGGTATTATGGAGCACAGGGTGGAGGAGGCCACTTATTACATGACTTCAGAAACCCCTCTGACTAGAAAAATACACTAAAATGTTCATTGTTGGAGAAAAACAAGTGCCGCGATCACATTTCCTCCGGTTTTCTCGATGTTCTGTCTGCTGCTAAAAAAGCCAGGTGCACTTTAACTGCTACTAAAGATGGATGTCTGCACTTCAGTGGCAGAAATTTGCCAGCATGCTGGAAATCCTCATCAGTGGACAGATCCTTCTTATGGAGAGAAGCTCGGCAGCCATGATTTGTTCCCTGGTACATCGAACAATTATGGCAACCTAATCATCTGCAGAACCATCCAACCTTCTCCCCTGCTCCTGCACAAGTTTGGCCCGGCGCCTCCCGATTTTTATTGCCCTTTCTCAAGAAACAGCTACATTTGACACACAAACGCTTCTTGTCTAGGACATTTTAGATTTTGTATATGAATTGTGAGAGGAGACCCCTGTGTTAAAGGGTCAAAAAAAGAGCGCACAAGTATGAAATTGTCTATTTTTAAAAAAAAAAAATACTGATGGTCGGCTACAGGCAAATTACTGTAAGAAAGGGTTCGAGCTCCAAGAGCCAGGCAAAGCCACCGCTCAAAAGTCCATAGTCTACACACATCTGTAGGCACTGATACTGGCCAAATGTAACTTATCTGCGCTCCCTACATGTCACAAGTGAAGAGACCGGTCGCACGTTGATATCAACATTGGTAAACCTTTATTGTTCTGGACAATGACACAGAATGTCCGCCCAGACCTTCCTCACTCTGACATATTTCACCCAGAAAGAGCGTAGTCAAGAATGACTATGCTCGTTCCAGGAGGAATACGTGAGTACTGGCTGAATGGAGCTCAGCTACGCTCCCCACGTAAGGAGACCAGGCACGTTCTGATGACATCAACATTAGTAAATCTTTATTGTTCTGGACAGTGACACAAAGTATCTGCCCAGACCTTCCTCACTCTGACATATTTCACCCAGGAGGGGCTTAGTCAAGTATGACTGCCCTTTGCCGGAGGAAATGCATGAGTACTGGACGATTAGAGCTCAGCTGTACTCCCCACGTGCCACAAATAAAGAGACCGGACGCACTGTGATGACCTCAACATTGATAAACCTTTATTGTTCTGGACAATGACAGAGTGAGGAAGGTCTGGGCGGACATTCTGTGTCATTGTCCAGAACAATAAAGGTTTACCAATGTTGTTGTCATCAACGCGCAGTCTTTTTACTTCTGACACATGGGGAGCGCAGCTGCGCTTTATTCAGCCCGTACTCACGCATTTCTCCTGGAGTGGGCATAAACATACTTGACTAAGCTCCTTCTGGGTGAAATACGTCAGAATTAGGAAGGTCTGGGTGGACAATCTGACGGTTGATTTACCAATACTGGTGAGTGCAAAATCTGGTGCAGCTTGCATAGAAACCAATCAGCTTCCAGGTTCTTTTTTTGTCAAAGCTTAACTGAACAAGCTGAAGTTAGAAGCTGATTGGCTACCATGCACAGCTGCACCAAATTGGGGTTGATTTACTAAAACTGGAGCGTACACAGAGTGTCCACCCAGACCTTCCTCGTTCTGACATATTTCACCCAGAAGGAGCTTAGTCAAGTATGATTATGCCCGTTTGAGGAGAAATGCACGAGTACTGGCTGAATAGAGCACAGTTGCACTCCCCACGTGTCACAAGTAAAGAGACCCGCTGCACATTATTGTTCTGGATAATGACACAGAATGTCTGCCCAGACCTTCCTCACTCTGGCATTGTCCAGAACAAGGGAGACCAGCTGCACTCTGATGACATCAACGTTGGTAAACCTTTATTGTTCTGTACCGTGACACAGAATGTGCGCTCAGACCCTCCTCTAACTTATTTCACCCAGAAGGAGCTTAGTCAAGTATGGCTATGCCCATTCCAGGAGAAATGCATGCGCACTGGCTGAATGAAGCTTAGCCGAGCTCTCCACGTGTCACAAGTAAAGAGACAATGCGTGATTACATCAACATTAGTAAACCTTTATTGTTCTGGACAATGACACAGAATGTCCACCCAGACACTCCTCATTCTGACATATTTCACCAAGAAAGAGCTCAGTGAAGTATGACTATGCCCATACCAGGAAAAATGCGTGAGGAGGATCTGGGTGGACCTTCTGTGCTAGTATCACGAACGATAAGGTTTTATCAATGCTAATGTCATTGGGAAATGACCACCTAATGCTGCATTTTAAAGTGAACCAGTCAAGATGGGGCTTACACAAGATTTCGAGTACTTGCTCTTTAGTCAGTTTAACTGTGCAGGCATAGGACGTATTTGGAGCTGGGAGTCAACACGGTCCGATAGCTGCATCTGCCTGACCTTGTGCTGGTAAGTCTTACTGCCCTTCCAGCAAATACCAGAACCCCGTTGTCCCCTCCCACCCCAATTACCAGGACCATGCTGCTTAACCTGTGTAAAAAAGATGTGTATACTTTTTTTTTTTGTTTGCTCTAGTCCCATGATCCCCTGTGTCAGTGAGCGGTGGCTGCTGGGGAGAGATGGGAGCGCTTGACAACAGCTGGGAATTCCAGGCGCCAGGATGTCATTTATAGGCTCCCATAGCCCAGCTGTTGTCAGTGCTCCCTCCTCTCCCCTGCAGCCGCTGCTCACTGACACTCGGGAGGCGGAGCTGCAGAATCACCTGACTGAACTTAAAAAAGTATACAGGTCTTTTTTTTACACAGGATAGGTAGCAGGAGGGGGGAGTGGACATTTTTAAGCATAGTTCGTGTTGGACAGGAATTCCACTTTAAATGAATAGGGATTCTGCTGTGTGCACTCAACCACTTTTAGGCTGGGTTCACAGATATGCAAATTGGATGTGTTTTACAAAGAGACTCTTTACGGTTGGAAGGCAGCTTATATTAT
The DNA here is from genome assembly GCA_028564925.1 of Lithobates sylvaticus. Lineage (NCBI taxonomy): Eukaryota > Metazoa > Chordata > Amphibia > Anura > Ranidae > Lithobates > Lithobates sylvaticus. Next base: position 614,123,817 of record CM053028.1, on the reverse strand, counting down.
CCAAATGATGCAAGTCATTTGACATGGAAACCTATCAGACCTTGGGAGTAAGGGGGGTGCTCTCAATGCTGACTCCCAGCTCCAGAGTTGTCCTCAGACAAAAGAAAGTAAAGCTAACCTGTCAGGCGATGGAATTTTTTGAAGGTCTTATTTCAGAAAACTCTAACGACACCAACTTTTTCTGTGTGAATCATACATCAAGCGAGTGCCATCAAGTCCTACTTATGTATATATATCTAATTTACAATATTTTTACTATTTATAAAGAGGACTGTTGGCGAACTTGTCTTTCACACTTTTACCACATATCGGATACAAATGGTTCAGTGCTACGTGGCGTCGGAGAGACCTCAGATGAGATTGTGCACGATGGCAACTAGTAACTCAAACTTGCGTCGAGTCTGACTCCATTGTGGTACCCTGGTTGAAAGGTCTCCCTCCCACTCTTGTAGCAGAGCTACTCAAGTTGCTGGCCTTTGTGTCCTCTGTATATTCCTAGGTAGAATCTGCTAGATCAGTGGTTCTCAACTCCTGTCCTCAGGACTAACAGGCCAGATTTTAAGTATTACCTTTGGGGAGATGCGGACTAGAATACTGCAATCACTGAGCAGCAATTGATATCACCTGTGATGTATTTCAGTTATCTTGCAAACCCGGCCTGTTAGTGGAGTTGAGAACCACTGTGCTAGATGGCTCACTGAAGGTTTTATGTGCCTGGTGCCCTCTAGTGCAGTGGTGTCCAAACTGCGGCCCGGGGACCAGATGCGGCCCTTTGCTTGCTTTTACCTGGCCCTTGGGGCATTATTCGCCCCACTGTCAGCAACCAATGATGGGGCACTATTCCTCCCACTGACACCAACGATGGGGCACTATTATTACCACTGACACCAATGATGAGGTACTATTCCTCCCATTAATACCACCAATGGGGTACTAATAATCCCATTGATACCAATGATGGGGCACGATTCCTCCCATTGATACCAATGATGGAGCGTTATTACTCCCCCTAATACCAATCATGGGGAATTGTTTATCCCCACTGACGCCAAGACATTTTCTACTCCCATCATCCACATTGGTCCGGCCCTCCTACAGTTTGAAGGACAGTAAACTGGCCCTTGGTTTAGAAAGTTTGGAGACCCCTGCTCTAGTGGATTCGCCATGTATAGAAGCTCAACCGAGAAACCAAGCTTGGTTTGAAGCCTCCTGGCCAGGGTCATGGGCAGTGTACACTGTTGGGGGATTACTTTTGCAGCAAAGGCCTTAAAAATGTACCTGATCAGCTTTGGGTTGTCTCTTGAAACAGTTGTAGGTGCTCTCCTTGTGTTTCCCCAGAAAATCATGTAAAGAGATCGAAAGTCCTGCAAAAGGACCCCCCCCCTTGTACAAGGTTCCTTATCAAGAGAAAACATAGCGCTGTTTCCAACCTCTGGCCAGTTGTCTGCTTTGGGAGTCTGATGAAATCTGCTGTAATCCTCCTTTGTGTGACAGTTAAGCCATCTGTGCCGATAATTGCTCTCACTCCGCTTTTATTTGTATCATGCAAAGTGTGTCTTTGTGAATAAAGGCTGGAAATCGGATCCGGGTGTGTGTCTTGTTGCACATAACAGGTCAAATAGAGCAAGTCACTACACAATGCGTATGTGGAGGGGGATATGGATCTAGGTGAACGGACAGGAATGACTTTCCCCACATGATCATGGCTCTGGTACGGTGCTGGGAGGCAGTAATCAAGTAACATTACGACAGGTCTCCTTTTATAGTGATTGTAAAGAATAACATTTTATTAAAAAAAAAATAACAAACATATTATACTTACTTGCTCCGAGTAATGGTTTTGCACAGAACAGCCCCATGTCCTCCTCGTCACAGGTCCCCCACAGGCGCTCCTGGCTCCTCCCCCTGCAGAGTGCACCCCAAAGCAAGCCGCTTGTTATGGGGGCACTTTTGCAAGCTCGCTTTCGAGCCAGCTCTATGTCCATAAGACGCACCGTGCACGACTGGGTCCTGCCCCTGGCTGTGATTGACAGCAACGGGAGGCAATGGCATGGAGGGAGAAAGTCCACTGCTCTCACGCATATTACTGGATCGAGTTTGGGCGCAGGTAAGTGTTAGGCCCCTTTCACACGAGGCGGGCTCCGCTTGCACGGAGCCCGCCTCTGTCCGCCGGCTCAGCGGGAGATCTGTCCGTTGATCTCCGCTGAACCGGCGAATGACAAGCCTCTCTCCGCTCACTGAGCGGGGAGGGGCTTGCGAGCGCCGCTGATCTCTATCGAGAGATCGGATGAAAACAGACAGTGTGTCCGTTTTCATCAGATCTCACCCGATCCGATCCGCCAGCGACGGATCTGGACGTATAGCCATACGTCTGCTTTTGGCGGATCGGACCGGGTCGGATGTCAGCGGACATGTCTCCGCGGACATCCGACGCTCCATAGAGTAACATGGAGCGGCCGTTCAGATCCGCCGTCAAAACTGACAGGCGGATCTGAACGGTCCGACCGTGTGAAAGGGGCCTAAGGGGGGAGGACCTACATGCAGAAAGTTTTTTTCAACTACTTCCATACCGGGCCTATTCTGGCACTCTCCTACATGTAAAAATCATATTTTTTTTGCTAGAAAATTACTCAGAGTCCCCAAACATTATATGTTTTTTTGGAAGAGAAGACAATGGCGGCCGTTGCAACTTTTTATGCCGCACGGTATTTGCGCAGCAATTTTTCAAACTGTTTAATGAATAAAAAAAACACTAAAGTTAGCCCAATTTTTTGATATAATGTGAAAGATGATGCTACCAGTTAATAGATACCTAACATGTCACACTTTAAAATTGTGCACACTCGTGGAACGGCGCCAAACCTCGGTTCCTAAAAATCTCCATAGGTGACGCTTTAAAATGTTTTGCAGGTTATAAAGTTTAGAGTTACAGAGGTCTTGGGCTAGAATTGTTGCTCTCGCTCTAATGTTCATGGTAAAACCTCACATGTGTGGTTTGAACGCCGTTTACATATGTGGGCACAACGTACGTATGCGTGTGCTTACTTTTACACTTTATAATTGTATTTATTTTTTTTTATCACTTTTATTACTATTACAAGGAATGTAAACATCCCTTGTAATAGGAATAGGGCATGACAGGTCCTTTTTACAGAGAGATGTGGGGTTTATTAGACCCCATATCTCTTCTAGGTAGGAAAGACTGATTTTAAAAAATCAAACGATCTTGGCCCTTCCAGCTGAGTACACGGCAGTGTTTATGTCTGCCGGGCCGGACGTGGCATCATAATGTTGCGCCGGGCCTCCGAGAGTCGTAGAGACCGCCAGGGACCATCTGGTCTTCTGTAATCTCTATGGTGAACTTCCACCGCCAGTGGATTCCTTCTCCGGGCGGGCGAGCGGGTAGAAGCATCGGAGGGCAGTGGAAGTGGGGGGGGGACGTACCCTCCCACCACCTGTAAAAACAATCAAGCGGCTAAACAGCCTCTATGATTGTTCTTACTGTGCAGGGAATTGCCGGCAAAAAAGAATGATATCTGGATGATGCCTGCAGGCTGCACCCATCAATCAGATATCCCCACTCAAATTCCATGATGTCATATGACGGCCTTGGGCGGGAAGTGGTTAGCCTTTACAACCACTTTTAGGCTGGGTTCACAGATATGAAAATTGGATATTTTACACTGCATCCAATTCGCATAACATCCGAGTGACAGTGGCTTTCAATGGAGCCGGATCACACATGTCCGAAAAGGGTCCTGTACGTTTTTGGGTCCGATTCAGGTGCAAATTTAGGTGAAAAATTTGCCCCATAAATCGGTGAACAGGAACGCACCGGACTGCAAACCGCAGCTGCACATATGTGAACCCAGTCTAACTCTGTCACTTATGAATTCCTCCCTCCCCCCTCATCAACGGTCTAATGACATTTTAAAATAAAACCTGTTTTCGATACATACTTTAATTTTTATACCTGGTGATGTCATCACTGGGTTTATGTGTTTCTCTTTTCAATGCAGGCAGACCACGTCTGGTAGGAGGGACCAGCAGGGTGCAGTAGGTAGCATCCTGAAAACATCACAGCACCCAGCCTCAATATTCCTCTCAAGGGGTCTGAGCGGTTGGCTGACTGTTGGGAGGAGTTATGCAAACATCAACATTTGCCATTCTGAAGCTTCCCTCCAACCACTTTGCATATTATTTTATATATACTGTGATTCTGCACTTGCCAAATATGCTGCAAAAATCTCCCTCCACTGAGTCTGGCTGCATCCATTTTAACTGTGGGCATCTGAAGCTGCTGCCTGTTCACTTCCTGGATTTACACAGACAGAGGCACACCTCCAGTTCCGCAGCTCTCATTGGCCCTCTTATGACTCATCCCCTTTCACTTCCTGGCAAACTCTCCCACAACTCTCATAAGCCTAGGCTTTTTACCAGACAAGAAACAGGAAGTGGGCTGTATAAGGTATTTATGGGCAGAAAAAAAAATGTTTTACTATCCAAATTTAAAACAAGGGAAGAAGATTTAATAGATGAAAAGTTAAAAAAATTACTGAAGTTCCGCTTTAAGTGACACTTGTGGATTGAACCAGAACCGGCTGCAACCATTCTGTATTTGCCCAAAGGACAGAGAGGAAATCATCGTCTTCCTGACATCAGTCATTTCGGGTGTCTGGCTGGCCCAAAATGGTGATCATGCAAAAAATTGGCACATGGGTGGGCTGCATTATTACGAATGTTCCTATTCGTGCAGTTATGTTTAATGAACACGAAAAAAAGATTTCTCTGCTTGCGACACCTAACCATCTCCTGGGATTAAGCCTCTGGGCCAATTTATGTTTGTGGGGTGCGTTAAAGTCAAAACTTCACCCAAAGAAGGAAGTTTCACTTGTTTGCATCCGTCTCCCCTCCACTTCCACATTGACACCGTTGGGAAGGGGGGGAGCGGGTACCTATTTTTGACAGGTACCCGCTCCCACTTCCAGTCAGATCACCGTGGCAATCTGAAGTTTGGTCCCCCTCCTCCCCACCCCGCAGCCTTCTGGGACACAAGACTGCAGGACCATTCACAAAGCGCAGCAGCAAACTGGCTGTGAAGCCAGAAATACTTCACTGCTGCTTTCCCTTACCTAAGATGCCAGGGCCTGCACCTGAGGCAGATTGAAAAATCAGCTCGGGTGAGGACACCGCTGGATCCCTGGACAGGTAGGTGTCCTTATTTTAATGTCAGCAGCTACTGTAATGTAGATGTAGACTTTTAATTTTTTAAAGGGGAGACTGGAGCTCCTCTTTAACCTATAATAATGTCACGCATTAGGGCAGCCCATTAAAATCGATGGCCTCCTGGTGCACCAAAACCTCCCAAAAATCAGACGTGTGAACAAAATGTTTGCTGTGAGCACAGTGGCGCATTGCTGTGCGTTGTGCATTAGGGTGCTATTCAAGTGGCACCAAAATCCATGTAACCTGCATTTCTGTACCTTAACCACTTTCAGCCCCGGACCAATTTGCAGCCAAAGGACCAGGCCCCTTTTTGCGATTCGGCACTGCGTCGCTTTAACTGACAATTGCGCGGTCGTGCGACGTGACTCACAAACAAAATTGGCGTCCTTTTTTTCCCACAAATAGAGCTTTCTTTTGGTGGTATTTGATCGCCCCTGCGGTTTTTATTTTTTGCGCTATAAACAAAAATAGAGCGACAATTTTGAAAAAAAATGCATTATTTTTTACTTTTTGCTATAATAAATATCTCCAAAAAATATATAAAAAAACGTTTTTTTTCCTCAGTTTAGGCCGATACGTATTCTTCTAAATATTTTTGGTAAAAAAAAAAATCGCAATAAGCGATTATTGATCGGTTTGCGCAGAAGTTATAGCGTTTACAAGATAGGGGATAGTTTTATAGCATTTTTATTAATAATTTTTTTTTATTAGTAATGGCGGCGATCTGCGATTTTTTTTGTGACTGCGACATTATGGCGGACACATCGGACATTTTTGACACATTTTTGGGACCATTGTCATTTATACAGCAATCAATGCTATTTAAATTGATTCCTGTATAAATGACACTGGCAGTGAAGGGGTTAACCACAAGGGGGCAGTGTAAGGGTTAAGTATGCCTAGGGGTGTGTTTCTTACTGTGGGGGGGCGTGGCTGTCAGCTAGTGAATGCTGATCTCTGCTCCAATCACAGGGAGCAGAGATCGGCGTCACTAGTTGCTAGGCAGAACCTTCCCGCGAGACGATCGCGGGTGTCCCCGCGGCGATCGAGGCCCGCGGGGACCACGACCGGACTCACGGGGGTCCCGACCGGCGCGCTCCCGATGGCACGGACAGGCTAAAGGAGGGACTTATATATACGCCCTCCTGCCTGTACGTGCCATTCTGCCGACGTATATCGTCGTGCGCCGGTCGGCAAGTGGTTAACAAAAAAGCCTACGAATAACCCTGTGTATAACTAAACATAAGTACACCCCTCACATTTTTGTAAATATTTTATTCTATCTTTTCATGTCACAACACTGAAGAAATGACACTTTGCTACAATGTAATGTAGTGAGTGTACAACTTGTATAACAGTGTAAATTTGCTGTCCCCTCAAAATAACTCAACACACAGCCATTAATGTCTAAACCGCTGGCAAGAAAAAAGTGAGTACACCCCTAAGTGAAAATGTCCAAATTGGGCCCAATTAGCCATTTTCCTTCCCGGTGTCATGTGACTCGTTAGTGTTACAAGGTCTCAGGTGTGAATGGGGAGCAGGTGTGTTAAATTTGGTGTTATCGCTCTCACTCTCTGTTATACTGGTCACTGGAAGTTCAACATGGCACCTCATGGCAAAGAACTCTCTGAGGATCTGAAAAAAATAATTATTGCTCTACATAAAGACGGCCTAGGCTATAAGAAGATTGCCAAGACCCTGAAACTGAGCTGCAGCACAGTGGCCAAGACCATACAGCGGTTTAACAGGACAGGTTCCACTCAGAACAGGCCTCACCATGGTCGACTAAAGAAGTTGAGGTCACGTGCTCAGCGTCATATCCAGAGGTTGTCTTTGGGAAATAGACGTATGAGTGCTGCCAACATTGCTGCAGAGATTGAAGGGGTGGGGGGGGGGCAGCCTGTCAGTGCTCAGACCATACGCTGCACACTGCATCAAATTGGTTTGCATGGCTGTCGTCACAGAAGGAAGCCTCTTCTAAAGATGATGCACAAGAAAGCCTGCAAACAGTTTGCTGAAGACAAGCAGACTAAGGACATGGATTACTGGAACCATTTCCTGTGGTCTGATGAGACCAAGATAAATGTATTTGGTTCAGATGGTGTCAAGCATGTGTGGCGGCAACCAGGTGAGGAGTACAAAGACAAGTGTGTCTTGCCTACAGTCCTGCATGGTGGTGGGAGTGTCATGGTCTGGGGGTGCACAAAGCAAGGTCCATAAAGACATGGATGAGCGAGTTTGGGGGGGAGGAATTTGACTGGCCTGCACAGAGTCCTGACCTCAACCCCGATAGAACACCTTTGGCATGAATTAGAGTGGAGACTGCGAGCCAGGCCTTCTCGTCCAACATCAGTGCCTGAACGCACAAATGTGCTTCTGGAGGAATGGTCAAACATTCCCATAGACACACTCCTAATCCTTGTAGACAGCCTTCCCAGAAGAGTTGAAGCTGTTATAGCTGCAAAGGGTGGGCCAACTCAATATTGAACCCTACGGACTAAGACTGGGATACCATTAAAGTTCACGTGCGTGTTAAGGCAGGTTTCCCAATACTTTTGGTAATATAGTGTAGCTCCCATCAGAGAGCTCGTTCATGGATTTACATACATCACTTATTCCAAGGTTTTATTTAATCCAATTTTATTTTATAATAAAACAGACAGCACAGGTAAATCTACAGATTCTTATAGATACAATTTTCCAGAATCATGTCATGCACACGATCAACATTTTTGGCAGATACTGTGATGGGCCTTTCATATCTTGCAGCGTCTTCAGCTGAAAAATTTGCACACCGTTTCTCCATCGTTGAGTATGGAGGGGCACTGGTTGCCCAATGCTTATGAATTTCCTTCAGCGTTTTCTTCTTCGGGAAGAGGAACCTCATGATGACTCGTAATTCAATGCTTGTGAATTCCACCTTCTTCTCCACCAATGGTTCATTCAATTACCCGCAACAATTGAGAAAATAGAGCTTGAATCCTCCAAATTGCCATGAAATGTCGCTCTTTATAACTATGATAACAGAATTGATGTCACATGTTGGGAAAGGGATCAGGCCAAGATCAGGGATCAAGGGGTGGGATCAGCCCACCCCTTGTAATTTCAGGCTTTTTATTCTTTGAATATGTAATTTCTCTCTCTTTCCTCCCCATTCTTAACGGTGGCCATTTTCACTAATGGCGGATTAATCCATCTCCCTTTACTTCCTGTAACTCTAGGTCTGCCTCCTAGAACATGTAAAAGGAACCTTCCAGGATGCAGCTGTGAGGCCAGGGTTACATCACCAGTGCCTCACTCAACCAGGAAGTTTAAAAACAGTACAGTGGAACCTCGGATTAACGAGCGTTTCGCAATACAAGCACTGTATTTTTTAAAACCGTAACTCGGTTTGCGAGTCTTGTCTCGCCAAACGAGCATGATTCAGGTCAGAGCGTGTGCAGTACCGCCTTTGGCCTGAGGTGGGGGCGCTGGAGCCGATCGGCCTTGTTTGGAAATGCACGGAAAGGCCTGAGGACAGCTCGACTGACCTCGACAAACCTTGGGAACGGAGTCTTTCCGAGGTTTGCAGAGGTCAGCTGAGGTGTCCTTAGGCCTTTCTGGCCTTTTCCGAGGCTCTTTGGCGCCCCCCCCACCTCAGGCCGCATGCGGTATTGCATTCCATTGAAGTCAATGCGGAACAAATTATTTTTGTTTCCATTAACTTCAATGGGGAAACTCGCTTTGATATGCAAGTACTTTGGATTAAGAGCATTCTCCTGGAACGGATTATGCTCGTAATCCGAGGTTCCACTGTAGTTGTAAACAAAAGCAAAATATGTCTGTTTAACTGCTTCAATACCGGACACTTTCACCCCCTTCCTGCCTAAGCCAGTTTTCAGCTTTCAGCGCTGCTTTGATTGACAATTCCGTGGTCATGCAACACTGTACCCATATGACATTTTTTTTTTCCACACAAATAGAGCTTTCTTTTGGTGATATTTATTCACCGCTATTTTTTATTTATTTATTGCAAAACAAGCAAAAAAGACTGAAAATTCAAAAAAAAAAAAAAAAGTGGTTTTCTTTATTTCTGTTATAACATTTTGCAAATAAATAACCTTTCTTGATAAATTTAGGCTGAAATGTATACGGCTACATTTCTTTAGTGAAAATAACCCAAATCAGTGTATATAATTGAGCCTTTAGGAAAGTTATAGAGTCCACAAACTATGGGATATACAGTATATCTTAAAAATTGATCAATGCTGATGTACTGACGGCCTATCTCATTTCTTGTGGCTCGAAAATTCCAGGATGTTACAAATACCCCCCAAATGACCCCCTTTTTGGAAAGTAAACAGTTCAAGGTATTTTGTAAGAGGCATGGCGAGTTTGCTGAAGTTGTAATTTTTTTGTCACAATCTTTTGGAAAATTAAGAAATAAAAAAAAAAATCATTTTTCATAATTTTTTTTAAAAAATGTTATGTACAAACTGTAACCAGTGCAGTACAGCGTCGTCATATAACTGGTGTGGGGGTGATCAGGGACACTGACTGGTCACAATATGTTAAAAATAAATAATGTTTTGTTTAATTTTTTTTTATATTTATTTTTATTTTGTATTACTTTTTCTTTTTTCATACAGTGACCAGAGCAATACAGTGATACCATACTAACACTGTACTACTCTGGGGAGGTGATCAGGATATTTTTTTCACACTATGACTGCTTATAACTGCAAATTTTACAGTAAGGCCCCTTTCACACTGGGGCGGGAGCCACGGTGATGGTAAAGCAGCGCTATATTTAGCGCTGCTTTACCGTCGTTTTGCCCGCGGGTTTCGGCCGCTCGCGGTGCGGCTTTACCCCCCGCGAGCGGCCGAAAAAGGGTTAATATCCCCCGCAGAGCGCCGCCGTAGCGGCGCTTTGCGGCGGTATTGCCGCGGTGTCCCATTCAAATCAATGGGAAGGAGCGGTATAGGAGCGGTGAACACACTGCTCCTATACCGCTCCAAAGATGCTGCTAGCAGGACTTTTTTTGCCGTCCTGCTAGCGCACCGCTCCAGTGTGAGAGCCCGCCGGCTTTCACACTAGAGTGAATGGGGCCGGTTTTTTCAGGCGGTATACAGGCGCTATTTTTAGCACTGTACCGCCTGAAAACCGCCCCAGTGTGAAAGGGGCCTTATAAGCAACCATTTTTCCTGAATGAAAACTATTCATTCAGTGTTTACTATTGTTAGCCACAGCTAACCACATGGTACAAATAGGCTGCGATTGGTCCTGCCTGTACCATGTGATCACTGTGACCAATCACAGAGATCACCACAATAGTACACAATGAAAGGCATGAATCAAAGCCTTTCATTGTGTACAATTGTCATGTGATCTGCTGTGATTGGCCACAGCAATCACACAATACCAGCAGCGGGCCGCTACAGTGATTTGTTATCGGCTGTGTCCAGTGGATAGATCGCACCAGAGCACGGTCTGATCTTCAGGGTGAAAGCCCATCTCTGGGCAATAATGAAATTTAAATTGCGCAATGTCCAACAGTTACCTTACTCCTCAGTCTTAATTCCAAACACCCGTTCTTAAGCCATCCTGCAGCGTAATGAGCAAAACGAATTTCATGCCTTGGAGACCAGACATTTTTCTCTGCTTGTTATCTTCTTAAGTACGGGTCCCCTCACCGTCCCCGTAACTTCTCCTGCCTCTGGAGCCCGTGCAAAAGAACCTAGTCACTGGAAGCTTCACCTCCACCAACAGGATCTGTCCATACCACACAGGCAGTGATAGTGGACACCTGAATAAGGACCCCAGGAGGTAAACAGAAGAAATGAGGATGTCACATGACTTCAGGTAAGTAAATTGGGCATTTGGATAGTTTTTTTTTTTTATTTATTTATTATACCAGCAATTAATCAGAGGGGTTGGCCAATATCCTGGAGTTTGGCTTCACCTAATAAAAATAAGATGACTTCATGCTAATGTGATTTTGGGTGTCCTTGTGAGCAATATACCAGTTGCAGAGTTTCTCGTACTTGTCCTGTCCCGTTGGGACCCACCTCTGTCTGTTCTTAATTGTCATTTGTGTCCCTGTTAGGGAAGATCGCTCTCTTTAACTGTCTGATCTCTCCGGGAATGAAAGTGAGGGGAAAAAAATAAAGAAATCAACATTTAGGCCTGTTCACCGCCTGAAAAAATCCGGCCCCCTTTAACTCCAGTGTGAAAGCCGGCGGGCTTTCACGCTGGAGCGGTGCGTTAGCAGGACGGCAAAAAAAGTCCTGCTAGCAGCATCTTTGGAGCGGTATAGGAGCGTTGTGTTCACTGCTCCTATACCGCTCCTTACCATTGATTTGAATGGGAAACCGCGGTAAAACCGCAGCAAAACCGCACCGCGAGCGGCCAAATACCGCGGTTAAAACGACGGTAAAGCAGCACTAAATATAGCGCTGTTTTGCCGTCCACGCGGCTCCCCGCCCCAGTGTGAAAGGGGCCTTAGAGTTGCCACATGAACAGGAATAGAGGTGAAATCTTCCATTTGGGACCCTTGTTCTGGTGACAAATGTCTAAAAGGGGTTTTGGGCCCACTCAGAGAAAGGCCTATACCGGCCAGAAGGCCTGCCTCATGTATTGTACAGGTCACTTTTTATATTTATTAATCATTTACACTGTATGTTTTTTTTTTCACAGAGATGTAAGGTACAGGTTTGTCAGGCGTGCCCTCATGTCCGGGAGAGGATCTATGGCGGTCTTTTTTCCCGCTTTCTAACTGGGGGGTTTCGCTTTGGGACAGCCCTCACCAAGCTTCAAGCTACTTGCTTCAGCAGGTCCCCAAGGAGCAGGTCCCACCTTGGCTTTGGCCTAGGTAGACCATAGTATGCCATACCCCTGCCAGGATCCTTGCATCTGGGGGTGTTCAGGGACTGAGGCCCTTCCGCTTTAGAGATTGACCCCGTTCTGTACCCTTCGAGCACTTGTGCGCGCTGTGATTTCACGGATTACTTTTTTGTTCACAGTGACACAGGACGTGCGTTGTGGTGCATTCACACATATATTGATGCGTTCAGGATGTAAAAATGCAGCAGGTTGTACTTTTGTAGAAAGCACTGGTGTGAACTAAAGCCATTGAAACACATGGCATACACTGTGCATGTGTTATGGATGCATTTTAATAAACACACTGGAAAACATCTGGTGTGAACCAGCCATACAGTCGGACATACATTGATCGAAATTCGGCCAGTTCAGCAGGGACTGCCTGAATTTCGATCATTGTTTGGGCAGACAGGTTGTACGGAAGTCAATCTACTTTCATATTTCTATTTTATAAAAAATTTCTCGTTCTGGTTTAAAAGCTTGTGACGTCACTATCGTACTATCACCATCCTATTAAATATTGGCAGCGTCTAGCCAATGATATGACAAATGCAGGCCACCCCCGCTTTTTTATAGCGAGGTTTGGCCCACTGATGTTTAGATCTCCGGGCGTGATGACGCGGCGGCGGGCATCCCTACGCTCGTGAATGAGTGACGGCTGTTCATTAAGCACTGCTACCGTGTTTCCCCGATAGTAAGACACCCCCGATAGTAAGACGTATCGGGAGTGTCAGAGGGGACAGCTAATGTAAGCCGTACCCCGAAAGTAAGACGTATGTCTTACTATCGGGGAAACACGGGGGATTTGCCTGCAGAGACCAGAGCCGCCGCCAGAGCCGAATGAGATGAATGCAGAGTAGCGCAGGAAGCGTCTACTGTCATACGTTGTCTCTCATGTCACTCAGCGCTGCTCGCTCCCCGGCGGCCCCTCCTCTCTTCTCGTCAATCCCCATTGGCTTGAGACATCATCTGGGATAGACGAGAAGAGAGGAGGGGCCGCCAGGGAGCGAGCAGCGTGACATGAGAGAAAACATATGACAGATAGACGCTTCCTGCGCTACTCTGCATGCTCGCAAGTAAGATCCCCAGATGTGCCCTGTAATGTGCCCCATGCCCTGATGCCCTAATGTGCCCCATGCCCTAATGTGCCCCATGCCCCATAATGTGCCCAGATGTGCTATGTGCCCCCTAATGTGCCCAGATGTGCTGTGTCCCCCATAATGTGCCCTGATGTGCTATGTGCCCCATAATGTGCCATAATGTGCCCTGATCTGCTATGTGCCCCATGATGTGCCCTGATGTGCTATCTGCCCCATAATGTGCTATGTGCCCCATAATTCGACAATTTTTTCCCAATATAAGACATACCCCGAAAGTAAGACATAGTGGGGCTTTTAGGGATAAAAAGAAAGTAAGACACTGTCTTACTTTCGGGGAAACACGGTAGCGTCGGGTCCGGTGGGACTGGCCGTCTGATAGTGAGGCTTGATACACACACTTGATTTCTATAGGACGGTTGCCAGACGACCATGTCCGCACATGCGTCGACCCACTTTTCATAACGAGGTTCAAGTCGCGGACGCCATTTTTAGAAAACCAGGAAGTGATTACATTCCAAACGTTAATTGAGCACAGGTTTGTATTCTGTTATTGGGGTACAATATCTATTTAAATGCAATGACCGCGGCATGTTGACACCCCAGATGATGTCTCCTTAGACGAAACGCGTCGGGACAAGTCTTGCTGATGTCATTGCATCAACCTACGGTCTGTTTTATAAGCGCTTTTTATCTACCCAAAATGTGAATGTTCCTCTTACTTTTAAATAAATATCCATTGTTATGTGGATTTACACTATGTGGAAATTTTGTTTAATTTCTGGCTGCATTTTGTGAGCACACGGGAAAGAATTGGTCTACCCCCCCTCTGAGTTTTCCTTCTCTGTTGAGAGCCATCTGAATGACAGTGTGACCATCATCCGTTGGTGCCATTAGTTGCAGACGTGGATGCTCGTTTATTGGTGTGGTTGTACCACAAGCCCTGATGACTCAGTAGGCGTATGCCTGGTCGAGTCCACTATCCCTGGTAAGCCTTCCATATGTCGGTGGTGGTTTTGCTTCTATCATCCACTTTTCACGAATGCCTTTTCCACTGATGTCCTAAGGAGGCTGTCCCGTTGTCCATTCATCAGGATCTACATTAATTTTCCAGTTGCCGCCCGTGGACTTTACTCATTTCCCTTGCAATCACGTTGTGGACTGTTTCAAGTGTTTATATACATATATTTGCACGTTTATTAAGCGTTTATAAGGTTTATATTTATACATTTACATTTTTTTACTCTTAGATTATATGCATTTGCTATCACATGGTCCTATTTTTATACGACTGTTTTCACTTAGCGCTGCACTTACACTTATTATCCTAAATTGCTGTGCTAGCTGACGATTCCCTTTTTCAGGTGACAGAAGTATTTTTCACAATCTACTTCTGTAGAACCACCCTGTCGGATTTTCCACACACAACCAGCGCTGAAGGCTATAGCCTACCACCCTGATCCATGCATTCTGATGGCGGGGGAAGTCTCCCTGCCCTCAGAATGCAAAAGCTCAGTGGGGAAGATTCCCCCACTCAGATCAAGTGTGTGGGTGGGGGAATCGAGTCAGTTGTTTTCATTCAACCCACTAGTTGAACTAAAAAAAAAACTGACTCGTCTATGGGCCGCTCTGACGTCTGACTCCAACCAATGTGTGCAGAAGATTCTCCTCCAGTAGCGCATGATTGGTAAGCTCCGCCCGCAGCTTGCTCACTGTTGCTCAGAAACCGAGTCAAGAATCACAGTATGAAGCATGACCCGCCAGAAAGAACCAAGGCGTGTACCGGCACGTGACACCATCGGGCGGCTCTGGACGGATGGCTCGCCAGCACTAAAGGAAACCTGTCATTGGGGAAGATTAGTAATAAAAGTCACAATATAATAGTAATAATAATTAATAATGGGCGTGTACAGAAACGTGCCATGGCCGGGTGGCTGGCTCACCAACGCTAAAGGAAACCTGTCGTTTAAGAACATTAGTAATAGAAGTCACAATATAATACTAATAGTCACAGTATAATAATAATAATGGGCAGGTACTGATCTGTGCCACAACTGGGTGGGCTCTGGGCGGTTGGCTCGCCAGCGCTAAAGGAAACCTGTCATGAGAGAATATTAGTAATAAATTGTCATAATATAATATGAAGTCACAGTATATAATCATAACGGGCATGTAGTGACGCACGCCCACAACTGGGCGGCTGGCTCGCCAGCGCTAAAGGACAATGAAAAACATTAGTAATCATAGTCACAATATAATACTAATAGTCACAGTATAATAATGATAATAAGCAGGTACTGATCTGTGCCACAACTGGGTGGGCTCTGGGCGGTTGGCTCGCCAGTGCTAAAAAAAAAACTGTCATGAGAGAATATTAGTAATAATTGTCACAATATAATACTAATATTCACAGTATAATCATAATGGGCATGTAGTGAAGCATGCCCACAACTTGGCGGCTGGCTCGCCAGCACTAAAGAACAATGAAAAACATTAGTAATAATAGTTACAATATAATACTAATAGTCAAAGCATAATAATAATAATAATAATAATAGGCAGGTATTGATCTGTGCCACAACTGGGTGGGTTCTGGGCGGTTGGCTCGCCAGCGCTAAAAGAAACCTGTCATGAGAAAATATTAGTAATAATGGTCACAAAATAATACCAATAACCACAGTGTAATAATAAAGGACATGTACTGACGATAACGCCACGACCGGGCGGCTGGCTCGCCAGCGCTAAAGGAAACCTGTCATGGAAGAGCATCAGTAACAATAGTCACAATATAATACTTATAGTCACAGTATAATAATAACAATAATGGGCAGGTAATGACGCACGCCATGACTGGGAAGCTGCGGGCGGCTGGCTCGCCAGCGCTAAAGGAAGCCTATCATAAGAGAATATTAGTACTAGTCACAATATAATACCAATAACAATGATAATAATCATAATCAATTAATCATAGTGGTGATACTAGTTAATACATAATAAAAAGTTATAATAAATCAGTTATAAAGATATATAAAAATATATATATATATTGCTCTAAAACAATATATAAAGTGATAATACACGCTACAATACTGCTATATAGTAAAAAATAATATGAATTGATTAATAAGAACATATACACCTGCCTCAGCTCTTCTCTGACAGGATTCCCTCAGCCTGTAACTGAGTGACTAGACTCGGGAGCGCGCCTTGCGACTTCCCGTCTGCCTGTGCCTTGAGCGCGCCCGTGACGCCACGATGCTCCCTCTGGTGGTAAGAAGCGGGAAGCGCAGAGCCCGGCCGGCTAAATGGGACTACAACTCCCGAGATGCAGCGGGGCGGAGGAGAAGATGGGGCGGTGACGTCACAATGGCGCCGCCTGGCTGACTTGGTGGGGAGAGAGTGGACGCCGGAGAGGGTGAGAGCTGTGTGTACATTGTGTGTATTGGGGGATGTACTGGTCCTGTTCAGGGCGCGAGGGGTCCAGTCCCAGGGAATGCTGGGTAGGTAGGGAGTGCAGGTAATACTGAATGGGGGGGGGGTCATCACACACCTGGGAGGCTGTAAGGTCCCTATAGACAAAGTACACCTCAAGCACCCCCACTGCCCCAGAGAAGAAAGTGACCCCCCCGCCCCCGAGAAGAAAGTGACCCCCCCGCCCCCGAGAAGAAAGTGACCCCCCCGCCCCTGAGAAGATAGTGACCCCCCCGCCCCTGAGAAGATAGTGACCCCCCCGCCCCTGAGAAGATAGTGACCCCCCCGCCCCTGAGAAGATAGTGACCCCCCCGCCCCTGAGAAGATAGTGACCCCCCCCACCCCTGAGAAGATAGTGACCCCCCCACCCCCGAGAAGCTAGTGACCCCCCGCCTCCGAGAAGATAGTGACCCCCGCCCCTGAGAAGATAGTGACCCCCGCCCCTGAGAAGATAGTGACCCCCTGCCCCTGAGAAGATAGTGACCCCCTGCCCCTGAGAAGATAGTGACCCCCTGCCCCTGAGAAGATAGTGACCCCCTGCCCCTGAGAAGATAGTGACCCCCTGCCCCTGAGAAGATAGTGACCCCCTGCCCCTGAGAAGATAGTGACCCCCTGCCCCTGAGAAGATAGTGACCCCCTGCCCCGGAGAAGATAGTGACCCCCTGCCCCGGAGAAGATAGTGACCCCCTGCCCCCGAGAAGATAGTGACCCCCTGCCCCCGAGAAGATAGTGACCCCCTGCCCCCGAGAAGATAGTGACCCCCTGCCACCGAGAAGATAGTGACCCCCTGCCACCGAGAAGATAGGGACCCTCGCCCCGGGGTCGATTTCAAAACGCGACCCCCATTTAAAGGCGACATTTCAAAAATAATTTCTGGGGCTGCCAAACTCGGGGGGGAGGGACAAAACCAACCTAGGAGATAGATACAACGATGAAAGTATAAATTCCATAGTAACATAATAGTAGAGTATGGCGTCACAGCGGATTAGTGGCGATGGGGTTCGAATCCCGGTCAGAACTCTATCTGCATGGAGTGGGCATGACCCCCCCCCCCCCCACCCTGGGCTTGTGAGGGTTTCCTCCAACGCTCCCAACCATCGTGATGGGAAGTCTTCACTGGGCACCGCCAATCATAAGCAGCCGTCGCTGGGCGCCGCCAATCATAAGCAGCCGTCGCTGGGCGCCGCCAATCATAAGCAGCCGTCGCTGGGCGCCGCCAATCATAAGCAGCCGTCGCTGGGCACCGCCAATCATAAGCAGCCGTCGCTGGGCACCGCCAATCATAAGCAGCCGTCGCTGGGCGCCGCCAATCATAAGCAGCCGTCGCTGGGCGCCGCCAATCAAAGGGAACCATCGCTGGGCACCGTAAATCATAAGCAGCCATCGCTGGGCTCCGCCAATGATTATATTCAGCCATCGCTGGGCACCGCCAATCATGAGTAGTTGTTGCTGGGCACTGCCAATCATAAGCAGCCATCACTGGAAACCTCCAATCATTAGCAGCGGTCGCTGGGTCCTGCCAATAATAAGCAGCCAATGCTAGGCCCCCGCCAATCATAAGCAGCCGCCACTGGATCCCGCCAATCATAAGCAGCCATCGCTAGGCCCCTGCCAATCATAAGCAGCCTCCACTGGGTCCCGCCAATCATAAGCAGCCTCCACTGGGTCCCGCCAATCATAAGCAGCCATCAATAGGCCCCGCCAATCATAAGCAGCCATCAATAGACCCCGCCAATCATAAGCAGCCGCCGCTGGGTCCCACCAATCATAAGCAGCCAAGGCATCTCTCACACACGCTGGGGGCGTGCAATTGTACAGCTGCATGGTGGGGAACACCTCTGACGCTTATGATTGGCATCGCCCAGTGACGACTTCCTGGCAGGATAGCTCAGTTGGGCTTAACCACTTTACCCCCGGCCGATTCGCTCATATATGTAAAAAAATCATTTTTTTTTTTTTTTGCTAAAAAATTACTTTGAAACCCCAAATATTATATATATATATATTTTTTTAAAGCAGAGGCCCTAGAGAATAACATGGTAGGTGTTTACAATTTTTCACATCACACGGTATTTGTGCAGCAAACTTTTAGGAAAAAATACACTTTTTAATGAATGTTAGTGATCACAATAAAATTGAATTCAGAATTTTTTTTAAAAATATAGAAGATGAAGATTAATAATTCAATTAAAATTGGGCATTGCCCGTGCAACGGCGACAAACGACGTCAATTTTAATATCCATAGGCAACACTTTAAAAGCCTTTACAGGTTACCAGTTTAGATATACAGAGGAGATCTGGTGCTGGAGTTACTGCCCATGTTCTTATGCTTGTGGTGATACCTCTCGTGTGTGTGTGTGTGTGTGGCGATTGCTGTTTACGTGCGTGCAGGACAAACGCCTGCATTCACCTTTGTGTTCTAGCAGGGGTGGGGGCACTTTTAAAAAAAAAAAACTTTTTTAATTAATTATTTATTTGTTTTGTTGGGTTTATTTTATATTTTTTTGGGCATTTTACACGGTCCCTTTTTAAATTTTTTTTTTTTTTTTACCTTTTTTTTTTTTTTTTAATATTTTTTTTTTTTATTGCTGTCACAAAGAATGTAAACATCCTTGTGACAGTAATAGGCATGTGACAGGTCCTCTTTATGGAGGGATCTTGGTCTATAAGACCGCACATCTCTCCTCTGCCCTCCAAAGCATCTGATCAAACCCAAATCTATCTGATCAGGAGCTGGTAACAGCTTGTCTGCAAACAAACCAGTGACAAGATCCTCGTTTCTTGCGGTTTCTGACATCACAGAGGGGGAGGCGGTTTCTGACATCACAGAGGGGGGAGGCGGTTTCTGACATCACAGAGGGGGGAGGCGGTTTCTGACATCACAGAGGGGGGAGGCGGTTTCTGACATCACAGAGGGGGGAGGCGGTTTCTGACATCACAGAGGGGGGAGGCGGTTTCTGACATCACAGAGGGGGGAGGCGGTTTCTGACATCACAGAGGGGGGAGGCGGTTTCTGACATCACAGAGGGGAGGCGGTTTCTGACATCACAGAGGGGAGGCGGTTTCTGACATACGGGTGTTCCTTTATACTTTTGCCCTCTCCTAATGTGTGTGACTGTTTAACTAAAAGAAATGTGGAAGATTCTTTAACGTTAATTCTCTTTTATTGTCTGCAGAGGTCACCCGAGGCTCTCCGCTGCCGGCTGTACTCAAGGTGACCATGGAGGACCCCCTGATATTATTAGGTAAGAATACTGTGTATTTTTGGTCTTCCAGGGCCGGGAGTGCGTTTTTTGGTCATTTTCGGCCTTTTGTCTTAAAAGGAACTTTTGACAAGGCCCCCACTTTGATCTTTTGGTGATGGACCTTGTGGCTGCCATCAGTAAAGATCTGTACAGTGTCTTGAAAAAGTATTCGTACCCCTTGAAATTTCCCACATTTTGTCATGTTACAACCAAAAACGTAAATGTATTTTATTGGGATTTTATGTGATAGACCAACACAAAGTGGCACATAATTGGGAAGTGGAAGGAAAATGATGATAAATAGGTTTCAACATTTTTTTACAAATAAATATGTGAAAAGTGTGGGGGGTACATTTGTATGGCGCCCCCCTGAGTCAATACTTTGTAGAACCTCCCTTTCTCTGCAATTACAGCTGCAAGTCTTTTTGGGGATGTCTCTACCAGCTTTGCACATCTAGAGAGTGAAATTGTTGCTCAAGCTCAAGCTATGTCAGATTGCATAGAGAGCATCTGTGAACAGCAATTTTTAAGTCTTGCCACAGATTCTCAATTGGATTTAGGTCTGGACTATGACTGGGCCATTCTAACACATGAATATGCTTTGATCTGAACCATTTCATTGTAGCTCTGGCTGTATGTTTAGGGTCGTTGTTGTCACAACATTCCTTGCCCCGTCCTTATAAGAGATTGGTGCCCTTTGATATTTTTTTATGTGGCCTTCAGGACCCCTGTAGACATTTTTCTGGTTTTCCATACTGGCCTGTAACAGCAGTGATCGTTAGCAGACATATGTAATGTGCCTCCAAATTTCTATTTTGCTCTCAGTGGACGACAGACGCAGAGAAAAAGTTGAATGTCTTTTATTGAAGGATCTGACCTGTGTAAATCACTTCCAGTGTTTCTCAAGTACAGTCTTCAAGGCGCCCCAACAGGTCATGTTTTTAAGATTTCCCTCAGATGAAACAGCTTTGGTAATTAACAGCTTCTCCATAGGAAATATTTTTTTAAGCATTACAGCAGTTTCATCGTCTATGGATGTACTTTCTATGGATCTTTTGTGAGCTTATTTAGCCAGAGCACCGACTACACACCAACTATACTATATAGTGGTAGAGCTTGGGTGAGTTTTTCTCTAGCTGTGGTAATTACTAAGGCAATGAAACTGCTTAAATCACACGTGCAAAATAATGGAAAGCCTGAAAACATGACCTGTTGGGGCACCTTGAGGACTGGACTTGAGAAACACTGTTCTAGAGGGAGACATAAAACATATATACGCTCAGTCACAATGTTTCTTACAGATGGGTCCAGCAGCAAAGACGCATCGGAGAGATGTCCCCAATTATCAAAGTCCCCAGATTCCAAACTGGAGGATCTCGACACCCCTCACCAGGTAAAGGACATAACTGCTAGATGTCGTGGATGCTGAATTGTTTGCAGACCGGCATTGTCAGTTACGGAGCTATTTTGTGTTTTTCAGAGCGAAAATCAAACAAACGTGGAAGAAGATCGCACTGTGCAGAGCGATGAGGGGGAGGAGGAAGTTTCTCCAAAGATCAGCACAGGTGAGGAATAAACCCAGTCACCACAACAATCTCTTCTTCTCCCCCCTCCTCTGTCAGTAGACAGTAATAGGGAGACAGTATGTGCCCAGTGGGGGAGTCAGGAGCCATCAGCCTCTATTAGACTCCCCTGTGTTCCCTGGAGGAGCGGTGTACTCTTTGAGCCCCAACCTGTAATGACTGAGGACAGGATTCTTGCATGCTTGGGCATTGACGGTCACAAAAGGTGAGCAATAACCACCAAATACAGAATAGGTTCAGTTTGTGTTTTTCATCCTACAGACATATCAGTCAAGAGAACCACAGTGGAGAGGCGCCCCCTTCCAATTTTCTCACTGAAGCGGGATGGAAGGAAATGGCAGAGAATACGTATTAAGGTAAACATGAGGAAGAACTGTGCACTTGTTTCCCAAATGCAGGTTAAAATGATTGTAAGGGTTAGTTTCTTTTTTTTAAATAACAAACATCATGCTTGCCTCATTTTGCACAGAGTGGCCCTGAATCTGCTCTTCTGGGGTCCCCCGGCAGCTCTGCCGGCTCCTCCCCGCTTTAGATAACCCCCCTGGGAGAAGCGTTATCCCGGGTGATTACCTTTGTGTCCATAGCTGCCAAATGCAGGACTCTGCCCCGGCGCCCGTGCCATTGGATTTGATTTATAGCAGCACAGCCATTGGCTCCCACTGCTGTCAATCTATCCAATCAAGAGCCTAGAACCCCGGGCAGCGAGACGGCACGTCCCCGTGGGTCAAGTTCCAGGGCTCAGGTAGGGGGGGGGGGGTGCTGGGGGGCCGGTCACTGCCATAGGATGCATTAAGGTGAAAAAACTTTAAGCTGTTAAGCACTTGTCAACCGGATAACATAATTGTACGGCGGCAGAGTGGCTGTTCTGCGCCAGGCCGTGTACCCGGTATGTGTTGCAGCACTTCTCGGTAAGGGGACGTTGCGGCTGTGCTGTGATAAGATGGATGACCACTGGCACCCACTGATCGGTAGACATGTACAATTAGTTTCGTTACGAATTTGCTTTTCAACGAAATTTGACAAATGTGTTCATTCGGAAATATTCAAATTAACCAAAACCCGTTCTTCCGGAAATTCAAAAATAACGAAAATTGAAAAGAACGAATATACGGAAATGAGAACTAAAATTAGAAAACCCAAAAATTAGAAAATCCTGAAATAACTAACTATTAAATTATAGGTATTGGAATTTCCTTTCAAATTTGGCTGTTAGTGAACATAACGAATACTAATTTATTCGAAGTTATGAATTATCCAAAATAACGAATGTCACATCTAAACGAATGGAACGTAGCAAATTAATAATAAATAATAACTTTTTATTATTATTTGTGAATAAATTTGTTCCATGCGTTTTAGATGTGACATTTGTAACTTCGGATAAATTCGTATTCGTTACGTTCACTAACAGCCAGATTTGAAAGGAAATTCCAATACCTATGATTTAAAGCGGAAGTAAAACCATTGATTTAACAGAATTTCGAACATAACAAATGACCCAAAAAACTAAAAAAAAAAAAAGGGAATAAAAACTGACCCGTCTCTTAGGAAAAACACCTCCATTTAGACACGGAGCTGTGGCTCGGTTTGGGTGCCGTCATAGCAAGTTGCTTGCTGTTGGGGGGCACTCGACAGGAGGGAGGGGCCAGGAGCAGCGAAGAGGGACCCGAGAAGAGGAGGATCTGGGCTGCTTTGTGCAAAACCATCATGTTTGTTATTTACTTTTTTTTTTTTTCAAGAATTGCAACCTTTATAATCACTTTAATTTGCTTTCAGTACAACTAGCTAGCAAGAAAAGCAGCTAGCGAAAGTAGAATTGAAAAGCAATGTAGGACTGAGTAAAGAAGGGGGCAAAAATTGCTGCTTTCTGCAGTTTAAACCCTTCATATTTTCTTTCCCCTGTTAACCATCTATATAAATATAACCTTTACGAGGTGGCCCCAGGTGTCTGATATATGTATATGGGTGTCACTATTACTTACACTTTTTTATGTGTTTAACCCTCAGAGTGAAATAAATTTGGAGGTTCGGGAGGAAGACACGGTGGAAGAACAGAAAGGTAACATATAACACTGGATTTCATCCTTTTTTATTTTTTTTTTACCACTTCACCTCTGGAAGATTTACCCCCCCCCCCCCCTTCAAGACCAGGCCATTTTATTTTCTATTCAGCACTGCGCTACTTTAACTGAGAATTGCGCAGTCATACAACGCCGTACATAAATTAAGTTTGTCATTTATTTTTTTTTCCCACAAATGGAGCTTTCTTTTGGTAGCATTTAATAACCACCATTTATTGCACTATAAACAAAAAAAAGACTAACAATTTTGCACAAAAAAAAACAATTTTTTTTTTACTTTTTGCCATAAAACATTTCCCAAAAAATAGATCTAATTTCTTCATTCATTTAGGCCAATATGTGTTCTGCTACATATTTTTTGTAAAAAAAAAAAAAAAAAAAAATCCCGATAAGCGCATATTGATTGGTTTGCACAAAAGTTTTTATAGCGTCTACAAACTATGATATATATACATACTGGAATTTTTATTTATATACTAGTAATGGCGGCGATCATCGACTTATAGGGGGACTGTGATATTGCAGCGGACATACTGACACTTTGTGGGAACCAGTGACGCAAATACAGTGATCGGTGCTAAAAATATGCACGGTCACTGTACGAATGACACTGGCTGGGAAGGGGTTACCTGTGTGCCTAGCCAGTGTTTTTGTGTTTACTATGCGTGCTGTTTTTACTAGGGTGTCACTGGGCAGAGCTCTGTCTCACATCCCTGCATTGTACACCACAATGCCTGGACACAGGCAAAGCTCTTGCTCCCCACACAGCACACACTGGAGCTGAAGTCCCATTCCCTTACAGCTACAGTGTATAGCTAGCTACTGGTTGCAGTTCCGACCTGTGAAATTCCATGGTAGGAACAGCAATTTTTGGCAGTAGCTAGCTATATACTGTGAACATGGTAGCTGAAAGGCAATGGGATGGGGAGGAGGAGCTCTTGGTGCTGTGCTCAAGATGGGAGACTGCTGGCAAGCGTCAGGGTTGGTGGAGGGCTTGGAAGGGGGGAGCTCACCCCTCCCCAGTACCCCCCTAGACTGGGGCATGTTCTTACCACTGCTGTACTGGAGGGATGGGTTTCTGGATGTAGGGCACTCGGAGTAACAAGACTAGCCAGAGATGTCCGCAGTGTAGATCCCGGGAGAGGGAAGCCACAGGTGGACACACCCAGAGGACAGCTGTGCTTCCAGTACCAGTGTGGAACGCAGGGCCTGGAAGTTACGTCAGCTGGAAGCGACCTTGCGACTGCTCTGATCCCCGCTGCCGGAGGGAAGGAAGAGGCCTTCCGCTTCTGGGATCGGCGCATTTTCGCGAGTACCGATACTTGCAAAAAATGCCTAGTATCAGCACCGATATTAGCATCGGTGCAACCCTAATAGAGTAGGTAAGGTTGAATAAAGACCATAAAGTCAATCCAGTTCAACCTGTGTAGGTGTATCTGTATCGATAATCATTTCCCATATCCCTGTTAATGAGCTCAGGCGTGTTCGCAACCGCACGTGCAGAGCCCGCCAGGAAGTCGGCACTGCACATCACTGATCACAGGCAGTGAGACATTTCCTAATCTCTGCAGCCCCGGATCAGGAAAATGTCTCGCTGCTTGTGATAAGCCTTTTCCACGGTGCTGACTTCCTGGCGGGCTCTGCACGTGCGGTTGCAAACATGCCTGAGCTCATCTTTAATCCCTGTATGTTGTGTTTACTAAGATGCACATCTAAGAGTCTTTTAAAACTAACAATACTTTTTGCTGACACCACTGATTGTGGAAGTGGGTTCACAGCAGCCCTTTACCACATGATCAGCTGTGTCCAATCACAGCTGATCACGATGTAAATACAAGCCGGTTATCGGCATTCCTTTCCTCACGCTGACAGTGCAAGGAGAGGAGAGCTGATACACATGGTCGGACATTCCGACAACAAAATCCGTCGGATTTTTTCAGACGGATCCGAAACTTGTTTTGCACACACACGATCGGATTTTCCGACAACATAATCCGATCGGACTTTCTCCATCGGAATATCCGACCGTGTGTACGGGGCATTACACTGATAATCAGGACACTGATTATTGGTGTCCTTATTATTAGTGAAGTCCCAACATTGCCCACCAGTGCTGCCCATCAGTGCCGCCTATCAGTGCTAATAAGTGTCACCTATAAGTGCTGCCTACCAGTGCCCATCAGTGCAGCCTCATCAGCGCACATCAGTGAAGGAGGAAAAATTACCTGTTTGCAAAATTTCAAAACAAACTATGAAAAACCATTTTTTTTTTTTTTTCCTGTTTTAATAAATTAAACAGGATTGGTCCTAGGACAGAGCCTTTGGGTACCCCACTTACCCTGACCAGTCTGAGTACACATTATTTATCACCACCCTTTGGACTCGCCCCTGTAACCAGTTTTCTATCCAAGAACAAACCTCAGTTTGTAAATTAGGCGTTTATGAGGAACTGTATCAAATGCTTTTTCAAAATCCAGATACACCACATCCATCGGCCTTCCCTTATCTAGATGGCAGCTCACTTCCTCCTAGAATGTTAACAGATTGGTTTGGCAAGAACGATCTTTCATAAACCCATGCTGATTACTACTGGTGATACTGTTTTCATCAGCAAATTCTTGGATATCATCCCCTTTAATAGTTTACATACTATCGATGTTAGACTGACAGGCCTGTAGTTTCCAGGAATATGTCTCTGCCTTTTTTTGAATATTGGTACCATGTGGGCTTTTCGCCAATCAGCTGGTACCCATTCCTGTCAGTATGCTGTCCATAAAGATTATAAATATAACAAAGGTTTTTCATAGTACAGGGAGGTAGCCATGATAAAGTATAAAGGGTACTGCTAGGGATTTGTCATATAACAAATGTCTGTTCTTTATGGTCACCGTAGTCACATAATATGTCTATTCAAAAATGTTTCTTGCAGACAGACCCTTTAACAGAAATACACCGGAGCGATTTCCCAGCCCTGTTCTCTCAGACAATTCTGATGTGGATTATAGCCAACAAGATTTACAGGTAATCTGGGGGGGCATTCCTGATTACAGAAAAATATTGCACTACAAGTGAAAACAGAAAAAGCTTTTTTTTTTTTTTTTTTTTTCTTTTTGGATAATGTAAAGGAGAGATATTGGGGAGATTCCCCTTCGCTTCCTGTGGCAAAGCCGAAACAGGGAGCAAGAGAGAATCCCTCCAAAGTGAGGAAATCCCTGTTTGTCACCAGCGTCCCCATTGCAAGATCTTCTTTTTATTCCTGTTGTGGTGACAGCCCAAAAGTTGTGATTTTCTTGTAAACAGGTCAGATAAAGAAGGTGACTCTCTTCAATGGGGACAACAACAGTGTAAAAAAAGAAAAGAAAAACCTAATGGGCGCTGTAGTTCTTATCCGCTCTAGCTAAAGCTCAAATAGCTGAACATCTTATTTCCAAAATCTGCTAAAATTTTACTGATAAATAACAATGGCGGGGCATGATGCGGATTGTTGTATGTAGTTGAATGTTAATGCTTTTTCTTTTTTTTTTTTTTCCTTACCTGTAACGTGTAGGGGGAATCTCCAGAAGGTGGGCCAAATGGCGCCATATTAGAGGAAGACTTGTACCTAACAGATGAGCAGGAGATGAAGGACGACGAGTCTGCTCTAGACTTTGACGCGGGTGAGCACACTGATTGACAGCAAGCTCTTGCTCCGGCTGTTATCCCTGATTCTCATCTAGTTCAAGTACCAGTATGTCACATGGTGTTAGAGGCAGGAAAATGAGTAGCCTTTAAGTGTATCTTCTTTTTTTTTTTTCTCTCTCTCTCTCTCTCTCTAGGCTATGAGGTCGATTACGACCAGGAACTCGACCATTACCACTTGCCTGGAGACATCAACCTCAAGAAGTTCTCAGAGTATGACCAGACCATCGTTGGGGACAATCCGACCGCCGAAGGGGGGAAACATTTCATCTGCACCGAGTGTGGGAAAAGCTTTAGCCATTTCTCCTACCTCACCAAGCACCAGCGCTCCCATTCGGGGGAGAAGCCGTTTTCCTGTGCCGAATGTGGCAAGCGGTTCACCTACAAGCCCAGCTTGGCGGCTCACCAGAGGGTGCACACCGGGGAGAAGCCCTACGCCTGCTCAGAATGTGGGAAACTGTTTGCCAGCAAGTTTAACTTGAAGACTCATGAAAAGATCCACTCTGGGGACAAGCCGGTGGTCTGTCCGGCATGCGGCAAGTGTTTCAGCAACAATCCGGCTCTGGTAAAACACCTGCGGATCCACACGGGCGAGAAGCCCTTCTCCTGCAGCCAGTGCGGCAAGTTCTTCTCGAGCCGCTCCGGCCTAAATGCCCATCTTATACTACACACAGGCGAGAAGCCCTTTATGTGTTCCGAATGTGGCAAGTCTTTCGCCAACCAGTCCAACCTCATCTCCCACCGGATCATCCACACTGGTGAGAAGCCCTACACCTGCATCGAATGCGGCAAAGGCTTTGCCAACCAGTCCAACTTGGCTAAGCACAAAATCATCCATACCGAAGAGAAGCCGTTCCTTTGCATGGAGTGTGGAAAATTCTTTACCCGAAAGGGTAGCCTAGACAAACATCGGCAGAGGATCCATGAGAAGACCAAACGTGTTCTCCAGTCACCTGAGCCTGTGAATTTTTAAGAGGACTTCAATCTGGACTTCCGTACTCCTTCCCCCCACGAGTTGTGCAGGCAGAAGCTTGGCACCCTCAGTTCTGTGCCTTGCCCTGAAAAGCCTTAGCCTGGCAAACATAGCTAGATCTGATGAACGTTGAAGGCCCTGGTGCAGCCAAACCCTCCCTGTTTGTAGGCGTTCACTTGGCCACCAACATCACATTTAAGTTGCAGAGAGAAGGCAAGACCTTGTGGGTTGACAGAGCCAGGAAAACAACTATTAAGATTGCCCACTATGGTTATTTGATTAAAAAAAAAAAAAAAGGTGGCTGGTAGGTGATTCAAGGCTTCGGTCACCTCACTGGCCGTGGTGGACTGACCCTTCAATTTTTCATCCAGCTTCTGAAAGATCCTACTGCTTTGGAGATGGGCTTGACCCAGAGGTAGCTCTCGTGAAGTCCTGCTTCATCCATAATCATTCTGTTCTTGTGATATCTGCGGTGCAGGACATTGCTAAGATCACCCAACAAACTAAGATGTCTTAGATCTGCTGGTTACTACTCTGATCTTTTTTTTTCCAAAGGCCCTTTTTCATTTTTTGGTGCCCAATGCCTTGAAGGTGAGGTTGTGCTGCCACATATGCACCTTCTAGAACTTTAGAACTTCTGTCACATTATCAGCCAATATGCGAGACCATTAATATCCTTTGGTAGGTGAGTGAAGCTGGGAGCACAAGTGCAAAGGTTTCAAAGAGATCCTCAAAAACTGTTGGTGGAATGATCTTTCAAGTCTTCATCCATCTTCTGAAGGATCTTCCTGCTTTAGAGACTGGCTTGACCCAGAGGTAGCTCTTGTGAAGTCCTGCTCCATCCATAATAATTTTGTTATTTTGATATCTGTTATGCAGGACTGTGCTAAGATCACCCGCATAAACCAAGACATCTCGGACCTGCTGATTTCTATTCTGGTGTTCTCCTTACAAAGGCCCTTCTCATTCTTTGGTTCCCAAGGCCTCCAAGGTGAGGTAGTTTGGTGGGTACACATGCACCTTTTAGAACTTCGGTCATATTATCAGTCAATATGCAAGACCTTTAATATGGTAGGTGGGTGAAGCTGGGAGCACAAGTGCAAAGTTTCCAAAGAGATCCTCAAACCATTGGTGGAATGATCCTTCAAGTCTTCATCCATTTAATGAAGGATACTACTGCTTTGGAGATGAGCTTGACCCAAAAGTAGCTCTCGTGAAGTCCTGCTACATCCATAATCATTCAGTTTTTGTGATTTCTACAGTGCAGGACATTGCTAAGATCACCCAACAAACCAAAATATCTCTGATCTGCTGGTTACTACTCGTCTCCTCCTCACAAAGGCCCTTCAAATTTTTTTGGTACTTAAGGACTCGAAGGTGAGGTTGTGCTAGCATGGTGGGTACACATGCACCTGTGAACTTTGGTCACATTATCAGCGATGTAAAGTCCAATATATGAGACCTATAATATCCTTTGGGAGGTGGGTGAAGCTGGGAGCACAAGTGCAAAGGTTCCAAAGAGATCGTGGAAAACTGATGGTGGAATGATCCTTCAGTTCTTCATCCAGCTCCTTGACGGATCCTGCTGCTTTTGGAGTTGGGCTTGACCCAGAGGTTGCACCTATGAAGTCCTGCTCAATCCATTACCATCCTGTTATTCCATATCTGTAATGCAAGATGTTGCTAAGATCACCCCCACAAACCAAGACGTCTCAGCTCTGCTGGTTACTACTCTGGTCTTCTCGTTTTTTTTTGGTGCCCAGAGCCTCGGAGGTGAGGTAGCGTTGCCATGGTGGATACACATGCAACTTCTAGAACTTTGTGAAGGACCTCTTAATACAAAAGAGGGAGCGTCATTTACCAAACTTGATAGCTTTTTTTTTTTGAAAAACTGAAGGTTTGGACTGTGCCTATTTGCCCAATGGGCTTTTGATTTGTATAGTAGCACTACATTCATTCAATGGAACTCTGCAAAACGTATTTGAACAGATGGGTAACAAAACAACTGATATGTTCGAGAGACAAGGTGCCTTTCACTGAGAAACCACATCATCTTTTCACATCCACAAAATCCCTATGCTTCTTACTGATGGCTATGTGTGCTAGAGGCAGAGCTGCGGTTAGAAACCACGGGTCCCTGTACAGCCAACCTGACAGCCCCCCCAAATACAGTTTATTACGCTTAACTTTTGAATAAACAAAGTGAGTGATTGGTATCGATTACTCATGTTGTTAATTCATGAAACTAAGGGTCTGGTAAATATGACATATGATAAATATGATCCTGTTGTGTGCTTGCAGCTGGCTGCGAGAAGAAGAGGAGGGAAGCCAGGAGCACTGCAGGTGGGGGGAGGGCACCCGGGGGCCTGGGCAGCAGGGGGAAACGTATGGTGCATAGGTGCGGCGATCAGTGCGGCAGGGGGGGGGGGGCAATTACTGGAACTGATCCCCTGTATGGCTCTCTCTGCAACAGCAAAAAACTGGTGAGAGGGAGAGGAGGAGAAGCCAGCTTTCAGCTGCTGCAGAGAAAGCCATACAGGGGATTGGTTCCAGTAATTGCCCCCTCACCACACCGATCACCCTTCCTGCCCACATCAGATTCACCCTGCTGACTGGGCCTCCCTGCTGGCCATGGCCCCATACATAAGGACCAATGGTACCCTCTTATCCACAGCTCTGGCTAGAGGCACGTAGCTGAGCTTATGGAAGGGAGAGGTCTCCAAGTGATGATGTCACTACTATTCCAAAGTGGAGGTGGGACGTACCAGAAAAAAATATTCCTTGTATGGGTTGGCACTTCTCCTTAGGGCAAGTAGTGTACAAATGAATAGATGTCAAACTCCATGCCAAACTAGGCATCTGCCTGCTTAAATCCCATCTCCGGGAAGATATTGCCCCCCCTCTGATTGCTGGTGTACTCACTTAAAGTTGTAATCACTTGACGCTCCAGTCCAGAGTCTTCTATGCTTTTTTATTTACATGCAATGGGGTCCTTTAGGTGTCCTGGGTTGCCTGGAGATGGGCTTTAACTTCAGCATATTAACATCACAGCTGCCATCGTAGGGTGGAGAGAAACTCAAGTGCATTGTGGATGGTCTTAGGCTCTAGCATACAAGCAAAGCGAACAACCTCCTGCGCTCGAGGTGGATATCCGGCAACGGAGGACCTTAGGTCTTCGACAACTTGAAGGTGGGCAAGACTTTGTAGCCCCCTGAGGACTAGGGAAGCCCAAAAAGAACACTGGAAAAACAAAAGCAGAGGGCGCACCAGCCTTGCTTATTACCTTAAAAACTTCCCTACGCTGGGATTGGGGCAGTGGAACAGAGTGTGCGGATCACTGTGGATATTGATGAGATTGATATCATGTGCTGTTCATGAGTACACATCTGTTTACCTTCTTCAATAAAAAATAGTTTTTAAGGTAAACCGATATGTACTCACAAACAGCACATGATATCAAGCTCTTCACTATCCATAGTAATCTGCATGCTCTGGTCCACTGTGTCAATCCCAGCGTAGGGAAGACACTTCCAATTTCTAACATGTTTCGAGGGTAGGTAGCCTCTTCTTCAGATCCCTGTACTCTAAAGAATAGGGTACCTATCCTCGAAACACGTCGGCCATTGAAAGTGTCTTATTTGCGTTGGGATTGGTGCAGTGGACCAGAGCATGCGGATCGCTTTGGATATCGATGAGCTTGATATCGTGCTGTTTATGTACACATCGGTTTACCATAAAAACACTTTTTATTGAAGAAATGAAACAGATGTGTACTCAAAAACAGCACATGATATCAAGCTCATCAATATCCACAATGGCCTGCACGCTCTGGTCCACTGTGCCAATCCCAACGCAAGGAAGACACTTTCAATGGCCAACATGTTTTGGGTACTCTCTTCTTCAGAGTCCAGGGATCTGAAGAAGAGGGTACCTAAGCTCGAAACAAGTTAGAAATTGGAAGTGTCTTCCCTACGCTGGGATTGGCACAGTGGACCAGAGAGTGCGGGGTCACTATGGATATTGATGAGCTTAATATCATGTGCTGTTTGTGAGTACACATCTGTTTACCTTCTTCATTAAAGAGTTTTTAGGGTAAACTGATGTGTACTCACAAACCACACAGGATATTAAGCTCCTCAATATCCACAGTGACCCACACACTCTGGTCCACTGCGCCAACCCCAACGAAAGGAAGACACTTCCAATTTCAAACGTGTTTCAGGGGTAGGTACCCTCTTCTTCAGATCCCTGGAATTTGAAGAAGAGGGTACCTACCCCCGCAACACATCAGCCATTGGAAGTGTCTTCTCTGCAACAGAGGCTCCATCAAGGATCGCAACAAGTAAGATGTTCCATAGTGGTGGGAGGAGGTGGTCTACGACATCATTGCTCCTCCAGCGGTGGGAAAGCAGAGCCAGAAACTTGGGAACTGGCTTCCTACCGCTGGGTTCTCAGAGAAATCTTAAGAAGCTGATTAAAGCTGCCAACACTAACTGAAAAAATTTGTTTTGTATGAAAGGATGTTCAAGAATTATTTCAGCATGAAAAAAAAAATCAAATCATGTGAAAGGGGGAGGGGGGGGAGCTTTTGATTGTTCAAGGGACATTTTGGTCTAATACAGACTACTTGCCCCTCGTTTTCTCAACATCCTGGAATCAATCTGGGAAGACACCGTCTGCGTGTTCAAAGCTCCACCCTCTGTAGTCCATAGAGAGGGAGCTTGCACAGAATCATATGACAAGACTGCCGTCCTAAGCAGGAGCACTGTGAAAAGCCAGCTGAATGTATCTGGAATGAATTATAAGGAACTCAGGAGTAAAGTTGAAGAAGGATGCACGTTCTGACTTTACCACAGCTGCAGTGTTTCCTGGAGCCATTTGCTTGTTTCCCTTTACATATCAGAAGTGGAATTCTTCCCTGTCAGCTCAGAGGTGTGCAGAGCACATAGTGGGCCCCAGTAGAGACTCCAGGGGGCAAGCGAGGCATACTGCAGCGTTCTGGATTGTGACCTTTTGTATAAGGAATTGTACAACAATGCTGGACCCCGGCTCATTTTCATACACAGAAATGCATTTGTTCAGTCTAAAATATACTTTTATTCAATAAAAATGTATATAGTCTGAATTGGATTGCGTATGCTTTACTAGATTTATCTGACAGTGTAGGTGGCTTGATAAGATAATATGTATAGATTTAGGAGAAGATAGATCAATAGATATACAGATGGATGGACTGATACAATAGATGAGATAGAATGAATAGATTGGACAGACGGACGGACAGATACCATATATATATTAGGGCTGTTATTGATTAAAATTTTCATGTTCGATTAATCTATTTATTTTTTTTAATCGATTCATTTTGATTAATTATAATGCACATACAGATTCAACTACTTTTAGCTGATCTCCTTGCATTGCAACTCTGCATTAGTCAGTGGTAAATGTGGTATACACCATATACAATCACCCGACACTAGTTAGTTTCCACAATCCATGACTTAACTTCACAGTTCACACAAATACTTTTTAAATTCAAACTGTAGCACTGACGTAAGTCAATTTTTTTTCCCACAGTAGCGTGACAATCCCTCCACCTCCGGGATGCCAGGTCATGGGTAGAAAGAAAAGATCTAAGTGCCCACCGCTTAAGTATAAGATTTCATTTTTGTGTTCAAAACACAAACTACTCACATAAAGATGATAAAAACACAGCATGTAAAGCCGACAATCGTGTTAGTTCCGTAGGGAAGCAGTGGGTGACGTCATGCGTAGCTCCTCCCCTGTACGCGTTACGTTCAATCAGAACTTCGACATCGCCAGACTCCTCCTTCCTTCCCTTCGTTAGCAGACGGAGGCACTTGGGGAAGGGGGGAGGAGTCCGGTGACGTCGATGTCCGTGGCGTCACCGGAACTCCCTGAAGACCCGGAAGCCGGCGGAGAGGTATTGATCAAAAAAATGAACGATTAATCGAGGAATTAAGCTTTAATTTCCACAGCCCTATATATATATATATACACACACACACAATAGATGTGATAGATAGAAAAGATGCGATAGACAGATAAATACATAGAAAGGATGCGATGGATAGATAGATACAATAGATGCGATGGATGGATAGATAGATACATTAGATGGATGGATTGATAGATGCAATAGATAGGTAGAAAGATAGATGGATAGATAGATACAATAGGTAGATGTTTAGAAAGAAAAGATGTGATAGGTGGATGAAATAGACAGTGATTACCAAAAGTATTGGGACGCCTGCCTTTACACACACATGACATTTAATGGCATCCCAGTCAAGATAATAGTCCTGAAAATCTGGAAGAGCGGCTCCTCCCATTGTCACTGGGTTCTTCAGGGTTCTCCAAGATAATTTGTGTCTGCTGTGGCCCACCCTTTGCAGCTATAACAGCTTCAACTCTTCTGGGAAGGCTGTCCACAAGGTTTAGGAGTGTGTCTATTGGAATGTTTGACCATTCTTCCAGAAGCGCATTTGTGAGGTTGGGCACTGATGTTTTACTAAAAGGCCTGGCTCATGGTCTCCGCTCTGATTCATCACAAAGATGTTCTATTGGGTTGAGGTCAGGACTCTGAAGGGGCCAACCAATCACCTGAAGGTAGCTACATAAAACCAATGGTGAAGACTAATGATCCTGTGTCCAGTACTTTACAACTAAGAAAATTAACTTTTTTTGTTGACTAGGAGATGAAACCTGAAGATGGTGGTGATCTAATTTGAGTCTTAGATTTTCAAAAGAAGATAAACCCTTTATGTAGAGAGTACCAAAATTTGATTCAAAAGTCTGAAACCTGAGGTTGGGTTCAAGTAAGTTCAGCTAAAGTAAAAACAATTGCCAAGATTTAGAACCTTTACAACCATTTGTACTTCATGGCCAGGAGATGGGTTCCCCATTTACTCAAGCCCATAAATAAATGCTTCTGTTAAATCCTTTAGTATCATTCTTGAGTCTTTAAAGATAGTGGAAACAAAAAGATGTTTTTGTGGAGAGGTCAACATAAGCTTTCTCTTTAGGACACATATTCCACCCCACTACTGGGATGACTCCAACTTTGAAGTCCTAGTAGATCATAAAGATTCAGAAGAAGGTCCTTCAAATCTTGGTTCTAGAAATCCGACCCTGTAGACAGTCAACAAGGCAAAGTTTGGTCAAAAAAATGTAGAACCACCAACGTGGCCTGTTATGTT
Source organism: Lithobates sylvaticus (assembly GCA_028564925.1). Lineage (NCBI taxonomy): Eukaryota > Metazoa > Chordata > Amphibia > Anura > Ranidae > Lithobates > Lithobates sylvaticus. Next base: position 614,088,377 of record CM053028.1, on the reverse strand, counting down.
GAGAAGACAAAATCCATTGAACAATGCACTTTCCATTTTCAGTGTTCAAGCGGAGTTCCACGGAAATTTTTTTTTTTTTTAAAAGTCAGCAGCTCCAACTACTGCAGCTGCTGACTTTTAAAATATGGACACCTACCTGTCCAGGATGCCCGCGATGTCCTCACCCAAAGACGATCTGTCCCTCGGCTCTCGTGCCACCATCTTCGGTAAGGGAATCAGGAAGTGAAGCCTTGCGGCTTCGCAGCCTGGTACCCTACTGCGCATGCGCAAGTCGCGCTGCTTGTCCTTACTGGTCCCTGCTGTCTTCTGGGACTTGTGTGTCACCCAGAAGACAACCGGTGGGGCCGGACATGGCGTAGATCACCGTGGAGCCTGCGGCGATCTATGCCTGGAAGTGGGAGCAAATACCTGGGTTAGACAGGTATCTGCTCCCCCCTCCCCCTGAAAGGTGCCAAATATAAAACCCAGAGGAGGGGAGGAATCCGATCAGCTTAAGTTCCATTTTTGGGTGCAACTCCGCTTTAACCATATTATTTTCATTTCAATGCCCCCATTAAATCGCCACCAAAGCATCCTTCCTATGAACTCTCTGGTGCTTGATGAGGTGAGTAGAGCTCTTGAAACACTTCCTGCAATGCAAGCATGCATAAGGCTTCTCGTGGCTGTGAATCCTTTGATAGGAGATGAGCTGCGAGCGTTGGCTCAGGCTGGGTTCGCACTATCTTCGCATGCAGGTCACAGCAGGAGTCAGCTGTGTCCTCGTTCACCGTTTCAGGTCCGATTTCAGCCTGAAATTTTGGCTGAATTTGGACCTGAAACAAACCAAAAGACGCACAGGGCTCCTGTGCAAATTCGCACCTGGGCCGCAGCGGAGATATGCGAACTGGCTCCATAGAAAGCATAGGGAACCCACATCCAATTCGCAATAGTGTGAACCCAACCTAAAACATTTGGCGCAGGCCAAGCATTCATAGGGCTTGTGTCCCACGTGAGTTTTGTAGTGCTCTTTCATTTTGGCTTGACTGTAGAAAGAATTCTTGCACTGTGTGCAGGCAAATGGTTTCAAACCCAAGTGCCTCTTCTGGTGGGCCACCAGCCCCGACCATTGGCGGAAAGTCTTTTCGCACTGAAGGCACCCAAAGGACTTTTGTCCCGTGTGGGTGATCTGATGCGACACTAGCCCAGCCCGATGGCGAATGCTTTTGCCACATTGTGGACAGACAAAGGCCTTCTCTCTGCGGTGGTTCCTCTTGTGGGAGACCAAGTAGGCGCTGCTTATGAAGTTCTTACTCCAGTTAGGGCAAGAATAGGGTTTCTCTCCAGTATGGATACGCTGATGCACCATGAGGTAGGATTTTTTGTCGGAAGAACTTGCTGCAGTCAAAGCAAGAAAATGGCTTCTCGCCCATGTGAATTCTCTTGTGGGTGGTCAGCTCCAACTTTTGCCAGAAGCATTTCGGACAGTCTGGACAAGTGAAGGGCTTTTGTCCTGTGTGAATCATTTGATGTATGGCTAGGTACGAATTTGAGTTGAAATGTTTACCACATTCTGGACGTGGGAACCTGCCTTTTGGTTTGTCCTTGGTGCCGTGGGAGGATTTGATGAATTCCAGGTGGTTAGCAGCCCTGTCCACGTTGAAATTCATTGTTTCTGAGGAGAATTCTTATCATGTTCAATACCTTTAATGGGAAAACAATAATAGCTATAAAATAAAAAAAATAAAAAAAAAAGGCATACCTTAAAGCGGAGTTCCACCCAAAAGTGGAACTTCCGCTCATTGTACTCCTCCTACCTCCGGTGCCACATTTGGCACCTTTCAGGGGGGACAGCGTACCTATCTTTCACAAGTATGCTTTCCCCACTTCCAGGAGCCTCAGCCGCGGGTATTAACGCTATGGTTGGGGCTCCCTCCTCATCCCCCTGTAGCCCCCACAGAAGTCTATGAAAAACGCTTGCTTACAGCACCTGATGCTTTTGAGAGGCTTTCATTCAGCTTTAGCTTTGTTTTGGAGGTATTGCAAGTATGAGGTATCCCAGGATGCACTGGGAAACCAAGTGAATCGGAAAGACATCATCAGCAGTCACTTCCGGTTCATGTGTATATATTCTGGAAGTGTCCGGTGCAGACGCCACATCTGGTGTGCAGCGTGGAGCAGCAGAAAGGTAAGTGGGGTCCGGACTGGAGCTAGGGTTGCCACCTGTCTGGGATTCACCCAGACAGTTCGGGTTTGGAATCATGCGTCCAGGTTACAGACTGCCTGAAACCCGGACACATTATTCAGACTATGGTTTCCCAGCAGGGTTTGCTGGCTGCAGGTATCTAAACACTCTTTCACGCTACCCAAAGCTATCACTAACAATTCCTCCACACACACAGGAGAGGAGAGAGGGCTCGATCTTCCTCCAACCCCAACCCCTCTGAGTCTGCCCACACTCCTCAGAAAAAACACGCCCCTTACAGTGAAAGGGAACTCTGCAAACTCAGATGTAAAAGAGGAACTCTGTGGATCAGTGGCGGCTGGTGCTCAAAATTTTTGGGGGGGCGCAAACAAACAGCCTCACTGTGCCATCAAACGCTGCCACTGTGCCCATTAAACGCCACTGTGCCCATTAAACGCTGCCACTGTGCCCCACGTGCTGCCACTGTGCCCATCAAACGCTGCCACTGTGCCCATCAAACGCTGCCACTGTGCCCATCAAACGCTGCCACTGTGCCCCAAGTGCTGCCACTGTGCCCCAAGTGCTGCCACTGTGCCCCAAGTTCTGCCACTGTGCCCCAAGTTCTGCCACTGTGCCCCTTAAGTGCTGCCACTGTGCCCCAAGTTCTGCCACTGTGCCCCAAGTTCTGCCATTGTGCCCCTTAAGTGCTGCCATTGTGCCCCAAGTTCTGCCATTGTGCCCCTTAAGTGCTGCCATTGTGCCCCTAAAGTGCTGCCATTGTGCCCCTAAAGTGCTGCCACTGTGCCCCTAAAGTGCTGCCACTGTGCCCCTAAAGTGCTGCCACTGTGCCCCCTGCCTGCCCTCTGCACTTACCTTGTCCCGGTGTGCAGCTGGTGACGGCATCAGGCGACGAGCGGTGTCTCCGTCGGATGTCTTCTCCCGCGCTCCTCCTGTCTTCTTCTGCTGTGATTGGACGCTAGGTGATTGGACGCCTAGCGTCCAATCACAGCGCCTGTGACTTCAGCCAATCAGGTGACAGGTAACAGACCTGGCAACCTGATTGGCTGAGAGGCGGGTCTGTGTTAGGGAAGCGATGTATTCGCTTCCCTAACACAATACTGTGTAATCAGCGAACGCACAGCCGTGCGCCCGCTGTTTACACTTAGGGAAGCCTATTAGAGCACACCGCTCTAATAGGGTCCCCTATTAGAGCTTACAGCTCTAATAGGGGCGCTTCCAGCAACACCCCCCCCCCACTGTAATTCAGATGCCCGGCGCCCGATCAGGGGCCGGACACCTGAATAGGGGGCGGCAGCGGTGACAATAGATAGATTCATGCAATGCATGAATCTATCTATTGGTGATAGAGCGGTGCAGGAGAGGGGGGGCGGCGCTCCTGCGCCCTCTATGCACGCACCGCCACTGCTGTGGATTCTGATGTAAAGGGGACTCATATGATTAGAAATTTTATTTAATTGCAAAATATATATATAGTTTATACTATATAAAAAAAAATTGCTGTGCACCACTAAAGTGTTCGGGTTTGACTTGAAGGAAAGGTGGCAACCCTAACTGGAGCTGAGCAACTACTAGACGGCACACGTGGTGTACAACATGGGAATGCTATAGCACAGGGGTATGCAATTAGCGGACCTCCAGCTGTTGCAGAACTACAACTCCCATGAGGCATAGCAAAACTCAGACAGCCACAAGCATGACACCCAGAGGCAGAGGCATGATGGGAGTTGTAGTTCTGCAACAGCTGGAGGTCCTCTAATTCCATATCCCTGCAATAGCAGAAGGTGTGCGGAGACTGGAGAGAGAGGAATGAGCAGAAGAGGATCAGCAGAGCTGTGGGATGGGAAACTAGCAGATGTGGTGAGCAGCGTGGGAGCAATATAGCCTGAGGTGGGGGGGACCAAAGAGGAGGGGAGGATCAATAAACCAGAGAATCAGCAGAGCTAGGGGTTAATACTGAGCTGAGGATCAGCAGAGCTGGGGGTTAGACGTGGTGAACATCAGAATGGGGAAGAAAGGGGATTTAAGTGACTGTAAAAGTGGCATGGTTGTTGGTGCCAGATGGGCTGGTCTAAAGATTTCAAAAACTGCTGATCTACTGGGATTTTCACACACAACCATCTCTCGGTTTACAAAGAATGGTACAAAAAAGAGAAAATATCCAGTGAGCGGCAGTTGTGTGGAGGAAAAGGCCTTGTTGATGTCAGAGGAGTATGGGCAGACTGGTTCAAGATGATAGAAAGACAACAGTAACTCAAATAACCACTCGTTACACCCAAGGTATGCAGAATACCATCTCTGAACACACAATACATCGAACCATGGAGCAGATGGGTTACAGCAGCAGAAGACCACACCGGGTGCCACTCCTGTCAGCTAAGAACAGGAAACTGAGGCTACAATTCACACAGGCTCGCCACAATTATACAATGGAAGACTGGAAAAACGTTGCCTGTTCTCGTGAGTCTCGATTTCAGCTGTGACATTCAGATGGTCGGGTCAGAATTTGGTATAAAAAACATGAAAGCATGGATCCATCCTGCCTTGTATCAACGGTTCAGGCTGGTGGAGATGGTGTAATGGTGTAGGGTCAGTAGGTAGGTAGTGTTGGTGTAAACAACATGAAAGCATGGATCCATCCTGCCTTGTATCAACGGTTCAGGCTGCTGGTGGTGTAATGGTGTGGGGGATATTTTCTTGGCACACTTTGGTCCCTTAGTCTCAATTGAGCATCGTTTAAACACCACGGCCTACCTGAGTATTGTTGCTGACCATCTCCATCCCTTTATGACTACAGTGTCCCCATCTTCTGATGGCTCCTTCCAGCAGGATAATGCACCATGTCACAAAGCTCCAATCATTTCACCACTGGACAATGAGGTCACTGTCCTCCAATGGCCTCCACACTCACCAGATCTCACCACTGGACAATGAGGTCTCTGTACTTCAATGGCCTCCACACTCACCAGATCTCAATCTAATAGAGCATCTTTGGGATGTGGTGGAAAGGGGAAATGGCATCATGGATGTGCCGCTGACAAATCTGCATCAACTGCGTGATGCCATCATGTCACTATGGACCGAAATCTCTGAGGAATGTTTACAACACTTTGTTGAATCTATGCCACCAAGAATGAAGGCAAAAGGGGATCCAACTAGGGTTGCCACCTATCTGGGATTTACCCAGACAGTCCAGGTTTAATCATGTGTCTGGGTTTCAGTCCACCTGAAACCCGGACACAATATTCAGACAGGAATGTGTCTCAGAACAGGGCGTGGGTGAGGGGGCACTATGGCTGCCTCATTACTATTCTCTTTGGAGTGCCCAAAGGTGTCCCTGGTCTGTTACAATCCTATACTACTAAACAAATAAAAAAGTGTACTGCGCGCCACTAAAGTGTTCGGGTTTGGCTAGAAAAAAAAGGGGCAACTCTAGGTCCAACCCAGTACTAGCAAGGTGTACCCAATAAAGTGGCGCAATGAGAATATAATGTTGGCGTTTGTGACTTCAGCATGAAATGTGAATCCTCTGGGACTGAAAGGTCTACCAATTTTACTTATTATAACAAAGGATTTATATACTGCTTTACAATATACAACTCTTTCAATAAAGACATATTTAGATTGTTTTATCATTTTTACTTTGTCCTATGGAGGGGACATATTATTTTGGAATAATATGCAGCTTATGTCCTCAGTTTGTTGTGATGAGTGCAAAAAATTAGACCTGTTATTTTACAAATGCAGATCAGAGATTACAAGCTGGAACTAATAACGCGCTGCAACTGTTTCCAGGGGGGTGGGTGTTGACGGGACTCGCTGGAACGCATAGCGAGTTGAAACGCAAAAAACACGGAAGTCGAGCTCAGCCAGCGTCTGGAGCGAAGGCGGAAGTCAGCTAAGTGCGCTGCGGCGGCTTGTGGCACGCAGAACGCGGAAGCGCCGTGGAACGCAAAACCAGGAAGCACACCTCTGACAGAGCCATCCTCTTCCGGTGTGATAGGACTGAAGGGGACAGAGAAAAGGGGTCCTTACGGTAAGTCCTGGGCTTGTGTGTCAGATGGAGCCTCAGTGTTACAGAAAAGAGATTAGTGGCTGTTTAGAGTCTTTTTGCAGGGTTTGTAGCAGAATGATGTTTAGTCCCTTTAAGACACACTGTGTGTTCATTGGGCAGCCTTATAATTCACCTCATTATATTTTATTACCCCAAATGGTACGATATCAGCCCCTTCCTCTGCGCCAGGCAATCGGACCGCGCAATATTTCATTCATTCCGCCATTTAAAGGGATGCTGTGCTCAGAACAAAAAAATAAATAAAAAAGGCATGTCGTGAAGGTTCACTTATCATCCATAGGGGGGCGCCATGGTCTGCAGGCCAATCACACAGCCATACAGGGCTTTTTGGGAACGCTGTACCTCCACTGAGGTGTTCTCAACTCCACCCACACAGCTGAGGGTCCTTAGCCCCCCCCCCCCAACATCACCCAATTGGAACCTTCTGAAGTTACAACATTGGCCACTAGGGGGTCACCTACCTGAAACCCTCCAATGTTACAACATGACCACCAGGGGGTCCCCCACCTGAAACCCTCCAATGTTATACCATGACCACCAGATGGTCATCCACCTGGAATATGGCCACTAGGGGGCCACCCACCTGAAACCCTCCAATGTTACAACATGACCACTAGGGGATCACCCACCTGAAAGCCTCCAATGTTATACCATGACCACCAGATGGTCATCCACCTGGAATATGGCCACTAGGGGGCCACCCACATGAAAGCCTCCAATGTTATACCATGACCACTAGATGGTCATCCACCTGGAATATGGTCACTAGGGGGCCACCCACATGAAACCCTCCAATGTTATACCATGACCACCAAATGGTCATCCACCTGGAATATGGCCACTAGGGGGCCACCCACATGAAAGCCTCCAGTGTTATACCATGACCACTAGATGGTCATCCACCTGGAATATGGTCACTAGGGGGCCACCCACATGAAACCCTCCAATGTTATACCATGACCACCAGATGGTCATCCACCTGGAATATGGCCACTAGGGGATCACCCACCTGAAACCCTCCAATGTTACAACATGACCACTAGATGGTCATCCACCTGGAACATGGTCACTAGGGGGCCACCCTCCTGAAACCCTCAAATGTTACAACATGACCACTAGGGGGTCACCCACCTGAAACCCTCCAATGTTACATGACCACTAGAGGGTCACCCACCTGAAAGCCTATAATGTTATACCATGACCACCAGATGGTCATCCACCTGGAATATGGCCACTAGGGGACCACCCACCTGAAAGCCTCCAATGTTATACCATGATCACCAGATGGTCATCCACCTGGAATATGGCCACTAGGGGACCACCCACCTGAAAGCCTCCAATGTTATACCATGATCACCAGATGGTCATCCACCTGGAATATGGCCACTAGGGGGGCACCCACCTGAAAGCCTCCAATGTTATACCATGACCACGAGATGGTCATCCACCTGGAATATGGCCACTAGGGGGGCACCCACCTGAAAGCCTCCAATGTTATACCATGACCACTAGATGGTCGTCCACCTGGAATATGGCCACTAGGGGGCCACCCACCTGAAACCCTCCAATGTTACAACATGACCACTAGGGGGGTCACCCACCCGAAACCCTCCAATGTTACATGGCCACTAGATGGGCATCCACCTGGAATATGGCCACTAGGGGGTCACCCACCTGAAACCCTCCAATGTTACAACATGACCACTAGGGGGTCACCCACCTGAAACCCTCCAATGTTACAACATGACCACTAGGGGGTCACCCACCTGAAACCCTCCAATGTTACATTGCCACTAGATGGGCATCCACCTGAAATATGGCCACTAGGGGGTCACCCACCTGAAACCCTCCAATGTTACAACATGACCACTAGATGGCCATTCACCTGGAATATGGCCACCCACCTGAACCCATTTGGTGTGCTGGTTAGCCCTATAGCCAAAAGTGGCTTTTTGGGAACACTGTACCCTCTCTGAGGTGTTCTAAAACCCACCCAGGCAGCTGAGGGTTCATAGACCTCCCACATTGTGGCATCACCCACCTTGAACCTTCCAGTGTTATGTCATGGCCTTTAGGGGGCTGCCTACCTGGAATCCCCCAGTGTTATGACATGGTCACAAGGGGGTCACCCTCCTGGAGCCCTCCAATGTTAGAGCATGACCACTAGATGGTCATCCACCTGGAATATGGCTACTATGGGGTCACCCACCTGAAACCCTCCAATGTTATACCATGACCACCAGATGGTCATTCACCTGGAATATGGCCACTAGAGGGCCACCCACCTGAAACCCTCCAATGTTAACGGCATGACTACTAGGCTGGTGGTCCACCATATGGCCACTAGGGGGTCACCCACCCAGAACCCTCCAGTTTTATGTTCACCTTCCTGGAACCCTCTGATGTTATGAAATGGCCAATAGGGAGTCACTCATCTGGAACCAGCTGATGTTCTAACATCAGGAACCCTTCGTTTTTATGACATGACTACTAGGGGGGGGGGGGGGGTCACTCACTTGGAACCTTCTGATGTAATTAATACTAGGAGGTCACCCATCTGGAACTCTCTGATGTTAATATATGGCCACTAGGGGGTCACCCACCTGAAACCAGCTGGTGTGCTGGTTAGCCCCATAGCCAAAAGGGGCTTTTTGGGAACACTGTACCCTCTCTGAGGTGTTCTCAAACCCACCCAGGCAGCTGAAGGTTCATAGACCTCCCACATTGTGACGGCACTCACCTTTCACCTTCCAATTTTATGCCATGGCCTTTAGGGGGCCACCTACCTGGAATCCTCGAGTGTTAAGACATGGTCACAAGGGGGTCACCCTCCTGGAGCCCTCCAATGTTACAGTACGAGGTCATATCTGTAACATGGCACTAGGGGGAAACCCATCGGGAACTTTCCCATGTTATGACATGACTGCTAAGGTGTCACCCACCTGGAACCCTCCAGTGTTATGGTATGACCACCAGGTGATCATGAACACGCCACTAGGGGGGTCACCCACCTGAAACTGTACAATTTTATGACGTGGCCACAAGGGGGTCGCTCACCTGGAACCCTTCAATGTTATCATGACACGGCAAAAAGGGGGTTACCCACCTTGAAACCTTTGATGTTACGACACAGTCACTAGTGGGTCATCCACCTGGGACACTCTGATTTTATGACATGGTCATAAGGGGGGTCACCCTCCTTGAACCACTCCAGTGTTATGACATGGCTACTTGGGGGTTACCCACCTGGAACCGGCTGATGTTCTGACATGGCCACTAGGGGGTCACCAACCTGAAGCCCTCCAGTGTTATGACATGACCACCAGGTGATCGTCAATCTTTAACATGGCCCCTAGGAGGTCACCCCCCCCCCCATGAACTTTCCAATGTTATGACATGACTGCTAAGGTGTCATTCACCGAACCCTCTGATATTATGACATGGCCACTAGGGGGTCACCAGCTTGAAGCCGTCCAGTGTTATGACATGACCACCAGGTGATTATCTATCTCAAACACTGCCACTAGGGGGTCACCCACCTGGAATCGTACAATGTTATGACGTTGGCACTAGGGAGTGACCCACCCGGAACCCTTCGATGTTATGACATGGCCACTAGGATGTCACCCACCTGGAAACCTCAGATGTTACAACATGGTCACTAGTGGGTCACCCACCTGGAACACGCTGATTTTATGACATGTTCACAAGGGGGTCACCCTCCTGGAATACTCTAATGTTATGGCATGGCTACTTGGAGGTCACCCACCTGGAAACTCGCCAATGTTATAATATGGCCACTAGGGGGTCACCCACCTGGAACCGGCTGATGTTCTAACATCTGGAGCCCTTTATTTTTATGACATGACTACCGGGGGGTCACTCACTTAGATCCCTCTGATGTAATGACTACTAGAAGGAGGTCCCCAATCTGGAACCCTCTGATGTTATGATCTGGCCACTAGGGGGTCACCCACCTAGAACATGCCGTTGTGCTGGCCAGCCCCATAGCTAAAAGTGGCTTCTTGGGAACACTGTACCTTCTTTGAGGTGTTATCAACCCCACCCACGCAGCTTGGGAAAGGGTTTATAAACCTCCACGCTGAGACAGCACCCACCTGTAACCCAGCGATGTTACAAGATGGCCACTAGGGGGTCACCCACCTGGAAACCTTCAATGTTATGACGTGGCCACCCGGGGTCACCCAGATGATACCCTCTGATATTATGACACGACCACTAGGTGGTCACTCTCCTGGAACCATTCCATGCTATGACATGGCCACTAGTGGATCACCCACACGGCAATTCGGCATCAGTGGAAATCAGTAGGATTGCAGGCATGCTGTGGCTCAATCAACGGTCAGGTTGCATCCTCCATAGATCCTTTAACAAGGTTCCGTAAGGCAAAGTTCTGTTTTTTATTTAGTCCTTCAAACAAGGAGACATAAAAGTGACAACACTGGGCTAATACTATCACATGATGCCATACTAACTTACCTGCACTTATACAAGAGATGATCTTAGGTGTATTAGTAATCATATCATAGGAAATCAGAACATATTCCAGTAGCTGGACATCACACATAGTTACATAGTTAGCTAGGCCGAAAAAAGACACAAGTCCATCCAGTTCAACCACACGGTGCTTGAATGAATGTATATCCGTGTCCTGCTTAGACATTGGATTGCTCACTGCAAATCATATACTTCTTAGTACAATATACAGGTCTAGGGTGACATTGGGGTGTAAATGAAGGAAGTAATAATATACTGTGCGTAAAGTCAGTCCATATCTGGTTAATTCCTGTAGCAAGTATTAATAATGCAGGAGAGTCCTCACTAATGATGCTCCAAAACTCCTACCATGTGTTCTTATGTCTCTCCCAAAACAGGCCGTCCCCAAGCCGGTCCTTAGCACCGGGACCTGAGCCCAGCCTCAAGATGGAGAAGGATCGGAGTCACGTGACTGAGCAAATAATTAAGCTCACCCTGAAGATACTCTACCTGCTGACCGGAGAGGTGAGGAGGATTCTGGGAGGTCACATGACATCACTCTTATCTCTATTAATAAAACACAGACCTGACCGGAGAGGTGAGGAGGATTCTGGGAGGTCACATGACATCACTCTTATCTCTATCAATAAAACACAGAGCTGACCGGAGAGGTGAGGAGGATTCTGGGAGGTCACATGACATCACTCTTATCTCTATTAATAAAACACAGACCTGACCGGAGAGGTGAGGAGGATTCTGGGAAGTCACATGACATCACTCTTATCTCTATTAATAAAACACAGACCTGACCGGAGAGGTGAGGAGGATTCTGGGAGGTCACATGACATCACTCTTATCTCTATTAATAAAACACAAACCTGACCTGAGAGGTGAGGAGGATTCTGGGAGGTCACATGACATCACACTTATCTCTATTAACCACTTGACCACTGGGCACTTAAACCCCCTTAATAACCAGACCAATTTTCAGATTTCGGTGCTCTCACATTTTGAATGACAATTACTCAGTCATGCAACACTGTACCTATTTGACATTTCTGTCCTTTTTTTTCCCACAAATAGAGCTTTCTTTTGGTGGTATTTAACCACTTCCCGACAGGCACACGACGATGTACGTCGGCAGAATGGCACGGACAGGCAAAAGGGTGTACAGGTACGTCCCTTTAAGATTGCCGCCGTGCCATGGCAGACTCGATCGCCGCGGGGATACCCGCGACCGTCTCACGGGAAGGCTGAACGGGGAGATGCGGAAATAAACAGCATCTCCCCGTTCTGCCTAGCAACTAGTGACACTGATCTCTGCTCCCTGTGATTGGAGCAGAGATCAGTGTTCACTAAATCACAGCCACGCCCCCCCCACAGTTAGTAACACGCCCCTAGGAACACTTAACCCCTACACTGCCACCTAGTGGTTAACCCTTTCACTGCCAGTGTCATTTACACAGTAATCAGTGCATTTAAATAGCACTGATTGCTGTATAAATGACAATGGTCCCAAAAATGTCCGATGTGTCCGCCATAATGTCGCAGTCACAATAAAAATCGCTGATGGCCGCCATTACTAGTAAAAAAAAATTATTAATAAGAATGCTATAAATCTATCCTCTATTTTGTAGACGCTATAACTTTTGTGCAAACGAATCAATATACGCTTATTGCGATTTTTTTTTTTTTTTTTTTTTTACCAAAAATATGTAGAAGAATACCTATCGGCCTAAACTGAGGAAAAAAAAAATTTTTATATATATTTTTTTGGGGGATATTTAGTATAGCAAAAAGTAAAAAATATTGTTTTTTTTTTTAAACTTGTCGCTCTTCTTTTGTTTGTAGCGCAAAAAATAAAAACTGCAGAGGTGATCAAATGCCACCAAAAGAAAGCTCTATTTGTGGGGACAAAATGATAACAATTTCATCTGGGTACAGTGTAGCATGACGGCGCAATTGTCATTTAAATTGTGACAGCTCTGAAAGCTGAAAAATGGCTTGGTCAGGAAGGGGGTGAAAATGCCCTGTACTGAGGTGGTTAAGAACATCCCTCTTATCTCTATTAATAAAACACAGACCTGACCGGAGAGGTGAGGAGGATTCTGGGAGGTCACATGACATCACTCTTATCTCTATTAATAAAACACAGACCTGACCGGAGAGGTGAGGAGGATTCTGGGAGGTCACATGACATCACTCTTATCTCTATTAATAAAACACAGACCTGACCGGAGAGGTGAGGAGAATTCTGGGAGGTCACATGACATCACTCTTATCTCTATTAATAAAACACAGACCTGACCGGAGAGGTGAGGAGGATTCTGGGAGGTCACATGACATCACTCTTATCTCTATTAATAAAACACAGACCTGACCGGAGAGGTGAGGGGGATTCTGGGAGGTCACATGACATCACTCTTATCTCTATTAATAAAACACAGACCTGACCGGAGAGGTGAGGAGGATTCTGGGAGGTCACATGACATCACTCTTATCTCTATTAATAAAACACAGACCTGACCGGAGAGGTGAGGAGGATTCTGGGAGGTCACATGACATCACTCTTATCTCTATTAATAAAACACAGACCTGACCGGAGAGGTGAGGAGGATTCTGGGAGGTCACATGACATCACTCTTATCTCTATTAATAAAACACAGACCTGACCGGAGAGGTGAGGAGGATTCTGGGAGGTCACATGACATCACTCTTATCTCTATTAATAAGACACAGACCTGACCGGAGAGGTGAGATCTTGACTTGTTGGAAGTAAATTTCATAATGTTCTTCATTATATAGGTTTATGTACCTGATACAAACTCCAGTGATTGTGTGACACCCAGGAGCCACCACCTTGCCTCAGGTGGATGGAGGGAGATCCAGAGCTCCACCAAGGACCCTCCTCCTCCCTCTGTGATGACTGAGAAAAACAATGTCAAGATCCTAGAAGTCACCCAGAAGATCATTGAGCTGCTGACAGGAGAGGTGAGCGGTGCCGGGAATTCTGGGACATTATCCAGTAACAGACAAGGGATGTGTCTGGATGGTGACTGTATCATTGTGTGTGTCAGGTTCCTATAAGGTGTCAGGATGTCACTGTCTATTTCTCCATGGAGGAGTGGGAGTATATAGAAGGACACAAGGATCTCTACAAGGACGTCATGATGGAGAATCAGCCGCCCCTCATATCACCGGGTAAGAGGAGACTTTATTGTAAAGGAGAGAGCAGTACGGAGGCTCCACCTAGATCCCCCATCATCTGATAAACACATAGAAACAATGTATTCAGTCAGTGTGTGTGTTTCCTACAGATGGAACCAGTAATGGGAACCCACCAGAGAGAAGTCCTCTGTATTCCCGGGACTCCACACGGGAGGAAATCATTATCCCTGAGGATTCTGCTGAAGAACTCCACCAGCCCTTTCACAAAACAGTTTCTGAGGTATATCATACAATGAGGGGAATTTACTAATGCGGCGTACGCACGGTCGGAATTTCCGATGGAAACAGTCCGATAGGAGCTTTTCATCGGATTTTCTGACCGTGTGTATGGTCAACGGTCTTTTTCTGTCGGAATTTCCGACGGACTTTGAATTGAGAACCTGTTCTTAATTTTTCCGACGGAAAACCTTTCTATCGGATTTTCCGATCGTGTGTATGCAATTCCGACACGCAAAATTCCGACGCATGCTCGGAAACAATTCGACGCATGCTCGGACGCATTAAACTTCCCTTTTATAGTGCTGTCGAACGTGTGTTATGCCGCTGTGTTATTGACCGTCGGAATTTGGTGTGATCGTGTGTAGGCAACACAGCTTGAGCGGAATTCCGTTGGAAAAACCGTCAGAGTTTTTTCTGACGAGAATTCCGATCGTGTGTACGCGGCATTAGACTAGAGCAGCTTTCATTTTCAAAGCTTGTGATTGTAAAGGCAGAAGCTTTTTTTTACCTTAATCAGGGATGTTCAGTCCCCCTCCCACCACATTCCGTGGGCTATCTCCTCCCACCGGGACACCTGATCGACCAGCCAGCGATTTCCGCCGGTTGATCACAGAGGCAGACAATCCCCGGAACCTCTCTGCCCGCCTCTGTGATATACAGCGCCTTGAAAAAGTATTCATACTTCTTGAAATTTTCCACATTTTGTCATGTTACGACTAAAAACGTAAATGTATTTTATTGTGATTTTATGTGATAGACCAAAACAAAGCTGCTCATAATTGTGAAGTGGAAGGAAAATGATAAATGGTTCTCAGCATTTTTTACAAATAAATATGTGAAAAGTGTGGGGGGGGGGGGGGCATTTGTATTCAGCTCCCTTTACTCTGATACCCCTAACTAAAATTTAGTGGATCCAATTGCCTTCAGAAGTCACCTAATTAGTAAATAGAGTCCACTTGTGTGTAATTTAATCTCAGTATAAATATAGCTGTTCTGTGCAGCCCTCAGAGGTTTGTTAGAGAACCTTAGTGAAGAAACAGCATCATGAAGGCCAAGGGACACACCAGACAGGTCAGGGATAAAGTTGTGGAGACGTTTATGGCTGGGTTCACACTTATGCGAATTGGATGTGGGTTTTCCCTGCATACAATTTGCTTGACAGGAGAATGTGACCGGCTCTCAATGGAGCTGGTTCACACAGCTCCGGGGCGGCTGTGGTCTGAATTGTAGCGTCTTGTGTTGCGTTTCAGGTGCAAATACAGGTGAAAATTCGGACCTGAAACGGTGAACAGGAATGCATCAGACCCCCTACTGTGAGTCGTGGCCGCAGCTAGTGTGAACCTGGCCTTAAGCAGGGTTAGGTTATAAAAAAATATCCCAAGCTTTGAACATCTCACGGAGCTCTGTTCAATCCATCATCCGAAAATGGAAAGAGTATGTCACAACTGCAAACCTACCAAGACATGGCCGTCCACCTAAACTGACAGGCCGGGCAAGGAGAACATTCATCAGAGAAGCAGCCAAGAGGCCCATGGTAACTCTGGAGGAGCTGCAGAGATCCACAGCTCAGGTGGGAGAATCTGTCCACAGGACAACTATTAGTCGTGCTCTCCACAAATCTGCCCTTTATGGAAGAGTGACAAGAAGAAAGACATTGTTGAAAGAAAGCCATAAGAAGTCCAGTTTGCAGTTTGTGAGAAGCCATGTGGGGGACACAGCAAACATGTGGAAGAAGGTGCTCTGGTCAGAGGAGACCAAAATTCAACTTTTTGGCCTAAAAGCAAAACGCTATGTGTGGGGGAAAACTAACACTGCACATCACCCTGAACACACCATCCCCACTGTGAAACATGGTGGTGGCATCATCATGTTGTAGGGATACTTTTCTTTAGCAGGGACAGGGAAGCTGGTCAGAGTTGATAGGAACTTGGAAGATGGATGGAGCCAAATACAGGGTAATCTTTAGAAGAAAACCTGTTAGAGTCTGCAAAAGACTTGAGACTGGGGCGGAGGTTCACCTTCCAGCAGGACAACGACCCTAAACATACAGCCAGAGCTACAATGGAATGGTTTAGATCAAAGCATATTCATGTGTTAGAATGGCCCAGTCACAGTCCAGACCTAAATCCAATTGAGAATCTGTGGCAAGACTTGAAAACTGCTGTTCACAGAAGCTCTCCTTCCAATCTGACAGAGCTTGAGATATTTTACAAAGAAGAAGAATGGGCACACAATGTCCTCTCTAGATGTGCAAAGCTGGTAGAGACATCCCCAAAAGGACTTGCAGCTGTAATTGCAGTGAAAGGGGGTTCTACAAAGTATTGACTCCTGGGGGCGCTATACAAATGCCCCCCACACTTTTCACATATTTATTTGTAATACATTTTGGAAACCATTTATCATTTTCCTTCCACTTCACAATCATGTGGCACTTTGTGTTGGTCTATCACATAAAATCCCAATAAAATAAATTTTACATTTTTGGTTGTAACATGACAAAATGTGTAAAATTTCAAGGGGTGTGAATACTTTTTCACTAATCGCTGCCATTACTAGTAAAAAAAAAAAAAATAATAATAAAAATGCCATAAATCTATACACCTATTTTGTAGACGCTATAACTTTTGCGCAAATCAATATACGCTTATTGGTGTTTTTTTTTTTTACCAAAAATATGTAGCGTATTGGCATAAATTGATGAAGAAATTCGATTTTTTACATTTTTTTATTGGGTATGTTTTATAGCAGAAAATAAAAAATATAGTTTTTTTTTTTCTAAATTTACAGTCTTTTTTTGTTTATATTGCAAAAAAATAAAATCGCAGAGGTGATCAAATACCACCAAAAGAAATCTCTATTTGTGGGGAAAAAAAAAAACATCCAATCTTATTTGGGTACAGCGTTGCACGACCGCACAATTGTCAGCTAAAGCAATGCAGTGCCGAATTGCAAAAAAAATGGCCTGGTCATTAAGGGGGTAAAACCTTCTGGGGCTGAAGTGGTTAAAGCACCCTCGTCGTCGGGCTTACCTGACGGATCAGTAATACCAAAAACCGATCTGGCACGGGCGGCAGCTAGGCATAGAAATGAGTGAAGGAAAAATGGCCTCCGCTCATCTCTATGCCCTAGGAGGACCGGAGCGAGGTCATCATGTTACCTCCGGTTCCAGCCAATGTAAACGAGGCCATTTTTTTTTTTTAACGCAAAGATCAAAAAAAAAATATATATATATATTTTTTGATCTTTTGCTTTTAAGGGTAGAAGAGACATTTGGGGTCTTTTAGACCCCAGATCTCTCCATAAAGAGGAGCTGTCATGCTGTATGGTTAACGCAAGGGATGTTTACATTCTTTTTTTTTTAAAGGGACAGTGTAACATTTTTAAAAAGTAATAAAATCAACAAAAAGAAAAAAAATATATTTTAAGGTGCCCCCGTCCCCACGCACAGTAGTGAACGCATACGTAGGTCACGCCCACATATGTAAACGGTGTTCGCCCCACACACATGAAGTATGGCCGCGAACGTCAGAGCGAGAGCAATAGTTCTAGCCCTAGACTGTAAGTGGTATCCAAAAATGTAAAGCGTCACCTATGGAGATTTTTTTGTACCATAGTTTGGCGCCATTCCACGAGTGCAATTTTAAAGCGCCACATGTTAGGTATGTATTTACTTGGCGTAACATCATCTTTCACATTTTACAAAAAAATTGGGGGTATATATTATTATTTATTTTTTTCATTTATTAACGTGTATTCTTTCCTCCTTTCTTTTGGAAAAACCGCTGCGCAAAAACCGCGTGGCATAAAAATTGCACCGGTCGCCCTATTATTCTTTAGGGTCTCTACTAAAAAAAAAAAAAAAAAAATACATAATGTTTGGGGGTTCTAAGTCATTTTCTATTAAAAAAAATACAAAAAGTGCCAGAAAAAAGCCTGGCCCTTAAACCACTTCCTGCCCGGCCTATAGCAGATTGACGGCCGGGCGGTGGTTCTGTTATCCTGACTGGGCGTCATATGACGTCCAGCAGGATAACATGCTGGCGCGCGCCCGCGGCGATCGGAGGTACTGTGTGTCAGTCTCCGATCGTGGTATGGAGCCTCTGACACAGGTTTTTTTTACCACGTGATCAGCTGTGACCAATCACAGCTGATCATCGCCTGACCCGGGAAGTGACCCGGCTTTCCTCGGTTCACACTGACAGGAAGAGCTGATCTGCGTCTCTCCCTGTCAGAGGGGGGGTTTGCGCTAATAATCAGCACATTGATTATCAGCACAGCCCCCATCAGATGTGCCCATCAGCTGCCAGTCAGTGCTTCATCAGGGACGCCGGTCAGTGCCCACCACAGTGCCAATCGGTGCCCAGCAGTAACACCTATCAGCACCTCATCATCAGTGCTGCCCATCAGTGCCATCTATTAGTGTCCATCAGTGCCACCTGTCTGTGCCGCCTATCAGTGCCCATCAATGCCACCAATCAGTGCTGCATAGCAGTTCCCATCAATTCTACATATCGGTGCCTCCTCATCAGTGCCACCTTATCAGTGCCCGTCAGTGCTGCATATCAGTGCCTATCAATTCTACATATCGGTGCCTCCTCATCAGTGCCACCTTATCAGTGCCCGTCAGTGCTGCATATCAGTGCCTATCAATTCTACATATCGGTGCCTCCTCATCAGTGCCACCTTATCAGTGCCAACTCATAAGTGCCCATCAGTGCCACCTCATCAGTGCCTGTCCGTGAAGGAGAAAACAAAATGTTATGACAGAAACTAAGAAAAACTTTTTTTATTTTTATTTTTATTTCTGTCATTTTTTAGTTTGTTTAGCAAACAATAAAAACCCCAGAGGTGATCAAATACCACCAAAAGAAAGCTTTATTTGTGTAAAAAAAAAAGATAAAAATGTCATTAGGGTACAGCGCTGCATGACCGCACAATTGTCATTTATATTGCGACAGCGCTGAAAGCTGGAAATTGTCCTGCGCAGGAAGGGGGGAAAGTTCCCGGTATTGAAGTCTGCTTTGTTGTCGAGTGTTGATGAGTGTTGGTGCCGCCAGTCCTCCTGTTGTAGCCTCATTTCCTCTGCTGGAATGACAACGCCGTCCTATATGAATTGTGACATCATCATGCGATGATATTTCAGTTCCAAATTAACTGACACTTTATTTTTTGTCCCGTCTTTAGAATGAACATTCGGATATTTGGACGATTGACTCCGATCCGGGAATGGAGGAGGACGACTCAGAAAGTAACCTGCAGGACAAAGAGGAGGAAATGGCAAATTATATCAGCACAGGTGAGTAGGAGATCCTAGTACACACGATCAGAAGATCGGACGCAGAATACCACTTTCGGAGCGATCGTACGATAATCTGATTATTCATACAGAGATTTTGAGAGCCAATCAGAACAGTTCATCCAAAAATATTGGAAAGGGACAAACACTACATTTTTTTTTTGTCGTACAATACCAGAACAAACGATTTTTCTATGAATCAGTGCAGTATTCGTCCAAAAAAAATCGTAAGAGCATGACCGCGCATGCTCGGAAATGAAAGAACACTGCAGTGAAATACAACACGACATCACGAGAATTTCTGTAACTTCTTAATTTTTGATATGAGACTAGCATGCAGAAGAACCAGACAATCATTTGCCTGATATTCTCATCGTGTGTACCAGGCTTTAACCACTTGCCCTCCAGAAGATTTACCCCCCCCCCCCTTCATGACCAAGCCATTTTTTGCGATTTGGCACTGCGTTACTTTAACTGACAATTGCGTGGTTTTCTTCTTTTTTTTTTTAGGTTTTTAGGTTTTTATTGGATAGGTTTTATATCAGTAAGTAGAAAATTTATCGTGTTTTTTTTTTTTTTTTTTTTTAATTAACAGTCTTTTTTCATTTATATAATAAAAAACCGCAGCGGTGATCAAATACCACCAAAAGAAAGCTCGAATTGTGGGGAAAAAAAGGACGTAAATTTAACCTCCTTAAGGACCGGAAGGTTTTACCCCCTTAATGAACAGGGCATTTTTTGAGATATGGCACTGCGTTACTTTAACTGAAAATTGCGTGTTTTTAAAAAAAAAATGTTTTAATGTTTGTATTGGATATGTTTTATATCAGAAAGTAGAAAATTATCTTTTTTTTTTTTATTAACCACTTGTAGACCGCCGTATGTACAATTATATCAGCAGAATGGCACGGCTGGGGAAATGGACTCGATGTCCGCGGGGATATTCACGATCGTCTCACGGAGAGGAAGAACTGGGAAATGCTGATGTAAACAAGCATCTCCCCCGTTCTGCCTAGTGACACTGTCACTGATCATAGCTCCCTGTGATCGGGAGCCATGATCAGTGATGTGTCACACATAGCCCCTCCCCTAACAGTTAGAATCACTCCCTAGGACACACTTAACCCCTTCCTAGCCCCCTAGTGGTTAACCCCTACGCTGCCAGTGTAATTTTTTACAGTAATCAGTGCAGTTTTATAGCATTGATTGCTGTAAAAATGACAATGGTCCCAAAAAATGTGTCAAAATTGTCCGATGTGTCCGCCATAATGTCGCAGTCACGATAAAAATCGCTGATCGCCGCCATTACTAATAAAAAAAAAAATATTAATAAAAATGCCATTAAACTATCCCCTATTTTGTAGACGCTATAACTTTTCAGTAAACGCTTATTGCGATTTTTATTTTTTATTTACCAAAAATATGTAGAAGAATATGTATTGGTCTAAACTGAGGAAAAAAAAAATTTATATATTTTTTGGGGGGATATTTATTATAGCAAAAAGTAAAAAATAATGCGCTTTTTTCAAAATTGTTGCTCTATTTTTGTTTATAGCGCAAAAAAAAAAAAAAAAAAAACGCAGAGGTGATCAAATACCACCAAAAGAAAGCTCTATTTGTGGGGAAAAAAAGACGTCAATTTTGTTTGGGAGCCACGTCCCACGACCGCGCAATTGTCAGTTAAAGTGACGCAGTGCCGAATCGCAAAAAGTGCTCTGTTCTTTGGCCAGCCAAATGGTCTGGGGCTTAAGTGGTTAACGGTCTTTTTTTCATTTATATAATAAAAAAAATGCAGCGGTGATCAAATACCACCAAAAGAAAGCTCAATTTGTGGGAAAAAAAAGACGTAAATTTAACCTCTTAAGGACCGAAAAGTTGTACCTCCTTAATGGCCATTTTTTGCGATACGGCACTGCGTTACTTTAACTGTCAATTGTTTTTTTTTTTTATTTTATGTTTTTATTGGATATGTTTTATATCAGAAAGTAGAAAATGATCGTGTTTTTATTTTTTTTTTATTTTTTTTAATTAACACTCTCTTTTCATTTATATAATAAAAAAAAAAATTAAAAAAAATGCAGTGGTGATCAAATACCACCAAAAGAAAGCTCGATATATGTGGGGGGGGGGGGGGGAGGGACATCGATTTGACCACTTAAAGACTCTGGTCTTTAAGTGGTCAAATTGATGTCCTTTTTTTCCCCCACAATTGATCACTGCTGCATTTTTTTTATTTTTACCCCCTTGATGACCAGACTATTTTTTGCGTTACTTTAAGTGACAATTGCGCAGTCGTGCGACGCTATACCCAAATAAAGTTGATGTCCTTTTTTCCACAAATAGAGCTTTCTTTTAGTGGTATTTGATCACCTCTGCGTTTTTTTTTTATTTCTATAAAAAAAAAAAAAAAAAAGTGATAATTAAAAAAAAACATTTCTTACCTTCTGCTGTAAAACATATCCAATAAAAAATTTTTTAAAAATCAAATTTCTTTTTTAGGCCAATATGTATTCTGCTACATATTTTTTGAAAAAAAAAACTAAAAAAGAAACCCAATAAGTGTATATTGATTGGTTTGCGCAAAACTTAATGCGTCTACAAACTTTGGGATATATACTGTATTTTTATTTTTTTTTAATACTAGTAATGATGCTGATCAGCAACTTATAGCGGGGCTGCGATATTTCGGTGCACAATCGGACACTAACTGACGCTTTTGACACTTTGTGGGGACCAGTGACAGTAATACAGTGATCAGTGCTAAAAAAAAATATGCACTGTCACTGTACTAATGACACTGGCTGGGAAAAGGGGGTTAAACATCTAGGGCAGTGATGGCGACCTTGGCACCCCAGATGTTTTGTAACTACATTTCCCACTCTGCAGTGTAGTTGAGCATCATGGGAAATGTGGTTCCAAAACATCTGGGGGGCCAAGGTTCGCCAACACTGATCTAGGGCAATCAAAGGGTTAACTGTGTGCCTAGCCAGTGTTTTTGTGTTTACTATGCATGCTGTTTTTACTAAGGTGTGTGCTGGATTTTATACCCTGTTTCGCAGGGAAACAACACCCAGCACATCCCCAGTGACAGTACAGAGCTCTGCATTGTTTACATATGCAAAGCTTCATCCTGTGTCCCTCCTCGCCGATCAGTGGGTGTCGGCGAATGTCCCTTGCCGGCACCCCATGATCGGCTTGTGCTGTGACAAATCCAGGGGTTTTGTGACATGTATGTGCTGCTTTTACTAGCGTCAGAGATGGATTTTATAAGAATGCAGGAACGCAGGACCAATGCCCCCCCCCCCCAAACCCCCAACCCCCCCCCCCCCCCCCCCCACCCACGTCAGAACGGAGATCTGCCTTGTTTACATAGGCAGATCCCAGTTCTGTGTGTTTTACCGAAGATCAGTGGGTGCCGGAGGGCATCAAGTGCCCAGGACCCGCAGATCAGCTTCAGCTGTGACTAACCACAGGAGAAGTTATCCCGCAGGCGCCCTCTGCTGGCGGAAGTGCGGTATCACGTATATATATAAGTGATCCTGCACAGAGCCGTCGCCCTGTAGAAGTAAAACTGCTATAGGGCGACCAGCAAGTGGTTAAAGAGGACCCGTGTAGCTGATGCCTGACGTTTGCTGGCTCCTCCCATATTGGGGTTCTATAAGGATTCTAAAACAATGTTTTTATGTACCGTATATACTCGAGTATAAGCCGAGTTTTTCAGCACATTTTTTGTGCTGAAAGTGCCCCCCTTGGCTTATACTTGAGTCAAGCACTTTTCTGTAGCAGATTGACATTTTTCCGACCCGCCTTTGGGGCCCCGTATCTCAGGGCCACTTGTGCTAGGAACCCCAAATCACTAAAACATATCCAAATTTGGGGTTCCTAGCACCAAGTGGCCCCGAGATACGGGCCCCAAAGTCAGTCAACTGTGTCCATCTGCAGCAATGTCATTTCGGGACCCTTTGGGTCCAGAGACCCCACATTTTGGCTGCAGATAGGGGGCATCTAGGAACCCTTAACTACCAAGTTCGGGGGGGGACCTATGGCTGCAAATGGGCACAGTGAGGCTGCAAATGGGCACAGTGAGGCAAATGGGCATTGTTGACCCTCTTTTCCACTTACAGTAGCTGCGCATTTCTCACCCTAGGCTCATACTCGAGTCAATACGTTTTCCCAGTTGTTTGTGGTAAAATTAGGTGCCTCGGCTTATATTCGAGTATATACGGTACGTGTAATCCTATTTATTTATTTTTTTGTTTTGTTTTTTTCCAGATGATTCGAGTGTTGCCAGTACCCCAGACAGATGTGCCGACCCCGACCCCATTTACCCCCAAGAGTATTCACCAAATGAGACGCCTTACAAAAGACGTAAAAAGGTGCCGTATTGGTTGGTAACATGGAAGATGGAGGGGTGGCTTAAAGTGTATCTCCAGCCAAAACTTTTTTTAAGTTTTTAGATGGGGTGTGGAAGGTTTAGGCCTCATTCACACCACGGTGCAAGGGCTCTAAGAAGACACATTTCCTCCATTGACCTGCTCACACCACAACATTGGTATCACATTCAGATTTTTATTTTCTGTGCAGGAATCTGCAATGTGTGGGCAGTTTTCTGCGTGGAAAAAAAAAAAAAACACAATGTGACATCAACAATGCAGTGTGAACAAGGCACAGAAAAGAAGCAGGTGTGAAAACCAATGTCAATGTGCACAAAAACCCAAAAGGGTAAGAAGATATAAATATTGTCTTTGCGTTGCAGTAAAAAAGGTATAAAAACAAAAAGTTTGGTATACCAAACTTTACCACCTCCAGTCCTCGCTATAGCCGAATGACGGCTACAGCGCGGGCCTTAATTGCCGGGAGACCTTCATATGACGTCCTCCCGTGTGATCACTGAGTCTATGAGACTCGGCTGATCACAGATAGGAGTAAGGGGCCGGCCCCGGCCCCTTACCATGTGATCAGCTGACAGCTGATCACGTGATGTAAACAGAAGATCGGTAATCACTGGTTTCTGTCGGAGGGACATCGGTCACTCACACAGAGAACCACGGCTTCCTTATCTGTGCCCACCAGTGCCAACTATCAGTACCCACCAGTGCCACCTACCTTTACCCAACAGTGCCACCTATTAATGCCCACCAGTGCTGCCAATTAATGCCCATTAGTGCCTTATCATCAGTGCTGGCTATCAGTGATCAGCGATACTATTGGCCCATAGGAGCCCGCAACCTGCCACCCGTAGGAGCCCACAACCCACCCATAGGAGCCCGCAAACCGCTGCTCGTAGTAGCCCGCAACCCGCCCATAGGAGCCCCGCCACTGCCCGCCATCCTTAGGAGCCCGAAACCTTCCGCCTGTAGGAGCCCGCAACCCGCCACCCATAGAAACCCGAAACCTTCCGCCCGTAGGAGCCCGCAACCCGCCCATAGGAGCCCGGCTGCTGCCCGCCACCCTTAGGAGCCCAAAACCTTCCGCCCGTAGGAGCCCGCAACCCGCCCATAGGAGCCCGCAAACCGCTGCTCGTAGTAGCCCGCAACCCGCCCATAGGAGCCCCGCCACTGCCCGCCATCCTTAGGAGCCCGAAACCTTCTGCCCGTAGGAGCCCGCAACCCGCCACCCTTAGGAGCCCGAAACCTTCCGCCCGTAGGAGCCCGAAACCTTCCGCCCCAAACCTTCCGCCCGTAGGAGCCCGCAACCCGCCACCCTTAGGAGCCCGAAACCTTCCGCCCGTAGGAGCCCGCAACCCGCCCATAGGAGCCCGGCTGCTGCCCGCCACCCTTAGGAGCCCAAAACCTTCCGCCCGTAGGAGCCCACAACCCACCCATAGGAGCCCGCAAACCGCTGCTCGTAGTAGCCCGCAACCTGCCCATAGGAGCCCCGCCACTGCCCGCCATCCTTAGGAGCCCGAAACCTTCCGCCCGTAGGAGCCCGCAACCCGCCACCCTTAGGAGCCCGAAACCTTCCGCCCGTAGGAGCCCGCAACCCGCCCATAGGAGCCCAGCTGCTGCCCGCCACCCTTAGGAGCCCAAAACCTTCCGCCCGTAGGAGCCCGCAACCCGCCCATAGGAGCCCGGCCACTGCCTGCCACCCTTAGGAGCCCGAAACCTTCCGCCCGTAGGAGCCCGCAACCTGCCACCCTTATGAGCCCTAAACCTTCCGCATGTAGGAGCCCGCAACCTGCCACCCTTAGGAGCCCGAAACCTTCCGCCCATAGAAGCCCGCAGCCTGCCACCCATAGGAGCCTGCAACCCGTCGCTCGTAGTAGCCTAGCCACTGCCTGTAGGAGCCCGCCCGCCTGCAACCGATGGGGTATGCACCGACCGACCAACGGGGGGGGGTGTTTGCCGCCGGGTGAGTCCTGTTTTTTTAGTGGTTTCAAATGTTTCCGAACTATAATATATATTTTGTAGTCCTTGACAATGTATTCATTTTGTGTGTCACATCTAGGAGGAAAATCTGAACATTGTGGTGATTGACATTGAAGACGAGGACGAAGAGGCTGACAGGCTTTGTAAGGAGGAGGAAATTCCTACAGAGATCAGTCCAGGTGAGGAATGAGCACTAAATCCAGGAAAACAGTCCCAGATCCTCCTTGTTCAGTCACTAAAACAAAATCTCCTCTGCTCCCTCTATCAGTGAGTGCAGTGGCGGCTGGTGGTTTTTTGTTTGAGGTTTGGGGGGGAGGGGGGGGGGCGGAAAACACCTGCAATGTTTGCATTACAGCAATGGACAATTTTGACAAAATCTACATTTTTTATTTTTTTTTCCCTCCACAGATTTTGGGCATGGGGCCCATCCTTTAGACTTATACCGCTGTCCCCCCTTCCCATCCAATTACCAGCTGAAACACAGCGACTTTTACCAAAGCTTCCATGCTCCCAGCAACTTAAACTCCAGCGTCCACCTGTACACCCCCAACCTCAGCCTCAACCCGTACGGAAAATACCTACGAGACGTGGACCCAGGGGCCAACGTGCCGGCGAGAGCCGCCATCAAGCAGCATGTGTGCAACGAGTGCGGCAAGTGCTTCGCACACAACAGCGACCTCCTGATCCACAAGCGGCTGCACCGCGGCAAGGTGCCGTTCGTCTGCTCCGTCTGCGGCAAGTTCTTCAGCAGCAACTCCTACCTCATGGTGCACCTGAGGCTCCACGCCGGCGAGAAGCCCTTCAGCTGCACGGAGTGCGGCAAAAGCTTCAAGAGCAACTCCCACCTGGTGACGCACATGCGAATCCACCGCGGCGAGAAGCCCTTCGTCTGCGCCGAGTGCGGCAAGAGCTTCAACGACAAGTCGAACTTCGGCCGCCACCAGCGCATACACACCGGCGAGAAGCCGTACACCTGCGACCAGTGCGGCCGAGGCTTCAACCGCAAAGCCAACCTCTTGATCCACGAGCGCACACACACGGGAGAGAAGCCATACTGCTGCGCCGAGTGCGGCAAGCGCTACACCAGCAAGGCCGAGCTGGTCCGCCACCGGCTCTTCCATTCCAGCAGTAAGCAGTTCTCCTGCCCGGAGTGCCCAGAAAAGTTTGCGGACAAGTCGAGCCTCCTCGTTCACCAAATGGCTCACCAGGGGGAGAGGCCTTACACCTGTCGCGAGTGCGGCAAGTGCTTCGCCAACAACTCGCAGCTGGTGACGCACGAGCGCATCCACAAGGGAGAAAAGCCCTTCGAGTGTCAGGAGTGCGGGAGGAGTTTCAATGACAAGTCCAACTTCATCCGCCACAAGAGGATCCACACGGGGGAGAAGCCATATGCGTGCTTTCAGTGCGGCAAAGGGTTCAACCGCAAGGCCAACCTCCTCCTGCACCACCGGACTCACACGGGAGAGAAGCCATTTAGTTGCATGCAGTGTGGGAAGTGCTTTAGCAGTAACTCCGGCCTAGTCGCCCATCAGAGACTTCACACGGGCTAATTAGACCATGAACATGAGCACATCCTTGCAATGCCAGGAGCAAGCAAGGAGCCGTGACAGGACCCGAAATTGTCTTTTTTCTTTTTTTTTTACAATCTTTTATATACTGCAATGTATCAAATGTGCACTGTAAAAGAAACAAACACAGAACGAATGGGCTGCATGTCACCTGAGACAATGGTGTTCCTAACCTTTCATACAAGCGGCTCTAGTAGTATGCGGAGGCCTTTGGAAGGGCCATTTTTTTGTATTTATTTTTTTATGCACTGCATGGTTTTCACAGTAGGAGAAGCAAACGCAGAATTATCATTCAGCACTTAAGCCGATAGTAAAGCATTCCCCTTTATCCCACGCATGATTGGCTCTAGAAGGATAGCCTTTATTAGCATGCCAGAAGAGGATTAGAAGCCTTGGCAAGCTCCAGAATTGTTTTTGTCTGTTCTATACTTTAACATACTCATCTCCAATGCTGTAGAACCAAACACAGAATGAACAGGCAGCAGATTGCCAGAGACCAGACTGATGCTCACCTCACTACACTCCATTGCCTGTAGGGAATTCACAGGATCTTTGAAGGGTTCAGAATTTTGTTTAAGGCTTATAGAACAGTTTTACTGAAATACACTACACACAAACATGTTTGCTGCTTATCCTTCCATTGGGAAGTACACGGGAAGAAGCGCATAATCATACAGTTCATTTTTCTTACAAGATTTTAGAATGACTTTTGGCGTTTTGCACTGTACAAGTGCCAAACACAAAATAAACAAGCAGCTCATAACCAGGCACTCCTGTCTTTGTCACACATTACTGGCTGTAGGAAGAAAACTGGAGTGTCTGGAGAATAAACAGGCAGTATGCATCTATCTCCAAGAGATCCAGACACAGAATGAACAAGGAGTATGTACTGATTCCCAAGAGAGTCCTACACCTAGTGAATAGGCAGTATGTGTCGATCTCCGAGAGAGACAGACACAGAATGAACAGGTAGTATGTACCAATCTCCAAGAGAGCCAGACACACAATGAATAGGCAGTATGTGCCTATCTCCGAGAGAGCCAGACACACAATGAGGAGGTAATATGTACAGATCTCCAAGAAAGCCAGACATCGAATGTACAGGCATTATGTACCTTACGTAGGGCCATCTGCGCCTAGGGAATTCCCCCTTCTCCTCACACCTGAGTCTTGGGAATTCCCCTTCTTCTCACCTGAGGCTCTGGAATCCCCCTCCTACTCCTGAGGCTAGAGAATTCCCCTTCCTCTTCTCACCTGAGGCTGGGGAATCCCCCCTTCTCACTCCTGAGGCTAGGAAATTCTCCGTCCTCTTTTCACCTGAGGCTCGGGATTCCCTCTTCTACTCACTCCTGAGGCTAGGGAATTCCTCTTCTCACCTGAGGCTGGGGAATCCCCTCTTCTCACTCCTGAGGCTAGAGAATTCCCCTTCCTCTTTTCACCTGAGGCTCGGGATTCCCTCTCCTTCACACACCTGAGGCTAGGAAACCACCCCTTGTTCTCCACACTCCTGAGGCTAAGGAATTCCCCTTGTCCTCACACATAAGTCTAGGAAAAAAATTAAATTCCCTTGCCTCAGGTGTGAGGAGGAGGAGGGGACTTCCCTAGCTTCAGGTGTTATGAGAAGGAGGGTAATTCCCTAGCCTCAGGTGTGGAGAAGGAGGGGAATTCCCTATATTTAGGTGTGAGGAAAAGGAGGGGAATTCCCTAGCCTCAGGTTTGAGAAGAGGAACGAGAATTCCCTAGCCTCAGGTGTGAGGAGGAGGGGGAATTCCCTACCCTTGGGTGTTAGGATACAGTGGGGAATTCCCTAGCCTCAGGTCTTGAGAAGGATGGGAATTCCCTAGCCTCAGGTGTGAGGAGAAGGAGGGGAATTCCATAGCCTCAGGTGTGAGGAGAAGGAGGGGAATTCCATAGCCTCAGGTGTTAGAACAAAGAGGGGAATTCCCTAGCCTCAGGTGTGAGGAGGAGGGAAATTTCCTAGCCTCAGGTGTGAAGAAAAGGAGGGGAATTCCCTAGCCTCAGGTGTGAGGAGGAGGGGAATTCCCTAGCCTCAGGTGTGAGGAGGAGGGAAATTTCCTAGCCTCAGGTGTGAAGAAAAGAAGGGTAATTCCCTAGCCTCAGGTGTGAGGAGAAGGGGAGGATTCCCTAGCCTCAGGTGTGAGGAGAAGGGGAGAATTCCCTAGCCTCAGGTGTGAGAAGGAGAGGAATTCCCTGCCCTTGGGTGTTAGAACAAAGAGGGGAATTCCCTAGCCTCATGTGTGAGGCTAGGCAATTCTTGTTCCTCTTCTCACACCTGAGGCTAGGGAATTCCCCTCCTTTTCTTCACACCTGAGGCTAGGGAATTCCCTAGCCTCAGGTGTGAGGAGGAGGGGAATTCCCTAGCCTCAGGTGTGAAGAAAAGGAGGGGAATTCCCTAGCCTCAGGTGTGAAGAAAAGGAGGGGAATTCCCTAGCCTCAGGTGTGAGAAGAGGAACAAGAATTGCCTAGCCTCAGGTGTGAAGAGAAGGAGAGGAGCTCCCTAGCCTCAGGTGTAAGGGTAATTCTTTAACCTCAGGCATGAGAAGGAGGTGAATTCCCTAGCCTCAGGTGTGAGAAGGAAGGGAATTCCCTTTCCACAGGTGTGAGGAAAAGTAATCCCCTTCTCACATCTAAGGCTATGGAATTCACCTCCTGAGAAAAGGGAAGCCCCCTCTTCTCACACCCGGGGCACGGGAATCCCCCTTATCCTTCTAACACCTGAGACCAGGGAACCCCTCGTGTCTGAGGCTGGGGAGATTCTCCTCTTACTCCTGAAGCTAGGAAATCCCCCATTCTTCTCCCAACACCTGTGGGTAGAGAATTTGCCTCCTTTTCCTCACACCTGAGGCTGGGGAATTCTCCTACTCACACACTAGAATAGAGAATTCGCCACCTTCTCCTCCTTACCCCTGAAATCAGGAATTCCTTTTCTGCCTTTTAAAATTTTTCACTTTACTAAAAGTACTCCGTAAGAGAATTTAACAGAATGAACAAGCAGTATGTACCCGAGAAGCCACCATCCCCCTCCTCTTCGCATTGGACTTGGCTCATCTCTACAGCACTTATGGTGTTGCCCTGTGGCCCCTCTCCTTCTCTCTGCCCTGAGAAATTCACACAGTGATTGGCAGAGACAGAGAATGTTTAGAAACACTACCAGAGAAAACACATGGTTCTGATCATATTGTTACCCCTTTCCAGTATAGCACGACTATTTTGTTACTCTTCCGACCTATCCCATCCTTTTTTCTCCAATGTAATTGGTGGGAATTAATATTGTGGTTTTGTTTTCTGTCCAACTTGCCTTTACAGCTTCAGAAGTAACTATTGTGTTCAGGGTTTAGTAGTCGTGGTCTGTCTCCATGGAGGGGGAGAAATGGGGTGTGTCTGTCTACGATTTACTACTGTTTATGGAGGGGGCGTGTCTGTCCACCGTTCCCTACTGTTTATGGAGGGGGCGTGTCTGTCCACCGTTCCCTAATGTTTATGGAGGGGTGTGTCTGTCTACAGGTTCCTACTGTCTGTGGATGGGGCGTGTCTGTCTACCATTTCCTAGTGTTTATGGAGGGGGCGTGTCTGTCTGTGGATGGGGCGTGTCTGTGTACCGTTTCCTAGTGTTTATGGAGGGGGCGTGTCTGTCTGTGGATGGGGCGTCTGTCTACCATTTCCTAGTGTTTATGGAGGGGGCGTGTCTGTCTACCGTTTCCTAGTGTTTATGGAGGGGGCGTGTCTGTCTGTGGATGGGGCGTGTCTGTCTACCATTTCCTAGTGTTTATGGAGGGGGCGTGTCTGTCTGTGGATGGGGCGTGTCTGTGTACCGTTTCCTAGTGTTTATGGAGGGGGTGTGTCTGTCTACCGTTCCCTACTGTCTGTGGATGGGGCGTGTCTGTCTACCGTTTCCTATTGTTTATGGAGGGGGCGTGTCTGTCTAATGTTTGTGGAGGGGGCGTATTTGTCTACAGTTCCCTACTGTTTGTGGAGTGGGCGTGTCTGCCTATCGCTTCCTTGTGTTTGTTGGGGAAACGTGTCTGCCTACCGCTTCCTTGTGTTTAAGGAGGGGGCGTGTCTGTCCACAGTTCCCTACTGTTTATGAAGGGGGCGTGTCTGTCTACCATTCACTACTGTGTGTGGAGGAAACATGTTTGCTTACTGCTTCCTTGTGTTTGTGGAGGGGGGCGTGCCTGTCTACTGTTCCCTACTGTTTGTGGAGGGGTGTGTCTGTCTTCAGTTCCCTACAGTTTGTGGAGGGGGCGTGTCTGTCTTCAGTTCCCTACAGTTTGTGGAGGGGGCGTGTCTGTCTTCAGTTCCCTACAGTTTGTGGAGGGGGCGTGCCTGTCTACAGTTCCCTACAGTTTGTGGAGGGGGCGTGTCTGTCTACCATTCCCTACTGTTTGTTTACATTACATGACTTTAGCAACATATAAATGTTACCTCAACAGCCTATACGGGCCTATGGGAACAAGATAGGTAATAAAATATATTTACCAAGTTGCCGATTTCACTGTCCCGCCTTATGATAGCGAATTTACGAGACAACAGAGTTCTCCTTTAAATGGAAGGAATTTTTTTTACTGTTCGAAGGGTGGGAACTATATTTTTCTAGAGTCCACACATGGGCTCACAGACTTCCCAACATTGGTACCTATCAACCTTACTGTGAGCAGCCATAGCGGCTGAAATCATGACTTCCCTTGAGGAACCGCCACTGGTGGCCAAAGTCCGCCTCTGAGGAAGCGTTTATGATTATATTGACCTCCCTGGTGGTGTTAGTATGAAGTGTTGTATATAAACTTGGCGGCTATTAAATTCTATTTACACGTATAACCTGTTTCATTTCCTAACATTTACAAGACTGAACACAATTTTTTCTATCATTATTATTGTACAGGCTTATGTGTGAAATAATGTTGGCCCACTATTGAGCTCGACATACACTACATTTTCAAAAGTATCGGGACACCTGCCTTTACACCAGGGGTGCTCAACCGCTGGCCTGCCACGGCTTGCTCTGAGATGGTGGGTCGGCGAGCCCAGATCGCGGGTTCCCGACCCGCCATCTCCGAGCATCAGCGCGAACAACTGAACCGCGGCTAAAGGAAGCAGAGCCGATGCTTCCTGTATAGCGCCGGCTCCTTCACAGGCGGAGTGATACCAAATGTACTCCGCCTGTGACAGGAAGCATCGGCTCTGCTCTCTACTGCAGCCGCATGCTTCCTGAGATCTCGGACAGCAGCCTGCAGTGCCTGAGCCAGCAGTACCAGTACCAGGACACACCAGCAGTACCCAAAAGCCGTACCAAAACACACCAGCAGTACCAGTACCAGCCAGAAGTACCAGTACCAGCCAGCAATACTAGTACGAGCCAGCAGTACCCGCCAGCAATCCCAGAACACACCAGCAGTACCCACCGAGTAGTACCAACCAGCAGTACCAGTACCTGCCAGCAGTATCAGTACCCACCAGCAGTACTAGTACCAGCCAGCAGTATCAGTACCCGCCAGCAGTATCAGTTCCAGCCAGCAGTACCAGTACCCACAAGCAGTACCAGTACCCACCAGCAGTTCAAGCCAGCAGTATCAGTACCCACCAGCATTATCAGTACCCGCCAGCAGTATCAGTACCCGCCAGATGTACCAGCCAGTAATACCAGTACCAGCAAGCACTACCAACCAGCAGTACCAGCAGGCAGTACCCAACAGCAGTACCAGCCCTGGAGGACAGCCAGCAGCAGCCACCAGTTATAACCACCTGGGGGACAGCAGCAACCAGCTGCAGGAATCCTGAGGAAGAAGTGAAAATTGAGGTCAGTAGAGATGCAGGTAAACTGCTGTGCATCAGTGTGAAAGCAGCCTTAGGCCCCTTTCACACGATCGGTCTGATCGGGTCTGTCTGTCTGTTTTTCAGGCGGACCCTCCATTCACCCGCCTATGTGCAATCCGATCTGCTTAGAAAAAAACAGAAGGGGGATCTGTCCCCTTCTGTCTGGGCAGATCGGAGGGCCCTTAGGGTACAGCGGGTTGCATCTGTGTCTGCTCTACATATGCAGAGTGGACACAGACCTGCCATCCGCCCGCTACGCTCATTGTGGCCCGCGACCGGTTACCAAGTCGCTAAAGTGGCCCTCGCTCCTCAAAAGCTTGGGCACCCCTGCTTTACACGCACATGAACTTTAATGGCATCCCAGTCTTAGTCTTTAGGGTTCAATATTGAGTTGGACCACCCTTTGCAGCTATAACAGCTGGGAAGGCTGTCCACAAGGTTTAGGAGCAGGGGTAAAGTCCTGGGGAAAAAAGTGTGGGAACTCCCACCCAAGATCCACTCACCCACCAAAAAAAAAAAAATGATACGCTCATATGCACAAACGCTTCAAAAGTGGTATTTTTCATCCAACCACCCCAGACAGATGTTCCTCCCTCAGCTCACCTCTCTCCCTGCATGTCCTGTGAGCAGAATAGCTGTGCTCCTCCTCTGGTTCTCTCATCATATGGCACTGAAGATAGAGGAGGGGGGGATTCAGCGGGACACACAGAGCAAGTATGCAGGAGACTGGGGGGGGGAGGATGAGGAGACAGAAAACCAGGAAGGCCGGCGGGGAGGAGCGCATCACTAGAGGTCTGACTAAATACAATCTCTTAGCAGCAGGGACCTGATCTACCTGTCAGCTAGCTGTGATTGACAGGTAGATCGAAGCGGAAGCTGTCATGGGGCCCCCTACTGGCAATGCCTGAATGGTCAGGTGCGCGGCACTTACTATTGCGAGCTGTGTCGGCAGCTGCTGGTGTAGCACCTGGCACACAGCTCGCATACTTCAAAGTCTTGCAGGACACGGCTGCTAACGGGAACAGAGTTCCTGTTGTGGAAAAAGTACAGGAACTCCGTTCCCATGCGTTCCCGCAGGACTTGAGCCCTGTTTAGGAGTGTGTCTATGCGAATATTTGACCATTCTTCCAGAAGCGCATTTGTGAGGTAAGGCACTGATGTTGGACGAGAAGGCCTGGCTCGCAGTCTCCGCTCTAATTCATCCCAAAGGTGTTCGGGTTGAGATCAGGACTCTGTACAAGCCAATCAAGTGCCTCCACCCCAAACTCGCATATCTGTGTCTTTATTGACTTTGCTTTGTGCACTGGTATGCAGTCATGTTGGAACAGGAAGGGGCCGTCCCCAAACTGTTCCTATAAAGTTGGGACCATGAAATTATCCAAAATGTCATAATATGCTGATGCCTTAGGAGTTCCCTTCACTGGAACTAAGGGGCCAAACCCAACCCCTGAAAAACAACCCCACACCATAATTCCCCTCCACCAAATGATTTGGACCAGTGCACAAAGCTGGAGCCAATGGCATTGCTGAGGCCGCTCCCCGCACCCAATCCATCAGGAAAGAGTGGCACCATCATTTGACGTTGTAATAGCTAAAGCTGTGCATAACTGTGAATGTCACCAGGAAAGGAAGTGGCATTCCACAGCGGGGGCCACATGACTTTGGTTTACATTTAGCCATGGGATGACTAAACAGGAAGACGGCTGTGCATGCAGGAAAACACTAAATCAGTTCCATGTTAAATATCTGGTGGGTTCCTCACCAAAAAATTTTACACCTTTATCCACCATTATTAATAAAAAAAAACGATTTTCTGGAAACCAACCCAAAGTTTGTTTCGTGAATTTTTGGTTACAAGAAGAACAATAAAGCTCGATGTATATCGGTACAGCTGTCCTGAATTATGTCTGAATTCTGCATTCTGCCTAAAACTCAAGATATCAAGCATAGGAAATGATGGAACTTTAGAACAGCTAGGTTTACAGGTTCTCCAGCACTGACAAGTTTAATAATAACACTAGCAAAAAACAATTTCCAGAAATTAATTTATTTTTCCTATTAAAGAAGTCTCACCAAACATTTTATATGTTGCCTCTTCCTCCATGCAAGCATTATCACTAAGGTAGGCAGGAAAAGGTGGCTTCAGCTCCCCTGTTCTACTCCCACTGGCTTTTCACTGGTTGCTAGGACGCAGGCAGCAGGGCTGCACATTGGTTGCTAGGATGCGGTATTATGCTTATCCAGCTGCCTGCACCATAACAACCAATGACGCCTGCTTCCTAGAAACCAAAGACGCTGTGCGGCCCAGCCACCTGCATCCCAACAGCCATTCATTCTGTGTGGCCTGGCATTCCGAATCCTAGCAACCATTAAAAAGGCAGAGTGGATGGAACAGGGAAACTGGGTGGGAGCAATCTCACACCCTCTCCCCCTGGCATCCTCACTGAACAGACGGAGGTGGCAACTGGGCTCAGCGTTAGTAAGGCCCACAAATCGGGCTTCTGTCAGAGAAGGAGCACAGGTACTGTTTCATTGAAAGTATTTCAACAGGAATGTATAAACCTCAATGTAAGTAATGCCCACAAATCGGGCTTCTGTCAGAGAAGGCGCACAGATACTGTTTTATTGAAAGTATTTCAACAGGAATGTATAAACCTCAATGTAAGTAATGCCCACAAATCGGGCTTCTGTCAGAGAAAGAGCACAGATACTGTTTCATTAAAGCTATTTCAACAGGAATGTATAAACCTCAATGTTAGTAATGATCACAAATTGGGTTTCTGTCAGAGAAGGAGCACAGATACTGTTTCATTGAAAGTATTTCAACAGGAATGTATAAACCTCAATGTTAGTAATGGTCACAAATTGGGCTTCTGTCAGAGAAGGAGCACAGATACTGTTTCATTGAAGGTATTTCGACAGGAATGTATAGACCACAATGTTAGTAACACCCACAAATCGGGCTTCTGTCAGAGAAGGAGCACAGATACTGTTTCATTAAAGCTATTTCAACAGGAATGTATAAACCACAATGTTAGTAATGATCACAAATTGGGCTTCTGTCAAAAGAAGGAGCACAGATACTGTTTCATTGAAGGTATTTCGACAGGAATGTATAGACCACAATGTTAGTAACGCCCACAAATCGGGCTTCTGTCAGAGAAGGAGCACAGATACTGTTTCATTGAATGTATTTTGACAGGAAAGTATATACCTCAATGTTAGTAACGCCCACAAATCGGGCTTCTGTCAGAGAAGGAGCACAGATACTGTTTCATTGAATGTATTTTGACAGGAAAGTATAAACCTCAATGTTAGTAATACCCACAAATCGGGCTTCTGTCAGAGAAGGACCACAGATACTGTTTCATTGAAGGCATTTGGACAGGAATGTATAGACCACAATGTTAGTAACGCCCACAAATCGGGCTTCTGTCAGAGAAGGAGCACAGATACCGTTTCATTGAAAGTATTTCAACAGGAATGTATAAACCTGTATTAAATTTATTAATGCTCGTGAGAGTTCCTATTTAAAGATCTTGTCCAACCAAAAAAAGGAAATGTGAAAGTGAACGTTGTATATCGGGAAGTGGCTTAAGTACCCATATACGTTTAAAAGTTATTCATCTTTTTGTTGCCTGCAGCCCAATCCAGGGCCTGATATCCTAACAAGTTATATGTCCGTGTACCTTTCCCTTTACTCCACAAGTAAACACTGAAATGGCTTTAAATGTGGAAAAATGTAATAGGCCACTCACTGAAATAAAGTTTTTGGGAAAAAAATAGTTTTTTCGAAATCTTAGATGCTGGAGTTATGAAGCCGTTTTAAAAGCATTTAATCAGGTAAATCGTCCACTGAGTGGGCGGTCAGGTGCTTGATCAGGAGGTCCTTCCGGGTAAAACTTTTGCCACACTCATTGCAGCAAAATTGTTCATCTTCTGAGTGTGTGGCTTGGTGACGCCCCAGCTGCGATTTGTCGGTAAACCGTCGTGCACACAGGTCACATGAAAATGGTTTCTCCCCAGTGTGCGTCCGCTGGTGTGCAAGGAGCACAGAGCGCTGGTTGAAGGACTTGCTGCAGACCGAGCAGCCGAATGGTTTCTGCCCCGTGTGGATTCGCTGGTGCTTGGCGAGGTTTGACTTTGACGTATAACCTTTGCCGCACTGGGAGCACAAGATCAGCTGCGACCCCCTGTGCACAGCTTGGTGCGAGGCAAGGTAGTGCTTCTCTCGGAAGTGCTTGCCGCACTCTAGGCAGGAGTAGGGTTTTTCCCCGGTGTGAATTTTTTTGTGCTTGGCGAGGTTAGATTTGCTGGTGAAGTTTTTCCCGCACAGCGGGCACGAGAACAGCGCTGACCCGCGGTGGTGGCTCTGGTGTTTAAAAAGTTCTGAGCGACAGCTAAAGACTTCTGGACACTCTGGGCACTTATAGGTCTTGGCATTGGGTACGGTTGGAGAAGATATGGGGTCGCACTGACCTATGAAACTATCGGTCTCTGTGTCTGAGAGAGGCTGACTGTTTACGTTGGCGCAGTCTACCCCTGTTGGTCCATTTTCATGGCATTGAGGAACGCCTTCGGGGGTTGAGTTTTCACCTTTGGCAAGATGGTCTTCTTCAAGTTCTTCCCCATTGCCCCACAGTTCCTGCTCGTCCTTAATTGGAACCATGGTGACTTCTAGATCCTCGCAATCATCAGCCGAGGCTTCTGTCCCTACATCACAAAGTGCCGAAGCACGTGAACTTATCTGATGGTCCTGGAATTTTCCGGTGTCCATGCCAGGAGAGAAGTATTTCTGTTGACCCCTATGTTTTGATAATTTAGATCCTTCATGCTGTTCCAGTAATTTAGCCCCTCGGTGGGATCGGTTAATGCATTCACTCTGCTCTTGGACACGAGGTTGCTTAATCTGAAGGTGCGGTCCCTCCGCCTTATCTCTGCTCTTGGGATTATCTGTGGAAAGAAAATAAAGACCAGTTAGAGGGAAATTTCCAAACATAGAAAAACTAGGTTTCAAGCAGTCATGACACCACCTATTCATAGGGCCACTTAAAATGAAGACAGAGTTTTAAATAGTTTGTGAGGAAAAGCCACAATTCACTGAACTCGGAGCTAAAATAATATCTCAGAATTCCAAGCTTGTATCTCATAGCTCTGAGCCAGCTCAGGCTATAGTCATGAGGTGGTCTCCTGAATGTGTGTTAGTTCTAAATGTGGAGAGACAGAAAGCCACTAGAGCAGTGGTCTTCAAAATCTGCGGCCAGATGCCGCCCTCTGCTTGCTTTTACCTGGTCCTTGGGGCACTATTTTCATTCACTGATACCAACAATGGGATATAATTCCCCCCCTCTGACACCAATGAATGGGCAAATTCCTCCCAACGATGGGGCACAATCCCTCCCAATGACACCAAGAACAGGGCCTAATAACTACAATGATAGGGCACAATTCCTCCCAATGACACCAACAGTGGGGCAAAATTCCTCCCAATGACACCAATGATGGGGCACAATTCCTCCCAATGACACCAATGATGGGGCATAATTCCTCCCAAATGACACCAACCATGGGGCCCAATGACACCAATAATAGGGCACAATTCCTCCCAATGACACCAACAGTGGGGCAAAATTCCTCCCAATGATACCAAGAATGAGACATAATTCCCCCCTCTGACACCAATAAAGGGGCAAGTTTCTCCCAACCATGGGGCACAATTCCTCCCAATGACAACAAAGATGGGGTACAATCCCTCCCAATGACACCTAGAATGGGGCCCAATAACTACAATGATAGGGCACAATTCCTCCCAATGACACCAACAGTGGGGCAAAAGTCCTCCCAATGACACCAACAATGGGGCATAATGCCTCCCAATGACACCAAGAATGGGGCCCAATAACTACAATGATATGGCACAATTCCTCCCAATGACACCAACAGTGGGGCAGAATTCCTCCCAATGATACCAACAATGGAACATAATTTCCCCCTCAGACACCAATGAAGGGGCAAATTCCTCCCAACGATGGGGCACAATTCCTCTAAATGACACCAAAGATGGGGCACAATCCCTCCCAATGACACCAAGAATGGGGCCCAATAACTACAATGATAGGGCACAATTCCTCCCAATGACACCAACAGTGGGGCAAAATTCCTCCCAATGATACCAACAATGGGACATAATTCCCCCCTCTGACACCAATGAAGGGGCATAATTCCTCCCAATGACACCAACAATGGGGCCCAATGACACCAATGATAGGGCACAATTCCTCCCAATGACACCAACAGTGGGGCAAAATTCCTCCCAATGATACCAACAATGAGACATAATTCCCCCCTCTGACACCAATGAAGGGGCAAATTCCTCCAAACAATGGGGCACAATTCCTCCAATGACACCAACGATGGGGTACAATCCCTCCCAATGACACCAGGAATGGGGCCCAATAACTACAACAATAGGGCACAATTCCTCCCAATGACACCAACAGTGGGGCTAAATTCCTCCCAATGACACCAATGATGGGGCACAATTCCTCCCAATGACACCAATGAAGGGGCAAATTCCTCCCAACGATGGGGCACAATTCCTCCCAATGACACCAAAGATGGGGTAGAATCCCTCCCAATGACACCAAGAATGGGGCCCAATAACTACAATGATAGGGCACAATTCCTCCCAATGACACCAACAACAAGGCACATTTCCTGCCACTGACACCAACGATGGGACATTGTTTATTCCCACTGACCTCAGGACCTTTTCAACTCCCAATGACCACATTAAGTCTGAAGGACAGTAAACCGACCCTTTGTTTAGAAAGTTTGGAGACCCCTGCACTAAAGGATGCATAACTATTGCCCGGGGAAGGGACAATCTTCCAATAGAGGTAGATAAAAACGATGGGGCAAATTCCTCCCAACGATGGGGCACAATTCCTCCCAATGACACCAAAGATGGGGCACAATTCCTCCCAATGACACCATTAGTGGGGCAAAATTCCTCCCAATGACACCAATGATGGGGCACAATTCCTCCCAATGACACCAATAATGGGGCATAATTCCTCCCAATGACACCAACAGTGGTGCAAAATTCCTCCCAAAGATACCAACAACGGGACATAATTCCCCGTTCTGACACCAATGAAGGGGCAAATTCCTCCCACAGATGGGGCACAATTCCTCCCAATGACACCAAAGATTGGGTACAATTCCTCCCAATGACACCGACAGTGGGGCAAAATTCCTCCCGATGACACCAATGATGGGGCACAGTTCCTCCCAATGACACCAATGATGGGGCATAATTCCTCCCAATGTCACCAACAATGGGGCCCAATGACACCAATGATAGGGCACAATTCCTCCCAATGACACCAACAGTGGGGCAAAATTCCTCCCAATGACACCAATGATGGGGCACAATTCCTCCCAATGACACCAATGATGTGGCATAATTCCTCCCAATGACACCAACAATGGGGCCCAATGATAGGGCACAATTCCTCCCAATGACACCAACAGTGGGGCAAAATTCCTCCCAATGATACCAACAATGAGACACAATTCCCCCCTCTGACACCAATGAAGGGGCAAATTCCTCCCAACGATGGGGCACAATTCCTCCCAATGACACCAAAGATGGGGTACAATTCCTCCCAATGACACCATTAGTGGGGCAAAATTCCTCCCAATGACACCAATGATGGGGCACAATTCCTCCTGACACCAATGATGGGGCACCAATGACACCAACAATGGGGCATAATTCCTCCCAATGACACCAACATTCCTCCCAATGACACCAATAATGGGGCATAATTCCTCCCAAATGACACCAACAGTGGGGCAAAATTCCTCCCAAAGATACCAACAACGGGACATAATTCCCCGTTCTGACACCAATGAAGGGGCAAATTCCTCCCACAGATGGGGCACAATTCCTCCCAATGACACCAAAGATTGGGTACAATTCCTCCCAATGACACCGACAGTGGGGCAAAATTCCTCCCGATGACA
This sequence comes from Lithobates sylvaticus, assembly GCA_028564925.1. Lineage (NCBI taxonomy): Eukaryota > Metazoa > Chordata > Amphibia > Anura > Ranidae > Lithobates > Lithobates sylvaticus. The sequence continues at coordinate 614,047,081 of CM053028.1, read as the reverse complement.
CCAATGATGGGGCACAGTTCCTCCCAATGACACCAATGATGGGGCATAATTCCTCCCAATGTCACCAACAATGGGGCCTAATGACACCAATGATAGGGCACAATTCCTCCCAATGACACCAACAGTGGGGCAAAATTCCTCCTGATGACACCAATGATAGGGCACAATCCCTCCCAATGACACCAACAACAAGGCAAGGCATTTCCTGCCACTGACACCAACGATGGGACATTGTTTATTCCCACTGACCTCAGGACCTCCACTGACCCCCAACTCCCAATGACCACATTAAGTCTGAAGAGCAGTAAACCGACCCTTTGTTTAGAAAGTTTGGAGACCCCTGCACTAAAGGATGCATAACCATTGCCCGGGGAAAGGACAAACTTCCAATAGAGGTAGATAAAAACGATGGTTACATTGCTTTATTGGGAACATCGAAGGAGAAGAAGAGTTGTATTCCATATAAGGAACTTGGACTTCAAGCTACTCTATGGAAGCTGTCTGTCTTCACTGCCTATGGACGTTGAGGGGGGACAATTTCCTTTCTGTGACCAAAGAAATGTCTCTATTAAGCGACGACAACGACAACCTTCTTACCCAGCGAGGCCAAGGGTTGCTGTTCCGCTATCACAACATCTTCACAAAGATCCTCATAATCTTCTAAACAACCCAAAACCTGCAAAGAGGAACAGACAGAGATGATTTGACACCATATAGGAAACCGCAAACCCGTCTCTCTCCCCGCTCCTGGGTAACGCCATTCTCGGCGCCGCTCACCTCCCCTGTCAGCAGATGAATAATGTTGTTGGCAACTTGGAGAATCTTCTTGACATTTCTCGTCTCAGGTGGAGGATCCACGTTGGGGCCCGGGGTCCTACTCCATGCACTGGATACACAGGGGCGGCTGATGGATTTACCCACAACGATGTACTCCTGTCCATCCAAAGACAATGTTACATGTTACTAATCGCAGCCTGTAACACACTCCCAGAATCCTCCTCACCTCTCCGGTCAGGTCTGTGTTTTATTAATAGAGATAAGAGTGATGTCATGTGACCCCCCAGAATCCTCCTCACCTCTCCGGTCAGCTCTGTTTTATTAATAGAGATAAGAGTGATATCATGTGACCTCCCAGAATCCTCCTCACCTCTCCGGTCAGGTCTGTGTTTTATTAATAGAGATAAGTGTGACGTCATGTGACCTCCCAGAATCCTCCTCACCTCTCCGGTCATGTGACCTCCCAGAATCCTCCTCACCTCTCCGGTCAGATCTGTTTTATTAATAGAGATAAAAGAGTGACGTCATGTGACCTCCCAGAATCCTCCTCACCTCTCCGGTCAGGTCTGTGTTTTATTAACCACTTCCCGACCGGCGCACGACGATGTACATCGGCAGAATGGCACGGGCAGGCAAAAGGGCGTACAGGTACGTCCCCTTTAAGATTGCCGCCGTGCCATCGCGTGCGTGCCGCCGGCGGTGTGCGCGCACCGGTCGGGACCCCCTTGAGTCCAGTCGCGGGTCCCGCGGACTCGATCGTCGCGGGGATACGGGAAGGCTGAACGGGGAGATGCGGAAGTAAACAGCATCTCCCCGTTCTGCCTAGCAACTAGTGACACTGATCTCTGCTCCCTGTGATTGGAGGAGAGATCAGTGTTCACTAAATAACAGCCACGCCCCCCCACAGATAAGGCCCGTGCACGCGATCTGACTTTTTGACAAACAACATGCAAATGAGCTGGTTTGGACCAACATCCGACCGTGTGTACGCTCCATCGGACCAACTTTTTCCAGGTTTCATCAGACTTTTGTTGGCTGTGCGAACGGACCAACTTTCTGCCAACAAAATTCCGATGGAGCAAAGTCCGACCGTGTGTACAGAAAACCAACGGACTTTTGTCCAAAGTACAAACACACATGCTCAGAACCAATGCAAAAGATCAGACAACAATATAGAAGTTGACCAAAGGTGGCGCTGGAGTATTCGAACGTCCTCTTTTGAAGTGTCGTCAGTACGTTGAAACGTCACTACGTTCATGTTGGTTGCCTAAAAAGTCCGATCGTGTGTATGCAATACCAACTTGGGGCCAACGCCCTTTGGACAAAAATCCACGGGAAAGTTGGTCCACCGTCCGATCGTGTGTATGAGGCTTTAGTAACACGCCCCTAGGAACACTTAACCCCTACACTGCCACCTAGTGGTTAACCCCTTCACTGCCAGTGTCATTTACACAGGAATCAGTGCATTTAAATAGCACCGATTGCTGTATAACTGACAATGGTCCCAAAAATGTGTCAAAAATGTCCGATGTGTCCGCCATAATGTCGCAGTCACAATAAAAATCGCTGATCGACGCCACTACTAGTAAAAAAAAGAAAATATATTAATAAAAATGCTATAAAACTATCCCCTATTTTGTAAACGCTATAACTTCTGCGCAAACCGATCAATAATCGCTAATTGCGATTTTTTTTTTAACCAAAAATATGTAGAAGAATACGTATCGGCCTAAACTGAGGAAAAAAAATGTTTTTTTTTTATATTTTTTTGGGGATATTTATTATAGCAAAAAGTAAAAAATATTGCATTTTTTTCAAAATTGTCGCTCTATTTTTGTTTATAGCGCAAAAAATAAAAACCGCAGAGGCGATCAAATACCACCAAATGAAAGCTCTATTTGTGGGAAAAAAGAAAAAAAAGGACGCAAATTTTGTTTGGGAGCCACGTCGCACGACCGCGCAATTGTCAGTTAATGCGACGCAGTGCCGAATCGCAAAAAGGGGCCTGGTCCATTGGCTGCCAATTGGTCCGGGGCTTAAGTGGTAATAGAGATAAGAGTGATGTCATGTGACCTCCCAGAATCCTCCTCACCTCTCCGGTCAGGTCTGTGTTTTATTAATAGAGATAAGAGTGATGTCACGTGACCTCCCAGAATCCTCCTCACCTCTCTGGTCAGGTCTGTGTTTTATTAATAGAGATAAAAGTGATGTCATGTGACCTCCCAGAATCCTCCTCACCTCTCCGCTCAGCAGGTGAATGACCTCCAGCGTCAGGCTTAGCATCCTCTCCGTAAAGTTCTTCTTGTCCATCTCTAGAGCATCGGAAGGGCTTCGGGTTCTCCACCTATACAGGAACATCAGAGAAGAACGGTGACGGTAAAACCATATTTTACAAATAGGCAAGCATCTGTTTATATCGGATTTTGGATACAGTTTCTCGGGAATGCCTCTATTTGCACAATGAAGAAACATCTGCTTGTCTCCACCTGAGAGGTGGCAGCAGTGCACTCTGGGAAATGGCGGAGTGGAAATTGTGGCTGTTTGTGGCCCTAGATCAGGGGTCTCAAACTGGCGGCCCTCCAGGTGTTGCAAAACTACAAGTCCCATGAGGCATTGCAAGGCTGACAGTTACAGGCATGACTCCCACAGGCAGAGGCATGATGGGACTTGTAGTTTTGCAACAGCCGGAGGGCCGCCAGTTTGAGAGCCCTGCCCTAGATTGTCAAATTGTCACCTCCCACATTGTGGCCCCTCCTACTAACCAGGATTATTTATCATAGCGGACCTGCCAATCATCCATTCACCTTTTTAGTCCCCTCTGTGTAAACCCCTATAAGGACCAAGGGTTTTATATAAAGGCTATGAGTCTTTATATAAAACCCTTAATTAAAAAAAAAAAACAAAGTCAACTAACATTCATATTTTTAGGTGGTAGAAAACCGAGATCTTACATGAAAACTCACTTCCTTGGGCTGCAGGGCACCGGAAATGGCAGCACAAAACAAAACAGGCAGCTGACTACTGCAATGAATGGAGGAAGCTACATGTCACATGATAGCCCTGCGTTCCACCGGACTTCCGGGTTTTGCGTTTCAACGAGCTTCCTGCTTGTGCTGCCATTCCGTATCTGACCGGGAGATGGCAGGGCAGCCCCATAAACAGAGCCAGGTTTGCCTGCAACGCTGAGTCTGGGTTATTTCACTGCCATCTAGTGTTCAATCTGCATATTGCAGGCAAAATTATAATATTGTAATTATAATATTTTCACCCTAAAAAGTGCATTATTTGGTAAAGCTGAACTACAGCTATGATCTTAAAGTGTTACTAAACCCAGCAGCCTGTGTTCACTACATCTGGTCTCCCAGAGTACACAGAACATGGAAATTTAATTATTATAGTAAATATCAACTGCTAAATATCTTTTTTCATCAGCAGTATATAGCAGTCTTATGACTTCTATCAGTGTCTGGTTAAAGCTTGTAGGAGGAGTTTTCCTCTGACTGTCCTATGAGGCTGCAGGACCCCTGGTCACATGCACCCTCCCCCCCCCCCCCCAAAAAAAAAAAATCTCTCACTAGCAATACACACCAAACTGAGCATGTGCAGAGTGCCTCCAAGGCTCTGTTCTATCAGCAGATAGATTGGGGACAGCGGAAGAAGGGGAGGATCAGAGAATATAGGATCAAGCAGCCGTTTTACACAATGCAGAGGATTAACCCCTTAGGTTCCACAGTGAGTATAACAAGCATGCTTTACTGCATATACAGACTGGTTTTACTGTTGTGGGTTTAGTAACAGTTTATTTTTTTTAATACATTTTTTAACTATTATTAATTAGTTATTATTTCAGATTTTCGGGTTTTCAAATTTACGATTTTTATCGAAATTACGATATATTTTTTTTTTTTGAATTTCTGATTTTTTATTTTAATTTTTTTTTCAAATTTTTTCTGAATTTACGAATTGCGATCATAATGAATGACCTGAAAAACAAAAAAGAACGAAAGGAAAACAAATGAATTTTTTGGCAGTGTACATGTCTAATGTACAGTAGTTATGCAACTTACTGTACATTAGACATGTACACTGACGAAAAATTAATTTGTTTTCCTTTCATTCGTTTTTTTTTTTTTTCGTTTTTCAGGTCATTCATTATGATCGCAATTCGTAAATTTAGGAAAAATTTGAAAAAAAAATGAAATAAAAAAAAAAATCTGAAATTCGAAAAAAAATATATCGTAAATTCAAACAAAATCGTAAATTTGAAAACCCGAAAATCTGAAATAATAACTAATTAATAATAACTATTACTAACTATTAAATTATAGGTATTGGAATTTCCGTTCAAATTTGTCTGTTAGTGAACATAACGAATATTTATTTATCCGAAGTTACGAATTATCCGAAATAATGAATGCCGCATCTAAACGAATGGAACGGAACAAATTAATAATAAATAACAATAATAAAAAACATTTTTATTATTATTATCGTCATTTATTATTATTCATTTGTTACATTCCATTCGTTTGGATGCGGCATTCATTATTTCGGATAATTCGTAACTTCAGATAAATTAATATTCGTTATGTTCACTAACAGACAAATTTGAACGGAAATTCCAATACCTATAATTTAATAGTTAGTAGTAGTTACGTTTTTTATTAGTTAGTTATTATTTCAGATTTTTTAATTTTTGGGTTTTCGAATTTCCGATTTCTTTTCGAATTTTAGATTTTTTTTGCATTTCCGTATTTTTTTTTTTATTTCTGAATTTCCGTTTTTTGTATGAATTTATGATTTTTTTTTTTTTTCGAATTTCCGATTTTTTTTTTAATTTGCATATTTTTTTTGCATTTACAATTTTTTTTTCCAATTTACTAATGTATGAATTTTTTCCAATTTACATAATTTACATTTTCGTAAACGTTTGTTAAACGAGTTTGGTCTCTGCGGCTTTTTTTTTTGCGATATAAATTAACCACTTCAGTACCCGCCTATTGTCAAATGCCGCCCACAAGGTGGATCTCCCATCATATGACGTCCTCCCATTCCCGGCCATCTAGGGGGCGCGGCGTCGCTCGGGACCTGGTGTGCGTGCCCGGCGGCTGCAATGTCCGCCGGGCACCCACGATTGCCCGGGAACGCAGCGGGACTGTGGATCTGTGTATGTAAACACACAGATCCACGTCCTGTCAGAGGAGAGGAGACCGTTGGTGTGTTCCCAGTACAGAGAAACATCGATCGGTCTCCTCCCCTTGTGAGTCCCCTCCCCCTACAGTTAGAATCACTCCCAGGGAACATACATTAACCCCTGCAGCGCCCCCTAGTGTTAACCCCTTCCCTGCAAGTCACATTTACACAGTAATCGGTGCAATTTTATAGCAACGATCGCTGTGTAAATGCGAATGGTCCCAAAAATGTGTCAAAAATGTCCGAAGTGTCCGCCGCAATGTCACAGTCACAAAAAAAATCGCAGATCGCCACCATTACTAGTAAAAAATAAATAAAAAATGCAATAAATCTATCCCCTATTTTTGTAGACGCTATAACTTTTGCGCAAACCAATCGCTTATTGCGATTTTTTTTTTTTTACCAAAAATATTTAGAAGAATACGTATCGGCCTAAACTGAGGAAAAAAATATTTATTTCTTTTTTTAAATGGTATATTTATTATAGCAAAAAGTAAAAAATATTGTGTTTTTTTTTTTTCAAAATTGTTTTTCTTTTGTTTATAGCGCATAAAATAAAAACCGCAGAGGTGATCAAATACCACCAAAAGAAAATCTCTATTTGTGTGGAAAAAAAGGACGTAAATTTAGTTTGGGTACAACGTTGCACGACCGCGCAATTGTCAGTTAAAGAGACGCAGTGCCGAATCGCAAAAAGTGCTCTGGTAAGGAAGGGGGAAAGTGGTTAAAAAAAAAAACATTTAAAAAAATATATATATAAAACATATCCAATAAACAAATAAATTAATACATTTATGAAGAAATTGTTTTTTTTTTTTTATTTGTTTATTGGATATGTTTTATAGCAAAAAGAAGAGAATATATATTTTTTTTAAATGTTTTTTTATTTTTAATTTATATCGCAAAAAAAAAAAAACGCAGAGGTGATCTTTTTTTTTTATTATCAAATCTTTATTAGTTTATTTGACATTTCCATTTAACATCACACTTTTTATCCTAGAGGTGATCTAATACCATCAAAAGAAAGCTCTATTTGTTTTTAAATAAATTTCATTTGGGTGCAGCGTTGTATGACCACGCAATTGACAGTTAAAAGTGGCGCAGTGCTGAATATGAAAAAGTGGCCTGATCATGAAGTGGGGGGGGGGGGGGGGGGGGGGGTGGGGGGGGGGGGGGGGTAAAATGTTCTGGAGCTGAAGTGGTGGTGGAGCCACACCGTTCCATGGAAGCCTCAACAGGAAACGAATAAACTGAACTGTGGACTTACCTTGCAAAAATTCTAGAGGCTCCTCTAATATACTGAAATGGCTTAGTCCGCTTTTATTGCACACTGTGAGCTTCTAACAATGTGCGTTTAGACTTTGCAGAAAGTCAGGTAAAGCCTGCTTCCATTTCCTGACCGGAGGACGTCCAGCATCCTCCAGTCTTGACTGTCCCCCATCCCGCCCTTTTCATTCAGTCCTTTCGATCATGGCAGCTCAGGATCACATGTAGGCGTGACCCAGGGCAGGTATGTTGTATTGGGACACCTGCCTTTACACACACATAAACGTTAACCACTTGCCAACCGCCGCACACCGATATACGTCGGTGCAATGGCAGCGGTGGGCAAATGGGCATACCTGTACGTCCCCTTTAAATAGCGGGGCTAGCAGGCGCGTGCCCGCTGCGTACAGTGTGAGCGTGCCCGCAGGACCCGATGTCCGCCGCTCTCCCGGCGATCGTGTCACGGAGCCGCAGAACGGGGAAGTGCCTATGTAAACAAGACATTTCCCTGTTCTGCCTAGTGACATGACAGAGATCTACTGCTCCCTGTGATCGGGAGCAGTGATCGCTGTCATGTCAGTGGAAGCTCATCCCCCAATAGTTAGAATCACTCCCTAGGACACACTTAACCCCTTGATCGCCCCCTAGTGGTTAACCCCTTCCCTGCCAGTGTCATTTACACAGTAATCAGTTCATTTTTATAGCATTGATCGCTGTATAAATGACCCCAAAAATGTGTCAAAAGTGTCCGATGTGTCCGCCATAATGCCGAAGTCCCGATAAAAATCGCAGATCGCTGCCATTACTAATAACAATAAATTTAATAATAAAAATGCCATAAAACAATCCCCTATTTTGCAGACGCTACAACTTTTGTGCAAACCAATCAATAATCGCTTATTGCGTTTTTTTTTACCAAAAATATGTAGAAGAATACGTATCGAGGAAAAAATTTGTTTTTTTTATATATTTTTGGGTGATATTTTATTTTTTTTTATATTTTTGGGTGATATTTATTATAATAAACAGTAAAAAAATATTGCTTTTTTGAAAAAAGTTTTGCTCTTTTTTTGTTTATAGCGCAAAAAAAAAAAAACTGCAGAGGTGATCAAATACCACCAAAAGAAAGCTCTATTTGTGGGAAAAAAAGGATGCCAATTTTGTTTGGGAGCCACATCGCACGACCGCGCAAATTGTCAGTTAAAGCGACGCAGTGCCGAATCGCAACTAGTGCTCTGGTCAGGAAGGGTGTAAAATCTTCCATGGCTGAAGCGGTTAATGGCATCCCAGTTTTAGCTGGCCATACACTATAACATTTTCTTATTCTATTTAGATTTACCTTCAACTATGTAGGGTCAGGGCCTGCCTGATTGCATACAAATTGAAACGGTTTAGGTTTGACCTCATATTATATGTTTTTGGTAAATCTATAGGAAAGTTGAACAAGAAAATTGTATAGTGTATGGCCAGCCTTAAAGTGGTTGTAAACCCACTTTTAGGACTTTTACCTATAGGTTAGCCTAAAATAAGGCTTACCTATAGGTAGTGGAAATATCTCCTAAACGTGCGCCGTTTAGGAGATATTTCACTTGTAGTCCGCCGGAAGTCCCTACTGCGCATGCGCAGGTAAGAAACGAACCTAAAGGCCGTTTCTTCCCTATCATATGCCGTAGGTCGCGGCTCCCGTGCACCTGCGCGGGAGTGACGTCACGCGGCTCCAGCAAATCACAGAGCCGGAGTCCGCGGCCCCGAAGGAAGAGGGGAAGAAGATGGACGCTGCCCACACAGGGGACGCCGCTGGATTCTTTTGCAGGTAAGGGGTACATAATGGGCTAGTATGCGATGCATACTAGCCCATTATGCTTTTCATTTGCAGGCTATACAGGGTGTCGGGTGAAGAAGATGAAGTAAAACCCATCAGGGTTTACTTCCTCTTTAAGCCTCGTACACACGATCGGATTTTCGGCAGACAAAGCGTCAGATTTTTGTCCGAAGGGCGTGTGCTGGGATGTTGTCTTGCATACTAACGGTGCACAGTTGTCGGCCAGCAAACACGAACGTAGTGACGTACTACGAGGGATTTCAGCTCTTGAGCGCCACCCTTTGGGCTAATGTTGTGTTTGGTGAGCATTGATTCAGAGGATGCGTGTTTGCACTTTGGACTTTTGTGTAACGGACTTGTGTAAACACGATTCAAAAATCTGACCGTTGTCCGCCGAATATTTACTATTTGTTGGCCGAAAGTTGGACAACAATTGTCTGAAGGAGCGTACGTAACGGTTGGATTTTAGGCCAACAGTCTGTCACCACACAATTCACGGCCGAAAATCCGATCGTGTGTACGGGGGGCTTTAGTCCGTAGGGTTCAATATTGAGTAGACCCACCCTTTGCAGCTATAACAGCTTCAACTCTTCTGGGAAGGCCGTCCACAAGGATTAGGAGTGTGTCTATATGATTATTATTATTATTATACAGGATTTATATAGTGCCAACAGTTTACCTGGCGCTTTACAACTTGAGGGTAGACGGTACAAATACAATACACTTTAATACAGTATGAATCAGAGGGCTCTGCTCTTTAGAGCTTACAATCTAAGAAGGAAGGTCAAGAGATACAAGAGGTAATAACTGTGGGGGATGTGCTGATTGAGAAGATAAATGTACAGTTGTTAGGTGGGGGCCAGATAGGCTTCTCTGAAGAGAGGAGTTTTCAGGAATCGTCTGAAAGTGGACAAAGTAGGAGAAAGTCGGACAGATTGGGGTAGAGCATTCCAGAGGATGGGAGAGGCTCTGGAGAAGTCCTGAAGGCGAGCATGGGATGAGGTGACAAGGGAGTTGGAGAGAAGGAGGTCTTGGGAGGAGCGAAGAGAACGATTAGGTTGGTATTTTTAGACTAGGTTAGTGATGTAGTTGGGGGCCAGGTTGTGGATGGCTTTGTAAGTTATGGTTAGTGTCTTGAATTTAATTCGGTGGCTGAGTGGTAACCAATGGAGGGATTGGCAGAGGGGTATAGCAGACGCTGAGCGGTTTGTGAGGTGGATGAGCCTGGCAGCAGCGTTCATGATGGACTGAAGTGGGGAGAGCATATTTAGAGGTAAGCCAATGAGAAAGGAGTTGCAGTAGTTGAGGCGAGAGATGACCAGGGAGTGGATTAGAAGCTTTGTGGTGATATCGGTTAGGAAGGGGCGTATCTTGGAGATGTTGTAGAGGTTGAGGCAGCAAATTTTGGATAGCGATAGGTTGCGGGGCCGAAAGGTAAGTTCAGAGTCCAGGATTACACCAAGGACCTTGGCGTGGGGGGAAGTTGATAATTGAATGATAAATATGATAAATTATATAATAAATTAGAGCAGAGACTGCAAGCCAAGCTTTCTCTTCCCAACATCATCTTTGGACTTATCATGGATTTATACCTTCTAACTACACAGCTTGCATATTAGGTATTATGACCAAGCTTCTGCGCCTATAACCTTTTCTTATCCAACATCAGTGCCTGACCTCACAAAGGCGTTTCTGGAAGAATGGTCAAACATTCCCGTTGACACACTCCTAAACCTTGTGGACGGCCTTCCCAGAAGAGTTGAAGCCGTTATAGCTGCAAAGGGTGGGCCAACTCAATAGTGAACCCTACGGACTAATGCCCCGTACACACGGTCGGAAATTCCGACGGAAAATGTCCGATCGGACCATGTTGTCGGAAAATCCGCCCATGTGGGCTCCATCGGAAAAAATTTGAGATCCTGCTCTCAAATTTTCCGACAACAAAATCCGATCAGACTTTTTCCGATCGTATGTAGAGAATTCCGACGGACAAAGTGGCACGCATGCTCAGATCAAATTACGAGACCAAAGCTATTGGCTACTAGCCTCTACGTAGTTCCGTCGTACGCAACGAACGTCACCACGTTCGGAATGATCGGATTTTCCGACAACTTTGTCCGACGGTGTGTATGCAACACCAGTGTCGGAAAAAATCTGACGGATTTTGTGGTCGGAATTTCCGACCATGTGTACGGGGGCTAAGACTGGGATGCCATTTAAAGTTCATGTGTGTGCAGCAGGTAAATGGAAGTTAAGTCTAGGTTCACACCTATGCGGCTGCAATTGATGTGTTTTTCAGGCACGTTTTTCTGGTTGCCCTTTGGATTCGGAGGGGACCCCCACGCCAAAATAAAAAAAAAAACGGTTTGGGATCTCCCCCCAAAATCTATACCAGAGCCTTTTTCGAGCATGCCACCCGGCAGGTCAGGAAAGGGAGGAGACGAGCCAGCGCCCCCTCCCCCCCTGAACCATACGAGGCCACATGTCCTCAACATGGGGAGGGTGGGTGCTTAGGGGCAGGTGGCGTTCTGCGCTCCCCCACCCCAAAGCACCTTGCCCCCATGTTGATGAGGACAAGGGCCCCTTCCCAACAACCCTAGCCGGTGGTTGTCGGGGTCTGCGGGTAGGGGGGCTTATCGGAATCTGGAAGCCCCCTTTAACAAGGGTTCCCCCAGATCCCGGCCTCCCCACCCTATGTGAATGGGTATCGGGTACATCGTACCCCTACCTAAAAGCAGTGAAAAGTAAAAAAAGGTGTCAGCTTCCTTGGCTGAAAACGATAGGAGGGTTCCGTTTCATTTAAAAAAAAAAAAAAAATAACATTAGCATATTGAGGAGGAGGGATGAACAAAGGAAGGCACAATAAAAGCAAATTCAACCAATAATAAAAGAAAAAAAAATAATGCCACTACACCGATAAAGGATAAAATGTATTTTATTTTCCACAATGCAATCTCCAGTATATCCAGTTTATTCTAAGAAGTAGTCCTGAGTTTGAGAATCATCTACAGTAGACGCTTTTAAAGCTTTTTTGGTTCATTCTTAAAGAGCACCTGTCTGGTTCAGTGATCAGGTCAATACGGATCAGGACATTTTCCAGTAGACTTTGATGCCTTTTTATGAATGGTCAATATTTTAAAATCATTAAAAATGTGTAACTGTTACTCTACATGGTTGGTCACATTGAGGTAGTTCCTCATACCTACATATGGACTTTCTATGAGTTTATGGCTGAACCCCTCAGCCTTCATTTATGTTATTGTCGCCATTGTACACTTACTAGGATGACAGCTCTATTTTGTACTTGGTTTTCTTATCCTATAATGTCCTATTGTTATTTGAAATCTTAATAAAAAGATTACTGTTCTGCCAATATTCTCAGACACTACTTGGAAATGTTCAGCCCGACTCTTGGCCAAGTTGGACTTAAGATGTCCATTTTATGATACTCCATTTTAGGATACTCCACATCGGTCTTCCTCCTACCTCCTACAATTTGGTAAAGCAGCCTTCTCCCTGCTACAAGTCTTTTCGGGTTCAATAAATGCCAGGAGGAGTGACCCACCATGTGACGGGAGTCACTTTGGGTGGGGGGCCCATGGAACCCAGAATCTCTTGGAGAGGTCGGGAACCCTTGTTTCAGCTCCCCATGCACCTACTATGTCTAAGTCACCATGTGTCTATTAGGGGCACAGGGTGACTGAGAAAATGATGGACAGCAATTTAATGGACACTGAGAATGTGGTTTGGTTAACAGTAATATTTTTGAACAATATCGCTCAAGAAATCTATGATACATTAATTCCACAGTATCAGAATGATGGAACATTGTAGGAGTTTTGTAAACTGTTGCCATGCCATCTGCAATCCTTGATTAATCAAAGCACTGCTCAGATGTGGATTCTATGGTCTTCAATGTAGGAGTCGGTCCATCTGCTACTGGGGGCTCCTACTATTGTGTGAAGGTGTTCTGTGTTTATACTTATGTGTATTGTGTCTTCTGAGCTAGAAGACAGCAAGTCTGACCTGAAAGGTCAGACCTCTAAGTCACCTAGGCTGGTTAAATGACTAGTTAATTATATTTCTGGTTACAGTTTGTATTGTTAGGGTAATATGATCAGGAGGGGGAGCCTCCTTCTCAAGTGTATAAAAGCCTGTATTCTTGTTCAAATAAACAGTTATTATTCTGGTTTACTCCAAAACTGGTATTGCCTAGTTATTGGGGTAACTATAGCCAGACTTGCAGGTCTCGTTTTCCAGAACTTGGGAAGCAGCTTCTTGGCGGAGATACCCAACAGGGTGTCCGGAGTTCGTCACACACCCCATCACCAGATTTTGCATGAGCTCTTCCTGCTATCACGTTAATCCTCTGTAACCAGTTTTATTATATAATTTGCTTGATTTAGGAAAAAAAGGCTCCTTTTCAACAATTATGCACTTTAATTGCAGGACTATAAAAAAAAAGGTTAATGGGAGAAGGAGGAGTTAATTTGGGACAATTCGGCTAAACTAAGGGTTAAATATGAACTTTTTTTTGTCAGTCTGCTTTAACTGACATCATATGCAGATCTAAAGCTCATCCCTTTGACCTGTAGATGAATGTTAAAGCGGATCTTCACTGTCAAATATAAGTTGCCTCCTCTCCACCCCTTTTCTCCTCCTCTTTGTACAGAGTGCACTTTTTTTCTTTACCTTTTTTTCTTTTCATGAAGAAAACTTTGAGCCTGCCCCATATGAACTTCACTTGTCTAGGTGAATGACGTGCATTATGCCCACTGTGCCCGTACTGTGGGATTTGCACGTCACATATCCCAGGAGGCAAAGTAGAAGTGGGGTGCGGGATTAGTGACACGTCATCGTGACTTCACATAAGAAGATGGCGGCGTGGGACTGAGCCGGTGCAGAATTCTGAGAGGATTCTGCAGGAAACCACTGGGGGGGATCAGTACAGTGCCTTGAAAAAGTATTCATACCCCTTGAAATTATCCACGTTTTGTCATGTTACAACCAAAAATGTTTTATGTATTTTATTGGAATTTTATGTGATAGACCAACACAAAGTAGCACATAATTGTGAAGTGGAAGGAAAATGATAAATGGTTTTCAACATTTTTTACAAATAAATATGTGAAAAGTGTGGTGTGCATTTGTATTCAGCCCCCCTTTACTCTGATACCCCTAATCTAGTGGAACCAATTGTCTTCAGAAGTCACCTAAGTTAGTAAATAGAGTCCACCTATATGTAATTTAATCTCAGTATGAATACAGCTGTTCTGTGAAGACCTCAGAGGTTTGTTAGAGAACCTTAGTGAACACACAGCATTATGAAGGCCAAGGAACACATCAGACAGGTCAGGGATAAAGTTGTGGAGAAGTTTAATGCAGGGTTAGGTTATAAAAAAATTCCCAAGCTTTAAACATCTCACGGAGAACTATTCGATCCATCATCTGAAAATGGAAAGAGTATGGCACAACTGCAAACCTACCAAGGCCATCCACTTAAACTGACAGGCCGGGCAAGGAGAGCATTAATCAGAGAAGCAGCCAAGAGGCCCATGGTAACTCTGGAGGAGCTGCAGAGATCCACAGCTCAGGTGGGAGAATCTGTCCACAGGACAACTATTAGTTGTGCTCTCCACAAATCTGGTCTTTATGGAAGAGTGACAAGAAGAAAGACATTGTTGAAGGAAAGCCATAAAAAGTTTGGTTTGCAGTTTGTGAGAAGTCATGTGGAGGACACAGCAAACATGTGAAAGAAGGTGCTCTGGTCAGATGAGACCAAAATGTAACTTTTTTTGGCCTAAAAGCAAAACGCTATGTGTGGCAGGAAACTAACACTGCACATCACCCTGAACACACCATCCCCACCGTGAAACATGGTGGTGGCAGCATCATGCTGTGGGGCTGCTTTTCTTTAGCAGGGACAGGGAAGCTGGTCAGAGTTGATGGGAAGATGGATGGAGACATATACAGGACAATCTTAGAAGAAAACCTGTTAGAGTCTGCAAAAGACTTGAGACTGGGGGGGAGGTTCACCTTCCAGCAGGACAACGACCCTAAACATACAGCAATGGAATGGAATGGTTTAGATCAAAGCATATTCATGTGTTAGAATGGCCCAGTCAAAGTCCAGACCTAAATCCAATTGAGAATCTGTGGCAAGATTTAAAAATTGCTGTTCACAGACGCTCTCCATCCAATCTGACAGAGCTTGAGATATTTTTGCAAAGACGAATGGGCAAAAATGTCACTCTCTAGATGTGCAAAGCTGGTAGAGACATCCCCAAAAAGACTTGCAGCTGTAATTGCAGTGAAAGGAGGTTCTACAAAGTATTGACTCCAGGGGGCGCCATACAAATGCCCCCCCCCACACTTTTCACATATTTGTATAAAATGTTGAAAACCATTTATCATTTTCCTCCTACTTTACAATTATGTGCCACTTTGTGTTGGTCTATCACAGTGATGGCGAACCTTGGCATCCCCAGATGTTTTGGAACTACATTTCCCATGATGCTCATGCACTCTGTAGTGTAGTTGAGCATCATGGGAAATGTAGTTCCAAAACATCTGAGGCGCCAAGGTTCGCCATCACTGGTCTATCACATAAAATCCCAATAAAAATACATTTACATTTTTGGTTATAACATGACAAAATGTGGAAAACTTCAAGGAGGCACATAGCACTGTATCTGAAAGGGTTGCACCTACAACAATGTTTAGACTGGGCTCAAAAAAAAAAAAAAATAAATAAAAAAAAAAGGGTGGAGAGGCTGGAGATCCGCTTTAAGTATCAATTTTACTCTGCATCTCTCTATCTGGCTCTGAACAATGTACATAAACACTGTCAGGAGGTCTGTGTTTTTTTTTTTTTTACAGAAGAAACCCCGGCTGTCATTTTGACAGTAGGGAATTGGCAAGTGCAAGGAGAGAAGGGAGCAGCAGAAGGAACAGGGCATTCTTTACACATCCTGTGTACTTTGATGACATTTTTTCTCTATGTTTGTAGTACCGTATATACTTGAGTATAAGCTGACCCGAATATATAAGCCGAGGCACCTAATTTTACCACAAAAAACTGGGAAAACTTATTGACTCGAGTATAAGCCCAGGGTGAGAAATGCGCAGCTACTGTAAGTGTAAAAGAGGGTCAACAATGCCTATTTGCAGCCTCACTGTGCCCATTTGCAGCCATAGGTCCCCCAAACTTCAAACTTGGTAGTTAAGGGTTCCCGGATGCCCCCTAGCTGCAGCAAAGGGTCCCGAAATGACATGGCTGCAGGTGGACACAGTTGACCGACTTTGTGGCCCTGTATCTGGGGGCCACTTGGAGCTAGGAACCCCAAATTTGGATCTGTTGTATTGCTAGTTCCACTGGGTTAGCACGCAATTTGGGGTTCCTAGCACCAAGTGGCCCTGAGATACGGGGCCCCAAAGTCGGGTCGGAAAATGTCAAGCACTTTTCTGCAGCAGAGAATGACATTTTCCGACCCGAATTTGGGGCCTCGTATCTCGGGGCCACTTGGTGCTAGGAACCCCAAATTTGGTGTGCAAAAGTGGAACTAGCAATACAACATATCCAAATTTGGGGTTCCTAGCTCTATGTTGTATTGCTAGTTCCACTTTTGCATACCAAATTTGGGGTTCCTAGCACCAAGTGGCCCTGAGATACGGGGCCCCAAAGTCGGGTCCAAAAATTTAATTCTCTGCTGCTTGACTCGAGTATAAGCCGAGGGGGGCACTTTCAGCACAAAAAAAAAAAATGTGCTGAAAAACTCGGCTTATACTCGAGTATATACAGTAAGTACAAGTGTCCACTAACGGTTAATACTGTGGCTTTGGCCCGTAACTTTTAGGAACAGTCAATCGTGCCGAGCTGCATACATTCCCAGCAGATCCCTCACATACTTGTGACACAACTGAGCCCCGAGCTCTATAGAATGTGACGGTATATTTTACTAGTAGGTAGGTTAGCGGGTAGACCAGGGATCCTCAAACTACGGCCCTCCAGCTGTTGCGGAACTACGCATCCCATAAGGCATTGTATAACTCTGACATTCACAGACATGACTAGGCTTGATGGGAATTGTAGTTTCTGAACAACTGGAGGGCCGTAGTTTGAAGACCCCTGGGGTAGACAAATAGAAGTATGGCCTAAAATAAGTACCATAGACCTGACTCGGGTAAAGCCTGACCAACCTTTCATATTTTCTGAATGTTTTGTTATCATTATTATTTTTTACAACATTCAATAGTGAACAGCACACCGATTGAGGTTCCCCATTCAACGAAGGTGACAGGTCCTCTTTAAAGAATGTGCAATCGTTATTTTTATGGTCAAGCCGATATCCCGAGCCCTATAGCAAGGTGTGCGCACATATATGGAATATTTTACTCCACCATGAAAATACGACTAAAATTCAGTTACAATCTTCACTCCGCTCCAGTCCATCTTTATTTTTTTCTTCTCAGTGCTCTTCCACCTAATGAGGAAGAATGAATTAAAGAGCTAAATCAAACGCTGCTCAACGTCGGGATCAAAACCGCGGCATGCTGCAGCTTTGACATTTTTTTTAAAACCACAATGTGAAAAATTGGATCTTTATCGGAAGTAAAAGACGTTGGCGCACACCTCCCCTTACAACATCTCTTCAGCAGGTTCGTGAGGTAGTTGGAGAAGCCGAGACGGAACGGACAAAGCTAAAATAAGCCGAGTCCGACAATTCTGCGTCGTAGGGCGTAATTTTTGCTGCAATTTTTTTTTTTTACAGAATTTTCAGTCGACCTTCGGAAAATCTTTGCGGCAATTCTTTTCATGGGTGGGCGAGGTAGAACACTGCACTCCGGGAAACGGCCCAGCTGTAGCGAAAGTGAAAGTAAAAAGGGTTTCAGCCTAGCTCCTCCCAGGCCACCCCACCCTCTGGTGCGTTTGGCCCGCCCACAGCGCTTAGTCATTGAGATCTTTTCACATTTTAAAACCTTAGCAACCATATTTGTTTTACAATCACATTTTTATTTGCAACCCCTAGATGGCGACTCGCAGCGCATACAGTAGAAGATCATCAAGAAGCCAATGGAGAGTGCAACGCGTTCCCGACAAATGTCCTCGGAGCTGGAGGCCTTCCTCTTATGTTCCGTGACACTGCCACATATCTCAAATCGGAAGAGGTTTGTTTAAAATATTTATAGAACAAGATTGTCATATACAGACGACACGTTTCGGGGGGGGTGGACCTCCCCCTTCTTTAGGGTTCTAAAACGGGTTTAATCAAGGTGGAGTTTGCTTAACCACTTCAAAACCGGGCCATAGTACATAAATGTCCTGACTTTGGGGGGGGGGGGGGGGATATCTGAATGATGCCCGTAGCTACAGGCATCATTCAGATATCATTCTTTTCAGCCACCGATTCTGTGCGCGATAAGAATGATCATAGCGGCAATTCCACCGCTTGATCGTTTTTATAGGCGACGGGAGGGGACGTCGCCATCCGGTGCTTCTCCGGGCTCTCCCGTGTCATCAGGGGCCCGGAGAAAGAATCGGGCGGCGCCGGGATGACGACGATCGAGATTTCTGGTGACCAGATGGTCACCAGTCATCTCTATGACCGTTGGAGGCCCGGGCGCGACGTTATGACGTCACGCCCGGGATCCCGGATGTCAACAAAGCCGCGATCGCGGCTGTCAGCATGAAGATCAGTGAATTTTTTTCACAAACTCATGCTTTCCAGCCTGGAGGAGAGGTGTGGGAGGTCTTATTGATCCCACATCTCTCCATAAAGAGGACCTGTCATATAGATTCCTATTACAAGGGATGTTTACATTCCTTGTAATAGGAATAAAAGTGATCAAAAAAAAAAAATAAATAAAAATAAAAAATGTAAGTAAAATAAAAAATAAAATAAATAAATTTTTTTTTTTAAACGCCCCCTGTCCCCGGTAGCTTGCGCTCAGAAGCGAACGCACGCGCAAGTCCCGCCCACATATGTAAACGCCGTTCAAACCACACATGTGAGGTATCGCTGCGTGCGTTAGGGCGAGAGCAACAATTCTAGCCCTAGACCTCCGCTGTAACTCTAAACTGGTAACCGGTAAAAAAATTCCTATGGAGATTTTTAAATACCGAAGCTTGCCGCCATTCCATGAGTGTGCGCAATTATAAAGCATGACATGTTAGGTATCTATTTACTCGGCGTAACATCTTTCACGTTATACAAAAAAATTGGGCTAACTTTACTGTTTTGTTATTTTTAAATTCATGAAACCATTTTTTTCTTCAAAAAAAAAAAGGCATTTGAAAGATTCTTGCGAAAATACCGTGCGAGATAAAAAGTTGCAATGATCGCCATATTATTCCCTATGGTGTCTGCTAAAAAAAAAATTATATATATATATATATATATATATATATATATATATAATGTTTGGGGGTTCCAAGTAATTTTCTAGCACAAAATTGATGATTTTTACATGTAGGAGAGAAGTGCCAGAATAGGCCCGGTGTTGTATCATTACCAGTCCCCCATCACGAAGTGTCCGAGGTGTACTGCGCATGCGCAGTACACAGGACACCCTCATTCCGAAAATTGCAGAGGATGAACGGCGCCTGCGCCGTGAGTCCACTTTCAAGCCCCACCATCCAAGTGGACATAGAGTTAGAATATAAAAGAGCCGAGCGCAGCGAGGCCGTGCCCGAAGCGTGGCAAGCGAAGCGTGGCGAGCGAAGCGAGCCCGCGAGGGGCCCTCTAACTTTGACTAACCCTATGTCCGCTTGGATGGTGGGGGCTTCTCCTCGACTCACGGCGCAGGCGCCGTTCATCTTCCGACAATTTCCGAACATCTTCATGCTCCGTACTGCGCATGCGCTGCGCATGCGCAGTACACTTCGGACACCTAGTGACAGCCGGACACTTGGTGATAGAACACCGGTATTGAAGTGATTAAGTCTGGGGCAGTGTTTCAACCTTTTTTCAGTCATTGTGCCCCAGAAAAAAAAAAAGTCTCGAGGCACCCCAGGAAGTCCCAGCCATCGAAACGCGTTGGCTGTATCTAAAATTGTCGCTTGATAAACATTTTAAAGCAAACTTCCAAATGAGATGATCGTTTCTACTAGGTGCTCCCAAGCACATATCCAGACTTTGATCTTCTGATGACCGATTTCTCCGATCAGAGAGGCAGCAGCCTAGGGCCTGAACGGGGCCTATACACACACACACTACGGGTTCAAAACCTCCAAGGAGAACGACCCCTCTTTTCATTCCTATTGGTTCCAACACTATCACATACCTACCAGCTACATATCTCTATGTAAATTCTACTGCCCAAAGGTGTGAAGGCATGACCGATGTGCGGCATTATGGACGGCAATGACTGGAAACGGTGAGTCTAGGACACTATTCCCCCCACTGACAACAATGAAGGGGCACTATTCCTCCCACTGACACCAATGATGGGGCACTATTCCTCCCACTGACACCAATGATGGGGCACTATTCCTCCCAGTGACACCAATGATGGGGCACTATTCCTCCCAGTGACACCAATGATGGGCACTATTCCTCCCACTGACACCAATTATGGGACACTATTCCTCCCACTGACACCAAATGATGGGGCACTATTCCTCCCACTGACACCAATGATGGGGCACTATTTCCCCCACTGATTGGTCTCCAAACTGGGGCCCGGGGGCCTGATGCGACCCTTTCCTTGCTTTTCTCTGGCCCTTGGGACACTATTCCCCCCACTGACACCAACAATGGCACACCATTCCTCCAAATTACACAAATGATGGGGCACTCTTTCCCCCACTGACACCAATCACGGGGCACTATTCCTCCCACTGACATCAAAGATGGGGCACTATTTCCCACACTGACACTAGGTATAGAAAAGGACCTCTAAAAGTAGGACTATACCGGCAACTCGATAAACCAATTTAGGCTATATGAGATAATTTTATATATTTATTATACAAACTTATAAAGCATACAAACATTAAGGAAAAGTTTTTAAAAACAATATGGTAAATAGTACAAATGACATGCATATCTGAAGAGGGTGATGATGCTGAACTCCAGGAGTTCAGCATCATCACCCTCTTCAGATATGCATGTCATTTGTACTATTTACCATATTGTTTTTAAAAACTTTTCCTTAATGTTTGTATGCTTTATAAGTTTGTATAATAAATATATAAAATTATCTCATATAGCCTAAATTGGTTTATCGAGTTGCCGGTATAGTCCTACTTTTAGAGGTCCTTTTCTATACCAAGTATAGGGATGATGGCAACCAACATGTGTTCTGAGAACTGAGTTCAATCCATTTTTCCCACACTGACACTAACAATGGAGCACTATTCCTCCCATTGATACCAATGATGGAGCACTATTCCCTCCACTGACACCAATGATGGGGCATTGTTAAAGACACCAGGACATTTTCTACTCCTACCTAATACACTGCTTTAGGCTGCTGGCCACCAGGCCTGAACTTGGACATGTGGGGGAGGGAAGACATTAAGCCTGTGTAAGCTCCAACACACACTGGCACAGTGCTTAAACAATAAACAGAGATTAGACACACCTCTGACAGAGGAAGCATGGCAACAGTGACTAAAGCCCCATACACACGGTCGGACTTTTTCATGGATTCTGTCCGATCGGACAATGTTGTTGAAAAATCAGACCGTGTGTATGCACCATCGGACAGTGTTCGTCGGTTTGTCCGATGGACAAAGTCTTATCTCCTGCTGGAAAGATTTGCCGTCAACACGGTCCGATCACACCAAATCCGATCGTGTGTACGGTTGTCCGACCGGACAAAGTGCTACGCATGCTCAGATCACATTACAAGACCAAAGCTATTGGCTACTAGCCTCTACGTAGTCCCGTCGTAGGCAACAAACGTCACCACGTTCAGAATGATCGGATTTTCCGACAACTTTGTCCGACCGTGTGTACGCAAAACCAACATCGGACAAAGTACGACGGACATGATCCGACGGACCTGGTCCGCGGATTGTCCGACCGTGTGTATGGGGCTTTACAGTGGGCGGGGGTGAGATACCAAGAGCACCTGTTACTTTGATGGGCAAACTAACACATTCCCTTCAACTACAATCTGGGAGGACCTCAGCTGGTGCTGTAAATAGAGATTCGCTGATTAATAAGGCAAATATTTTAGGTGAATGTCATAAGTTGGTGGCTTCCTCTTGGTGGTCTTGCCTTAGTCTGCATCAACAGATAGAGGACTAAATGTCAAAGTCGGAATATCGATTTTAAAGGAGAAGCTGCCATAACCAACCAAGACTTCTTACACCTTTTGCTTGTAGGCAGAGCCCCAACCCACTGCCCAACCCCACTATACGACACCCTGACAAATTCCATTACTGCCCCCTGCACTGCTACAACAGGGAAGCTTTCTACCTTGGTTTGGACAAGATCCGCTATCACATGGTAAGGAGGGGGTGACCAGAAACAAATGTTAGAAACACGGAGATGCCAGCAGTAAACTGTTGTAGTGTTTCTAAAATGTATGACGGAGCTATGCCACTTGGCATTTTCCCACACTAACAGTGCCCAAAAGAGCCCTCCTTTATATTAGTTGCCTCCTTAACTGGGCACAAACAGCACAAAGCTGTCCTTCAAGTGGACGGACTGATGCCTCTGAAGAGCCGAGTTGCAGGAAAAGCCTTTGCGGCACACGGAGCAGACATAAGGTCTGTTGCCGCTGTGAATCCTCTGGTGACGGACGAGGGCCGACTTGAAGGAAAAGCATTTGCCGCACTCGGCGCAGGAGTACGGCTGCTCCCCCGTGTGAACCCGAATGTGACGGGCCAACTCCGAATGGCAGCTGAAGCCCTTGCCGCAGTCTGGGCAAGCGTAGAGGACATTGCCCTGGTGGATGACCTTGTGGTGCAAGGACAGGCTCGACTTCCGATTGAAAACCTTCCCGCATTCTGGGCACGCGTACGAGTTGGCGCTCACGTGGCTTTGCTGGTGCTGCAGAAGGCTGTCCTTGCTGTCGAAAAACTCCCCGCACTCGGTGCAGGAGAAGAGGTCGTCGATCTGGCACACAATGATGTTCGAATCCCCGTTGAAGCTGACCTCCGTATCAGGAACTACATCAGGCTTGCTGTTCAGGTGGACCTCCTGGTGGAGAAGAAGGTTGGCTTTCGACAAGAAGCTCTTCCCGCACGTGGGGCAGTCGAACTGCTTTGAGTGGGTTTTCTGGTGGGTGACGAGGCCCGACTTGCTTAGGAAGTTCCTTCCGCACTCTGCGCATGTATAGGGGTTCTTGAAGTGGACCAGCTGGTGGGTAGTCAGCTCCAACTTGCCGTCAAAATTTTCTCCGCAGTAGTGGCATCGGAAGGGCTGGTTTTGGACCAGGCGGGAGTACAGCACAGAGTCTGGGTCATAAGGCACATCGTAGGCGGTCTTGGCATTGAAGTGACTCTCCATGTGGTCACCGAGATCCGACTCGGTGAAGAAACACTTGCTGCAGACTGAGCAGATAAAGGCTTGAGACTCTGTGTGGGTCAGCTGGTGTTTGGAAAGTTCAGAGTCACTCATGAAATATTTCCCACACTGCCGACACTCGTAGGTCCACGTCCTCTCTGGCTTTTGAACCCGTACAGAGTGGATAGATGAACCGTTGTGGGTCTTCGAAGATTTTAGACCACCATTATGTCTCTTGTTTAGGTCCCGTCTTTCTCGTACAACCGACTTGTTCTGTTGCTTATTGAAGCTGCAATCCCTGGGGCCCTGCTCTGTAGATATCAGGATTTTGGTGATGATGACGTCATCATCTTCTGGTGGTTCCTCCTTGATGTTAGTGGCTGGACATACTATTGAACCGGGGGGTGTAGAGCTCCTGTTTTCTACAAAGCTTTTTTGCTCATGTGAAGCAATGTCTGAGACAATGTGAGAACTTCCACCAGGTTCTGGTAATTTTAGAGTCTCTTCGTTATTTGGGTGTTCCAACATGTGGGACTCAACATCTTCAGAGGTTTCAGTGGCTGGAAGTAAGTCTAATGAACAGGAATGGGACCAATTAGAGCACAACAATATTATAAACCTGAACACATAAACACCACCATAAATACGCCTCCTCTTACCCGGTGATGTGAGGGGCGGCCGGTTTTCCATCATGACGTCCTTGTAGAGATCCTTGTGTCCTTCTAAATACTCCCACTCCTCCATGGAGAAATAGACAGTGACATCCTGACACCTTATAGGAACCTGACACACACAATGATACAGTCACCATCCAGACACATCCCTTGTCTGTTACTGGATAATGTCCCAGAATTCCCGGCACCGCTCACCTCTCCTGTCAGCAGCTCAATGATCTTCTGGGTGACTTCCAGGATTTTCTTATCGTTTTTTCTCTCAGCGGTTAGGGAGGGAGGTGGAGAATCACAGGGCTTCTTTATTGGTCCATAATCCTAAATAATGAGATGAAAAAAGTATCATGCATCATATTAACCTCCCAGAATCCTCCCCAACTGCCTGGTCAGCTGTGTATTGTATTAAAGTGGTTCTAAACCCTCCAAAAAAAAAAAAAAAAACCTGCAAAACAAAGGCCTAATGAGCTAGTATGCATAGCATACTAGCTCATTATGAATTACTTACCTTAGATCGAAGCCCCCGCAGCAGTCCTCGAAGATCGCTCCAGGAGTTACTTCCGGGTATCGCGGGGTCCGGCGCTGTGATTGGCCGGAGCCGCAATGACGTCACTCCCGGGAGCCGATGGTAATGGCATACTAGCGATGACGTCGACACATGCTGATACAGGGGATATCTCCTAAACCGTAGCTACAGGTAAGCCTTATTATAGGCTTACCTGTAGTAAAAAGTGGTTGTAAATGGTTTACAACCCCTTTAATAAAGAGAAGATTGAGGTCACGTGACCTCCCAGAATCCTCCTCAGGTCTGTGTTTTATTAATAGAGATAAGAGTGATGTCATGTGACCTCCCAGAATCCTCCTCACCTCTCCGGTCAGCTCTGTGTTTTATTAATAGAGATAAGAGTGATGTCATGTGACCTCCCAGAATCCTCCTCACCTCTCCGGTCAGGTCTGTGTTTTATAAATAGAGATAAGTGTGTTGTATAAATAGAGATAAGAGTGATGTCATGTGACCTCCCAGAATCCTCCTCACCTCTCCGGTCAGGTCTGTGTTTTATAAATAGAGATAAGAGTGATGTCATGTGACCTCCCAGAATCCTCCTCACCTCTCCGGTCAGGTCTGTGTTTTATTAATAGAGATAAGAGTGATGTCACGTGACCTCCTAAAGTCCACAAGTTTCTCCTTCGTCTCTATGGTCAGTCACTTTGAGTTTTATTGGCACCAAGGTCACTGCACTACACACTTTTTTTCGCACCTGCCTCTAGGGCCGGGACAAGAGGATTTTTTTATTCCTGACAAAAAGGCTGGCCACTGTATTGCACAATGGCACTTTTACCACTTTCTTTCCCCCCACTTTCATTTGTGTGTTTGTCACTTTTTGATTGGTGTACACGTTTTGTCACGTCCGACTGGTAGGGTGTAGGTCCTCGGGCCTGCCCTGAAAGTCTTGGGAGGGGGGTGGACATGGCCTTCTGGCTTGGTTCGGCCTCTCTCATGGGGTCTCACCTAGTACTTGGGGTGGTCTGTTTCGGCAGACCTCCAAGAGAACGGGGTCCGTCTGGCTTCGGCCAGATGGACCAGTGAAGTGCCCCGGTCCCCGTCTGGAGTCTAGCGCCCCGGGGGATCAGGGCAAGGGTCCTTTCTCTTCGGAGCGAGGACTATGTGTAGACCCTGTGCACGTTTTGTGTTTCACTTTTTTGGTGGGAGCTTTTTTTTTTTTTTTGGACCGGTAGGAGTCTGAGTGTGTTCACGCACCATGGGCTTTAGGAAAAAAAATAGAGATATGATTGATGTCATGTAACCTCCCAGAATCCTCCTCACCTCTCCGGTCATGTGACCTCCCAGAATCCTCCTCACCTCTCCGGTCAGGTCTGTGTTTATTAATAGAGATAAGAGTGATGTCATGTGACCTCCCAGAATCCTCCTCACCTCTCCGGTCAGGTCTGTGTTTTATTAATAGAGATAAGAGTGATGTCATGTGACCTCCCAGAATCCTCCTCACTGCTCCGGTCAGGTCTGTGTTTTATTAATAGAGATAAGTGTGATGTCATGTGACCTCCCAGAATCCTCCTCACCTCTCCGGTCAGGTCTGTGTTTTATTAATAGAGATAAGAGTGATGTCATGTGACCTCCCAGAATCCTCCTCACCTCTCCGGTCAGGTCTGAGTTTTATTAATAGAGATAAGAGTGATGTCATGTGACCTCCCAGAATCCTCCTCACCTCTCCGGTCAGCAGGTAGATAATATCCAGGGAGAGCCGTATTATCCTCTCGGTCACATGACCCCGGTCCGTCTCCTCGATTGGCCGCTGGAACGCAGACTCTTTCATCTTTCCAGTGACTTTTATAATGCATAAAATGGATTCCAAATCTGTAAATGTATCCCTGTTAGGAGGAGAAATGTGAGATTATCAATAACAGTAATAATAATGACAACAGAGTGCATATTATGAATACATATTCATATTGTTATATTATTTATAAATAATATTAATATGTTTTAATAATATATCTTCACATTTTTCTATCATGTAGTATATATATGATGTATATGTCATATAATAATAATGACAGAGTCTGAGTATGGAGATAAAGGACAATATAATAAATAGATATATGATAAAAATGTACACACATCCATACAATATATATATAAAACAATAAAGTATAATATTTAAATTAAAGGTGACCCAGCCACCCACAATGATAATAATGAGCCCCGTACTGTCCTCTCTATATAATGACACACTGACCAGTCCGCCTCCTTTGGGCTACAAAACACACCGGATATCCGGTGGGCCGAAACAAAACAAATGAACCGGAAGTGGAGGTTTGGTTGGGAACAGGGGAAGCAGTGAGCGCGCTGTGCGTGCGCGTCCTCGTCCGACACGGATCAGCTTCGGCTCCGCCCCCCTGCGCGGTAGAGAGTGGGCCAAGCTTAGACGGAATGATCTGTGCCTCAAAGAGCGGCGCGGGCCACGCCCAGCACCCCTCACAGACGGCATCTATCTTATTCTGGTGACGCCCACCACTCATCCCAGACTCCGCCCACTCCCATAGATGGCTCCTGTGCAGAGAGAAGATGGGAAGCAGCAGCCTCTGTGCGGAGATCTGGGCTCCTCTGTACCCAGTGAGGGGGGAGGGGGGAGTCATCTATATCCTGTTCCTTTTAGGTGTGTAGGGGGATAAGGATAGCCCACAGCAGATTGCCCCTTTAAGGTGTAGAAGAGGGTAAGTGTAACCCACAGCGGAGTGCCCCTTTAAGGTGTAGAAGAGGGTAAGGGTAACCCACAGCAGAGTGCCCCTTTAAGGTGTAGAAGAGGGTAACCCACAGCGGAGTGCCCCTTTAAGGTGTGTATGGTCAGAGCTCTGAACATTCCTTAACATTACTTTCTTTACAAAGCAGATAAATATCTTTATTTTAGTCACATGACTGGAACTTTCCAATCTCATTGGCTGGGAGTTAAAAAATTTGCTTTTTTTTTTTTTTTTTAGAATCCAGATCCTGGTCTCAGTGTGTTGGTTTAGTCCGGAGAGCTCCAAACCTCTCAGTAGGAGGAGCTCATCCTGCGCTATACTCAATATCCACCGGCTGAGAAATCCCTTCTACCAATCTATGAATCGTACATGGAAGGATGGGCGGGGGGGGTGGGAAGCTTTTCTGGAATCAACATGAAATTCAAAACAAAAATTAAAACACTTCAGTAAAACAAAGAAAAGTCCCCCCTTACATCCAAGTCCAGCTTAGGAGTTCTCCCAAACATCGGGGTCTCTATCAAAGTCCACCTTAGGAGTTCTCCCATACATCGGGGTCTCTATCAAAGTCCACCTTAGGAGTTCTCCCATACATCGGGGTCTCTATCAAAGTCCACCTTAGGAGTTCTCCCTTACATCGGGGTCTCTATCAAAGTCCCCCCTTACATCAAGGTCTCTATCAAAGTCCACCTTAGGAGTTCTCCCATACATCGGGGTCTCTATCAAAGTCCACCTTAGGAGTTCTCCCATACATCGGGGTCTCTATCAAAGTCCACCTTAGGAGTTCTCCCATACATCGGGGTCTCTATCAAAGTCCACCTTAGGAGTTCCCCCAAACATCAGGGTCTCTATCAAAGTCCACCTTAGGAGTTCTCCCATACATCAAAGTCCACCTTAGGAGTTCTCCCATACATCGGGGTCTCTATCAAAGTCCACCTTAGGAGTTCTCCCATACATCAAGGTCTCTATCAAAGTCCACCTTAGGAGTTCTCCCAAACATCAGGGTCTCTATCAAAGTCCACCTTAGGAGTTCTCCCATACATCAAGGTCTCTATCAAAGTCCACCTTAGGAGTTCCCCCAAACATCAGGGTCTCTATCAAAGTCCACCTTAGGAGTTCTCCCATACATCAAGGTCTCTATCAAAGTCCACCTTAGGAGTTCTCCCATACATCAAGGTCTCTATCAAAGTCCACCTTAGGAGTTCCCCCAAACATCAGGGTCTCTATCAAAGTCCACCTTAGGAGTTCTCCCTTACATCAGGGTCTCTATCAAAGTCCACCTTAGGAGTTCTCCCATACATCAAGGTCTCTATCAAAGTCCACCTTAGGAGTTCCCCCAAACATCAGGGTCTCTATCAAAGTCCACCTTAGGAGTTCTCCCATACATCAAGGTCTCTATCAAAGTCCACCTTAGGAGTTCTCCCATACATCAGGGTCTCTATCAAAGTCCACCTTAGGAGTTCTCCCATACATCAAGGTCTCTATCAAAGTCCACCTTAGGAGTTCCCCCAAACATCAGGGTCTCTATCAAAGTCCACCTTAGGAGTTCTCCCATACATCAAGGTCTCTATCAAAGTCCACCTTAGGAGTTCTCCCATACATCAAGGTCTCTATCAAAGTCCACCTTAGGAGTTCTCCCATACATCAAGGTCTCTATCAAAGTCCACCTTAGGAGTTCTCCATACATCAAGGTCTCTATCAAAGTCCACCTTAGGAGTTCCCCCAAACATCAGGGTCTCTATCAAAGTCCACCTTAGGAGTTCTCCCATACATCAGGTCTCTATCAAAGTCCACCTTAGGAGTTCTCCCCTACATCAAGGTCTCTATCAAAGTCCACCTTAGGAGTTCTCCCATACATCAAGGTCTCTATCAAAGTCCACCTTAGGAGTTCTCCCATACATCAATACATCAATCAAGGTCTCTATCAAAGTCCACCTTAGGAGTTCTCCCATACATCAAGGTCTCTATCAAAGTCCACCTTAGGAGTTCTCCCTTACATCAGGGTCTCTATCAAAGTCCACCTTAGGAGTTCTCCCCATACATCAAGGTCTCTATCAAAGTCCACCTTAGGAGTTCTCCCATACATCAAGGTCTCTTAGGACCTTCTCCCCATACATCAGGGTCTCTATCAAAGTCCACCTTAGGAGTTCTCCCATACATCAAGGTCTCTATCAAAGTCCACCTTAGGAGTTCTCCCTTACATCAGGGTCTCTATCAAAGTCCACCTTAGGAGTTCTCCCATACATCAAGGTCTCTATCAAAGTCCACCTTAGGAGTTCTCCCATACATCAAGGGTCTCTATCAAAGTCCACCTTAGGAGTTCTCCCATACATCAGGGTCTCTATCAAAGTCCACCTTAGGAGTTCTCCCATACATCAAGGTCTCTATCAAAGTCCACCTTAGGAGTTCTCCCATACATCAGGGTCTCTATCAAAGTCCACCTTAGGAGTTCTCCCATACATCAAGGTCTCTATCAAAGTCCACCTTAGGAGTTCTCCCTTACATCAAGGTCTCTATCAAAGTCCACCTTAGGAGTTCTCCCATACATCAGGGTCTCTATCAAAGTCCACCTTAGGAGTTCTCCCATACATCAAGGTCTCTATCAAAGTCCACCTTAGGAGTTCTCCCATACATCAAGGTCTCTATCAAAGTCCACCTTAGGAGTTCTCCCATACATCAAGGTCTCTATCAAAGTCCACCTTAGGAGTTCTCCCATACATCAGGGTCTCTATCAAAGTCCACCTTAGGAGTCTCCCATACATCAAGGTCTCTATCAAAGTCCACCTTAGGAGTTCTCCCTTACATCGGGGTCTCTATCAAAGTCCACCTTAGGAGTTCTCCCATACATCAAGGTCTCTATCAAAGTCCACCTTAGGAGTTCTCCCATACATCAAGGTCTCTATCAAAGTCCACCTTAGGAGTTCTCCCATACATCAAGGTCTCTATCAAAGTCCACCAGGAGTCTCCCATACATCAGGGTCTCTATCAAAGTCCACCTTAGGAGTTCTCCCATACATCAAGGTCTCTATCAAAGTCCACCTTAGGAGTTCCCCCAAACATCAGGGTCTCTATCAAAGTCCACCTTAGGAGTTCTCCCATACATCAAGGTCTCTATCAAAGTCCACCTTAGGAGTTCTCCCATACATCAAGGTCTCTATCAAAGTCCACCTTACATCCATACATTAGGGTCTCTATCAAAGTCCACCTTAGGAGTTCTCCCATACATCAAGGTCTCTATCAAAGTCCACCTTAGGAGTTCTCCCTAACATCAGGGTCTCTATCAAAGTCCACCTTAGGAGTTCTCCCATACATCAAGGTCTCTATCAAAGTCAAAGTTCCCCCTTACATCAAGGTCTCTATCAAAGTCCACCTTAGGAGTTCTCCCATACATCAAGGTCTCTATCAAAGTCCACCTTAGGAGTTCTCCCAAACATCAAGGTCTCTATCAAAGTCCACCTTAGGAGTTCTCCCTTACATCAAGGTCTCTATCAAAGTCCACCTTAGGAGTTCTCCCTTACATCAGGGTCTCTATCAAAGTCCACCTTAGGAGTTCTCCCATACATCAGGGTCTCTATCAAAGTCCACCTTAGGAGTTCCCCCTTACATCAAGGTCCCCATCAGAGTCCACCTTAGGCGTACCCCCTTACATCAGGGTCCTCATCAGAGTCCACCTTAGGAGCTCACCCTTACAGCATGTCCACCAAAGTCCACCGTAGGAGTCCCCTTTTATGACAGGGTAGCTATCAGAGTCCACCTTAAGAGTGCCCCCTTGCATCAAAGTCCACCTTAGGAGTTCTCCCTTACATCAGGGTCCCCATCAAAGTGCACCTATTGTGCACCTAAAGTGCTACCTATCGGAGTCCACCCTAAGAGTACCCCCTTAGATCAAAGTTCCCTCATATCACCCTATCAGTTCTACCTTACGTCAGAGTCAACCTTAGGAGTCCCACCTTTACATCAGAATTCCCATTAGAGTCCCCCCTCACAACCAAGTCTGCCTTTGGAGTCCCCCCATTGATAAGAGTTCTCATTAGAATCCCCTATACATCAGGGCCCCCATCAGAGTCCCCCTTACATCATGTCCCCAACAGAGGAGAAAGCAAACACTCCTGGGGCATCTTCTGGAGTATCTGAAGACCCTGATTACGCATCCACAAGGAACCTGAAGCATCTTCTGAAGACCCTGATGCACATCTACAAGGAACCTGGAGCATCTTCTGAATGAGTTTCTAAAGATCCTGATGCACATGCACAAGGAACCTGGAGCATCTTCTGAAGAGGTTTCTGAAGACCCTGATGTGCATCCACAAGGAACCTGGAGCATCTTCTGACGGTGTTTTTGAAGAC
Source organism: Lithobates sylvaticus (assembly GCA_028564925.1). Classification (NCBI taxonomy): domain Eukaryota; kingdom Metazoa; phylum Chordata; class Amphibia; order Anura; family Ranidae; genus Lithobates; species Lithobates sylvaticus. The sequence goes on along the minus strand of CM053028.1, from coordinate 614,015,291 downwards.
CCTGATGCACTCCCACAAAGAACCTAAAGCATCTTCTGAAGGTGTCTCTATAGACCCTGATGTACATCCACAAGGAGCCTGGAGCATCTTCTGAAGGAGTTACTGAAGACCATGATTACGCATCCACAAGGAACCTGGAGCATCTTCTGAAGGTGTTTCTGAAGACCCTGATGCACATCTACAAGGAACCTGGAGCATCTTCTGAATGAGTTTCTAAAGATCCAGATGCGCATGCACAAGGAACCTGGAGCATCTTCTGAAGAGGTTTCTGAAGACCCTGATGCGCATCCACAAGGAACCTGGAGCATCTTCTGAATGAGTTTCTAAAGATCCTGATGCACACCCACAAAGAACCTAAAGCATCTTCTGAAGGTGTCTCTATAGACCCTGATGTACATCCACAAGGAGCCTGGAGCATCTTCTAAAGGAGTTACTGAAGACCATGATTACGCATCCACAAGGAACCTGGAGAATCTCTGAAGGTGTTTCTGAAAAGCCTGATGCACATCTACAGGGAACCTGGAGCATCTTCTGAAGGAGTTTCTAAAGATCCAGATGCGGATCCACAAGTAAGCTGGAGCATCTTCTGAAGGTGTTTCTGAAGACCCTGGTAAATATCCACAAGGAACCTGGAGCATCTTCTGGCGATATTTCTGAAGACCCTTGAGCACATCCTCAAAAAATTGGTGATGAAGATGATCCATCTGGAAAAAAGCTACTTAGATAGTTGTAGCCATTTTTTTCATATGGGCAAGAGCCTGAGCCCCTTGTCTGCAGACCTTAGGGCCATAAGCTACCTGACTGACTATATACTACATCTGGCTAGTGGCACCTATAGATTTTAATGTAAATCTATTCTCCGGATATGATTTAGTAGCCTTGGTGAAAAACACCCTTGGGCTCTTTGAAGGAAACCAAGACTACATAATGGCCCCTATAGCTATAGATACAGTCTTATGGACAACTCTAGATCTACGTATACATTTCACCAACCCGGTGCCTAAATTTTTTTTGAAAGTATGGGTCTCGGTAAAATATTCAGGAAGATTGTTATCTCCACACATGCCTCTAGCTACAATACTTAATAACCCTTCTTCAAGCCCAGGCTATGAGTAGCCTCAGAGATTTCAGTGGTGGGATAAATAAGGTTTTTGTCAAGTGTACAACCTGCTGACTTTGGAAGACATGTCCAGCTTTATTAACATTGCAAACCTCTCATCACATTCCCTCCTGTTTTTCATCATCCCCTTGCACTCATTTCACTGCTCAGAGTCTTTTATCTTTGTTGTGCACATTTTATTTTTTACTGCCTTAATAATAGTTGGAATAATGTCGCCGGGTTAGAAGCTAACCCCAAATTTTACCGATAACCATAGGCGGGACAGGTAATTCTTGTTGCTGTCTTATGTGAACATTTCACTGAACCGGAAAGAAGACTACATAATATACTCATATCTGTAACTCCTCTTAACGTATTTCTACTCATTCAGTAAACTGCTTACCGTATATACTCGAGTATAAGCCGACCCGAATATAAGCCGAGGCACCTAATTTTTACCACAAAAAAAATGGGAAAACTTTGACTCGAGTATAAGCCTAGGGTGAGAAATGCGCAGCTACTGTAAGTGGAAAAGAGGGTCAACAATGCCCATTTGCAGCCTCACTGTGCCATTTGCAGCCATAGGTCCCCCGAACTTCAAACTTGGTAGTTAAGGGTTCCTAGATGCCCCCCTAGCTGCAGCCAAAAGGGTCCCAAAATGACATTGCTGCAGATGGACACAGTTGACCGAATTTGGGGCCCTGTATCTCTGGGCTACTTGGTTCTAGGAACCCCGAATTTGGGGCCCTGTATCTTTTCTGCAGCAGAGAATGACATTTTCCGAACCGACTTTGGGGCCCCGTATATCGGGGCCACTTGGTGCTAGGAACCCCTCATTTGGATATGTTGTAGTGTTGGTTCCACTGAGTTTGCAGACCCTAATGCTGTGTACACATGGCCGGACTTTTCGACAGCAAAAGGTCAGACAGAACGAATCCGTCGGACAATTAGATCGTGTGTGGGCTTCATCGGAACTTTGCTGTCAAAAAAATCAGATGGACTTTAGATTTAGAACATGTTTTAAATCTTTCCGATGGACTCAAGTCCAGTCGAGAAATATGTTCGTCTGTATGCTAGTCCGACGGACAAAAACCGACGCTAGGGCAGCTATTGGCTACTGGATATGAACTTCCTTATTCTAGTCCGGTCGTACGTCATCACGTTCGAATCCGTCGGACTTTGGTGTGATTGTGTGTGGCCAAGTCCGTTCGTTGGGAAAGTCCGTCGGAAGTCCGCCGAAAGTCCATCGGGAAGACCGTCGGACCTAGTCTGCCGGAAAGTCCGATCGTGTGTACACGGCCTTACATACAGTAACGGGTCAGCTAAGCACTGATGGTAGGACTTTCCTGTCCCGATTTTAGGATGTATGCCAAAGTGTCAACCTTTCCCTACCCTCTTTCATCCCATCTGTGTACATAGGTCCAAAAGAAGGGCCCCCTTTCCCGATGGGGTTGCCAACTTTGAGGTGGATTGGCTTGTGAGCCTGTAGCAGCTGGAGCCGTTGCCCCTAATGGGGACATCCCAACAGGATAGATCTTAAGGCGATGGACCAGGCTAAGAGTGACACCCTGCACTCTTCCCTTGCTAGACTAGCCGATATCTGGCTTGATGAGAATTGGGGATGAGAACAAAATGTCCTTTCAGTTTAATTTTTTTTAAGGTTGCTTAAGTGTATTTATGAAATAAAAGGCAAAATAAAACTGATAAAAAGGTCTGCATGTCCTCCACAACAGTATGATTACTTTACCAACAAGGCAGGCAGGAAGAGGAGGCGGCTTAACTGTCCCTCATACCTCACCTGGGGGTATTATTACCATACCACAGAGCAGACAGGGGGAAGAGGTATCACTGTGCCTCATACTTCACCTGGGGGTATTACCATACCATAGGGCAGGCAGGAAGATGGAGTATAAATGTCCCTCATACCTCACCCGGGGGTATTATTACAAAGCCATAGGGCAGGCAGGAAGATGGAGTATAAAGGTGCCTCCTACATCACCTGGGGGTATTATTACAATGCCAAAGGCCGGCAGCAAGATGAAGTATAAATATGCCTCCTACATCACCTGGGGGTATTATTACCATACCATAGGGCAGACAGGAGGAGGAAGTGTAACTCTGCCTCATACCTCACCTGGGGGTATTATTACCATATCATAGGGCAGTCAGGAGAAAGGACTGTAACTGTTCCTCATTCCTCCTCTGGTAGTATAATTACTGTACTATAGGGGAGGATGGAGGAGGGGCTGTAACAGTGATTCATACCTCACCTGGGGTATTACTGCCATACCATAAGCCATCCAAGGGGAAGGGAGGGATTGTGCCTCATACCTCACCTGGGGGTATTATTACCATACTATAGGCCAGTGGTCTCCAAACTGCGGCCCGAGGGCCAGATGTGGCCCTCTGCTTGCCTTTTTCCTGCCCTTGGGGTACTATTCCTCCCACTGATATGAGCCACTACTCTGCCACCTGACACCAACATTGGGGCACCATTTCTCCCAGTAACACCAAAAAATGGGGTACTATTCCTTCCCATGAAACCAATTATGGGGCACTATTCCTCCCCCTAATACCAAAAGGTTTACTCCCACTGATGCCAAAAAAAATTCCACTCCCGCTGGCCACAGTCCGGCCCTCCTGAAGTCTGAAGGACAATAAACCGGCCCTTTGTTTAGAATGTTTGGAGACCCCTGCTATAGGCCATGCTTAATAGCTTTTTTTAAATGAACTAAAATGCAATTGACATCTGATAGTACAATCTCCTTTATGTCCACGGACTATGCAGAAGGATACCCTGTCTAGTTGTGAACCAACTGGATGCACGACTGTTGGTAAATCTAAAGGAAATTATCCAGTGGGATTGCAAGGTATGGGGCAGCTTAATATCTACCGAGAAAAAAGGAAAAAAAAAAAGCCATCATTCTGATTGGCTGCTGAGGGAAACCAAATACTCCTCCTTCTGACATTATAGGGCCTAGAACAGCCTATATAACATGGAGGAAACCTTGAAATATCTTTTCGGTCTGCTAATAATTACTGTATCTGTACATCATGTACATTGGTGTGATGGTCTGAATGAAGAATGCTCCTTACATTTGTGGTCATTGGAAGGAATCTCCTTCTTAAAGACAGCTGAAAAGATCATCGGGGTCAGTGAGAACTTATCTGAAAGGGGTCAGTGAGAACTTATCTGAAAGGGGTCAGTGAGAACTTATCTGAAAGGGGTCAGTGAGAACTTATCTGAAAGGCAGAAATTGCTTACTGAAGACTTGACCGAAAACTATGCAGACACCATCAAGTTGGAAGTCAATCAGACACAGCTTAAGGAACCCATAGAAACCTCTGGAAGAACCCTGGTTGAGAATGTCTGGCTTGGGAGGTAAGGCAGCCATCTTGGGCATACTCAGTTGAGCCAATTAACCGACCAGCTGCAGATGAGCTTGGGCGTCCTCCAAACTCTGGCTTTTTTTGTCCTCCAGAGGGCTGCGGGCCAGGTCACGTGAGCTGTGGCACAGGGAATGACCCGTCCTGCAGCTCTATGGAACACAAAAAAGTTCAGATTTCGGGTTAGAGATGGAAGACGCCCAAGATTATGTCCACTACCACCATGTCTTAAGACAAGCTGATCCCATGGGTCGTACAGTAGACATTTGGGTTGTTTAGAGCTTGGTCCATCCAGTGAGCTATGGGCCGGGTCACATGAGCTGTGGGACAGGGAATGACCTGTCTTGCAGCTCTATGGAACACAAAAAAGTTCAGATTTCGGGTTAGAGATGAGTTTGGAAGACGCCCAAGATTATGTCCACTACCACCATGTCTTAAGACAAGCTGATCCCATGGGTCGTACAGTAGACATTTGGGTTGTTTAGAGCTTGGTCCATCCAGTGAGCTACGGGCCGGGTCACATGACCTGTGGGACAGGGAATGACCCGTCCTGCAGCTCTATGGAACACAAAAAAGTTCAGATTTCGGGTTAGAGATGAGTTTGGAAGACGCCCAAGATTATGTCCACTACCACCATGTCTTAAGACAAGCTGATCCCACGGGTCGTACAGTAGACATTTGGGTTGTTTAGGGCTTGGTCCGTCCAGTGAGCTACGGGCCAGGTCATATTTTTTACAGGGGGGGGGTGTCTTTTATGTCAACTACCACCATGTCTTAAGACAAGCTGATCCCATGGGTCGTACAGTAGACATTTGGGTTGTTTAGGGCTTGGTCCGTCCAGTGAGCTACGGGCCGGGTCATATTTTTTTACAGGGGGGGGTGTCTTTGGGTTGTTTGGGGCTTGGTCCTTCGGAGTCTTGGGAGGAAGACAGTTGAGAAAGGCTGCTCTAGAAGCTCTTCAATCTGCATTGAACACAGGACAGTTCAGGAGCCACCGCATAGTGAAAATACAAATCGTTTATTGAAAATAGTAAAATGCTGTCGAAGAATCACCAACCGATTTCATTCATTTACCTCTTTATCCTCCAATGGGGAGAAGCTGTAGAAGGACCACCTACCGTCTCTCTCCAGCTAGCCCAGTGGGATGGAAGCACTGGAGTCCTGGGTCCAATTGTAGCTATTGACTCTAAAGTCATAGTTTGTATACTATCTCTATACGTGTGTGGGTTTCCCCGCCCAATCCAATGTCAGATAAGAATAGTGTGTGGCTGTGGTGGGGCTTTGTGTTTTCTATAGAGCCATGCAGAACACGACAGAGGGACATCACCCCACCAAAACTGAGAAATACAAACCTCTGGAAGGCTCCACTGGTGAAAGGATCCCATTGTAGATGGCCAAACCTTTCTCCACTACTCCATGAGTCACTGATCTGGATCCAGCATCTTCATTGGAAGCAACCGGACACTTCACTGGCCCGTTCCAGGTCTGTGACCCAACATCAAAGATGAAAGAGGGATGACGATGGCGTTCGAACCTTCAAACAGAATTCAATGTATTTTCCACATTCATGACAAAGACAATTCCCAGACGTTCTCTCATTCTAGTATAGTGGTCTCCAAACCGGGGGCAACAGCAGGGCATCAGTCCTGACACCAATACCATCAACAGGGCACTAATTCTACCAATGACCCAAACTATGGAGCACTATTCCTCCCACTGATACCTATGATGGGGCACTATTCCTCCCACTGATACCAATGATGGGGCACTATTCCTCCCACTGATACCAAATGATGGGGCACTATTCCTCCCACTGATACCAATGATGGGGCACTATTCCTCCCACTGATACCAAATGATGGGGCACTATTCCTCCCACTGATACCAATGATGGGGCACTATTTCTCCCACTGACACCAATTTGGGGCACTATTCCTTCCACTGACATCGATGGGGCACTAATCCTCCCACTGACACCAATTATGGGGCACTATTCCTCCCAATGACAACAATGATGGGGCACTATTTCTCCCACTGACACCATTGAAGGGGCACTATTCCTCCCACTGACGCCAATGATGGGGCACCATTCCTCCCACTGATACAAATGATGGGGCACTATTCCTTCCACTGACACCAATGATGGGGCACTAATCCTCCCACTGACACCAATTATGGGGCACTATTCCTTCCACTGACACCAATGATGGGGCACTATCCCACTGACACCAATTATGGGGCACTATTCCTTCCACTGACACCAACGATGGGGCACTATTTCTTCCACTGATACCAACAATAGGGCACTATTCCTTCCTTGATATCAACAATGGGGCATTATTCCTTCCCAGATACCAACAATGGAGCACTATTCCTTCCCTGATACCAACAATGGGGCACTATTCCTTCCCTGATACCAACAATGGGGAACTATTCCTCCCACTGACACCAATTATGGGGCACTATTCCTCCCACCAATACAAATGATGGGGCACTATTCCTCCCACTGACACCAATGATGGGGCACCATTCCTCCCACTGATAACAAATGATGGGGCGCTATTTCTCCCACTAACATCATTGATGGGGCACTATTCTTCCCTGATACCAACATTGGGGCACTATTCATCTCACTGACACCAATTATGGGGCACTATTCCTCTTACTGATACCAATTATGGGGCACTATTCCTTTCCCTGATATCAACAACGGGGCACTATTCCTCCCACTGACAACAATGATGGGGCACTATTCCTTCCACTGATACCTATGATGGGGCACAATTCCTTCCACTGACACCAATTATGGGGCACTATTCCTCCCACTGACACCAATGATAGGGCACTAGTCCTCCCACTGACACCAATTATGGGGCACCATTCCTTCCACTGACACCAATGATGGGGCACTATTCCTTCCACTGATATCTATGATGGGGCACAATTCCTCCCACTGACACCAATTATGGGGCACTATTCCTTCCACTGACACTAATGATGGGACACTATTCCTCCCACTGACACCAATGCTGATACCAACGATGGGGCACTATTCCTCCCACTGACACCAATGATGGGGCACTATTCCTCCCACTGACACCAATGACGGAGCATTATTCCTCCCCTGATACCAACAAAAGGGCACTATTCCTTCCTTGATACCAACAATGGGGCACTATTCCTCCACTGATACCAATGATGGAGCATTATTCCTCCCCTGATACCAACAATGGGGCACTGTTCCTTCCCTGATACCAACAATGGGGCACTGTTCCTTCCCTGATACCAACAATGGGGCACTGTTCCTTCCCTGATACCAACAATGGGGCACTATTCCTTCCACATACACCAATGATGGGGCACTATTCCTTCCACATACACCAATGATGGGGCATTGTTTACTCTCATTGACTCCAGGGCATTTTCCACTCTCAATGGCCACAGTCCGGCCCCCTCAAAGTCTGAAGGACATAAAACTTGCCCTTTGTTTAGAAGGTTTGGAGACCCCCTGGCTCTAGTGGACGACAAATCCAGTCCCACTTGGCGCAAGAAATTCTGCATCTTTCGTGATCATCCAACCGACAATTTAATATCCATTCCGCTGCAGTAGAATGTCTTCTGCGGTCCTAAAGAGCGGTGGCTTCCTTCCATCAATGGGGCTCTTGGTGCGGCTTTGGCATTCATTGCACCGGTAAATGGTTTTCTCCTCATGTGAAGACTCGTGTTCCTTGAGGCTTTGCCTGACCTCGAATACCTTGCCGCACTCAAAGCAGATGATCGATATCTGAGCCGTGCGGACCTGCTGTTGAAGAATTAGGTTGGAGTCGATGAGGAAGGCCTGTCTGCACTTGGGGTAGTCCACCACCTTCTCGACCTTGTGGGTCTTCTGGTGGACCGTGAGGCCAATGGAACTGGTGAAACACCTTCCGCACTCCGAGCAGGTGTAGGTTCTGTTCTGGTGGATCTCCTCGTGCCTGGACAGGAAATTTAAAGACTTGCACACCTTCCCGCAGTACTGACACTTGAACGAAGGAGTCCTCCGGACGCCCTTTGCATCCGCCAACACGGCCGCCTCTGGATTCACCTCAGAATGGATTCCCGTGTGTCTCTGCTGATGGTACATCCGTTGGTGCAGCAGAAGTTCCTCGTTGCTGGTGAAGCTCTCCTCACATTTGGAACAGTTGTTCACCGTCACGGTGATCTCCATGGATTGACGATTGTTAGGTCCCTCAAAGCGAGGAAGACTGTCTGAGAAGTTGTTCCTCGGTCGCGTATCACTGATCACAGCCTGTTTCTTTGATGTGTGCTGCGGTTGGGGGTCGGGCGTGGAAGTATCAGGCGGCATTAGATGTCCTTCAGACGAAAGGCGTTTCTTCTTAAGATTGGATGTGGGCCACATATGACGTGCAGACGTGGGGAGATTTTCGTCATCTGAAAGCAGTTCCTCCTTCATCTGGTGTGTTGGCATGGAGACTTCAGCACGGGGGGGACACGTGATTTCCTCACAGGACACGGGGCACTCATTGACAACCACAGTTGTATAGTCCATCTCGAATGGAACCAGTTCTTCTTCGCAGGGTTCTTCTTTGATAGGAGTGGATGGATGTTGTACACCATTCAGAGGATATTCTTCGTCTGAGAGGGGTTCCTCTTTAATATGTATGTTTGAGAAATTTCTGTGCTCTGTGTTTGAATAAGATGGAGGGGAAGTACCAACATTCTTCACAGTTGGGGTGTCTGCTTCGATTTTCTCACTTTGTCTGGATCTGTAGGGATGGAAAAACAAGTTTTAACATTTAGTTCCTGGACTTCAACAGGGTGGCCACATAATGTGACCTCATCATCGTAGTTTAAATATATTCTCAGTGTAGGGAGCATGGACGTCCAACATGGACATCTCGCTCATTGATGTTCCAGGGACCTAAGAATCCAGCAGGGGGCGAATCAAAGACTCATCAGATTCATCTGGACCAGGGGTAGGCAACCTTTTCGGAGGTTGGTTAAAAATCTACCTGGACAACATGGAGGAAATCAAAGATCCCCAGAGAGGGGGGCGCCCTTTAAAAAAATAACCAGCTATCAAGCTCCCAATTAAAACACAGCGCCATGTCCCGTGCACCCCCACCCACAGTAGTGTCCTCTGACCCCCACAGTACCCCCCCCCCCCAACAGTAGTGGCCTCTGACTCCCTTGGCAGTGTCCTGCCCCCATTCACATCACCAGCCCACTGTAGTGTTCTCTGCTCCTCCCCCCATAGCACTGTCTTCTACCCCCTTCATATCACCCCCACTGTAGTCTCCTCTGCCCCCCACAGCAGTGTCCTCCCCCCCCCTCCCCCCACAGCAGTGTCCTCTGCCCCTTGTCACATCACTCCCCCCCCCCCACTGTAGTGTCCTCTGCCCCCCTTTACAACACCCCCCCCCACAATAGTGGCCTCTGACTCCCTTAGCAGTGTCCTGCCCCCATTCACATCACCAGCCCACTGTAGTGTTCCCCCCCCCCCCCCACCCATAGCAGTGTCTTCTACCCCCTTTATATCACCCCCACTGTAGTCTCCTCTGCACCTCATAGCAGTTTCCTCTGCCCCCCTCCCCCCCCAGCAGTGTCCTCTGCCCCTTGTCACATCACTCCCCCACTGTAGTGTCCTCTGCCCCTTCACATTACCCCCCCCCCCCCCCACAATAGTGGCCCCTGACTCCCCTTAGCAGTGTCCTGTCCCCATTCACATCGGCCCTCCCCCACTGTAGTGTTCTCTGCTCTTCCCCTTATAGCAGTGTCTTCTACCCCCTCCAGATCACCCCCCCCCCCCCACACTGTGGTCTCCTCTGCACCCCATAGCAGTGTCCTCTGCCCCCCTCACAGCAATGTCCTCTGCCCCATGTCACATAAATCCCCCCCCCCTGTAGTGTCCCCTGCCCCGTTTACAAACCACCCCCCATGTAGTGACCTCTTCCCCTCCAAAACAATGTCCTCTGCCCCCCCCCCACACTGTTGTGTCCTCTGCCCCTCCCCATCTCCATATAGCAGTGTCCTGTGTCCCCCTAAATCAATATCCCCTGTCCCTCTTCACACCACCCACCCGACTGTATTGTCCTCTGCCCCCCCATAGCCGTGTTCTCTGACCACTTTAAATCTTTCTACCCCCCGTAGTGTCCTATACCTCTCTGCACTCCCATAGCAGTGTCCTGTGCCCCCCAAAACAGTGTCCTCGTCACACACACACACCCCCATAGCAGTGTCCTTTGTCCTACCTACCTCCTACCTTACACAGGTGTACCGCAGAGCAGAGAGCAGGAAGTATCACAGTACTGGATGGAGGGCGGGAGCTGCTGGAGATAACTTTTCACATTAACAAGCTGGTGATTGGTTGCTTGGACATAGGTGGCACTTATGGGCACTGACAGGTGGTTGGCACTCATGGGCAGGCACTGAAATGCAGCAATAAATGACATGAGAAAATGATTTATTTTGTAATGCTATGCTGCGACGCCCATCTTGGTACACCCTGCACTCGGCCGCAGTAAGCAGCAGCAGACATCTTGTTACACCCAACCCAAACTAACAAGATGCCCACTACTGGCTTAATGCGACCGAGTGCAGGGTGTACCAAGATTGGCGTCGGGATGTCCAAGCTGACGGCGACCGAATGTTACAGCTCCGGTCACCGATCCTGATGCGGCTGCACCCTGCCAGCTTACCTAGCTAGTTCCAATGCAGGTGAGGACTCTCTCTCCGCTGACTCCGCCCGCCCACTGCCGCCACCCACCCACTGACGCCACCGACTGCTCCGTCCACTGACGCCACCCACTCCGCCCACTGATGCCACCCACCGACCAGGTATCAGATACTCGGTATCGGTCCTGATACTATTACTAGTATAGGGACAACCCTAGCTATAACGTTTGTGCAAACCAATCAATATACACCTTATTGGGATTCCCTAGTGGCCTAAATTTATGAAGAAATTCGATTTTTTTTTTTTTTTTTTTTTGATATGTTTTATAGCATAAAGTAAAAAATATTCAAAATTGTCTTTTTTTGTTTATAGCGCAAAAAAGAAAAAACGCGGGGTGATCAAATACCACCAAAAGAAAGCTCTATTTGTCATACATTTTATTTGGGTACATCATTGCACGACTGCAAAGTAACGCAGTGCCATATCGCAAAAAGAAAAAAAAAAAAATCACAAAAAATGGCCTGGTCATAAAGGGAGGTAATCATAATGTGTAAAATAATTAAATAAAAATTAAATTAAATAAAAATCCTGATTCCTTCCCCAGAGTAGTACAGTGTTACTATGGTAACACTGTATTGCTCTGGTCAAAAAAAAAAAAAAAAAAATTGTGAAAAAATGTTTTTGTTTAAATTTCTTCATTTTACAAATAGTTGTGACACAAAAAAAAAAAAAAGACAACTGTGTTTGGAACCTAGGAGCCAGATAAAAAATTAGGAGCCAGGTTTTTTTTTTTTAACGACTGACAAAACGTGCCCCCCCCCCCCCCCCCGCGCTCCGGTGCCCTTCACCACTTACCGTGGCCGTCGCTAAAGGGGAAGGTGGCCCCCCGCCCGTCTCCAAGTCATTGTAGGGCGGGAGCGACGTCAAATCATCACTTCCGCCCATAGCTCTTAAAAGGGACATTTTTATTCTTTTCAAATGACAAATTTATTATTATTATTTTTTTTTAATGCATTTTAGTGTAAATATGAGAGCTGAAGTCTTTTTGACCCCAGATCTCATATTTAAGAGGACCTGTCATTGTTTTTTCTATTACAAGGGAGGTTTACATTCCTTGTAATAGGAATAAATTTTTTTTAAAAGCGCCCCGTCCCGCCGAGCTTGCGTGCAGAAGCGAATGCATACGTGAGTAGCGCCCGCATATGAAAGCGGTGTTCAAACCACACATGTGAGATATCGCCGCGATTGGTAGAGCGAGAGCAATAATTCTAGCCCTAGACCTCCTCTGTAACTCAAAACATGCAACCTGTAGAATTTTTTTAAACGTCGCCTATGGAGATTTTAAAGGGTAAAAGTTTGTTGCCATTTCACAAACGGACGCAATTTTGAAGCATGACATGTTGGGTATCAATTTACTCGGCGTAACATTAGCTTTCACAATATAAAAAAAAAAATTGGGCTAACTTTACTTTTGTCTTATTTTTTAATATAAAAAAGTATTTTTTCCCAAAAAAGTGCGCTTGCAAGACCGCTGCGCAAATACGGTGTAACAGAAAGTATTGCAACGACTGCCATTTTATTCTCTAGGGTGTTAGAATAAAAAATATATATAATGTTTGGGGGTTCTAAGTAAAGGGAAGGAGATGGGAAGGAAAACAGTCAGGGGAAGCTCCATTAGCATTGGTGGTTGTCTTGTCATACCAACGGCCACCACAAGAGGGCGCCATATTCAAGAAGGAACTATAGGACTGTAGAAGGCCGCAAAGCCGCGTCCTCAATTACCAGCGTGGCCGAAACGCGATTGTGCCGGGGGGGGGTTGTCGAGACTGGATACCCCAGCTGTGCCGCCCCAGGTCGCTAATTCCAGTCGCAAATGCGACCTGGTGCCCGGGGTTTGTCGAGTCCTGCCTCTTACTAAATACCTTGGACTGTCTACTTTCCAAAAATGGGTCATTTGGGTGATATTTGTACTGTTCTGGAATTTTTGGGCCTCAAGCAATGAAATAGGCCGTCAGCCCATCAGGATTGATTCATTTCCAGATATATACCATAGTTTGTGGACTCTATAACTTTCCTACAGACTAAATATATACACTGATTTGGGTTTTTTTCACCAAAGAAAGGTGACAGAATACATTTTGACCTAAATTTATATAGAAAGATTATTTATTCGCCAATTTTAATGAGAAAATTTTCTGTAATTTAAAAAAAAAAAAACGCCCCCCCCCCCCCCCCCCCCCCCCATTTATTTAGCAAAAAATTAAATACCACCAAAAAAAAAGCTCTAATTGTGGGGATTTTTTTTTTTTACATGGTTACAGTGTAGCATGACCGTGGCAACTGTCAAAGTGCGACAGCGCTGAAAGCTGAAAATTGGCCTGGGCAGAAAGGGGGTGAAAGTCCCGGGCATTGAAGTGGTTAATTAAGCATCGGTTTAGAGAGGAAAGCTGTTTTATCTGTAGTAATAAATCTCTCTTTGCACTTTGAAAACTGTCACACTTGGCTGCTCAGGAATACAGACAAAGTCTGTAAACTTGTCACAAAGACTTTTCTGAAGAAAAATAAATAAATTGAGGTCATGTACTGCAATAAAAACAAGAAGTTCTCCTGAGAGAAATTAGGTGAAAAACTGTCAGGTAGGGACAATAGATCCCTATCCCTAAATTAAGAGACATCAGAATAGTGGGTTGAATAATAAGCCAGTAACACGCTGCGAGTATACTTACTTCATCTCCCGTTGATTGTCTTCAGCTGGTCGGTCAATGTGAGGGATGAAGGTCTTCTGTGTTGTCGTTATGGGCACCGACCCTGCTAACCCAAGCTCCGTACTCCTGGTGTACTCATGGTCCATAGTGATGCTCTTGTGACTTGCCAGTTTTGTATAGGGCACCTGTTGCACCATGGCTAAAATAAAGACTGCGTCCGTTTGAGTGGCCGTGTCCACTAGGTGACTCTGCCTGTGGCAATCACAAGAGCACCTCCTTTGCCTATAACGTTCGCCGTAGAGCTCCATGGCGAGGAACTCGTTCCTGGCCCTCCTGTTGTTCCTCCTCACCCACGGATCAAGCGTCTCGTCAAAGATCGGAACCTCTTTGGGGAATATGGTCGGCATGGAGTCTTCTTTGAGAGCCCTCCGGACACCTTTCATGGTGTAGCAGTCCTCTGTAAAGTGGGCGGAACACATCCGAAACTTGTCCGACCGCTTGTCCTCGAGGATCATCTTGGTAAAGTCTTTAACCATCTCCTCGTCCATGCCAGCTAGGCGCAGCCAGGCCTGCATCTGTGGAATCTTCCGCGGGAACGCGTGGAGACTGATATCTGGGTATGCCGTCTTCTGGCCCGTAGCGTGAGGACATGCCTTCACCACACACTTCGGCATATCTAAAATACAGGCATATACTTTATAAAACTGCAGAAAAAAAGAACTTTCTCAAGTACATAACAATTAAAACAATGAAATATACTCACTTGATGTGTCTATCAGAAGTGCCACCTGCAGAAACCTCTTGCCCAGGTGTCCGAGGGTTCTGTAAGTAAATAAATGGAGCACAAATGTAATTTCTACCATAATGTGCTTAAAGAAATCATACGTGTTAATTTCTCGAATAGAAGCCTTTTGGCCAATACTAGCCATCTCCCGTCTTAAATGCCAGCTCCCAATTGGGGCTCCCTGTTGGTCCCTATTTGTTAAATGCTAGAAGAAGTTGTAGGCTTAGCATAGACCACACATATATGGGGAGGGGAATTTATAGTGTATGCCACATCCTATATTTGAGAAAAGAAGAGGGGGGTCCCCTATGGGTTGGACTTTTAAGGCATGAAATATTTTAACCCCAGATTGAGAACTAGATAATATGTATTGAAAATCATTTATTACAAAAAATTGATATATGGAGTATTGACATACATAAAACTATATATAACGATAAAAAAGAAACTGGAATGTTTGAACAGTATTCAAATTGCAAGGTACAAGGTATGAATGTATCTCTCAAACCCGACGCGTTTCGGAGACTCCTTCTTCAGGGGTGACAGTATAATAACATTCAATGAATCGAATACCATATACAAGAGCATTCCAAATTGATTTAAAAACAACGGCTGGGAGGAGGAGCTTCTTCACCCTATGTTGTCCTGAGGCATTATTTAACAGGAAAGAGAATGCCCGTCAGTGAAGGTCGGAGCCGGGCATATAAGAGCTGGAAAAACGCCACAGATTGCTCCAACTATTAAAGTTGTTGGGTATATCACGGTGGATTTTTGGGAGGACGTCAGAAAGGCACACTGGGGTCGGATAGCAATATGAGAGCCCTGTCAGTGTGACTTGAGTGAACGCACCGCTGATCTTGAGATCTTTCTGCTATGCAGATTGTACTTAAAGTAATGGCTCTTTTTAGATTTTTTGACCACTCGTCTCCTCCTCAGCCCGACAAGTGCAGGTTCTTTGTTAAATGCTGGGGAGGATGGGAAGTTGGCCGTATCAGAAACACGGCCTGTGCACTGGGGCCCCAAGCAACTACCAAGTCTGGTTACTTCACTGCCCATTGCTGTCGGAGGCAACCTTAACCCGGGAACCTTAAGCCCAGGGTGCTTTCAAACCTACTTGTACCTGCTACCCAATCTGATCCATACAATTTGAACCCATGACACGGTCTCTCTCCCACATAATGTTAGTTCATTCCTCTGCCAAATAAATTTTAGGGCCAAAAGGTACGTGGACACCTGACCATCACATCTATATGAATTTTTTGGAATCACATTCCAAAATCAGGTGCACAAAATCAAGCACATAGCTATGCAATCTCCAACGAATAACAATGGCCTGCAAAGACATTTTACAATGGTGGACTTCCAACCATGTATCAACAGTTTTGTGATGTGAATGCCCTCTTCTGTTTCAGCATGACTTTGCCTATGTGCAACGCAAGCTCCATCAAAACATGGTTTGACCAGATTGGTGTGGAGGAACTCAGTTGGCTCGAGTCCTGAACCTCAACCCTTCTCAGCGCCTTTAGGATAAATTTGAAGGTGGACTGCAAGGCTGTCTGGATGAGCACAAATTCCCACTCCAAAATCTTGTAAAAGGCCTTACCAGAGGAGTGGAGGCAGTTAGAGGAGCATAGGAAGGGCTAACTCCATAATAATGCCCATGGTTTGGGAATGGGATGTCCAACAAGCTCATTGTGGGGTGATGATCAGCTGTTTGCAGACTTTGGGTCAAATATCGGATCGGTTCCAAGATCTTTATTCCTCTCACTTCCAGATAGTTCTTGAGTCATGTTTTCTCCTCTTGTTCCCCAGGAGCAATTTCCCTATCTTGGTTCTGTCCCCTCCCAAACATTAGCTCCACCATCTTTGTTCCCAGAATGATCTGCCATTTTTTTTTCCACAGGAATCCTTGAAATAATTTTTTAGGTCTTGGGGAACCCTTGCTAAAACAGATTCACTGGAGTTTAGAGGTAATAATTGCCATTACGTTGGTGGTCAGTGGTATGAAAGCCCCTCCTTACAGTGGTGGTCAGAATACCACCCTCATAGACAGCTGAAAAAGACCATTGGTGTTATGTAGCTGGCTCTGCCAAGACTTGACCCCAGAACTATACACCATTAGATTGGAAGTCAATCAGCAACAGCTCAAGGAACCCATAGAAAACCCTGTAGGAACCCTTGAGTTCCACTGAACCTTGGTTGAAAATAGCTGGCTTAGGAGGTAAGGCAACCATCTTGGGCATACTAAACTGACCCAATTAACTTACAAGCTCATTGGAGCACAAACGATTTTGAAGTTTGGGATAGAGATGATTTCGGAAGACGTCCAATCTAATATCCACTACCACCATGTCTTAGGACAAGCCGATTTCACGGGATGGAAACATTTTCTACGGGGGCGGAGGTTGTCCTGGAGGAACCCTTATGGAACGGTAGCAGTGCCTTGTCAAACTAACCAAGAATTTCAGGTCTCGGGGGAACCCTTGCTAAAACAAAATTCATTGGAGTTTAGTGGTAACAATTCTTATTAAATTGGTGGTCAGTGGTATGAAAGCCCCTCCTTAAAGTGGTGGTCAGAATACCACCCTCACAGACAGCTAAAAACTCCATTGGTGTCATGCAGCTGGCACTGGCAAGAAGATTTGTACCCAGAACTATGCAAACACCATCAAATTGGAAGTCAATTGAGCCACAACTCAAGGAACCCATAGCAACCTCTGAAGGAACCCTAGTGCTCCACAGAACCCTGGTTGAGAATGGCTGGCTTAGGAGGTAAGGCAACCATCTTGGGCACAGGCGTGTTCAGATTGTAGTCCCAACCCACCTGAGCAATCCCACCAGGAAGCCGTCACCACTAAGGATGAGCTCAGGCGTGTTCGCAAGTCCATGTGCCCGTGCCCGCGCCCGCCAGGAAGAAGACACTCCGCAGCGCAACATTTCCCGCGGCTGCACAGATTGGGAAAAATGTCTCACTACCTGTGATTAGCGACGCGGAGTGTCAGCTTCCTGGCGGGCTCGGGCACTTGGACTTGCGAACATGCCTGAGCTCATCCTTAGTCACCACCCTCACAGACAGCTTAAAAAGACCATTGGTGTCATGCAGCTGGCTCTGCCAATAAGACTTGGCCCCAGAACTATGCAAACACCAGCAAATTGGAAGTCAATCAGCCACAACTCAAGGAACCCATAGCAACCTCTGAAGGAACCCTAGTGTTCCACAGAACCCTGGTTGAGAACGGCTGGCTTAGGAGGTAAGGCAACCATCTTGGGCATACTCACCTGACCAAATTGACCTACCAGCTAGAGGAGAGCTTGAAACATCCTCTGAACTTTTTGTACTCCAATGAGCTGTGGGCCGGATCAAGTGAGCTGGGGGGCAGGGAATGACCCAACTTTTAGCCCACTGGAGCCCAAAAAAGTTTGGAGTTTGGGTTAGAGATGAATTCGGAGGACATCTCGGGTACCACCATGTCTTAGGACAAGCCAATCTCACGGGACGGAAACATTTTCTACGGGGGCGCCGGTTTTGGGTTGTTTTGGGATCGGTCCTTTCGGAGCATCGATAAAACGAAGGAATCCAAAAACACAGGGACGGGGTTCTGCCTTATGCACTTCTCCATTTGCCAACAGTCTACATTTGTTTGGTAGAACGTCCATTAAAATTTGTTCTGCGTGTGGCCTACTCTTCGCAAAAACTCCTCGCCAGGCTTTTGCATGCTGGGACATGTGGTTCCCCCCCTTACCCCTATCGGTTAAGTTCCCTCTCCACTTACGCATGCTGCCCAGTTGAGTAGCCCTTGGCCCCTTCACAATCTCTGGGCCTTTGCCTTGGCATGGGTCACATGACCTGCTCAGAAAACAAGCAAAGCTCCACATTTCCCCACCCAAAAAAGTTCCTGTTTTCATCATTTCCGTTACCTCTCCCTTAGGGAAGGTCTGGGGTCACTGCAAAGTCTCCTGGGGGCCACAGAGCAGCTCTTGTAGGGCGATCACGACCACTTCCTGCTAGAGAAGGGGACTCTCCCGAACTATTCTGGGCCCCCGCGCGTTCCGTACCGCTTGCCCCAGGCTCTGCGTTTCACCGTGAAGCGCAAAAAGCCGGAAGTCCGTCTTTGGAACGCACAGCAAGGCGCTGCGTTCCACCGTGAACCGCACAAGCCGGAAGTCCCTGTTTGCAACGCACAGAGGCGCAGGCAAAACCCGGAAGCGCGCTGGGACGCAAGCAGAGGCTTTAAATAACCCGGAATTACAACGTGTCGCTCCCTGAAGGGGCCTTCAGAGTGAAGAGTTGAGAGGAAGACCTGTGTAGGTCGGAATTCGGTTGCCTGGGTGATTGGAGCAAAGGGCACATCGTAAGGCTGGTTCAACCTGCTCTTCTGGAATCTTGGTTCAACTCTGTACAGGAATGGGTGGGGGGTATCATTATCTCGTTGCCATATACCATTACGGGTGAGGTCGACGCCGCTGCGCTGAGCCTAAGTCGTCTGGGGACTACCATTGGGTGTATGGGGTCGCCTGCTTTCCTCCCTAGTCGAAGAATTAGCACCCATCAACTGCTTCTGCAATCACCTGGGGCTCCTCGACGCGGACCTGTGCTTTACCTGTAGTCAGTAAGGCGACAGGTACTCTTCATAGAAGGTGCAGAAGACCCATTCGTGTTAATTTACCGTGGAGTTGTCCAACCAATGTCTGTGCTTCCTGGAGGCGGAACTTTGGTTAAAGAGAATGGTGACATCACAGTTTGGAATTTGGAAAGAACCTTGAAGCCCGTGTTGTAATTTTCGACTGAACTTTGTATTTCCGAACACCACATGAACGCTGCGTGAGAATGCCTTACTTGCTAGGACTGGGCATACATGGCTGCCCCCTGTGTAGGTAAGTAGCTACGTCCTATCCATGGGAACAAGGATTGTAAACAAATACAGTAGTTCCCCTTTAAGGGGTTTGACGTAGCCCCTCCTACTGCTGACCCTTTTAAGGGGTTCTTAACACCAGAGGCGGTCTTGGGCTTCCTGAGCATATGATCACTGATTGGCTGTCACCAGGGCTGGACTGGGACAAAAATCTGGCCCTGGACTTCATCCAGACCGGCCCACTTTAATTTAGCAAAAAACAGTATATAAAGTATACGCATTTGTGCAAAAAAGTAGCATAACAAAAGGAGTCCTCACTAACCTCCTTTTATTTCACTTATTCTCCTCTGTTTTTTTTTTCTCATCCTTCTCACTTCGCTGCGTGAAGTTGAGGGTGAGCCGGGCAGCCATTACTTGGACAGGCTGTGACTGAAACCGGCCCACCGGGAAACTCCCTGTAGTCCAGATGGCCAGTACATGCCTGGCTGTCACAGTGATCATGTGTTCAGGAGCAAATCCTCCTGGCTGGTCAGGCTTGGAGACCAGTAGCTATAGCAGTTGAGAAGCTCCCACAGACCAGCAGGATAAATACACGAGAAGGTCACCCTCGCAGATGGCGCAGAGTAACTGGTGTTCGCCAGAGCTCCTGATGGTGGGGGTGGGTTTTGTTGCACATTGGTACCAGGTCGCGGTCCTCAGGATTGCCCCAACAGAAGGTGAGCAAGCCGGGGTCCAGTAGCAGATATAGCAGGTTGGGTTTAAGCAGAAGCGTAGTCGAGGGACAAGCCGAAGGTTGGTAACAAGTGGTCGCAGGTTGGGTTTAAGCAGAAGCGTAGTCGAGGGACAAGCTGAAGGTTGGTAACAAGTGGTCGCAGGTTGGGTTTAAGCAGAAGCGTAGTCAAGGTACAAGCCAAAGTCAGTAACGAGTGGTAGTGGAGATATGGATAGCAGCAGGGCTGACAAGAGCAAGATATTGGCTGGCGTGAGCACAATAATCTGGCAAACAGGAAGTGCAAAGGCAGGAAGGAAGTTCATGGGAGGAGCAAAGGGTTCAAGGTTCAATAGAAATAAGGTTCAAGGCAAAATCATTCACGGAATTGTCCAGGGCACTCTCCATCATCATGGATGGCAAAGCAAGAAGAGACCTCGCCATACACAGCAGAGGTTGCGGGTTCAGACCCGGGTCCTGGCAGCTGTTGACAATTGTGACAGTGCAGTCACAGTACTAGGGGTGCTGAGTAGGAATGAACTTGTGTTTGACACCCAGAAGTCAGCTGTCATTTCTGGGCCAATAAGCTACAGGCTGGGGGTTCCCCACCCCGCAGCTGACGTACACAAAGGGGCAGGGTTGGTTGTGACATTGTTGACCTAATATGGCCACATAGCGAACCAAAACAAAAATGGCCGATGCCGCTGGGTCCTCTTTTATGGCAAACCGCTAGGCGTGCAGGCAAGGACAGAGCTTGTCTCAGTTCCAAGTGTCAACATGAGAAGAATGAAGCTTCTATGAGCCGCACATATTGGGAAAAACCTGTGCTTAGGTGTATGACAGCCTCAGCCTGGGCCCCAGCCAGGCCACAACCCCAAACGCGTTTTGCTCCGCCCCCGGAGCTTAGTCATGGGGATCTTCCCCATGTATGTGGCCAGTGGAAACAGGTTTAAAGGGAACTGAAAGTGTTTTTGTATTTATATTCTTATTTATGGTCAAAAAAAAAAAAAAGCAAAAATGCATGCAGTTCCATATTTATGATTTCCAGTCAGCAGGGGGAGCTCTTGGCACCTTTTTTACACGGTTACTGGGCTAATCTTAACTGCTTTGCTGGAAAAAAAAGCCAGCTCTGTACAGAGCAGCTGCAAAGTTGAAACTTTGATTACACAAACAACTAAACGAGTTAGAGAAAACCACCCTGACCAGGCTCCATACCATTTTAACTAAAGAGAGATGGTCTGAAAGTAAACAGCTGCTGCTATGCTTAGAACTGTAACCATGTCATGTCTGTACTCTCTATATACTGTGTATTTAAGATTTTACAGAAATAGTAATTTAAATGTCAGTCCATTCAATGGGGATGTTCCCCATGACTAAGCTCCGGGGACAGAGCGAAACCCGTTGAAGGGGGTGTGCCCTAGGTGGAGCCCAGGCTGAGGGTGTCCTACACCTAAGCACAAGGTCTTGCAGAGATGTGCGGCTCAAAGGAATTTCCTTCTACCCTTTGTTAATAAGGCCACATAGCCATAATCTGGCAAGGTCTTTGTCCTAACCCAGACATGAGGCCATACATTGATAAGCCATAACATCACCACCCACCATAACTCGCTGAGGCATGGACCCTAGTAGACCACTGAAGGTATGCTGTGATATCTGGCACCAAGCCATCAGCAGCAGATCCTTACAGTCCTGTAAGTTGGGAAGGTGGGGCCTCCGTGGATCAGACTTGTTTTTCCAGCACATCCCATAGATCAGTGATGGCAAACCTTTTTGAGCCCGAGTGCCCAAACTGAAATAAATACATTGGTTTTGTGTTGCAAAGTGCCAACACGGCAATTTGCGAGAGAGGGGGGCTGAGCGAAAAAGAGGGGTTGTGTGTGTGAGTGAGAGAGAACAGAGAGAGGGAGGGGGCTGAGAGAGAGGGAGGGGGGCTGAGAGAGAGGGAGGGGGGGGCTGAGAGAGAGGGAGAGGGGCTGAGAGAGAGGGAGAGGGGCTGAGAGAGAGGGAGGGGGGCTGAGAGAGAGGGAGAGGGGCTGAGAGAGAGGGAGAGGGGCTGAGAGGGAGAGGGGTGTGAGAGAGATGCTGAGAAAGAGGGGCAACAGAGGGAGAGGGGTGTGAGAGAAATGCTGAGAGAGGTGAGCAGAGAGAGGGAGGGGGGACAGAGAGAGGGAGGGGGGGACAGAGAGAGGGAGGGGGGACAGAGAGAGGGAGGGGGGACAGAGAGAGAGAGATGTGAGAGAGGGGGAACAGAGAAAGAGAAGAGGGACAAAGAGAGAGAAGAGGGACAGAGAGAGAGGGGTGCTAGAGAGATGCTGAGAGAGGGGGACAGAAAAAGAAGGGGGGCTGAAAGAGAGGGAGGGGGTCTGAGAGGAGAGAGAGAGATCTCTAGCTCTGTCCTGGACCCTCTCGTGTGCCCACAAAGATGGCTCTGCGTGCCAGCTGTGGCACGTGTGCCATAGGTTCGCCATCACTGCCATAGATGCTCAATTGGATTGAGTTCTGGAGAATTTGGAGGCCGAGTTAACGCCTCAAACTTGTTGTGTTCCTCAAACTATTCTTAAATTCCTCAGACCAGGCCACCTTCTCCCATTGCTCCATGGTCCAGTTCTGATGCTCACGTTCCTATTGAAGGAGCTTTTGGCTGTGGACACAGGTCAGCAGGAACACCTTGACTAGGGTTGCCACCTCATCCCTTTAAACCCGAACACATATGAATCACACAGGTTCTGAGGCTAATTTAATGCAGATAAGGCACCAAGTAAGTTTAATTGCCACCTTAATCAGCCACAGAACCTGTGTAATTATGTGTTCGGTTTTAAAGGGATGAGGTGGCGACCCTAACCCTGACCGGTCTACAGCTACACAGCCCCATACACAGCAAACTGCGATGCTCTGCGTGTTCTGAAACCTTTGTATCGGATCCAGCATTAATGTTCAGCAAATTGAGCTACAGCAGCTCTTCTATTTAATTGGACTACATAAAGGCCAGCCTTCCCTCCTCATGTGCATCCATGAGCCTTGGCTGCCCAGGACCCTGTTGCCGGGTTTCCTTGGACCACTTTTGGTCGGTCCTGACCACTGCAGACCAGGAACTTCCCAGTAGAGCTGCAGTTTTAGAGAGGCTCGGACCCAGTCATCTAGACATCACAATTTGTCCCCGTGTCAAAGGTCGCTCATTTCCTTACGCTCGCCCATTTTTTCTGCTTTCAACTTCAGGGACAACGTTCACTTGCTGCCTGATGTATCCAGGGCTGTCTTTAATATTGATTGGACCCTGGGCATAACTTTTCTTGGGCCCCCCCCCCCCCCCCATGCAGTTTTGTTCTCCACCTGCTCTGAGACATACAATAAATAGCAGCTAGACTCAAAATCAGTTTACTGAATCAGATCAGGCAGCTATTGCGATTGGTTGCCAGAGGTTACAGTGTATCATTACCGCTCACTGACTGGTTTCTAGAGGTTACAGCACACATTACCGCCCACTGACTGGTTTCTAGAGGTTACAGCACACATTACCGCTCACTGATTAGTGGCTAGAGGTTACAGCACACATTACCGCTCACTGATTAGTGGCTAGAGGTTACAGCACACATTACCGCTCACTGATTAGTGGCTAGAGGTTACAGCGCACATTACCGCTCACTGATTAGTGGCTAGAGGTTACAGCACACATTACCGCTCACTGATTAGTGGCTAGAGGTTACAGCACACATTACCGCTCACTGATTAGTGGCTAGAGGTTACAGCACACATTACCGCTCACTGATTATTTGCTAGAGGTTATAGCACATGATTTCTGCTTGTTGATTGGTTGCTAGAGATTACTGTGGATATGACCTCAGGAGGGCATGATATACATATGAATGCCGCTGGCCGCCACTATTTACATATGAAGGCCAGTAATTTACATGTAAACACAGGGTCTGCAGGTGAGGCATCTGTACACAACAATAGGGCAGAGCTGGGCAGCATTAGTAGCAGCACTTCACACTGAGATATTGGGACACAGCACAGGACTAAAACCTCAAGGGACAAGGGAATTTAAACCAGGATAGTTGGCAAGTATAAGGCAGCTGCTTTGGGCCCCACAATAATGACAGGGCCCAGGGCAGCTGCCCCTCTTGCCCTGCCTTAAAAACGGCCCTGGATGTATCCCATTAGATACAAAACAGAATTGCCGCGCTATGACAAAGAAGTAAAGTCCCATAAATATTACAGCTCATAAAGAAGTGATCTAGTCCAATCATGTAACCCCTTGATAGTGAATATCGTATAAGAAGTTGAAAAACCCAGGTGCATCTCCACCAAATATGATGAGATGGCCACTCACCAGAGGAAATGGACTCCTAGATTACAGGTCATGATAGAATATCCTTAAAACAGGAGTCATCGAGCCTCTTTTCTTTGCAGTGAAATGGTGGACCTCTATGGCTTTTCTTTGGTGTCCAATAGGAACACTCACCTAGGGAATAATCGATGGTTCACTGGCAAATCACAGAGGCAGTTAAAAAACTAGCATATATATATATACAGTGCCATGAAAAAGTATTCACACCCCTTGAAATTTTTCCAATGTTGTCACGTTACAACCAAAAATGTATTTTATGTGATAGACCAACACAGAGTGGCACATAATTGTTAAGTGGAAGGAAAATGATAAATGGTTTTCCAAAGTTTTGACAAATATGTGAAAAGTGTGGGGGACATTTGTATGGCGCCCCCCTGAGTCAATACTTTGTAGAACCCCCTTTCACTGCAATTACAGCTGCAAGTCTTTTTGGGGATGTCTCTACCAGCTTTGCACATCTAGAGAGGGACATTTTTGCCCATTCTTCTTCTTCTTTGTAAAATAGCTCAAGTTCTGTCAGATTGGATGGAGAGTGTCTGTGAACAGCAATTTTCAAGTCTTGCCACAGATTCTCAATTGGATTTAGGTCTGGACTGTGACTGGTCCATTCTAACACATGAATATGCTTTAATCTAAACTATTCCATTGTAGCTCTGGCTGTATATTTAGGGTCGTTGTCCTGCTGGAAGGTGAACCTCCGCCCCAGTCTCAAATCTTTTGCAGACTCTAACAGGTTTTCTTCTAATATTACCCTGTATTTGGCTCCATCCATCTTCCCATCAACTCTGACCAGCTTCCCTGTCCCTGCTGAAGAAAAGCATCCCCACAGCATGAAGCTGCCACCACCATGTTTCACGGTTGGGATGGTGTGTTCAGGGTGATGTGCAGTGTTGGTTTTCTGCCACACATTTTTGCTTTTAGGCCAAAAAGTAAATTTTGGTCTCATCTGACCAGATCACCTTCTTCCACATGTTTGCTGTGTCCCCCACATGGCTTCTCGCGAACTACAAACTGGACTTCTTATGACTTTCTTCTTGTCACTCTTCCATAAAGGTCAGATTTCTGGAGAGCACGACTAATAGTTGTCCTGTGGACAGATTCTCCCACCTGAGCTGTGGATCTCTGCAGCTCCTCCAGAGTTACCATGGACCTCTGGCTGCTTCTCTGATGAATGCTCTCCTTGCCCGGCCGGTCAGTTTAGGTGGTCGGCCATGTCTTGGTAGGTTTGCAGTTGTGCCATACTCTTTCCATGTTCGGATGATGGATTGAACAGAGCTCCGTGAGATGTTCAAAGCTTGGGATATTTTTTTATAACCTAACCCTGCTTTTCACTTCTCCACAACTTTATCCCTGACCTGTCTGGTGTGTTCCTTGGCCTTCATGATGCTGTTTGTTCACTAAGGTTCTCTAACAAACCTCTGAGGTCTTCATAGAACAGCTGTATTTATATTGAGATTTTATTACACACAGGTGGACTCTAATTACCGATTAGGTGACTTCTGAAGGCAATTGTTTCACTGGATTTTAGTTAGGGGTAT
Organism: Lithobates sylvaticus; assembly: GCA_028564925.1. Classification (NCBI taxonomy): domain Eukaryota; kingdom Metazoa; phylum Chordata; class Amphibia; order Anura; family Ranidae; genus Lithobates; species Lithobates sylvaticus. The sequence continues at coordinate 613,989,192 of CM053028.1, read as the reverse complement.
CAGAGTAAAGGGGGGCTGAATACAAATGCCCCCCACACTTTTCACATATTTATTTGTAAAAAAAAATTGAAAACCATTTATCATTTTCCTTCCACTTCACAATTATGTGCCACTTTGTGTTGGTCTATCACATAAAATCCCAATGAAGTACATTTACGTTTTTGGTTGTAACAAGGTGTATGAATACTTTGTCAAGGCACTGTATAACTTAGCATGGTGTTAAAGCCCACCACTGGGCTGCCATATATATTTTTGGCCAGTGGAAACCGGTTAAAGGGATAGGAATTTTTTATTTTTTTTTTTCTTATTTACAGTCAGGATTGAAAAGAAAAAAAGTGCATGCAATTCCATATTTATCATTTCCGGCCAGCAGGGGGAGACATTAACACATTTGCTGGGCTAATCTTAACTGCTTTGCTGAGTAAAAAAAAAAAAAACAAGCAAGCTCGCGACAGAGCGCCTTAAAGTTGAAGCTTAGATTACACAAACAGCTGACTGACTTAGAGCAATGACTCCTTGACCAGGCTCCACACAGTTTCAATTAGAGAGAGATGTTCTGAAAGGAAACAGCTGCTGCCGCGCCTAGTCAACGTCTGCACCCTCTATTTAGTGTGTGTTTAAGATTTTACATAAATAGTAATAGTTTATAATTTTTGGAATAAAATAAAACAGATCCCAAACCATTATGAATTGCCTTCTGGGACACCTCTCAAATGAGAAATGAGGGGGGTTTACCGACCTTCTGAAAATGTTACTCTCCTGGCTGTCTGATTCCCCTGCTTCCATAATTTGTGGTCTACAGTAGCCAGCCAGTGGCATTAGTACAGTTACAGTGCATATTATTTGCATTAATTATGTCAGTGTCAGCCCCCCCAGCGTCAGTTAGTGTCAGATTGTCCGCCACACTATCACAGTCCCACTATAAGTTACTGATCGCCGCCATTACTAGTACAGGGGGTCCCCGAGTTACGAACTCGTTAGGGACTGCCCGTCTGTACTTAAGTCGGAAAAGTTCGTAAGTCGGCCGCGCATGTGCAGACCGACAAATACGGCCATTTCCGGACATTTCCGATGTTCCGTCTAATGCCGTTCTGCGCAGGCGCGGCAAATTACGGACATTTCCGAAGTTTTCCAGCATTTTCCGAGGCTCCGAATGGCCGCGCATGCGCAGAACGGCCGAAACACGGCGGAAAATGGCGGAGGGTCCCCGCAGCGCCCCGTTCGTAAGTAGGGGATGTTCGTAGGTCGGGCGTTCGTAAGTCGGGGACCCCCTGTATTAAAAAAAAAAAATCCAATATATATCCCATGGTTCGTAGACACTATAACTTTCATGCAAACCAATCAATAAACGCTTGTTGGGATTTGTTTTTACCAAAAATATGTAGCAGAATACATTTTGGCCTAAATGTATGAAGAAATTAATTTTTTTGTTTTTTTATGTTTTTTTTTTTTGGATATGTTTTATATCGGAAAGTAGAAAATATTGTGTTTTTTTTTTTATTTTTATTTTTTTCAAAATTATTATTTATTTTTTCATGTATATAATAAAAAAGCAATGTTGATCAGATACCACCAAAAGAAAGCTCTATTTGTGGGGGCAAAAATGATATACATTTAATTTATGTACAGCGTTGCACAATTGTCAGTTAAAGTAAGGCACTATCGCAAAAAAAAAAAAAAATGGCCTGGCCATGAAGGGGGGCAAAAGTCAAGGGTTGGGCTTGGCCCCTTAGTTCCAGTAAAGGTGAAGGTCAAGTGGTTAAAAACATCTAAAGGTAGCAGAATACATATAAATGTATGAAGAAACGTTTATTTATTTTTTAATTATTTTTTTTTATGTTTTTATTGGATATGTTTTATATCAGAAAGTAGAAAATGTGTTTTTTTATCAAGATTTATGGTCTTTTTTTGCTTACTGTGAGGGGAAAGAAGTGTTTGATCCCCTGTTGATTTTGCCCACTGACAAATGATCAATCTATAATTTTAATGGTCGCTGTATTTTATGTGTGTATATAATAAAAAAACTCGGAGGTGATCAAATACCACCAAAAGAAAGATCTATTTCTGGGGAAAAATGATACAAAATTACCGTATATACTCGAGTTTTCAGCACATTTTTTTTTTGTGCTGAAAATGCCCCCCTCGGCTTATACTCGAGTCAAGCACTTTTCTGCAGCAGAAATTACATTTTCTGACCCGAATTTGGGGCCCCGTATCTCGGGGCCACTTGGTGTTAGGAACCAGTGGACCTAGCACTACAACATATCCAAAGATGGGGTTCCTAGCACCAAGTGGCCCCAAGATACAGGGCCCCAAAGTCGGTCAACTGTGTCCATCTGCAGCAATGTCATTTCGGAGACCCTTTGGGTCCAGAGATCCCACATTTTGGCTGCAGCTAGGGGGGCATTTAGGAACCCAGTGAGGCATGAAAATGGGCACAGTGAGGCATGCAAATGGGCACAGTGAGGCATGCAAATGGGCACAGTGAGGCATGCAAATGGGCACAGTGAGGCATGCAAATGGGCACAGTGAGGCATGCAAATGGGCACAGTGAGGCATGCAAATGGGCACAGTGAGGCTGCAAATGGGCACAGTGAGGCATGAAAATGGGCACAGTGAGGCATGAAAATGGGCACAGTGAGGCATGCAAATGGGCACAGTGAGGCATGCAAATGGGCACAGTGAGGCATGCAAATGGGCACAGTGAGGATGCAAATGGGCACAGTGAGGCATGCAAATGGGCACAGTGAGGCTGCAAATGGGCATTGTTGACCCTCTTTTCCACTTACAGTAGCTGCGCATTTCTCACCCTAGGCTTATACCCGCGTCAATACGTTTTCCCAGTTGTTTGTGGTAAAATTAGGTGCCTCGGCTTGTATTCGGGTCGGCTTATACTCAAGTATATATGGTAATTTGGGTACAGCGTTGCACGACTGCGCAAAGTTAAAGCGCCAGTTAAAGTAGCGCAGTGCCGAATAACAAAAAATGGCCTGGTCGTGAAGGGGGTAAAATCTTTCGGAGCTGAAGTGGTTAAAAATCGAGCCTGCGCTACTTTTTGCATTAGGCAGTCCATTGAAATGAATAAGCTTCCCAAAACGCACTGGAATGCGTACAAAAAAATGACGACGAGCGTGCTTGGACACACCTTGGTGGGAACAAGCCCTCAATTGTCACGGGCTTCATTCGGAGGTATGGATGGTGGACACAGCCAAGAAATTGGAGGCGAGCAACGGCCTCTCCCATGTTCAGGTGTACTTCGAACTTTATACCTGCTCGGAGCGGAGACGTTGAGGCGTGGGCGGCTGTAGGGTGTGGAAACTGGTTTGTCTACATTGCGGGGGAAAGGTGCGGCGGCGATATGCGAGTCCGCTGATCCCAGTGTTATTTGAGTCAACTTTGTGCTATGCGGATCATTTGCTTACAGGTCTAACTAATGTACCGAGATCTCAGATCAGACTAGAGCCAGAGGATGTGCACACGATCAATCCTGGTTACCCATAGACAGGTAGATGTTTAGGGATCTGTAATTAGATCAGACTAAAGACAGGTAGATATTTAGGAATCTGGAATTATACCGGGATCTCAGATTGGATCAGAGCCCTGGACTGTGTACACGATCGCTCTGTTTACCCATAGACAGATAAATACACAAAATCACCAAAAGTATTGGGACACCTTCCAGTCTTATGCCCCGTACACACGACAACAAAATCAATGTTTGTTTTTTTTATGACGGATGTTGGCTCAAACTTGTCTTGCATACACACGGTCACACAAAGTTGGTCGGAAATTCCGAACGTCAAGAACGCGGTGACTTACAACACGTACGTCGAGCCGAGAAAAAAGAAGTTCAATAGCCAGTGCTGCTCTTCTGCTTGATTCCGAGCATGCGTGGAACTTTGTGCGTCGGAATTGTGTACACACGATCTGAATTTCCAACAACGGATTACCCTATATACTCGAGTATAAGCCGAGATTTTCAGTTGCAAATTTTTTTGTAATGAAAATGCCCCCCTCGGCTTATACTCAAGCACTTTTCTGCAGCAGAGAATGACATTTTCCGACCCGACTTTGGGGCCTCGTATCTCTGGGCCACTTACGTGCTAGGAACCCCAAGGGGAACCAGCAATATAAACATATCCAAATTTGGCATTCCTAGCTCCAAGTGGCCCTGAGATATCGGGGCCCCAAAGTCGGTCAACTGTGTCCATCTGCAGCCATGTCATTTCGGGACCCTTTGGGTCCAGAGACCCCAATTTTTGGCTGCAGCTAGGGGGCATCTAGGAACCCTTAACTACCTAAGTTCGGGGGACCTATGGCTGCAAATGGGCACAGTGAGGCAGCAAATGGGCATTGTTGACCCTCTTTTCCACTTACAGTAGCTGCGCATTTCTCACCCTAGGCTTATACTCATGTTTTCCCATTTTTTGGTGGTAAAATTAGGTGCCTCGGCTTATATTCGGGTCGGCTTATACTCGAGTATATACGGTATGTTGTTGGAAAATTTGAGAACCAGATCTCAAATTTTGTGTGACGGAAATTCCGATGGAAAATGTCCGATGGAGCCTACACACGCTAAACAAGCTCCTATCGCACATTTTCCATCGGAAAATCCAATCCTGTGTATGGGGCATTAGTCCGTAGGGTTTAATATTGGGTTGGCCCACCCTTTGCAGCTATAACAGCTTCAACTCTTCTGGGAAGGCCGTCCACAAGGTTTAGGAGGGTGTCTATGGGAAGGTTTGACCATTCTTCCAGAAGCGCATTTGTGAGGTCAGGCATTGATGTGGACAAAAAGGCCAGGCTCGCAGTCTCTGCTCGGATTCATCCCAAAGATGAGTAAGTTCCTCCACCCCAAACTCGCTCATCCATGTCTTTATGGACCTTGCTTTGTGCACTGGTGCGCAGTCATGTTCGAACAGGAAGGAGCCATCCCCAAACTGTTCCCTTAAAGTCGGGAGCATGAAATTGTCCAAAATGTCTTGGTATGCTGACGCCTTAAGAGTTCCCTTCACTGCAACTAAGGGGCCAAACCCAACCCCTGAAAAACAACCCCCACACCATAACCCCCCCTCCACCAAATGATTTGTACCAGCGCACAAAGCAAGGTCCATAAAGACATGGATGAGCGAGTTTGGAGTGGAGGAACTTGACTGGCATGCACAGAGTCCTGACCTTAACCCAACACCCTTGGGATGAATTCAAGCGGAGACTGCCAGCCAGGCCTTCTTGGACAACATCAGTGCCTGACCTCACAAATGCTCTTCTGGAAGAATGGTCAAACTTTGCCATAGACACACTCCTAAACCTTGTGGTCAGCCTTCTGGGAAGAGTTGAAGCTGTTATAGCTGCAAAGGGTGGTCCAACTCAATATTAAGCCCTACAGACCAAGACTGGGATGCCATTAAAGTTCATGTGTGTGTAAAGGCAGACGTCCCAATACTTTTGGTAATATAGTGTATTTAGGAATCTGGAATTATACTGGGATCTCAGATCAGACTAGACCCCCAGACTGTGTTTGCTCTGTTTACACGATGCTTAAGGATCTCTAATTACAGTGGCAAAAATGGTGATGTATTGTGTTACCAAAGGTTTGTTTGGTGACTGTGGTCCTAACTGCCTTGAGATCATTCACAGGCTTCTCCTGTGTAGTTCCGGGCTGATCCCTCACTTTTCTCATGATTGTCCTTATCCCCCATTAGGCGAAACCTTGCATGGAGCTCCAGATTGAGGACGATTGATGGTTATTTTGTATTTCTTCCATTTGTGAATAATCGCTCCAACCTATGAGGAGGTGAGTTGCCATCTAGATAAAGGAAGGCCCGTGGACGTGGTGTATCTGGATTTTGCAAAAGCACGAGTTCAGAGGGTGGTGATAAATGGGGAGTACTCGGAATGGTCAGGGTGGGTAGTGGGGTGCCCCAGGGTTCTGTGCTGGGACCAATCCTATTTATTCATAAACGATCTGGAGGATGGGGATGGGGGAAACAATCCAATCTCTGTATTTGCGGACAATACTAAGCTAAGCAGGGCAATAACTTCTCCGCAGCATGTGGAAACCTTGCAAGAAGATCTGAACAAATTAATGGGGTGGGCAACTACATGGCAATTTAAAATAATGCATTTGGGTGGCAAAAATATGAATGCAATCTATACACTGGGGGGAGAACTTCTGGGGGAATCTAGGATGGAAAAGGACCTGGGGGTCCTAGTAGATGATAGGCTCAGCAATGACATGCAATGCCAAGCGGCTGCTAACAAAGCAAACAGAATATTGGCATTAAAAATCAACTCCAGAGATAAAAGGATAATTCTCCCGCTCTACAAGACTCTGGTCCGGCCTCACCTGGAGTATGCTGTCCAGTTCTGGGCACCAGTCCTCAGGAAGGATGTACTGGAAATGGAGTGACTACAAAGAAGGGCAACAAAGCTAATAAAGGGTCTGGAGGATATTAGTTATGAGGAAAGGTTGCGAGCACTGAACTTGTTCTCTCTGGAGAAGAGACGCTTCAGAGGGGATATGATTTTAATATACAAATACCGTACTGGTGACCCCACAATAGGGGTAAAACTTTTTCGCAAAAGGGAGTTTAACAAGACGCGTGGCCACTCATTAAAATGAGAAGAAAAGAGGTTTGACCTTAAACTACGTAGAGGGTTCTTTACTGTAAGAGCGGCAAGGATGTGGAATTCCCTTCCACAGGTGGTGGTCTTAGCAGGGGGCATCGATAGTTTCAAGAAACTATTAGATAAGCTCCTGAACGACCACAACATACAGGGATATACAATGTAATACTGACATATAATCACACACATAGGTTGGACTTGTGTCTTTTTTCAACCTCCCCTACTATGTAACAGTTGTCATCTTCTCACCAAGCTTCTTGCTGATGGTCTTGTAGCCCATTCCAGCCTTGTGCAGGTCTTCAATCTTGTCCTGGATGTCCTTTGGACATCTCTTTGGTGTTGCCCATGATGATGAGGTTTGAATGAGATTCTGTGGACCAGGTGTCTTTTATACATATAACGAGTTATTAGGAGCACCTTCTCGAATTGACAGGACTAATCTGTGTACCACATGAGCACCTACTGTAGCCAGTCTGTGGGAGCCAGAATTATTGTTGGCTGGTAGGGGATCAAATATTTATTTTACTCACTGAACTGCAACTCCGTTTATAGCATTTGTTTTATGCATCGTATATACTCGAGTATAAGCCGAGGCACCCAATTTTACCACAAAAAACTGGGAAAACTTATTGACTCGAGTATAAGCCTAGGGTGAGAAATGCGCAGCTACTGTAAGTGGAAAAGAGGGTCAACAATGCCCATTTGCAGCCTCACTGTGCCCATTTGCAGCCATAGGTCCCCTGAACTTGGTAGTTAAAGTGGTGTTGCCACCAAAAAAAAATTGCTTAAAAATCATAAAAAATAAAAAAAATAATTGGAAAAAATATTTTTTTTTTTTTACTCACCTCTAAATGCCTGTTGCTAGGGGGTCCCTTGTAGTCTGCCACCTTCAGTGCCCTGACATCACTTCCCTTCGCCGCTCGTGCATTCGCCCACAGTAAGAATGACGACGCCGCGAACGAGGGGGGGGCTTTGTTCCCCCGCATCGCTGGATCCTGGGACAGGTAAGTGTCCGATTATTAAAAGTCAGCAGGTGCAGTATTTGTAGCTGCTGACTTTTAAAAAAAATTTTTTAGGGGGCACCCCACTTTAACCGCTTCCCGACCGCCTCCTGTAGATATACGTCTACAGAATGGCACGGCTAGGCAAAAAGCACGTGTATATACGTACCCTTTAACTGCCTAGCCGTGGGTCGCGCGCGCCGCCGGCGGCGCGCTCGCGACCCGGTCGGGAGCTCGGTGACCACGGCCGTGGGACCAGCGGACCCGATCGCCGCTGGTGTCCCGTGATCAGGTCACAGAGCTGAAGAACGGGGAGAGGTTTGTGTAAACGTCACACTAACTCCTCCCCACCCCCTAGTGGTTAACTCCTTCACTGCCACTGTCATTTACATGGGAATCAGTGCATTTAAATAGCACTGATTTCTGTATGAATGACAATGGTCCCAAAAATGGGTCAAAAATGTCCGATGTGTCCGCCATAATGTCGCAGTCACAATAAAAAATCGCTGATCGCCGCCATTACTAGTAAAAAAAAAAAATATTAATAAAAATGCTATACAACTATCCCCTATTTTGTAAACGCTATAACTTTTGCGCAAACCAATTAATAATCACTAATTGCGATTTTTTTTTTTTACCAAAAATATGTAGAAGAATACGTATCGGTCTAAACTGAGGGAAAAAAAATGTTTTTTTTATATATTTTTTGGGGATATTTATTATAGCAAAAAGTAAAAAATAATGTTTTTTTTTCTAAATTGTCGCTCTATTTTTGTTTATAGCGCAAAAAATAAAAACCGCAGGGGCGATCAAATACCACCAAAAGAAAGCTCTATTTGTGGGAAAAAAAGGACGCCAATTTTGTTTGGGAGCCACGTCGCACGACCACGCAATTGTCTGTTAAAGCGACGGAGTGCCGAATCACAAAAAGGGGCCTGGTCCCTTGGCTGCCAATTGGTCCGGGGCTGAAGTGGTTAAGGGTTCCTAGATGCCCCCTAGCTGCAGCCAAAATTTGGGGTCTCTGGACCCAAAGGGTCCCGACATGACATTGCTGCACAGTTGACCGAATTTGGGGCCCTGTATCTCAAGGCCACTTGGTGCTAGGAACCCCACATTGGATATGTTGTAGTGTTGGGTTTGCACACCAAATTTGGGGTTCCTAGCACCAAGTGGCCCCGAGTTACGGGGCCCCAAATTCGGGTTGGAAAATGTCAAGCACTTTTCTGCAGCAGAGAATGACATTTTCCGAACTGACTTTGGGGTCCCATATCTCGGGCCACTTGGTGCTAGGAACCCCAAATTTGGTGTGCAAACCCAGTGGAACCAACACTACAACATATCCATTTGGGGTTCCTAGCACCAAGTGGCCTCGAGATAGGGGGCCCCAAAGTCGGGTCGGAAAATGTCATTCTCTGCTGCAGAAAAGTGCTTGACATTTTCCGACCCGAATTTGGGGACCCGTATCTCGGGGCCACTTGGTGCTAGGAACCCCAAATTGCAAACCCAGTGGAACCAACACTACAACATATCCAATGTGGGGTTCCTAGCACCAAGTGGCCTAGAGATACGGGTCCCCAAATTTCGGGACCCTTTCAGCACAAAAAAATGTGCTGGAAAAACTCGGCTTATACTCGAGTATATACGGTATTTTTTCTGGGTTTTTGGTTGATATTCTGTCTCTATCATCTAAAATACACCTATGATAAAAATGATAGACCCTTCATTTCTTTGTAAGTGGGCAAACTTACAAAATCTGCAGGGGGTCAAATAATAATTTCCCCCCACTGTATATCAGGGGCTGAGATCAGTCTAGAGACCGAGCCTGTGCCCACAATCGCTGTGTCTACCCATAGACGGGCAGAGGGTTAAACTTGGCCATACACTAGTAGAATTGTGTTAAAAAATGTGCTGTTTTTATTAAAATTCGTTAGTTTTTATAATCGATGGTGGGGGTCAAAGCGAATGTTCTAATAGTGTATGCCCTAAAGGTACTACACAGGAATGTGCAACAAATAAGTGCGTTGCTCGGATGCAACCTATCGTGTGAACGAGCCATAACTAGTTCTAAAAAATGTTCCCTCCTCCTCCTACCTATTCTGCTTAAAAAAAAAAAAAAAAGAATACTTGTTTTTTCCCCATCCAGTCACATGATCTCACAGCTCCGACTCCCGTGTGTCGCAGAGCACTCAATGGCTGCGAATTGTAGAAACGACTGGGAATTCCGGGAGCCATATTGTCACCCATAGGCTCCCATTACCCAGCTGCTCCCGCCTCTTCCCTGCAGCCGCCACTTGCTGAGACAGGGAAGCCAGAGCTGTAGGATCACATGACTGGATCGGAATTTAAAGAAAAAGGTAAGTACACAGATTTTTTTTTTTTTCACAGGGTAGGCAGGATAAGTAGGAGGTGGGCGGGGGAGGGGGAGTGAGGAGATTTTTAAGAATAGATAGTGTCCACTTTAAAAGCGAACGAAATGTTGACGTCCTTTCGAAGGCGTTGAAACATGTACCCGCCCTCTACGCATAGCGCACTCCTGAACCTCACAATCTGTACTTGGTGCACGCCTGAACCCTGCACTCTGTACTTAGTTTACACCTGAACCCAGCACTCTGTGATTAGCACACGCCTGAACCCCGCACTCTGTACTTGGCACACGCCTGAACCCCGCACTCTGTACTTGACGCACGCCTGAACCCTGCTCTCTGTACCTAGCACACGCCTGAACCCTGCACTCTGTACCTGGCACACGCCTGAACCCTGCACTCTGTACCTGGCACACGCCTGAACCCTGCACTCTGTACCTAGCACACGCCTGAACTCCACACTCTCTACTTATCGCACGTCTGGACCCTCTACTCTGTACTTATCATAGGCCTGAACCCCACACTCTCTACTTGGCACACACCTGAACCCCACACTCTGTTCTTAGCACATGCCTAAACCCTGCACTCTGTACTTACCGCACACCTTCACTCCGCACTCTGTTCTTAGCACACACCTAAACCCTGCACTCTGTATTTGGTGTACACCTGAACCCCGCACTCTGTACATAGCGCAGGCTTGACCCCTGCACTCTGTACCTAGCGCACGCCTGAACCCTGTACTTAGCACACGCCTGAACCCTGCACTCTGTGCTTACCGCACGCCTGAACACCTCACTCTGCATGTAGCGCATGCATGCATGGATCCAGCACTCTTTACATAGCGCAGGCTTGAACCCTGCACTCTGTACTTGGCGCACGCCTGAACCCCACACTCTGTACCTAGCGCACGCCTGGACCCTGCACTCTGTACCTAGCACACGCCTGAACCCTGCACTCTGTACCTAGCACACGCCTGAACCCAGCACTCTGTACCTAGCACACGCCTGAACCCTGCACTCTGTACCTAGCACACGCCTGAACTCTGCACTCTGTACCTAGCACATGCCTGAACCCTGCACTCTGTACCTAGCACACGCCTGAACCCTGCACTCTGTACCTAGCACACGCCTGAACCCTGCACTCTGTACCTAGCACACGCCTGAACCCTGCACTCTGTACCTAGCACACGCCTGAACCCTGCACTCTGTACCTAGCACACGCCTGAACCCTGCACTCTGTACCTAGCACACGCCTGAACCCTGCACTCTGTACCTAGCACACGCCTGAACTCTGCACTCTGTACCTAGCACACGCCTGAACTCTGCACTCTGTACCTAGCACACGCCTGAACTCTGCACTCTGTACCTAGCACACGCCTGAACTCTGCACTCTGTACCTAGCACACGCCTGAACCCTGCACTCTGTACCTAGCACACGCCTGAACCCTGCACTCTGTACCTAGCACACGCCTGAACCCTGCACTCTGTACCTAGCACACGCCTGAACCCTGCACTCTGTACCTAGCACACGCCTGAACCCTGCACTCTGTACCTAGCACACGCCTGAACCCTGCACTCTGTACCTAGCACACGCCTGAACCCTGCACTCTGTACCTAGCACACGCCTGAACCCTGCACTCTGTACCTAGCACACGCCTGAACCCTGCACTCTGTACCTAGCACACGCCTGAACCCTGCACTCTGTACCTAGCACACGCCTGAACCCTGCACTCTGTACCTAGCACACGCCTGAACCCTACACTCTGTACCTAGCACACGCCTGAACCCTGCACTCTGTACCTAGCACACGCCTGAACCCTGCACTCTGTACCTAGCACACGCCTGAACCCTGCACTCTGTACCTAGCACAAGCCTGAACCCTGCACTCTGTACCTAGCACACGCCTGAACCCTGCACTCTGTACCTAGCACACGCCTGAACCCTGCACTCTGTACCTAGCACACGCCTGAACCCTGCACTCTGTACCTAGCACACGCCTGAACCCTGCACTCTGTACCTAGCACACGCATCAGAACCCTGCTCTCTGTACCTAGCACATGCCTGAACCCCACACTCTCTACTTATCGCACGTCTGGACCCTCTACTCTGTACTTATCAAAGGCCTGAACCCCACACTCTCTACTTGGCGCACATCTGAACCCCACACTCTGTTCTTGGCACATGCCTAAACCCCGCACTCTGTACTTACCGCACACCTTAACTCCGCACTCTGTTCTTAGCGCATGCCTAAACCCCGCACTCTGTACTTAGCACACGCCTAAACCCCGCACTCTGTACTTAGCACACACCTAAATCCTGCACTCTGTATTTGGTGTACACCTGAACCCCGCACTCTGTACATAGCGCAGGCTTGACCCCTGCACTCTGTACCTAGCGCATGCCTGAACCCTGTACTTAGCACACGCCTGAACCCTGCACTCTGTGCTTACCGCACGCCTGAACACCGCACTCTGCATGTAGCGCATGCATGCATGGATCCAGCACTCTTTACATAGCGCAGGCTTGAACCCTGCACTCTGTACTTGGCGCGCGCCTGAACCCCACACTCTGTACCTAGCGCACGCCTGGACCCTGCACTCTGAACCTAGCACACGCCTGCACTCTGTACCTAGTCTCACGAGATTCCAGTATCAGGGGCCGTTCTCCACTGTTTGAAGGGTTTGTAGATCGCTCCACTCCTCCAAGGGTGAAGAGATCTACTCCGCTTCATAAACTGGCACACAGAGGAAAAAGATCTCCTCTATGAATGCCGGAGAATGAAGCAGTGAATAGATTTCACTGCTTCATAAAAGGACACTGTACGTAGTTCACGACTGAACCCTGCACTCTGTACGTAGTTCACGACTGAACCCTGCACTCTGTACGTAGTTCACGACTGAACCCTGCACTCTGTACTTGGTACTCTACTCCTGAACTCCACACTCTGTACTAGGTGCATTTCTGAACCCCCGTACACTGTACTTAGTGTACTCCTGAACTCCACACTCTTACTTTTAGTGCACTGCTGAACCCTGCACTTGGTTCAGAAGTACACTAAGTACAGAGTGCAGGGTTTAGATGTGCACTAAAGTCAGAGTGCGGAGTTCAGGAATGCACTAAGTACAGACCACAGGGTTCAGAAATACACTAAGTACACTGTGGTCTGTACTTAGTGCACTCCTGAACCCCACACTCTGTACTTAGTGCACTCCTGAACCCCACACTATGTACTTAGTGCACTCCTGAACCCCACACTCTTTACTTAGTGCACTCCTGAACCCCACACTCTTTACTTAGTGCACTCCTGAACCCCACACTCTTTACTTAGTGCACTCCCGAACCCCACACTCTGTACTTAGTGCACTCCCGAACCCCACACTCTGTACTTAGTGCACTCCTGAACCCCACACTCTGTACTTAGTGCACTCCTGAACCCCACACTCTGTACTTAGTGCACTCCTGAACCCCACACTCTGTACTTAGTGCACTCCTGAACCCCACACTCGGTACTTAGCGCACTTGTGGTATTTAATGCTCCTTTAAGACCCTCCTACTGTTATCGCAATTCGGCCACACTTACCATTTGCTGCTGCATGCTCCTACTTGAGGGGTTGTTTGGGGGTTCAGCAGGGCGTAGGTGGTTGAGTTCCTTTACCTATTCTATGAGAAAAGAAAAGCCCTGGCTGCATAAAACAAATGGGGCAGGGTTGTTCATGACAGCATTGACCTAATATGGCTACATGAACGTATTTAGAAATTTATTGAACAGATAATGTCCACGTGTCTATATTGGGTCAAGGAGGTCACGAGCATCCATGGCCTTTTGTTACGTGTGGCTGAAAGGCGAGGAACGCCCTGGCCTTGGCTGATTTAGAGGAGGCGACAATTTCCAGGTTTGGTCCAAACCTACGTTTCTAATGTTTGAGATAAATGAAAAAAAGATGATCCCAAACTGTCATGGATTCCCCTCAAGGACACCTGTCTTAATGGAGAGGGCCGCTATTACTGACCTTTGCTTTTGCAAATACTACTCTTCTGGCTGTCATTACTGATGCTCTGGTTTCCATACTTTGTGATCTACAGTGATAGGGAGTCCTGACTTTTCTTCAACTTTCACTTGTCACATGCTTGTTCTTTTACTGGACGTAGCCAAGAAACTAGCATTCTCAGTTGGGGGCCAGCAAACGGCCTTTCCCATATTCCTCTTGTGTCAAGTGTACTTTGAACTCTATAGCAGCTTGTAGCTGAGATGTTGATGTCGAGACGTGGGTGACTATAGGGTGTGGAAACCTGTTTGTCTGCATTGCAGAGAGAGGTGTGGTAGTGGTGAGAGCAGTCTCTGCTGATCCCAGTCTGTTATCTGACTCTGTGCTACGTGGATCACCGTAAGGCTACAGATCTACCGGGATCTCCGATCAGACTAGAGCCTGATTCTGTGCACACGATCCCATAGACCGGCAGAGATTTAGGGATCTGGCATTGGATCAGACCAGAGCCTGGAGATGAGCACATGATCCCTCCTATTTATCCAAAGACAAGCAGAGGTTTAGGAATCTGTAATTCTAGTGAGGAGGCCGAGATCAGACTGGAGCCTGAGCTTGTGCACCCAGTCATTCTACTTACCCATAGACAGGTAGAGGTCTATGTATCGTTGCCACCTCATCCCTTTATACCCGAACACATATTCATTACACAGGTTCTGTGGCTGATTAAGGTGGTAATTAAACTCACTTATCTGCATTTAACCCTTTCATGACTAATGCGGCGTACACACGGTCGGAATTTCCGATGGAAACAGTCCGATGGGAGCTTTTCATCGGATTTTCCGACCGTGTGTATGGTCAACGATCTTTTTCTGTTGGAATTTCCGATGGACTTTGGATTGAGAACCTGTTCTCAATTTTTCAGACGGAAAACCTTTCAGTCGGATTTTCCGATCGTGTGTATGCAATTCCGACACGCAAAATTCCGACGCATGCTCGGAAACAATTCGACGCATGCTCGGAAGCATTTATACTTCCCTTTTATAGTGCTGTCGAATGTGTTTTATGCCGCTGTGTTATTGACCGTCGGAATTTGGTGTGATCGTGTGTAGGCAACACAGCTTGAGCGGAATTCCGTCGGAATAACCGTCAGACTTTTTTCCGACGAGAATTCCGATCGTATGTATGCGGCATTAGCCTATTTCTGACAGTTGGTGTTTACAAGTTAAAATCCCTATTTTTTGCTAGAAAATTATCACAAATAAAATGGCGGTGGTTGCAATATTTTATGTCACGCGGTATTCGTGCAGCGGTGTTTTAAACGCAATTTTTTGGGAAAAGGGACACTTTCATGAATAAAAAAAACAAAACAGTAGATTTATCCCAATTTTTTTGTATAATGTGAAAGATGACGTTACACCGAGTAAATAGATACCAAACATGTCACGCTTTTATAATTGCACGCACTCGTGGAATGGCGACAAACTTTGGTACCTAAAAAATTTCTATAGGCGACGCTTACATTTTTTTTACGGTTACCAGTTTAGAGTTAAGCCTCATACGATCGGACCGTGGACCAACTTTCCCGTGGATTTTTGTCCAAAGAGCGTTGGCCCCAAGTTGGTATTGCATACACACGATCGGACCATGGACCAACTTTCCTGTGGATTTTTGTCCAAAGGGCGTTGGCCCCAAGTTGGTATTGCATACACACGGCAGGACTTTTTAGGCAACAAACACGAACGTAGTGACGTTTCAACGTACTGACGACACTTCAAAAGAGGACGTTCGAATACTCCAGCGCCACCTTTGGTCAACTTCTATATTGTTGTCTGATCTTTTGCATTGGTTCTGAGCATGCATGTTTGTACTTTGTACAAAAGTCCGTTGGTTTTGTGTACACACGGTCGGACTTTGGTCCATCGGACTTTTGTTGGCAGAAAGTTGGTCCGTTCGCACAGCCAACAAAAGTCCGATGAAACCTGGAAAAAGTTGGTCCGATGGAGCGTACACACGGTCGGATGTTGGTCCAAACCAGCTAATTTGCATGTTGGTTGTCAAAAAGTCCGATCGTATGTACGGGCCTTTACAGAGGAGGTCTAATGCTAGAATTATTGCTCTCGCTCTGACGATCGCGGCGATACCTCACAAGTGTGATTTGAACACCGTTTACATATGCGGGCGCGGCTTCCGTATGCGTTTTCATTGCTGCGCGAGCTTGCGGGGGGCGGTTTGAAATTTCATTTTTTTTATTCCTTTTTTTTTTTTAATGAAATTGTGTTTTTAAAAAAAATAAAAAATGTGATCACTTTTATTGCTGTCACAAGGAATGTAAACATCCCTTATGACAGTAATAGGTGGTGACTCTTTATGGAGGGATCGGTGGTCTAAAAGACCCCAAATCCCTCCTTTGCACTTCAAAGTATTCAGATCACCGAAAACGGTTTATCTGAATACTCTATATTTTTTTTTTAAACGGCGCCATTGGCAGCCGAGTAAACAGGAAGTGACCTTGTGACGTCGCTTCCGTGTTTACATCAAGGAGACTGGAATGAAGCCGCTTCCAGCTTCATTCCAGTCTGTCACTAGCCGCCGGTAACGGTGGATGTTCCATCGGACCTCCCGATTGAACGGGAGGCCCGGAAAGAGCGGCGGAAGGCGGCTTTTAGCCGCATCGGTTTCTTATCCTCAGAAAGCCGATCGCCGGCTCTAAACAACGGTACCGGGATGATGCCTGCAGCTGCGGGCATCATCCCGGTATAACCCCCGAAAGCCGAGTACGCAGATGTGCGTACGCTCGGCGGGAAAGGGTTAATTGGCCTCAGAACCCGTGTAACTCAAAGGTCGTTCGGGTTTAAAGGGATGAGGTGGCAACTCCTAGGTCTATGCCGGGAGTCCAGATCGGTGAAGACCCTGAGCCTGGTCACACAATTGCTTTTGGCAGATAGGCAATAGTTCATAAATCCGTAATTATACCGGAAGCTCAGATTGGAGTTGAGCCTAATGCCGCGTACACCGACGGTCTTTCCTATGGACTTTCAACGGAGTTCCGACAAACTTTTCGAATGAACGGACTTGGCCACACACAATCACACTAAATTCTGACGGATTCGAACGTGATGACGTACGACTGGACTAGA
Source organism: Lithobates sylvaticus (assembly GCA_028564925.1). NCBI lineage: Eukaryota > Metazoa > Chordata > Amphibia > Anura > Ranidae > Lithobates > Lithobates sylvaticus. The sequence goes on along the minus strand of CM053028.1, from coordinate 613,972,079 downwards.
ATAAGGAAGTTCGTAGCCAGTAGCCAATAGCTGCCCTTGTGTCGTTGTTTGTCCGTCGGACTAGCACACAGACGAGTGGATTTTTCCATAGGAACTGGGTCCAGCGGAGTTCCGGCGGGAAAATTTAAGACATGTTTTATTTCTAAAGTCTGTCCCATGGAGCCCACACACGATCGGATTGTTCGACGGATTTGTTCCTTTGCTGTCAAAGTCCTCACGCGTGTACGCGACATAACGCTGCATTCACACCTGAGCGTAGCGGTTTTTAGGCAGAAAATCGCGTGAATTGCAGCGTTTTTTGCAGCGTTTTGGAGCGTTTTTACCGCGTTTTGCCACGATTTTGTATAGAGCAAAAGGTCACCAATGTAAAAAGAAGAAAAACGCCCAAATCAGCCCTATTCGAGCAACAAAAAAGTGTCCGGAACTTGTTTGAGCTTCAGGCGTGGGGCTTCAGGCGTTTTGGAGTGGAGATGTGAACCATCTCCATAGAGAATAATGTATTTTTTTCCCCTCAAGCGTTTTGTGGCTTCAGGCGACAAAACGCTCAGGTGTGAATGCAGCCTTAGGCCTCATGCAAACTAGATAACCTAAAAAACCCAAAACGCTCGTTTATGTTCGTTTTTGAGTGTTAACATTTCTAAGCGTTTTTTTTTTCTCTCGAAACACTACCCTAATTTTTCCCTCCAAAATGACCACAATGCACTGCAAAACATTATTCGTTTATTTAATTCCATATATATATATATAAAGATAGATAGATATATAGCTATAGATATAGATATATAGATATATAGATATATAATATATATACAAAATCTCCTTGGCTTCCAATACCACCTCTATGCTGACAACACCCACTCCTCAACTAACCCCCTCAGTCTCCTCACGTATCTCAAACTTACTGAGCGACATATCAGTACGGCCGTCACACCACTTCCTCAAACTCAATCTTTCTAAAACAGAGCTTGTTATATTTCCTCAACCCCCACCCCCCTCCCCCCCCCCATGACTTTACCATGAGATCAACGGCACAACCGCTGGTCCCTCTACACACGCCAGGGTGCTGGGTGTAATCTTAGACTCTGACCTCTCCTCACATCCAATCGCTCGCTAAATCTTGTCTTGCCTCATCCCTTCCTGACTAACGACACCGCAAAACAACTTATCCACGCCTTGGTTACTTCCTGCCCTGACTACTGCAACTCCCTCCTCGCTGGCCGACCTTTACACAAGGTATCCCCCCCCCCTTCAGTCTATTATGAATGCTAACTGATCCGTGACTGCTGCTCCTCTCTGCCAACCCCTTCGCTGGCTTCCCCAACCATATTAAATTCAAACTGCTAACCACAACATACAAGGCCGGCTACAACATCGCCCCCGGCTACATCACCAACCTCGTTTAGATATCGCCCCCAAATCCTCCTCCTCGGGTCCTCCTGCTCTCTAGCTCCCCTTGTTACCTCCTCCCACGCTTGCCTCCAGGACTTCTCTCAGAGCCTCTCCCATCCTCTGGAATTCCCTGCCCCAATATGGCGGGTCAGCTCCTGCCTTGTCTGCCTTTTAGGCGATCCTTGAAAACTCACTTATTCAGGTAAGCCTACTCCACCAACTACTCCAAGAACTGTACCCTCCGTCCGATCATCCCCTGAAGCTATTAACTTTTGTACCACCTCCCCCACACTTTAGATTGTAAGCTCCACGAGCAGGGCCACCTATCCCTTCTGTATTGAACTGTATTGTAATTGTACTGTCCCCCTTTATATTGTAAAGCACTGCATAAACTGTTGGCGCTATAGAAATCCTGTATAATAATAATAGTATACACTAACCGGACACTTTATTAGGTCCACCTTGCTAGTAACGGGTTGGACCCCTTTTTGCCGTTAGAATTGCCTTAAAGGGGTTGTAAAGGTAACATTTTTTTTCACCTTTTATGCATTAAGGTGAAAAAACATCTGACAATGCCGCCCCCCAGCCCCCCGTTTTACTTACCTGACCCCTCGAAAGTCCCGCGCTCGCCCCCAACATCCTCTTCGCCGCTAATCCCTGGCCATTGATTGGCTAGAGTGGATGGATTGAAAGCAGCGCAGCCATTGGCTCGCGCTGCTGTCAATCACATCCAATGACGCGGCGTGTCGGGGGGGCAGGGCCGAGTGATACAGCGAGCGGCTATAGCTCGCAAGTGCTTCTCACCATGTGAGGGAGCTCGCATTTAGGTGAGAAGTACTTGCGGGGGGGGGGGGGGGCCGAGAGAGCCGCCGAGGGACCCCAGAAGAGCAGGTTCGGGGCCACTCTGTGCAAAACGAGCTGCACAGTGGAGGTAAGTATAACATGTTTGTTATTTTTTATTTTTTTTTAATTTTCCTTTACAACCCCTTTAATTCTTTGTGGCATAAATTCAACAAGGTGTTGGAAACGTTCCTCAGAGATTTTGGTCCATAGTGACATGATGGCATCACGCAGTTGCTGCAGATTTGTCGGCAGCACATCCATGATACGAATCTCCCGTTCGCATTCCCAAAGGTGCTCTATTGGATTGAGATCTGGTGAGTGTGGAGACCATTGGAGTACAGAGACCTCATTGTCCAGTGGTGAGATCTGGTGAGTGTGGAAGTCATTGGAGTACAGTGACCTCATTGTCCAGTGGTGAGATCTGGTGAGTGTGGAGACCATTGGAGTACAGTGACCTCATTGTCCAGTGGTGAGATCTGGTGAGTGTGGAGACCATTGGAGTACAGTGACCTCATTGTCCAGTGGTGAGATCTGGTGAGTGTGAAAGTCATTGGAGTACTGTGACCTCATTGTCCAGTGGTGAGATCTGGTGAGTGTGGAAGTCATTGGAGTACAGTGACCTCATTGTCCAGTAATGAGATGATTGGAGCTTTGTGACATGGTGCATTATCCTGCTGGAAGGAGCCATCAGAAGATGGGGACACTGTAGTCATAAAGGGATGGACATGGTCAGCAACAATACTCAGGTAAGCCCTGGCATTTAAATGATGCTCAATTGGCACTAAAGAGCCCAAAGTGTGCCAAGAAAATATCCCCCACACCATTACACCACCAGCCTGAACCGGTGATACAAGGCAGGATGGATCCATGGCTTTCATGATTATGCCAAATTCTGACCCCGACCATCTGAATGTCGCAGCTGAAATCGAGACTCATCAGACCAGGCAACGTTTTTCCAATCTTCTATTGTCCAACTTTGTTGATCTGTGAGAATTGTAGCCTCAGTTTCCTGTTCTTAGCTGACAGGATTGGCACCCGGTGTGGTCTTCTGCTGCTGTAGCCCATCTGCTTCATGATTGGGTGTGTTGTGTGTTCAGAGATGGTATTCTCCATAACTTGGGTGGAAACGAGTGGTTATTTGAGTTACTGTTGCCTTTCTATCATCTGGAACCAGTCTGCCTATTCTCCTCTGACACCAACAAGGAATTTTCCTCCACACAACTGCCGCTCACTGGATATTTTCTCTTTTTCACATTCTCTGTAAACCCGAGAGATGGTTTGTGCATGAAAATCCCAGTATATCAGCAGTTTTTTTAAACACTCAGACCAGCCCGTCTGGCACCAACTACCATGACACGTTCAAAGTCCCTAAAATCCCCCATCTTCCCCACGTCTAGATGCCAAAATGAATTGAGTTGCTGCCATGTGATTGGTTGATTAGAAATTTGTGTTCCCGAGCAATTGGACAGATGTACCTAATAAAGTAAGCCGGTGAGTGTAGATGTGTATGTATATAATGTATTTTAGTGAAAATATAGTGGCTTCTGACCACTGTACATGAAAAATGGCAAACCCTCATAAACGCACGTTTATCAGCGTTCAGATGTTTTTTTGAGCTCAGAAACGACTCAGAATGCAACTTTAGAAGGGTTTTTATATATTTTTTTTTTTTGCCTATAAACTCCTGAAACCGTCTGTAGTGTGCATGGACACATAAGCTAATATAGGGGGGAGTTTAGAGGCGCTTTTTTGAGCATTTTTCCGGTGCCCCCGCATGTGTTTATGTGCGATTTTGGTGCGTTTTTATGTGCAACGTGCATGTTTTTATACAGCGTTTTTTATCTTTGGCTTTTTTTATTAGTCAATAGAGAAAACTATCATTTGTTGCATTTTTAGCTTTTAGCTTTTTTTTTTTTTTTTTATTATTATTATTATTATTCATTCATTATTAAAAAAAAATTCTGTTAGGGTAAGGGGTTAAAGCTAAGGTTGGGGTTAGGATTATTAATTTAAATTTTTTTTTTGGTTAGGGTGTTAAAGGAGTTGTAAAGTCTCGAAAAAAAACCTTCTGTACAGCAGCCCCCCAGAGCCCCCCTTTTACTTACCTGAGCCCGATCGTTCCAGCGTCGTGGACAAGCTCCAGCCGCTGTCTCTGTCCTCATTGGATAGATTGATGGCAGTGGGAGCCATTGGCTGTCAATCAAATCCAGTGACTTGGGGGGCGGGGGCCGAGTCCTGCTGTCTGTGTCAATGGACGCAACAGCTGGACTCGGGAGCGCGCACGCATGGGTGCCCCCAGGGAAAGCGCCTCTCCGTGGGGGCACTCGCCAAAGAGGAGGAGGCAGGAGCGCCACCGGGGAACCCCAGAAAAAGGGGATCGCGGCCGCGCTGTGTAAAACCAACTGCACAGAGCAGGTAAGTATAGGCATGTTTGTTATAAAAAAAATATAAAAAAAGTTTTAAAATCACTCTAATGCTACTACTACTACTAAGAATAAATTAATAAATCTAAAATAAATGCGCAAATAAATTAAAAATAATCATAAATAAATACATTCAATAAATGAATATTAAGTAATAATATATAACCCCTAACCTTAAAAAATAAAATAATAAATAACTAAACACCCTAACTCCTACACACAATCAATAAATTATTATTATTAAAGCTGCACGATTAATTGTAAAGAATCAAAATCGCGATTCTACCCCCCCCCTCCCGATCTTATAAAAGCATTTCCCCCGATTCTATGTAACAAGTGCAGAAAGTTCTCTGCTCACTTCTGACAGCTGACAAAAAAATAAAATAAATCCAGGCAGCCTGCCAAGTTTATTTCAACATCAGATATAAAGAGAAACATTGTAACACTTGGTACTTTTAGATCAAAGGAATGAACTTCGGTCTGTAAATGAGGTCAGTTTAACCACTTAAAGAGGAACTGCTGTCGGCTCACATCATTTGTAATAAAAGCATCTTTGCCATTCTGACGCTTCCCTCCAACCACTTTACATATTATTTTATATATACTGTGATTCTGTACTTGCCAAATATGCTGCAGAAATCTCCCTCCACTGAGTCTGGCTGCATCCATTTTAACTGCCTGTTCACTTCCTGGGTTTACACAGGCACACCACCAGCTCTGCAGCTCTCATTGGCCCTCTTATGACTAGCTGCCATAATCCCGGTATCCTCTTCTTCAGCCGGCGGTCTGGTTTCCGATAATAGTGGTCTCTGTGGCAGATTCGCTGCAAGATCACTTTTATTGGTGGCGGTAGGGGGGCACCCCCTCCCGCTGCGCTCCGGTGCCCTCCGCCGCTTACCGGAGGCGATCATATCTTCTCCCTGGCTTGGTATAGAGACAAGTGAGGGGAAGATGGACCCCAACCGGCCTCCATACCAATGCAGGGCGGAAGCGACGTCAAAACGTCACTTCCGCCCATAGCTCTTAAAGGGATTTAAGTCCAAATATGAGATCTGAGGGCTTTTTGACCCCCAGATCTCATATTTAAGAGGACCTGTCATGCTTTTTTTTCTATTACAAGGGATGTTTACACTCCTTATAATAGAAATAAAAGTGACACATTTTTTTTTTTTTAAAAGAACAGTGTAAAAATAAAAGGTAAAATAAATAATAAAAAAATGTTTTTAAACGCGCCCCGTCCCGTCGAGCTTGCGTGCAGAAGCGAACGCATACGTGAGTAGCGCCCGCATATGAAAAAGGTGTTCAAACTACACATGTGATGTATCGCCGCGGTCGGTAGATCGAGAGCAATAATTCTAGCCCTAGACCTCCTCTGTAATTTAAAACATGCAACCTGTAGAATTTTTTTAAATGTCGCCTATGGAGATTTTTAAGAGTAAAAGTTAGTTGCCGTTCCACGAGTGGGCGCAATTTTTAAGCGTGACATGTTGGGTATCAATTTACTCGTCGTAACATTATCTTTCACAATATAAAAAAAAAAAAATTGGACTAACTTTACTGTTGTGTTATTTTTTAATTAAAAAATGTATTTTTTCCCCAAAAAAGTGCACTTGTAAGCCCGCTGCGCAAATACGGTGTGACAGAAAGTATTGCAACGACCGCCATTTTATTCTCTAGGGTGTTGGAATAAAAAATATATATAATGTTTGGGGGTTCTAAGTAAAGGGAAGGAGATGGGCAGGCAGAGAAAACAAACAGCTCCATTCGCATTGCTGGGTGTCATACCAACGGCCACCACAAGAGGGTGCCAGATTCTAGAAGGTAGGACTGCACAAAGCCGCGGCCTCAATTACCGGCCGGCGCGGTCCATCGCGATCGTGCGCGGGGGGGGTGCACTATGGAGACAGGATACCCCCAGCTATGCCCCGGGCGCCAGGTCACTAATTCTAGTCGCCAATGCGACCTGGCGACCAGGGTTTGTCAAGCACTGGCTTATCAATTCTTAGATGTGATGGCTGCATTAGTTTTCTTTTTTTTTAAGGCTTTCTTTCTTCTATTTTCATCTAGTAATCCAGCCAGTAAGTCTGTAGTTTTTCAAAAGAACAAGCTCTGTTCCAGATGTATTGGTTACATGGTTGAAACAAACCATTTACCACCGACAGGGGTGCTTATAATGGTCGGCTTTCATTTATTTATGTAAAATCTTTGTCCCAAAAGAGAAAAAAAAACTGTTTGCGGTGACAACTTATAAAGTGTGAGCTGGAGTTTGGCTTCAATTTGTTAGTGTATTTAACTGCTTCAGCTCCGGAAGATTTTACCGCCTTCCTGACCAGAGCACTCTTTGCATTGGTTTCACTGACAATTGCGTGGTCATGCGACGTGGCACCCAAACAAAATTTCCCCACAAATGGATCTTTCTCTTGGTGGTATTTTATCACCTCTGCGTTTTTTTTTTTGTTTTTTTGCACTAGAAACAAAAAGAGCGTAAATTTTGAAAAAAAAACTATTTTTTTTACTTTTTGCTAAATATCCCCCAAAAATATATTAAAAAAAAAAATAAATGTTTTCCTCAGTTGAGGCCGATACGTATTCTTCTACATATTTTTGGTAAAAAAAATTGCAATAAGCGTATATTGATTGGTTTGCGCAAAAGTTATAGCGTCTACAAAATAGGGGAAAGTTTTATAGCATTTTTTTGTTTTTTTTATTAGTAATGGCGGCGATCTGCGATTTTTTTTTTTTTTTTTTTTTTTTTTATTTTATCGTGACTGCGACATTTTGGTGGACATATCGGACACTTATGACACTATTTTGGGACCATTCACATTTATACAGCGATCAGTGCTATAAAAATGCATTGATTACTGTGTAAATGACACTGGCGTGGAAGGGGTTAAACACTAGGGGGCGATGAAGGGGTTAAGTGTGTCCTAGGAAGTGATTCTAACTGTGGGGGGGATGGGATTTCACTCACATGACAGCGATTACTGCTCCCGATCACAGGGAGCAGTAGATCTCCGTTAGGTCACTAGGCAGAACGTGGAAATGCCTTGTCTACATAAGCCTCTTCCCGTTCTGCGGCTCTGTGACACGATCGCCGGAAGACCGGTGGACATCGAGTCTGCAGGCACGGTCACGCTGTACACGCGCCGCCTGCTTACCCCGCCAATTAAAGGGAACGTGGAAAAGGTACGCCCATTTGCCCACCGCTGCCATTGTGCCGACGTATATCGGCGTGCGGCGGTCGGCAAGTGGTTAAATATGCTAGTACAGTGGCGGCCCGTCCATCAGGGGCACCCGGGCGCCGCCCCCTCTATCCACGCCACCCCCTGTATAGATTAATGCATAGCGTGAATTTATCCATGGCCGCTGCGGCCACCCCCATTCATGCGTCCGGCCCCTTGAATTACAGCAGCGGGGGTGTTTTTTTTATTAACTTTTTCAAAACCGCATACAGAACATTATGCCCAGGTATTCATCAGAAAATTATTGAGGGATGCAATATACATTGTACTTGGCTCTTATCCTATATGTAATACCAAAAACCATTAAGAAAGGTTATATTATGGCCCAAGAGGCTTCCTTGTCACCTGATAGCATCCCTCAAAACTGAAAAGTGCCCCCCCCCCCCCCCTCTAAAATAATTATGGTGTGGTCGAACCATCATCTAAAAAAATGATGGAGCGAAAAAACCAAAAACATAAACTTAACAAGAACCCCCCCCAAAAAAAAGGGCGCAATGAGAAATTGGGTAGAGTAGAACAGAGTGGAATGGGTCCCCCGGGTCCCGACCTCTCAGCACAAACAACCCAGAATTCAAGGGGCTTGAAGATAAGCAATCCAGGGTTTCCAGACTTTATTAAACCTAGCTTGCCTATCTTGTCTAAAGGCCCATACACACGATCAGACTTTGTACAAACTTTCCTGTGGATTTTTGTACAAAGGGCGTTGGCCGTGAACTTGTATTGCATACACTTTTTCAGCCAACTTTCACCAAATCACGTGTTTTTTTTTCTGCTCTTTACCGCCACCTTTGGTCAACTTCTGTATTGTTTGTCTGATCTTTTGCATTGGTTCTGAGCATGCGTGATGCATATCTCCTTCCTGTCCGCACCTTTGGTCAACTTCTGTATTGTTGTCTGATCTTTTGCATTGGTTCTGAGCATGCGTGATGCATATCTCCTTCCTGTCCGCACCCCCTGAAACAAAGGGGTGAAGTGCCGGGGTATAGTTTAGCTAGCCTTGTAGGGACAAGGTACCAACGCTCTAGAACCTTATAGTATGCCTCTACCAATAAGGTGTTGAGTATGCCTTTGTGCACCATGGTCGACCATTTTGTCCACACCACCTCCTCCACCGCGGCCCCCCCCCCCCCCAGGTCCGATTTCCAAGCTGTTTGGTAGGAAGGTTTGTTACCCTGATTATTGAATAGGTTATACAACTCTGTTATCCCTCCCCATGATTCAGGACCTCGTATACAGGTCCTAGTGAAAGGGCAAGCTCTGTGGACTCTTATATAAAGGGGAACTCTGATGGAAGGGGTGCTCTGCGAGACCTAATTTAAGGGGGTGCTCTGATGTAAAGGGGTAGGCTGTGGATTCTGGTGTAAAGGAGAACTCTGATGTAAGGGGGTCTCTGCTCACCAAAAGCCCCCTTTACATCAGGGTCGGCAGAGTACCCCTTAAATCTCAGGTCACCTTACATTATTGTACAGCTTCAGAAGCAGGAGAGAGAAGGGAGGGGGTTAATGGATGGATGGTGAACTCGCGCCAAGGAGGAAGGAGGCTTATGCAGTCTGCACGTTCATTCTTCATGCTGTTCCCGGCTGCTGGGCTTCCTTGCCCACTCATCCCCTTTCTGCCTGGGGATTGGGGCCATGGATACGCAAGAGGACAGGGGCAGAATGAGGAGAAGTAGATCTAGCTCTGTCTCCTCTTCTGTCCGACACGCGTTGGGGGGGTGGAGGGATGTCAGTGCTGGCTCTGTAACAGACACTCTCTCTGCGTACATCCAGAAACCTCATCGTGGATCCACACAGTGGCGGAACGCCAGGGCCCAGTCGCAAAGTGAGACTGCTGCGACCCTGGTAACTCCGCCACTGTATTAAGGGGTCTCATCCGTGATGGGTGAGGAATTCCGGGGTAGTCTTGTAAAGGAGAGGACTGACTCGCAGTCCTCTCTGTATTAGTCGGGACGTATTTGGGGCCTGGAATTTTAGAGGTTCGGCGTGAGATTCAGGTGGGAAAAGAACCTCCACTCCTGAGTACGGGGACTCCAATCCCTACGTGGTTAAGCAGCCTCCAGGAAGCAGCACATAAAACAGGAAGCTCTTAGTATTAGGGTGGTGGGGAGTAGGAGTGAGTGAAGCCTGTTGGAGTGCCGAGAGCTGCCAAACGAACAGAGTGGGCCTGTGCTATCCTTGGGGCAAATCCCGTCTATGAACTTTGCATTTCTTTGTTTCCTTTATGCTGTTTGTGCTGAAGATACGCTGACTTTTCTGTTGTCTTTTTTGTGTTGCTGCAGAAAGTGCTGTTTTATTTGCATTTAACCACTTAGCAACTGCCCTATAGCAGTTTTTACCCTGCTTTGGGGGGGGGGAAAACATCTATTACTTCCCAACCTCTACCTCGGCTCCCCGCCCAATTTTTTTTTCCTGAACTCTCAGACAAGCTGTAAATTCTGGACTCTGAACTGATGTAACGAAGAATGCAGACAAACCGGTACAACGTATGTAGGAGGATTTGTTTCATCTCTGTGTATTGCCTGAGGCCAGTCACTTCACTTGGTATATGTGAGGGTTTACAACCACTTTTACCCCCTTCCTGACCAGAGCACTTTTTGCGATTTCGGTACTGCGTCGCTTTAACTGACAATTGCGCAGTCGTGCGACGTGGCACCCAAACAAAATTGACGTTCTTTTTTCCCCACAAATTTGGTGGTATTCGATCACCTCTGCGGTTTTTATTTTTTGCGCTATAAACAAAAAAAAGAGCGACAATTTTGAAAAAAACACATTGTTTTTAACTTTTTGCTATAATAAATATCCCCCAAAAATATATATAAAAATATTTTTTTCCTCCAGTTTAGGCCGATACGTATTCTTCTACATATTTTGGTAAAAAAAAATCGCAATAAGTGATTATGCGCAAAAGTTATAGCGTTTACAAAATAGGGGATAGTTTTATGGCATTTTTATTAATAATTTTTATTTTTATTTTTAAATGGCGGCGATCAGCGATTTTTTTTTTTATCGTGACTGCAACATTATGGCGGACACATCGGACATTTTTGACACATTTTTGGGACCGTTGTCATTTATACAGCAATCAGTGTTATACAAATGCACTGATTCCTGTGTAAATGACACTGGCAGTGAAGGAGTTGACCACTAGGTGGCGCTGTAGGGGTTAAGTGTGTCCTAGGGGCGTGTTTCTAACTGTGGGGGCGTGGCTGTGTGTGACACGACACTGATCTCTGCTCTGATTACAGGGAGCAGAGATCAGCGACACTGTCACTAGGCAGAACTGGGAGATGCTTGTTTACATTAGCATCTCCCCGTTCTCCCTCTCCGTGAGACGATCGCGGGTATCCCCACAGCGATCAAGTCCGCGGGACCCGCGACCCGACTCACAGTGCTTGTCACGGGCACGCGCCCGCTGGCAGCCTCTTAAAGGGCAACGTACAGGTATGTGATTCTGCCTGTACATGCCCTTCTGCCGGTCGGCAAGTGGTTAACCACTTACGGACCGCCCGACGCAGTTTTACGTTGGCTGTTTGAAGGAAGACATCGTTGTTATGGCAGCAGCTAGCTGCCATAACCCCAGTATCCTCCTTTTTCAGCTGGCGGTCCGCTACAAGATAAGAATGGTCTCTGCGGTGGATTCGCCGTAAGATTACTTTTATCGGTGGCAGGAGAGGGCCCCCCCCCTCCGGCCGTGATACGGTGCCCTCCGCCGCTTACCGGAGCCGTCGGCAGAGGCGATCGTGTCCTCTTGCTGGCTCAGTATGGAGATGAGTGAGGGGAAGATGGCCCTCACCCGTCTCCATACAATTGCTGGGCGGCAGCGACGTCAAAACGTCACTTCCGCCCACGGCTCTTAAAGGGCCATTGAAAACCGGCCTATGAAAACGGTGTTCAAACCACACATGTGAGGTATCACCACGATCGGTAGAGCGAGAGCAATAATTCTAGCCCTAGACCTTCTCTGTAACTCAAAACATGCAACCTGTAGGATTTTTTAAACGTCGCCTATGGAGATTTTTAAGGGTAAAAGTTTGTCACCATTCCATGAGCGGGCGCAATTTTGAAGCGTGACATGTTGGGTATCAATTTACTCGGCGTAACATTATCTTTCACAATATAAAAAAAAAAAAAATTGGGCTAACTTTACTGTTGTCTTATTTTTTTAATTCAAGAAAGTGTATTTTTTTTACAAAAAAGTGCGCTTGTAAAACCGCTGCTCAAATACGTTGTGACAGAAATTCGTATTGCAATGACCATTTTATTCTCTAGGGTGTTAGAAAAAAAAATGTATAATGTTTGGTGGTTCTAAGTAATTTTCTAGCAAGAAAAACAGTTTTTAACTTGTAAACAACAAATCTCAGAAAGAGGCTCGGTCCTTGAGTGGTTAACCACTTGCCGACCGCACTATAACCAAGTGACAGCTACAGTGCGGACGGCTAGTTCAGGGAGGCCGTCATATGACGGCCTACCGTGATTGTGCCCACCCCGCGCCCGCAGCGGGGCGTGGGCGGCACGCTCTGTGATCAGGACACTGCTGATCACATATTGAGGTAAAGAGCTAATCAGTGGTTCTTTACCATGTGATCAGCTGTGTCCAATCACGGATGTAAATAAAAGCCATTTATCAGCACTACTTTCCTCATGTTGAGAGCTAGAGGAGAGGAGAAGAGAGCCAATAACCGGCTTCTCTAAAAGGGACATCTACACTGATAATCGGGGGGTCCTGATTATCAGTGCAGTCCAAACAGTGCCCACCAGTGCTGCCAATGTGTGCCCCCATCAGTGCCACCTCATCATTGCCCATCAGTGAAGGAGAAAAATTACCTGTTTTCCAAATTTTATAACAAACTGACTTTTTTTTTTTTTACAACATTTTATTTTATTCATTAATTTAGCAAAAAAAAAAAACCCAGTGGTGATTAAATACCACCAAAAGAAAGTTCTATTTGTGTGAAAAAAAATAGTGCTCAAAGCTAAATATTTGGCCTGGGCAGGAAGGGTGTAGAAGTGCCCAGTAGGCAAGTGGTTACGTTTAAAAAGAACTCCAACCCAAGAAACCCTTGCTGGGCTTTCCTTATGTTAGAGAGTTAGGCTAAGAAAGTGTGCCTTGCTACCACAGCAGATGGTATTCCACCAATATGTTAGAAGCTTGTGGTTAGTACCACTAACTGCTATTCATTAATTCTATGCAATAATCCGTTTTCACATTCTTTGGCCTTGCCAACTGGATGTTGCAGCAACATGACAAACAGTGTTTCTCCACACAGGCCATAACCTGGATCTGGTCGCCAAAATCGGATTACACCACTGGATTCTTCAGAATGGAAGATGAGAGACGCCAGAAGATTAGGAGTATACTAAAACTCACAGTGGAGTTTATCTGTCAGCTGACCGGAGAGGTGAGGAGGATTCTGGGAGGTCACATGACATCACTCTTCTCTCTATTAATAAAACAGACCTGACCGGAGAGGTGAGGAGGATTCTGGGAGGTCACATGACATCACCTTTATCTCTATTAATAAAACAGACCTGACCGGAGAGGTGAGGAGGATTCTGGGAGGTCACATGACATTCGTATCTCTATTAATAAAACACAGACCTGACCGGAGAGGTGAGGAGGATTCTGGGAGGTCACATGACATCACTCTTATCACTATTAATAAAACACAGACCTGACCAGAGAGGTGAGGGGGATTCTGGGAGGTCACATGACATCACTCTTATCTCTATTAATAAAACACAGACCTGACCGGAGAGGTGAGGGGGATTCTGGGAGGTCACATGACATCACTCTTATCTCTAATAATAAAACTCAGACCTGAGGAGAATTCTAGGATGGTCATAGTGACCTAACTACGATCTCATTCTGTTGACATCATGACTTGTATCATCTCATATTTTTTACTCATCGTATAGGATTGCATAATAGTGAGGAAGTCATCTGGTACAAATGGAAGGCCTAATCCCTCCCAGAGGCAATCCGAAAGCCCCACCATGGAATCTCCACCTCCCTCCCTGACACCTGAGCAACACCATGACTGGAAGTTGTTACAACTGATTAACAAAATCATTGAGCTGCTGACAGGAGAGGTGAGCGGTGCCGGGAATTTTGGGACATTATCCAATAACAGACAGGAGATGTGTCTTGATGCCGACTGTATCATTGTGTGTGTCAGGTTTCTATAAGGTGTCAGGATGTCACTGTCTATTTCTCCATGGAGGAGTGGGAGTATTTGGAAGGACACAAGGATCTCTACAAGGATGCCATGTGTGGGAACCAGCCGCAGCTCACATCACCGGGTAAGAGGAGACGTAATTTTTTGTAAAGGGGAGAAGAGTATTGAGGATGCACCTAGATAATCCTATAGAGACAATATACTTATCAATGTGTGTGTGTTTCCTTCAGATGTATCCAGTAACAGGAACCCACCAGAGATGTGTCCCCATCTTCTGGATTCCCGGGACTCCACACAGAAAAGCCACAATACCCTACAGGAAAAGGTTAAATAATTTGTAGCAACTGAAGAAGCTTTTGTAGGCCTTAAATTTGAGGTTTTCTCACCATCGTTCTGCCCTCTACACATTATTTTAGGTCGTAAACCAAAAGACACCAGAGATGGCCAACTGTTCCAGTAGGGAGAAGAGACCGGAAGAACCAGCCACAAAGACCACCGGTGAGGTCATAGATTAGTGCTGCCTCGAAACTAGTGCACTGTAATAACATCTGAAGAAGACAACTCTTAAAGCCATTCTACACGCAAACACATTAAATGCCTTTGGCACTTTGGAGAGATGTCGTACAAAAAAGTAAACCAATCTTAAAAAATATAACAAATTTTATTCAAAATACATATTATTAAAAGATATCCATAACAGTATACAAAGTCCTTTGATAAGCCAAAGAATCCATTTATCAACAATAAAAAATGCTATATGGCAGTAAATAGGCAACGATGGTCAAACATTATCATAAATCTTGACGCATTTCGTGAACCAGCGTTCACTTCTTCAGAAGATACTCCATTATTGTTGATCAACCATACAAAAAAATCTAAAAAATGTACCACATGCAGACCATCAGTGGTTGGATGTTGGGTGCAAAAGGAAAAGGTCCAGTCAGAAAAGGCCTATACCGGGAGCTGTGGAAGAGGCAGAGAGCCACAATACCTGGGGCATATAACGGAACCACAGTGTGGAAGGTGGATATTAAAGATTAGGGCCAACACCATGTCCAAATGAAAGAACCTCCATCTGCAGACCAGAAGAAGCAGAGTAATTGGCATACATCTTCTTCTCTGCTTGCTGGTTTGTGATTGGTTATCTAAACACATTTCTGCTGATATTAAGAAAGTGTGTGTATTTTATACAGATGAATCCAGTAACAGAAACCCACCAGAGGGGTGTCCCCATCTTCTGTCTTCCCGGGAACCCTCACAGATGGCTTACATCATCCCACAAAAAGAGGTAACTCATTCTCCTCATTCTAAACTAGTAATGCTGACCAAGAACATGTTTTAAAGTGTATGTAAAGCCAAAACTTGTTTTCAATTTCGGATTTAGTAAGGAATGGTTACAATCCCTGTTGGGTTTTTGATCCCCCCTTGTGTCCCTTAGAGGGATTTCCCATCAGTTCCTGTCCTGGAAATGCAACAGTGATAGGAAAGCTCTTCAAAGTTAATGAAAATCCCCACTTACGCAGCTGTCAATGAAACAGGTTGTCCCCATTGTACGATTTCCATCACCTTTTGTTCCAGTGAAATCACAATTTTCTGTCCCTATAAGGAAAGTTGTGGATTGCCACTCAGGTCCCTGCATCCAAATGTGGCAGACTCGCATCATGTGTGCTGGCCTGGGAAAAGGAGCTCTGCATACACTAAAAAGAGAAAGTCCCAATCACCACACGCCAGGAGAATTTGATGGTCATGGAAGTAAAAGCAACCTCAGCATAGCTATGTCTAAGCCACGCTCCCCAACGTGTTTTGCCCTGCAATCAGGTCTTAGTCATGGAGGAAGTAAAAGCAGCCACAGCCTAGCTCTATCTAGGCCATGCTACCCAACATGTTTTGCCCTGCCCTCAGGGCTTAGTCATGGAGAAAGCAAAAGCCACCTCAGCCTAGCTCTGTCTAGACCATGCTCCCCGACGTGTTTCGCCCTGCCTCAGGACATGGTCATGGAGGGGGTAAAAGCAGCGTCAGCCTAGCTCCATCTAGGCCATGCTCCCCAGCATGTTTTGTGGATTGCCGCTTGGGTCCCTGCGTCCAAATGTGTTAGACTCACACCATGGGTGCTGGTTCGGGAGAAGAAGCCAGACTTTGAATACACTGAAAGGAGAAAGTCCCAATCGTCACACTCCGGGAGAACCCAATACTTATGGAAGTAAAAGCAGACTCAACCTAGCTGCCTCTAGGCTTTTCTCCCCAATTTGATTTGCCCTGCCCTCAGTACTTAGACATGGAGGAAGTAAAAGCAGCTTCAGCCCAGCTCCGTCTAGGCCATGCTTACTGATGTGTTTTGCTCTGCCCTCGGGGTATGGTCATGGAGTAGGTAAAAGCAACCTCAGCCTAGCTCTGGGGCTTAGTCATGGAGGAAGTAAAAGCAGTCTCAGCTTAGCTCTGTCTAGGCCACGCTCCCCAGCGTGTTTTGCGGATTGCCGCTCAGGTCCCTGCGTCCAAATGTGGGTGCTGGTTCGGGAAAAGGAGCCTGACTTTGAATACACTGAAAGGAGAAAGTCCTAATCGTCACACTCCGGAAGAACCCAATACTTATGGAAGTAAAAGCAGACTCGACCTAGCTGCCTCTAGGCTTCGCTCCCTGACGTGTTTTGCCTGCTTTAAGTACTTAGTCATTTAGGAAGTAAAAGCAGCTTCAGCCCACCTCCATCTAGGCCATGCTTAATGATGTGTTTTGCTCTGTCCTTGGGGCATGGTCATGGAGTAGGTAAAAACAACCCCAGCCTAGCTCCGAGGCTTATGCCCCATATACACTATTAGATTTTTATTCAGATTTACCAACACCATATAATATGAGGTCAAACCTTAACATTTTCAATCAGGCAGGCCCTTGCACTACATGGTTTTGGTAAATCAGAAGACAAAAATCTGAAGAAAATCCAATAGTGTGTATGGGGGCATAAGTCATGGAGGAAGTAAAAGGCGTCTCAGCTTAGCTCCATCTAGGCTATGCTCCCTGACCTGTTTCTCCCTGCCGTCGGGGCATGGTCATGGAGGTGATAAAAGCAGCTTCAGCCTAGCTCCATCTAGGCCACGCTCCCTGACGTGTTTCATCCTGCCCTCAGGGCTTAGTCATGGATGAAGCAAAAGCAGCCTCAGCCTAGCTTCGGGGCTTAGTCATGGAGGAAGTAAAGGAAGTCTCAGTCTAGCTCCCTCTAGGCCATGCTCTCTGACCTGTTTTGCTCCGCCCCCCGGGGCATGGTCATGGAGGAGGTAATAGCAGCCTCAGCCTAGGCGACGCTCCTCAACATGTTGTGCCCTGCCTTCGGAGCTTAGTAATGGAGGAAGTAAAAGCAGTCTCAGCCCAGCTCCGTCTAGGCCACGCTTCCAACACGTTTCTTTCTGCGCCTGGGGCTTAGTCATTGAGGACTAACTCCCCGGGCAGGGTGAAACGTGTTGGGGGCGTAACCTATACAGAGCTAGGTTGAGGCTGCTTTTACTTCCGTAACCATCAGGGTCCTTCCTGAGTGCAGCGATCTGGACTTTCAACTTTCTGTCCGGTTTGACAGTGGTCACCAAAATGAGAGGATGACTCAGTGAGGACACATACAATGGTAAAATGTGCCAGGAGGTCTAACATTTCCACACTCTTGAGGAAAAAAAAGTTTTTGCTGCAGATACATTTTAACTGATACCACCACTGTTCTGCTCTCTACGCTCTACTTTTAGGTACATAATCATATAGACGCACAAGCTTTAAGGCAGACAAACGACAGTGATGATATAGAGAAGATCCGCAAGGTTCCCGCTTTTGAGACCACAGGTGATGTCATATAGCTGCTGTATCACACTACTAGATGTTTTCATTTTACTGAACATTTGTTTAATGAGTGACGTCCCCTAAAATCTCTTGGAGTTGAGCAAAATGTGATTATTCCAGTTGTACTGCCTTATCTGTGGCCCTGGGGTAGATAAAAAAAATGTTTATGCCTTTGGTTAAATGTCTTGCCTAATCTGGTGCCCAGAAACCAAAAGTTGTTTGGGCCAGCCCACAAGGAGACACGAACTTCACCACAAAAACTGAATATTAGAGACTAGCAGTTTGTTTGCAGACAACTTCATATAATCTGAGTATTAACTATGTCCTCTTCACCGTGCGGTCACTCTTCTATTGCATTTCCAAGCACGTGAGTGGAGCTATGAAGATTCAAGGAGTCAACCCCCTAGTGTCTACCCAAAGTCGAAATAAATTACATGAACTGACCCCTTGAACCAGTTTAAATTCCAATTTAATAAACACACAACCAGGATTGGTGCCCTGCTATTTAATGCCCCATATTTCCCAGGATGTTCTAATTCTTACTGACTTAAACTGTAGAAAAAAAATATTGATTTTCATTGTTTTAACGTTTTATTCTTTTCATGTTTAAACAAATTGCAGAACAAAATGGAAATTCCAAAGCCGAAACAAAAAAAATGTTTTTTACTTCAAACCAAACTGAAGCCAGCCCTGCTGTGGACAACTCAGCGATAACCTGTGGGGATGATACAAACTCTGGTTCTGTAAAGGACAAAAATAATGTCTCCAAGAGCAAAGCAACAAAAGAGAAAACAAATAGGAACTTCAAAGATGTGGTTGGTCACATCCCCGTCAGTTCAAAGCAACCTGAAGCTAACGCCATAACTTCAAACCCAACTGAACTGGGCACCATCACTTCAAACCAAACTGAAAGTGACACAATCATTTTAAAGCAAACAGAAGCCAATGTCATCACGTCAAGCCAAGACAAAGCTGACACCATCACTTCAAAGCAAATTGAAGCTGACACCATCACTTCAAAGCAAATTGAAGCTGACACCATCACTTTGATGCAAACTGAAGCTAACACCATCATTTCAACCCCAACTGAAGAGGACTCCATGAATTCAAAGCAAACTGAAGCTGACACCATCATTTCAACCCCAACCGAAGAGGACTCCATGAATTCAAAGCAAACTGAAGCTGAAACCCTCACTTCAATGAAAACCGAAGCTGACACCATCATTTCAACCCTAACTGAAGAGTACTCCATGACTTCAAAGCGAACGGAAGCTGACACTTCAAACCCAATTCAAGAGGACGCTATGACTTCAAATCAAACTGAAGCTGACACCATCACTTTTAATGCAACTCAAGAGGATTCCATCCCTTCAAAGCAAACTGAAGCTGATGCCCTCACTTCAAACCCAACTCAAGAGGATTCCATAGCTTCAAAGCATACTGAAACTGATGCCATTACTTCAAACCCAACCAAAGAAAACATCACCACTTCAAACCCAAATGAAGAGGATGCCTTGACTTCAAATCAAACTGAAGCTGACATTACCTCTCCAAACCCAACTGAATCCAATGCCTTTACTTCAAAGCAAGCGGAGCCTGCAGATAGCCCAACAAAAGCTTTTAGGAGCAATATACTCCCTCACCCTTTAATGAACACAAACAGTGTCTTCAGTCTTGAAGTACCGGAAAGTATAAGTCATAGGAACCCACCTGAAGAGGATGCAATGATTTCAAAGCAAACTGAAGCTGATGTTATTACTTCAAACCCAATTGAATCCAATGCCTCCAATTCAAAAGAAGCTGAAGCTGCAGATAGCCCAACAAGAGTTTTCAGGGGCACTATACTCCCTCATCCTTTAATTAACACAAACAGTGTCTTCAGACTTGAAGAACCGGAAAATTTTAAATCTAGGAAAACCAGTGCTATGGTTGGCCAGGCCACCATCACTTCAAACATAACTGAAGCCAACTCTGCTCCGAGTAAACCAATAGGAGTGTTCAGGGATGATGCACTCCTTCCTCCTCCTGAAGCATTGAAAAATAATACAATTAAAAATTCCACACCTGTGGCTGGTCACAGCACCATAACGTCAAATCAAACAGAAGCCAACTCTGCTGTGAATTTCCCAACTAAGTGCAGAGATGATGCACTCCCTGTTCCTCTAAAAGACGCAAATGAAATTTTCAATGTTGAGGCAATAAAAAATAAAAGAATTAGGAACACCAAGTCCGTGGTTGGTCCTGGCATCTTCAATTTTAACCAAGCTGAAGCCAATTCTGATGTGGATACCCCAAGAAGAGCATTCAGGAAAGAAACATTCCTTGCTCCTTTAAGGAACACACCTAACCGCTTCAATTTCAAAGCGAAAACGCTAAGGATTACAATTCAAAATTCCTTAGCTATGGTTGGTCACAGAGCCGCAGTGGCAAACCAAGTTGAAGCTGACCCAGTTGTGGATAACCCAACAACCGCCTTGGACTTAACACTCCCTGCTCCTTTAAAGAACACAAACAATGTCTCTAATTTTGAGGCAATGAAAAATAAAAAAGGTAAGGACATCAAGACTGCGGTTGGTCATAGGAGCATAACTTCAATCCAAACCAAAGTCATCTCAGTTTTAAATAATCCAACAACAACCAGCGCAGACGAGACACTTCCTGCTCCATTAAAGGACACAAATAACATCTCAAATTTCAAAACCGCAGAGGAGAAACAAATTCAGAATTTTAGTGGTGTGGTTGGCCACAGCACCATCACTAGAAGCCAAGCAAACTCCACTACAAATAACCCAACAACAACTTGCAGGGATGACTCAATCTTGGCACCTGTAAATTACACAATTGACCTCTCCAACTCAAGTGCAACAAAAAAATTCAAAACAACCACAGCTGTTGGTCACAGCGCAATAATGTCAAGCCAAACCGAATCAGACTCAGTCTTGAAGTTTCCAACAATTGCTTATAGGGATGATACTCTCCCTGCTCCTTTAAAGGACATGGGTATTGTCCGTAATCCTGAGGCAATGACAAATGAGAACATTAAGAACTCCATGTCTACGGTTGGTCACAATGCCATAATCACAAATCAAGGCAAAGCTGTCTTTGCTGTGGATAACCCAACAACATCTAATAGGATAGATCCACAGATTACTCTTTTAAGCAATCCCGAGGCAATCACAAATGAGAATTTTACAAACTCAAAGTCCACGGTTGATCACAGTGCCATCACTTCAAATCAAACCAAAGCTGACTCTGCTATGACTAACCCAACAACAATTTACAGGGAAGATTCACATATTGTATCTCTAAAGGACACAAATAACGTCTCCAATTACAAAGAAACAAAAAAGAATACAATTAATAATTCCACATCTGTGATCGTTTACAGCACTCTCACTTCAAAGCAAACGGAGGCGGACTCTGCTTTGAATAAACCAGCAACTACCTGCAGGGACGATAGTCACAGTCCTCCTTTAAATGACATAAATAGTGTTTCCAACTCAGACATGACAAACGGGGAAAAAAGTGGAAATCCCACATCTGCGGTTGGTCATGGTGCCATAACTTCCAACCAAACTGAAGGTGACTCAGTTGTGGAGAAACTAACAGGCGCTTTCATGGACAATACACACCCTGCGTCTTTAAAGGACCCAAGTAACATCCCCAATTCTGAGGCAATGAAAAATATAAACTTGCAGAACTCCAAGTCTACGTCTGGTCACAGTGCCCCCACTTCAAACCAAGCTAAAGGTGACTCAGCTGTGTATAAGCCAACAGCATCTTGTAGAGAAAATGCACATACTGCATCTTTAAAGGACACAAATCATTTCTCCAACTCTAAAGAAACAATAAAAGATAAAATTAAGAACTCCACTTCTGTGATTGTTTATAGTGCCATCACTTCAAACCGAACCGAAGCTGATTCTGCTTTGAATAAGCAAGCAACAACCTGCAGAAACCATACACTTTCTCCTCCTTTAAATGACACAAATAAGGTTTCTGACTCAGACACTGCTAACAGGGAAAACATTAGAAATCCCACACCTGTGGTTGGTCACGGTGCCATATCTGTGAACCAAACTAAAGTTGACTCAGTTGTGGAAAACCCAACCGCAGTTTGCCGGGACAATACACTCCCTGCTTCTTTAACGGACACAAATAACGTCTCAAATATCCAAGCAACGAAAAATAGAAATACCTTCAGTGCCATCACTTCAAACCGAACCGAAGCGGATTCTGCTTCGAATAAGCAAGCAACAACCTGCAAGGACAATACACGTTTTCCTCCTTTATGTGACACAAATAAAATTTCTGACTCAGACACTGAAAACAGGGAAATAATCAGAAATCCCACATCTGTGGTTGGTCATGGTGCCGTAACTTCAAACCAAACTGAGGTTGACCCAGTTCTGGAAAACCCAACAGCAGCTTGCAGTGACAATACACTCCCTGCTTCTTTAAAGGACACAAATAACATCTCAAATTGGAAAGAAACGAAAAAGAGAATTACCTTCAGTGCCATCACTTCAAACCGAACTGAAGCTGATTCTGCTTTGAATAAGCAAGCAACAACCTGCGGGGACAATACACTTTCTCTTTCTGTTAATGACACAAATAAGGTTTCTGACTCAGACACTGCTAACAGGGAAAACATTAGAAATCCCACACCTGTGGTTGGTCATGGTGCCATATCTTTGAACCAAACTAAAGTTGACTCAGTTGTGGAAAACCCAACAGCAGCTTGCAGGGACAATACACTCCCTGCTTCTTTAAATGACACAAATAACATCTCAAATTTGCAAGCAACGAAAAAGAGAATTGCATTCAGTGCCATCACTTCAAACCCAACCGAAGCTTATTCTGCTTTGAATAAGCAAGCAACAAACAGCAAGGACAATACACATCCTCTTCTTCTTTTAAGTGACACAAGCCGACCTGAAGCTGATTCTGCTTCGAATAAGCAAGCAACAACCTGCAAGGACAATATATTGTCTCCTCCTTTAAGTGACACAAATAATGTTTCTGACTTCACTGCAAACTTCACTGCAAACATGGAAAAAAGTAGAAATCCCACATCTGTGGTTGGTCATGGTGCTGTAACTTCAAATCAAACTGAGGTTGACTCAGTTGTGGAAAACCCAACGGCAGCTTGCAGGAACAAAACACTCCCTGCTTCTTTAAAGGACGAAAATAACATCGCAAATTTCCAAGCAAGAAAAAAGAGAATTGCTTACAGAGCCTTCACTTCAAATCAAACCAAAGCTGATTCTGCTTTGAGTAAGCAAGCAACAAGCAGCAAGGACAATACACATTCTCTTCTTTTAAGTGACACAAACCAACCTGAAGCTGATTCTGCTTCGAATAAGCAAGCAACAACCTGCAAGGACGATACACTTTCTCCTCCTTTAAGTGACACAAATAAAGTTTCTGACTCGGACACTGCAAACATGGAAAAAAGTAGAAACTCCACACTTGTGGTTGGTCATGCTGCCATAACTTCAAACCAAACCCAGGTTGACTCAGTTGTGGAAAACCCAACAGCAGCTTGCAGGGACAAAACACTCCCTGCTTCTTTAAAAGACACAAATAACGTCTCCTCTTTCCAACTAACAAAAAAGAGAATTACTTACAGTGCCTTCACGTTAAACCGAACTAAAGCTGATTCCGCTTTGAGTAAACAAGCAACAACCTGCAAAGACAATACACATTCTCTTCTTTTAAGTGACACAAACCAACCCAAAGCTGATTCTGCTTCGAATAAGCAAGCAACAACCTGCAAGGATAATACACTTTCTCTTCCTTTAAGTGACACAAAAAAAGTTTCTGACTCGGACACTGCAAACATGGAAAAAATTAGAAATCCCACACCTGCGGTTGGCCATAGTGCCATAACTTCGAACCAAACTGAGGAAAATCCAACAGCAGCTTTCAGGGACAATACACACTCTGCTTCTTTAAAGAACACAAATAACATCTCAAGTTTCCAAGCAACAAAAAAGAGAATTACGTACAAAGCCATGACTTTAAACCGAACCAAAGCTGATTCTGCTTTGAATAAGCAAGCAATAACCTGTGGGGACAATACACTTTCTCCTCTAAGTGACACAAATAAAGTTTCTGACTCAGACACTGCAAAAATGGAAAAATTTAGAAATCCCACACCTGTGATTGGCCATAGTGCCATAACTTCGAACCAAACTGAGGTTGACTCAGTTGTGGAAAACCCAACAGCAGCTTGCAGGGACAATACACACTCTGCTTCTTTAAAGGACAAAAGTAACATCTCAAGTTTCCAAGCAACAAAAAAGAGAATTGCTTACAAAGCCATGACTTCAAACCGAACCAAAGCTGATTCTGCTTTGAATAATCAAGCAACAACCTGTGGGAACAATACACTTTCTCCTCCAAGTGACACAAATAAAGTTTCTGACTCAGACACTGCAAACAGGGAAACTCCCGCACCTGTGGTTGGCCATGGTTCCATGACTTCGAACCAAACTGAGGTTGACTCAGTTGTGGAAAACCCAACAGCAGCTTGCAGGGACAATACACTCCCTGCTTCTTTAAAGGACACAAATAACATCTCAAATTTCCAAGCAACAAGAAAGAGAAAAATTCAGGACTCCAATGGTGTGACGAGTGTCAGTCCCATCACTTCAAATCATACCGAAACTTGCCCAACTTCGAATAACCCAACACCAACTTGCAGGCTTGATTCACTCCTTGCTGTTTTAAAGAACACTATTAATAAGGCCAATGCCAAAGCACCCAAAAAAATGAAAAACTCTACAACTGCGGTCGGTCACAGCACCATAACGTCAAACCAAACCAAATCAGACTCTGCTTTAAATAACCCAACAATATCTTGCAGTGATAATGCACTCCCAGCTCCTTCAAAGGGTACAGATAATGTCTCTAAGTTTGAGACCATAAATAAAATTAAGACCTCCAGGTCTGTGGTTGGTCACAATGCCATAACTTCAAACCAAATCAAAACTGACTTTGCTGTGGATAAACTAACAGAATCTCATAGGATATTTTCACCCTTTGTTCTTTTAAAGGACATAAATAAAGTCTGTAATTATAAAGACACAATAAAAAATAAAATTCCAAACTCAGAGTCTGTGGTTGGTCACAATGCTATAGCTTCAAACCAAAGCAAAGCTAAATCTGCCGTGGATAGCCCAACAACATCTCGTAGGGTAGAGTCACACATTGCTCCTTTTAAGGACACAAATGAGGTTTCCAAATCCGAAGAAACAAAAAAGAATAAAACTGAGAACTCCAACTCTGTGGTTGGTTACAATACCAGAACTTTAAACCAAAGCAAAGTTGGCTCTACTGTGGATAACCCAACAACATCTCATAGAATGGATTCACACATTGCTCCTTTAAAGGATACAAATAGTGTCTACAATTATGAAGAAAGAAATACAATTAAAATTAAGATCTCCAAGTCTATGACTGGTTACAGTGCCACAACTTCCATCCAAAGCAAAGTTGAATCTGCTGTGGATAACCCAACAACATCTTGTAGGGTAGATTCGCAAGTTGCTGTTTTAAAGGACACAAATAATGTCTCCACTCATGAAGAAACACACAAGAATAAAATTAAGATCTCCAAGCCTGTGGTTGGTCACAATGCGATAACTTCAAACCAAAGCAAAGCTTACTCTGCTGTAAATAACCCAACAACATCTCATAGGATAGATTCACAAAGTGCTCTTTTAAAGAACACAAATGTTTCCAATTATGAAGAAACGAAAAAGGATAAAACTAAGAACTCCAAGTCTGTGGTTGGTTACAATACCAGAACTTCAAATCAAAGCAAGGTTGGCTCTGCTGTGGATAACTCAACAACATCTCGTAGGGTAGGGTCACGTATTGCTCTTTTAAAAGACACAAATAATGTTTCCAATTATGAAGAAACGAAAAAGGATAAAACTAAGAACTCCAAGTCTGTGGTTGGTTACAATACCAGAACTTCAAACCAAACCAAAGCTGACTCTGCTGTGGATACCCCAACAACATCTCAAAGGATAGATTCACACATTGTTCTTTTAAAGGGCACAAATGTCTTCAATTATGAAGAAACAACCAAGAATAAAATTAGGATCTCCAAGCCTGTGGTTGGTCACAGCACCATAACTTCCATCCAAAGCAAAGTTGGCTCTCCTGTGGATAACTCAACAACATCTCGTAGGGTAGATTCGCAAGTTGCTGTTTTAAAGGACACAAATAATGTCTCCACTCATGAAGAAACAAACAAGAATAAAATGAAGATCTCCAAGCCTGTGGTTGGTCACAAAGCCATAACTTCAAACCAAAGCAAAGTTGACTCTGCTGTAAATAACCCAACAACATCTCATAGGATAGATTCACTCAATGCTCTTTTTAAGAACTCAAATAATGTCTCCAGTAATGAAGAAACAAAAAAGAATACAATTAAGAACTCCAAGCCTGTGGTTGATCACAATGCCATAACGTCAAACCAAAGTCAAGTTGACTCTGCAGTGGATAACCCAACAACATCTCATAGGACAAATCCACACATTGCTCTAGTAAAGGACACAAATAAGATCACCAATTATAAAGAAACAAAAAATAACTCCAAATCTGGGATCATCCATGGCGCCATCACTTTAAACCAAACTGAAGCTGACTTTGCTTGGAACAGGCCAGGTACAAGCTGCAGGGACAATGCACTTTCTCCTCCTTTAAATGACATAAATAATGTTTCTAACTCCGATATGACAAAAGGGGAAAAAATTAGAAATCCCACATCTGCAGATGATCATGGTGCCATAACTCCAAACCAAACCAACGTCTACCCAGCTGTGCATGACCCAACAGGAGCTTGCAGGGACAATACACTTCCTGCTTCTTTAAAGAACCCAAATAATGTCCCCATTTCCAAACCAACAGAAATTAAAACAATGAAGAACTCTGACTCTGCGGTTGGTCAAGGCGCCATAATGTCAAATCAAACCAAAGTAAACTTTGCATTGAATGACCCAACAACCTGTATGCATGATAGTTTTCCTGGTCCTTTAAAAGACGCAAATATTGTCTCCAACCCTGATTCAACGAAAGGGAAAGAAATGGAAAATTCCACAGCTGTGGGTGGTAACAGCACCATAGGGACAAACAAAATTGAGACCAACTCTAATATTGATGCGCCAACGGGAGTTTGCAGTGGCGGTACACCAACTGCCCCTATGAATGGTACAAATACTATTTCTAATTCAGAGGAAACAAAGGTAAAAACCCCGAAAAATGCCAAGGCAAATCAAGGACCTGCTCAGGTTGGCTTATCTCTGAATAACCCAACAAAAGATTGCAGTGACGAACCCACAGCCATTCCTGTAAAAGATACAGATAACTGTTCCAAACCTAAGGACCCAAAAGTGATGAGAAAGCGGGAGAGAGAAAGAAAGCACAAATGTCCGGATTGCGGGAAGATGTTTTTATTCAATGCACATCTGGTGGTGCATTATCGAACTCACACAGGAGAGAGGCCTTTCTCTTGTCTTGAATGTGGAAAGAGCTTTCTCTGTAAAACCCGACTCGCGGCACATAAAGTATTCCATTCCAAGGAGAGGCTATATTCTTGCTCTGAGTGCAATAAAAGCTTCTACAACAGCACTCATCTCCAGGTTCACCGAAAAATCCACAAAAATGAACGACCTTATGTATGCGCCGAGTGTGGGAAGACATTTATCCACTCATCAAACTATACCAAACATCTAGAGATTCACAAGGGAGTAAAAAACTATTTGTGCTCTTACTGCGGAAAAAGTTTTCGGCAAAGCAGCCACCTTCATTCTCATCAAAAACAGCACACAGCCGACCACGGGTTTTCATGCCACAAGTGCCACAAAAAGTTTCAAACAGAAGGTGCCTTGATCTCTCACTATAAATCCCACCGAATCACGCCGCTTTCTTGCTCTGAATGTGGCAAGCATTTTATCAATCGCGTCAGTTTCGATCGCCATCGGCGTGTCCACACAGGCGACAAATTGTTGTCTTGTCCCGAATGTGGGAGATGCTTTATAAATAAAACCCATCTTTCCGTCCACCAACGGACTCACTCAGGAGAAAAACCATTTGCATGCACAAGCTGCGAAATGAGATTTAGCGATAAGTCTGCCTGGAAAAGGCACATTACAAGGCACACACAAAAAACTCTCAGGGAGCGCCCAGCAAATGCTAAAGGTTTGGACAAGCAAAAAGGCCCAGACGTAGACACCAAGCAATTCCAATGCCTAGAATGTGAGAAATTTTACAAAACAGAGGCAAGGCTCTCAAAGCACCAAAAACGTCACCATAAAGAGAGTCCGTTTTCGTGCGGTGATTGTGAAAAACGCTTCGCCAATGAAGCACTGCTGGCTACACATCAGAAGAGTCACCTCGCCGAAAAATATTTTTCGTGTTTGCAGTGTGGCATGGGTTTCAAAACACAACTGGAGCTTGAAACACATCAGAAAAGTCACTCTGTAAAGGCACATTTATGCAGCATTTGCGGACGTCGTTTTGCCCTTGAGGAACACCTAGCCATGCATCAGAAAAGGCACTTGGATGAGAACCTATTTTCATGTGAAAAGTGTAACATAGCTTTCAAATCACAAGCGGAACTTGAAACTCATCAGAAAAGTCACCCAGAAAAGAAGTTTTCATGCACTGATTGCGAGCTTCTTTTCGCCTCCGAGAAACGCTTAGCCAAGCATCAGAGAAAGCACCATGGCATTAAACTTTTTTCATGTGCGAAGTGCAGCAGAAGCTTCAAAACAGAGCTGGAGCTCGAAGCACATCAGCGAAATCACCCTGAGATGAACGTAGTTTTTTGCCCTGATTGTGGTCGGCGTTTTACAAGTGAGACACTCCTAGCGGAACATCAGAAGCAGCACCTCGGTGAAAAACGGTTTCTGTGTTCCAAATGCAGTAAAGGTTTCAAAACCAAACATGATCTCAAAGTGCATCAGAGAAATCACCAAGAAGAGAAACCATTTTTATGTGGTGACTGCGGTCGACGGTTTGCTAGCGAGGCGCTCTTATCTGCACATCTGGAGAGGCACGTCAGCAGAAAACGCTACTTGTGTATGAGCTGCGGGCGCGGATTTAATGAGAAGTCGAATTTCGAAAAGCACTGTAGAGTTCACACGGGTGAGAGGCCCTATAAGTGCTCCGACTGCGAAAAGACCTTCTCCGTCAAATCCAATATGGTCCGCCACCATAAAATTCACACTGGCGAGCGCCCTTTTAAGTGTCTGGAATGCGGGAAAACCTTCAGGGTCAAGTCTAATTTGGTCATGCACAAAAAACTGCACACTGGAGAACGAGAATATTCCTGTGAACTGTGCCCAAAAAGTTTCCGGGACAGGTCAAACTATCAGAGACACAAGAAGAGCCACTCAGTAGTCAAACGGTTCCCTTGCGCCGAGTGCGGAAAAGGTTTTAGCAGTCCCACACAGCTGGCGATACACGCAAGGACCCATTCGCGGCAAAAATTCGAGTGTGCTCAATGCGGGAAGAATTTTAAAAATAACTATTGTTTAAATAAGCATACGAAAACTCACAAGCTGAGTATTTTATCGAAAGCAGAACAGGTGGCGGTGTAGCTCGTATTCAGTTGGCACAGACTTTCCTATACGCGGCCGTGAATTCAAAACCTACTTGGAGGGGTTGCCAAATGGCCCCATGCCAAAGGGTGGGGTGCAATCCTTCCAACATATCCAGAGTCTTCCCAAGTGCCTTCCATTAAATACATGCCTTGAATGGCTCCAGTATGTCTTTCCAATGAACTTCAGTGGTGGAGAACTTCTTCATGTAGCATTCAGGAGCTAGTCAATCCAGTCTCAAAGCCAACTTTGGAAGAACATATTCAACTAAAAGGAGAAAGGCTCTCAAAAAAGGTTACAGCTGTAATTCTTTTGGAATTTTGGCTATGCGGCATCTGAGCTAATGGTTGATTTTTCATACAAGGGGGTTCACAATATCTCCAGTGGTATGTTGCAACGCAAAGTCATCTTGGCTCTACTTTGAGAATCCTGGTTTTATCCCAAAGAACAAGACCATCAAACCCTTGGAGAAGCCTCGTTTTTGACACTTGCACCCTTCATGCAAGTAAGATGAAGGGTGCAAGTGTCAAAAACAAGACATGAGGTGATCCTTAGGTTGACTGGTTAACCATCATTTTTAGACAAACTCTTTGAGATCCAGTGTTGTTTTTTTTTTTTTTTTTTTTTTTTTTTGTAGCGAACAAGACCTGTTGCTTTCTAAAAAAAACCTTTCTACTTCAAATGTATATAGAACAGAAAACATGGATTCAAGCCCCGTTGTTCATTACTTCATCTGCAGAAGAAAACAATTTCTTCGAGTACCAGGAGAGGGGCACCAATCCGAAACCATTGTAAATTTAGCACTTATGCCTTAATACTTTTATACAGTCTAGTGTCCAAAGAGGACTGAGCTCTGTCTGCCTTTTTTCTACTTTCAGTCAGTCAACCACACACCCCAGTCCAAAACTATATAGTGTTCTCAATGTATAACCACTGAGCCAGATTGCCAGGTAACGCCTCCACTTGACCTGACTGGTTTGGTGCTCACTGCTGTAAGATATCGTCCATTATTTTATATTTTTTATTTGTTTCTTAAAGTTTTTTTATTTACTTATATATATATATATATATATATATATATATATATATATATATATATATATATATATATATATATATATATATATATATATATATATAAAAGAGATATTTTTAATAGTTGCAAATACAATAGGAAAAAAGTTACCACATCCGTACAAAACTTGAGGCCTGTCAAGGTGTGCTTGCCTTTGCTCCCCTTAACTCAGAATGGGGGCCAGTCCGACTTCATCATCTTCTCCTGGAATTACTGGGCAGGAAGACAGCAGTGAATAGAAAAAAGGGGTCCTCCCCCTCAGGGTTGTATTTTAGATATATTTCATGGGGATACGCCCCTGAGGACCCGTTCAGATTGGTGCTTTACGGCAATCGCTAAATTTGAAGAGCGCCTAAGAGTTTGGCACTCATTTGCGAATATTAACTTTTTTTTTTATATGTACACAGAATTTTAATTGAGATGTATTATGGACTTAAGGGGAATTTAACCCCGTGTACACTGGATAATGTAAATATTACAAAGTGAAAGTATTTTTTTTTGTAAGTTTTTCACGATTGCTGCAGGTTTTCTTACAATTCTCAGAACATTTGGGTGCCAGAATAAGATTTTATGTATTCACCCTAATATTTTATGTATGGACTTCTGAACTGTTTTATTTAAATAACGGCTCCACTGGCGCAGTGTGACACCATCATTTGGCACTGTAAGAGGCAATAAAAGGCTAAGCCCACTTTCTGTAAAAATTGTACTTGAGGCTGAGGTCTGTGCCAAGGGATAGACCTTCAGTTATGGGAGAGGAGAAATGATGGCTAAACTACAAATACACTATATTACCAAAAGTATTGGGACACCTGCCTTTACACACATATGAACTTTAATGGTATCCCAGTCTAATGCCCCGTACACACGGTCGGATATTCCGATGGGAAGAGTCTGATTGGATTATGTTGTCCGATCGTGTGTGGGCTCTAGCTGGCTTTTTCCGACGGAAAAAATTTGAGAGCAGGATCTCAAATTTTCCAACAACAAATCTGATAGGACTTTTTCCATCGTGTGTAGAGAATTCCGAATGACAAAGTGCCACGCATGCTCAGATCAAATTACGAGACCAAAGCTATTGGCTACTAGCCTCTATGTAGTTCCGTAGTACGCAACGAACGTCACCACGTTCGGAACTGTCGGATTTTCCGACAACTTTGTCTGACCGTGTGTATGCAACACCCAGTTTCGGACAAGATCCGTCGGAAAAAATTTTGTGGTCAGAATTTCCGATCGTGTGTACGGGGGCTTAGTCCGTAGGGTTCAATATTGATTTGGCCCGCCCTTTGCAGCTATAACAGCTTCAACTCTTCTGGGAAGGCTGTCCACAAGTGTGTCTGTGGGAATGTTTGACCATTCTTCCAGGAGTGCATTTGTGAGGTCAGGCACTGATGCGGACGAAAAGGCCAGGCTCGCAGTCTCCACTCTAATTCATCCCAAAGGTGTTCTATCGGGTTGAGGTCAGGACTCTGTGCAGGCCAGTCAATTTCCTCCACCCCAAGCACGCTCATCCATGTCTTCCTGGACCTTGCTTTGTACACTGGTGCGCAGTCATGTTGGAACAGGAAGGGGCCATCCCCAAACTTTTCCCACAAAGTTGGGAGCATGAGATTGTCCAAAATGTCTTGGAATGCTGACGCCTTCGCTGGAACTAAGGGGCTGAGCCCAACCCCTGAAAAACAACCCCACACCATAATCCCCCCTTCACCAAATGATTTGGACCAGTGCACAAAGCAAGGTCCATAAAGATATAAATGAGCGAGTTTGGGGTGGAGGAACTTGACTGGCCTGCACAGAGTCTTGACCTCAACCCGATTAGAACAACTTTGGGATGAATTACAGTGGAGACTGCAAGCCAGGCCTTTTTCGTCCACATCAGTGCCTGATTTCACAAATGCACTTCTGGAAAAATGGTCAAATATTCCCATAGACACACTCCTAAACCTTGTGGACAGCCTTCCCAGAAGATTTGAAGCTGTTATAGCTGCAAAGGGTGGGCCAACTCAATATTGAACCCTACGGACTAAGACTGGGATGCCATTAAAATTCATGTGCGTGAGAAGGCAGGTGCCACAATACTTTTGGTAATATAGTGTACTTGAGGCTGAGGTCTGTACCAAGGGATAGCTCTTTAGCTATAGGAGAGGAGGGAGGATGGCTGAACTACAGAAAAGTTCTGCACCCAGCTGTGCTCATCCACCCATAGACGCACTGGGGGGGATATTGACAGCCACATTTTGAATAGGGATGAACTCAAGTTTGAACCACACCCAGAAGAAAGTTGTCACTCCTGCCCAATCAAAGGGCATGTGCACAAAGGGGCAGGGATGCTTATGCCATCAAATGGTGGAGAATGCGGGCAAGATGGGAATTGCAGTAATTACATCATATCGATCCCAGAACCACGCAGTCACACTAATTTAAGAAAATAACAGAATGAGGCACACGAAGCGCCCTACAGTTCTGGTAAGGGTTCAAGTGCAGTTTTTTTTGTTTTGTTGGGTCATGTATGTTATGACGTGGCAAGTTACACCCTAAATATGGTTGTAGCATGGTTCTAAAGGTGGACTTTAAGCAGAAAAAAAAGGGAATTTTGGTCAGGATATTTCAACACTGATGTTCATGAGAAGTAATTTGAAGCCAGAATAAGTTGGAATTTGCCAACAACCATTAAGAGCGCAAAAAGTTTTTTTCTTTTTGGTGGAGCTGTCCTTTAAATCACACCTAAAAGGCAACTGTACTACATAGAAATAACATTGTACTGCTGAAAAAGAAAGTGAAAAAGATTTTTTATATCTTTCTTTGTTCTTACTGATATATTTTAATAGTAAATTATCTTTTGCTACTTTCGCACACTTGGCTAAAATTCAGTTTGGAAGTTGACCATATGATGGCAATACTCATTTTAATATTATTAAAAAAAAGATATGAAATTAACAATTGTGTTGTTTTTAATTCTTAGTTGTTTTACATACATATATCTCTAAGGGGCGACTTTTATAACATTCCTTGGATGATTGTTACGAGCTTTCACCCAGGCTTCACAATTCTGTATTTTTTTTTTGCTTTGACCTCCTAGGACAGTGATGGCGAACCTTGGCACCCCAGATGTTTTGCAACTACATTTCCCATGATGCTCATGCACTCTGCAGTGTAGGTGAGCATCATGGGAAATGTAGTTCCAAAACATCTGGGGTGCCAAGGTTCACCATCACTGTCCTATGACCTTTGGCTCCATCTAGCGGCCAAAATGTGGTAACATTTTCTGATTGAGGTACTTCAGAAAAGTATGACGCATTTTGGTCACTAGAGGGAGCTGACAATCATAGGCGGTCATAGAGAAAATGCAGAGAAAATTCATGCACCTTGGATGAATGCTTGTGACATTGGTCCAATGAAATTTTTATTAACCACTTCAATACCGGGGGTCACTTAAAGCGGAGCGACACCTGAAAAAAAAAAATTTAAAAGTCAGCAGCTACAAATACTGCAGCTGCTGACTTTTAATAAATGGACACTTACCTGTTCCAGGTTCCAGCGGTGTCGGCAGAAGATGACGAGCGATCGCTCGTCTCTGGCTGCCCCGCCGCCATCCTCTGTCAGGGAATCAGGAAGTGAAGACGCAAAGTCTTCACTGCCCGGTTCCCTACTGCGCATGCGCGATTCGCGCTGCGCGCCTCTATTGGTCCCCGCTGTGTCCTGGGAACTGTGTTTCCCAAGACACAACGGGGCATTCTCAGATAGGGGCAGGACAGCTTGGATAATGCGTCCCGGAAGTGGGTGCAGATACCTGTATTATACAGGTATCTGCACCCCCTCCCCCCTGAAAGGTGCCAATTGTGGCACCGGAGGGGGGAGGAATCCGATAAGCGGAAGTTCCACTTTAGGGTGGAACTCCGCTTTAAACACCTTCCTGCCCAGACCAATTTTGAGCTTTCAGCGCTGTCGCACTTTAAATGACAATACTGCACTGTACCCAAATGAAATTTTATTTTTTTCCCACAAATAGAGCTTTCTTTTGGTGGTATTTGATCACCTCTACGGTTTTTATTTTTTGCTAAACAAATAAAAAAAGACCAAACATTTTGAAAAAACTTTTTTTTTTTGTTTGTTTCAAAACTTTGTAAATAAGTAAGTTTTCTCCCTTCACTGATGGGCACTGATAAGGCGGCACTGATGGGCACCGATAAAGTGGCACCAATGAAGTGGCACTGATGAGGTGGCATTGATGGGCACTGATATGTGGCACTGATGGGCGACACGGATGGGCACTGATGGGTGGCACAAATTGGCACGGATGGGCATGGCTAGGCGGCACAGATGGGCATGGATAGGCAGCACAGATGAGCATGGATGGGCACTGATAGGCGGCATGGATGGGCACTGATAGGTGGCACGGATGGGCACTGATAGGCGGCATTGTATTGTTTTGTACTGATGGATGCCAATCAGTGCCAAACAATAATGCATGCCAATCAGTGATGCTCATTGTGAGCACTAACTGGTCTAGGGTGGCATACCTGGTGCTGGGCATCCCTGGTGGTCCAGTGTGGGCATCCCTGGTCGGGGCTGACCTGATAATCGATCAGCACAGACCCCCCCCTGTCATCAGAGGAGCAGCCGATCGTCTCTCCTCTACTCGCATCTGACAGACGCGAGTGAGAAAAAGCCGATCACCGGCTCTTCCTATTTACACTGTGATCAGCCGTGATTGGACACGGCTGATCATCTTTACCGAGATCGTAGTTGCGGGGTGTGTCAGACTGACACCGTGCAACAGCGATCGCCGTGATGCGCGCCCCCGGGGGTAGCGGCTCAATATCCTGAGGACGTCATATGACGCCCGGTCAGGATTTTGAAACCACTTTGCAGCCGTCATTTTCCTATAGGGCCCTTTTAGCTTAGGCTTTTAAAGGGGTCTATCACAAGAACATACAGTACATCAGATCTCCTACTTTTACTTAAAATGTTATGTGACCCCCCCCTCTTTTCCTGTGGGATTCAGGTTTTTATGTTGTCACTCCCCCAGGAGCCCCTTCTCCCTCCTTTTGGTTGTGTTTCCTGGGAGAGATGGATTCAAAGACCTGCCTCCCAAGATCTCGGACATAACTGAAGTACCAGAATAGATGCTGATTACTGGTTTGTGAGGAGTTACGCAAATGTCAAAATGCCTTGAGGGGTGGATAGAAACCTGGAGGTGCGGGCGTTCCTAGACGGGCTGTATTTGGGTGCAGTATGCCCTAGGTAACACTAGGGGTGAAACGGATCAAAAAACTCACGGATCGGATCGTTCCTCGGATCAGAGTCACGGATCTGATCATTTTTCGGATCAGCAAAAAAAAAAAAAAAAAGACAAATCTTGTTACACCCATCAGAGTTTTAGATTTCACAGTTATTTTACATTAGCCACCATGTAAGGTCAGCAGGTTTTGCTGCTGCTTTTAAAATGTAACATCTAAACAGTCCGTCGGATTTACAAATGCTGTATTTAACCAGTTAACAACCGGCCCATAGCCGAAAAACAGCTACAGGGCGGTTGCTTAACTCTGGGAGGCCGTTAATTAACGGCCTCACAGAATTCTGCTCTTGCGCGCCCCCTGGTGCGCGCACTCGAGAGCATCCATGATCGCCGGGTCCAGAGGACCCGGCGGATCATGGATCACGGTAAACGGCCGCTCATCGCGGCCGTTTACCACGTGATCGCTCCGTCAAATGACGGAGTGATCACATGTAAGCAAACCGGCGTCATTTGATGACGCCGGTTCCTCTCTCCTCCTCTCTCTGTACCGATCGGTACAGTGTGAGAGGAGAGGGGGAGGGATCGGTGGCAGCAGTGCTGTGGGCGGGATCTGTAGTGCCCACAGCCTGCTCTGCCACCACCGATCCATCCATCCATCCATGCTCAGCCATCCCTCCATACCCTGCAATACCCAGCAATAGCCTGCAGTGTATTGCTGGGTATTGCAGGGTATGGAGGGATGGCTGAGCATGGATGGATTCTCTGCCACCCCCCCCCCCCCCCAATACTGTGCCATACCCCCCTATACTGTGCCATACCCCCCAATACTGTGCCATACCCCCCAATACTGTGCCATACCCCGCAATACTCTGCCATACCCCCCAATACTCTGCCATACCCCGCAATACTCTGCCATACCCCCCAATACTGTGCCATACCCCGCAATACTCTGCCATACCCCGCAATACTCTGCCATACCCCGCAATACTCTGCCATACCCCGCAATACTCTGCCATACCCTGCAATACTCTGCCATACTCTGCCATACCCTGCGATACTCTGCCATACCCTGCGATACTCTGCCATACCCTGCGATGCCCTGCCATACCCTGCGATGCTCTGCCATACCCTGCGATGCTCTGCCATACCCTGCGATGCTCTGCCATACCCTGCGATGCTCTGCCATACCCTGCCATACCCCTGCGATACCCTGCCATACCCTGCGATACTCTGCCATACCCTGCAATACCCTGTGATACTCTGCGATGCTCTGCGATACCCCGCGATACCCTGCGATACTCGGCGATACCCGGCGATACTCTACCATACCCGGCGATACTCTGCAATACCCGGCGATACTCTGCAATACTCTACCATACCCTGCGATACTCTGCAATACCCGGCGATACTCTGCAATACCCTGCGATGCTCTGCCATACCCTGCGATGCTCTGCCATACCCTGCGATACTCTGCCATACCCTGCAATACCCTGTGATACTCTGCGATGCTCTGCGATACCCTGCGATACCCGGCGATACTCTACCATACCCGGCGATACTCTGCAATACCCGGCGATACTCTGCAATACTCTACCATACCCTGCGATACTCTGCAATACCCGGCGATACTCTGCAATACCCTGCGATACTCTGCCATACCCTGCAATACCCAACAATACCCTGCGATACTCGCTACGATCAAAGCCAGGATCGTTTTTTTTTTTTTATTTCAGGCTTTCCAGCCTAGAGGTGAGATGTGGGGTCTTATTGACCCCCATATCTCACTGTAAAGAGGACCTGTAATGCCATATTCCTATTACAAGGGATGTTTACATTCCTTGTAATAGGAATAAAAGTGATCAAAAAATTTTTTGGGGGGAAAAAAAGGGTCAAACTAAAATAAATAAAGTAAAATGAACAATAAAATATATATATTTTTTTTTAAAGCGTCCCTGTCCCCGTGTGCTCGCACGCAGAAGCGAACGCATACGTAAGTCCCGCCCACATATGAAAACGGTGTTCAAACCACACATGTGAGGTATCGCTGCGAACGTTAGAGCGAGAACAATAATTTTGGCCCTAGACCTCCTCTGTAACTCAAAACATGTAACCAGTAAACAAAATTAAAGCCTATGGGGATTTTTTAAGTAGCGAAGTTTGGCGCCATTTCACGAGTGTGTGCAATTTTGAAGCGTGACATGTTGGGTATCTATTTACTCGGCGTAACTTCATCTTTCACATTATGCAAAAACATTGGGCTAAATTTACAGTTTTGTTTTTTGTAAAGCACAAAACATTTTTTTTCCAAATAAAACACGTTCGAAAAATTGCTGCGCAAGTACCGTGCTAGATAAAAAGTTGCAACGACCGCCATTGTATTCTCTAGGGTCTTTGCTAAAAAAACATATATATTGTTTTGGGGTTCTATGTAATTTTCTAGCAAATAAATGATGATTTTTACATGTAGGAGAGAAATGTCAGAATTGTCCTGGGTGCTCCAGAACACCTGATGGTGCATATGCATATGCTGTGTGTGAGAAATAACCTGCTAATATGACAATTTTGTGAAAAAAAAAAAAAAAAAATCTTGATATTGCAAAGAATTGTGGGAAAAAATGACAACTTCAAAAAACTCACCATGCCTCTTTCCAAATACCTTGGAATGTCTTCTTTCCAAAAAGGGGTCATTTGGGGGTATTTGTACTTTTCCGGCTTGTTAGGGTCTCAAGAAATGAGATAGGCCGTCAGTACTTCAGGTGTGATCAATTTTCAGATATTGGCACCATAGCTTGTGGACTCTATAACTTTCACAAAGACCAAATAATATACCCCAATTTGTACTTATTTTTACCAAAGATATGTAGCAGTATAAAATTTTGGCCAAAATTTATCAAGAAAAATTACAAATTTGCTAAATTTTATAACAAAAACGAAGAAAAATTCATTTTTTTACTGAATTTTCAGTCATTTTTCTTTTATAGCGCAAAAAATAAAAAACCCAGAGGTGATTAAATACCACCAATAGAAAGCTCTATTTGTGTGAAAAAAAGGACAAAAATTTCATATGGGTACAGTGTTGTATGAACGAGTAATTGTCATTCAAAGTGTGAGAGCACCGAAAGCTGAAAATTGGTCTGGTTATTAAGGGTGTTTAAGTGCCCAGTGGTCAAGTGGTTAAGCATATAAGCTCCGTTTTGTGTTTGAAAATAACTGTGAAATCTAAAACTCCGGTGGACTGGGATGCCATAAAAGTTCATGTAAAGGCAGGTGTCCCAATACTTTTGGTAATACAGTGTATTTTTTTTTATTAAAGCGGGGCAGCCTTAAAACATCCCTTACATTTTTATTGTTGTGCCCCCCCCCCATAGAGAAGACTTCTTACTTTCTGTCCAAGTGACCAGTCACTTACTTCCTGTTACTTAGACAGGAAGTGGGGGGGGCACCTCGAAAAAAGGGGGCATGTAAAACATTTAAATGCAGGTTTGAATCAATGATGAATAAGGACACCAGACACAAGTGCGTTTTTATTGCTTTTATTACATTTTTATCACTTCTTTCGGAATAGAAGACATACGCCAATTGGAGCCCAACAAAAAACTTGCTTTACTACTTGCCGTACAAGATGCCCGCCCCTACCCACTACCAACCTTTCACTATAAACGCCGCCAGCAAGACTTACATCCCATCCCATTATATCATGCACTGAACTTTAACCCCTTATGACAGCCTAACTCAGTGATGGAGAACCTTGGCACCCCAGATGTTTTGGAACTACATTTCCAATGATGCTCAACTACATTGCAGAGTGCATGAGCATCATGGGAAATGTAGTTCCAAAACATCTGGGGTGCCAAGGTTCGCCATCACTGGCCTAACTCTCTATATGTGGCAGCACAGTAAGTGGTATAGAAAAAAAAGAAACCACACACCATCAGGACCCGACAATCACTATAGCAGAAGCCGCCTCAGCCCAGCCTGGTGCAGGCTATGCCCTTCTACGCGTTTCACCCTACCACGGGGCTTAGTCGTGGAGTTGGGCCTTAAAGTGATATTTAAAAATAAAACATTGCCTTTAATAACAAACATAAATGACCTGCTCTGTGCAGTGATTTTGCACAGAGCAGCCCCCACCCTCCTCTTCTCGGGTCCCCCCGCTAGTGCTCCTGGCCCCTCCCACCCAAGCAAGCTCGCTCCCAAGCCACTGCTCTGCATGTCCATTCACAGAGCCACGGCTCAGCCCCGCCCCCCTCTCTTTCCTCAGTGGCTCCCGCTGCTGTCTCAGCCAACAAGGAGGGAGAGTCCCCAGAGAGCCGAGGCATTGATGCACATCGCTGGATCGCCATGGGGCTCAGGTAAGTATTGAGGGGCTGCTGCAGGTTAAAAAAAACCTTACTGCCTTTAAAATCACTTTAACACCAATGTGCCACATATATGTGTCGCTGTGTTATTTTTCATGCGGGGGCACTCATTCGGAGCCCACAGAACTCTGAATGAGCTTTGACTAACAGCTCATGGTCAACTATTGATGATTGGGACCCGGTAGGATGAGTTCCTCATGACATCATCACTGTGTAGTAATCACAGTGCTACATGGACGGTAGCCCCTCCTATTGGTCTTGGGCGCCATGGCCCTCCCGCCATGCAATTTCGATTTTGCTAAGCTCTATACCCTACAAGAATTTTAGCGAGCTTTGTTAGTACAGAAGGTATTCACGTCTCAATCCATCACATATCCAAAAAATAAAAAGAATATTCCTTATTTTGTGGTTCAGTGGGCGGGGAACGTGTTCCAAAAGGGATTATTTTACCATTATAGTTCCTGAGGGACTAAAGAAGAAGAACTTGTGATTCCACCAACCAACATTAGTTTCCTATAAGACCGGCCTGTAAACTAGGCTAATACTATCCGTTGAGCCTCCCCACATGGTAGAAGTGGTCGTCTTCTAGGTTCACTTGGAAAGTCTGAACTTTTGTTAGACTCAAGGAGTTGGGGGGTTCCTCTGAGTGGTTTACCAACATTGGTGAAGTTGGACTCAAGGAACAGGCTTTCCTTTCAGCGGTTTACCAATGTTGGTGAAGTTGGACTTAAGGAACATGGGCTTTCCTTTCAGCGGTTTACCAATGTTGGTGAAGTTAGACTCAAGGAACATGGCCTTTTCTTTTAGCGGTTTACCAATGTTGGTGAAGTTGGACTCAAGGAACATGGGCTTTCCTTTCAGCGGTTTACCAATGTTGGTGAAGTTGGACTCAAGGAACATGGGCTTTCCTTTCAGCAGTTTACCAATGTTGGTGAAGTTGGACTCAAGGAACATGGGCTTTCCTTTCAGTGGTTTACTAATGTTGGTGAAGTTAGACTCAAGGAACAGGGGCTTTCCTTTCAGCGGTTTACTAATGTTGGTGAAGTTAGACTCAAGGAACAGGGGCTTTCCTTTTAGGGGTTTACCAATGTTGGTGAAGTTGGACTCAAGGAACAGGGGCTTTCCTTTTTTGCGGTTTACCAATGTTGGCAAAGATAGACTCAAGGAAGGGGCTTTCCGCCGAGTGGTTTACTAACGTTGGTGAAGTTAGACTCAAGGAATAGGGGCTTTCCTTTCAGCGGTTTGCCAATGTTGGCAAAGATAGACTCAAGGAAGGGGCTTTCCGCCGAGTGGTTTACCAACGTTGGTGAAGTTAGACTCAAGGAACAGGGGCTTTCCTTTCAGCGGTTTACCAATGTTGGTAAAGTTAGACTCAAGGAACAGGGGCTTTCCTTTCAGTGGTTTACCAATGTTGGCAAAGATAAACTCAAGAAAGGGGCTTTCCGCCGAGTGGTTTACCAACGTTGGTGAAGTTAGACTCAAGGAAGGGGCTTTCCTTTCAGTGGTTTACCAATGTTGGCAAAGATAGACTCAAGGAAGGGGCTTTCCGCCGAGTGGTTTACCAATGTTGGTGAAGTTGGACTCAAGGAACAGGGGCTTTCCTTTCAGTGGTTTACCAATGTTGGCAAAGATAGACTCAAGGAAGGGGCTTTCCTTTCAGTGGTTTACCAATGTTGGTGAAGATAGACTCAAGGAAAGGGCTTTCCGCTGAGTGGTTTACCAACGTTGGTGAAGGACTCATCTCCTACAAAAGTTTTTCATGTTCGCTGTAACATGATGGTGTCCCCATGAGTCCTCGAATGTTTGAGAAAGTCCGATTTATTCCTGTAACTCCTTCCACACACAGAGCAGGAAAATGGAGTCTCTCTTGTGTGAACCCTCTCGTGCCGGATGAGAGCCGAATTGCAAACGAAGCCTTTGCCACAGATGGGGCAGGAAAATGGCTTCTCCTCCATGTGATATTTCTGGTGTATTCTTAGCTCCGAGGAGCTGACGAAAGACTTCTCGCAGGTCGAGCAGGAGTAGGGCTTCTCTCCCGAGTGGATGCGCTCATGGACAACGAGGTGCGACCGGACAACAAAGCCTTTCCCACAAACATGGCAAGTGAAAGGCCTTTCCCCTGTGTGAGTCCTTTGGTGGACGGCGAGAATAGAGCTTCGGGAAAAACACTTGCCACAGTCGGGGCAGGAAAACGGCTTATTTTCGCCGTGGCTATTTTTGTGTTTCTCAAAAGACGTCCCGTACTTGAAGCACTTCCCGCACACTGAACACGAGTATTCTGTCTCCTTGCTGTGAGCTCTCTCGTGCCGGCTGAGGTAGGAACTGTTGTTGAAGGCCTTCCCGCACACAGAACAGGAGTACGGCTTCTGCCCCGTGTGAATCCTCCGGTGGATGATGAGGTTGGAGCTGCTGATGAAGCATTTCCCGCACTCTTCACAGGAGTAAGGTCTTTCCCCAGTGTGGCTCCGG
Organism: Lithobates sylvaticus; assembly: GCA_028564925.1. NCBI lineage: Eukaryota > Metazoa > Chordata > Amphibia > Anura > Ranidae > Lithobates > Lithobates sylvaticus. The sequence goes on along the minus strand of CM053028.1, from coordinate 613,929,431 downwards.
CGGTGGGTGATGAGGTTGGACTTGGAGGAAAAACACTTGCCACAGTCAGAGCACTGGAACGGCTTCTCTCCCGTGTGGACTCGATGATGGGCCAGAAGCTCTACTTTATAGCGAAAGGACTTCCCGCACAAAGAACAGATGACTCCGTTCCTTTTGGTCTGAAGACTTGGATCAAAGTCCCCAAAGTCTTTGCTAGCAGGAGATGTGCACTGTGCATCTCCCACAATAAATGAGGCGACTGTGAAATCTTCGTCATCTCCTGAAAGGTGTTCTTCCGTAATGTGATGAGTGGGAGTAGATGTTTCAGAAGCTCCTTCATGCGAGAGGGGTTCGTCCTTCACCTCAGCAGATTGTATATGTGTGGAGAGAGTCGGGGTATGATAAGAGTCGGGGAAATGTTTTCTAGGTGAGGGGGGATCCTTAACCTGAGTAGAAGGACATTGTGTCTGATGTGGGGGTGTAGAAGTGTTGGGATGTGGGGAGTATTCTTTCACTGGAAAAGGGAGGAGCTCGTCCTTAATAGGAGTCAGTATGGGACCCATGTGACTGGATTGTGTAGAAGAACCAAAGCGCAGCAGATGTTCCTCACTTGACACAATTTCCTCCTCCAAATGAGTAATTGAACAATCTGCAGAGTTGTGTAGTAGATGTTTTTCACATTCCATGGGTTTCTTTTCAAGATAATCAGACATGGGTTTGGCTTTGTAATCTCTACTTGAACCTGTAAATATAAAAATGAATTAGAATTCCTCCAATTTTACCAAAAACATTAGATGTCCCATCATCCTTTTGTTCTTTCAGCACCATCACCATACTACATGTATTATAAATGTGTTGCCTTCAAAGTCCATTATACCTTGACCAAACCGTACCTGGAGATGTGAGGGGCGGCCGGCTCTCCATCATGACGTCCTTGTAGAGATCCTTGTGTCCTTCTATATACTCCCACTCCTCCATGGAGAAATAGACAGTGACATCCTGACACCTTATAGGAACCTGACACACACAATGATACAGTCACCATCCAGACACATCCCTTGTCTGTTACTGGATAATGTCCCAGAATTCCCGGCACCGCTCACCTCTCCTGTCAGCAGCTCAATGATCTTCTGGGTGACTTGTTGAATCTTCTTGTTGCTCCTTTCGGATGTCAGAGAGGGAAATGGGGGCTCCATGGTGGGGCTCCTGGTCCATCTTTTGGACACACATGGACAGTTGCTTGATATCACGTGATCATCTGATTTCTTCATGGGTCCATAATCCTATGTAATGAAATATACATACAGTGGTGTGAAAAAGTGTTTGCCCCCTTCCTCATTTCCTGTTCCTTTGCATGTTTGTCACACTTAAGTGTTTCGGAACATCAAACCAATTCAAACAATAGTCAAGGACAACACAAGTAAACACAAAATGCAATTTGTAAATGAAGGTGTTTATTATTAAAGGTGAAAAAAAATCCAAACCATCATGGCCCTGTGTGAAAAAGTGATTGCCCCCCTTGTTAAAACATACTATAATTGTGGTTGTCCCCACCTGAGTTCAATTTCTCTAGCCACACCCAGGCCTGATTATTGCCACACCTGTTCACAATCAAGGCATCACTTAAATAGGAGCTGCTTGACACAGTAAGGTCCACCAGAAGATCCTTAAAAGCTACACATCATGCCGAGACCCAAAGAAATTCAGGAACAATTGAGAAAGAAAGTAATTGAGATCTATCAGTCTGGAAAGGGTTATAAAGCCATTTCCAAAGCTTTGGGAATCCAGCGAACAACAGTGAGAGCCATTATCCACAAATGGCGAAGACATGGAACAGTGGTGAACCTTCCCAGGAGTGGCCGGCTGCCCAAAATTACCCCAAGAGCGCAGCGACGACTCATCCAAGAGGTCACAAAAGACCCCACAACAACGTCCAAGGAACTGCAGGCCTCACTTGCCTCAGTTAAGGTCAACGTTCATGCCTCCACCATCAGGAAAAGACTGGGCAAAAATGACCTGCATGGCAGAGTTCCAAGGAGAAAACCACTGCTGAGCAAAAAGAACATCAAAGCTCGTCTCAATTTCTCCACAACACATCTTGATGATCCCCAAGACTTTTGGGACAACATTCTGTGGACCGATGAGACAAAAGTGGAACTCTTTGGAAGGTGTGTGTCCAAGTATATCTGGCGTAGAAGGAACACTGCATTTCAGAAAAAGAACATTATACCAACAGTAAAATATGGTGGTGGTGGTAGTGTGATGGTCTGGGGCTGTTTTGCTGCTTCAGGACCTGGAAGACTTGCCGTGATAAAAGGAACTATGAATTCTGCTGTCTACCAAGAGATCCTGAAGGAGAATGTCCGACCATCTGTTCGTGTACTCAAGCTGAAACGAACTTGGGTTCTGCAGCAGGACAATGATCCTAAACACACCAGCAAGTCCACCACCGAATGGTTGAAGAAAAACAAAATGAAGACTTTGGAGTGGTCTAGCCAAAGTCCTGACCTGAATCCTATTGAGATGTTGTGGTATGACCTTAAAAAGGCCGTTCATGCTCGAAAACCCTCTAATGTAACTGAATTAGGACAATTCTGCAAAGATGAGTGGGCCAAAATTCCTCCAGGATGCTGTAAAAGCCTCATTGCACGTTATCGCAAACGCTTGGTTGCAGTTGTTGCTGCTAAGGGTGGCCCAACCAGTTATTAGGTTTAGGGGGCAATCACTTTTTCACACAGGGCCATGATGGTTTGGATTTTTTTTCACCTTTAATAATAAACACCTTCATTTACAAATTGCATTTTGTGTTTACTTGTGTTGTCCTTGACTATTGTTTAAATTGGTTTGATGTTCCGAAACACTTAAGTGTGACAAACATGCAAAGGAACAGGAAATGAGGAAGGGGGCAAACACTTTTTCACACCACTGTATGTTACAGAAACATGACTACCCGCCCCATGCAACATCTCACCTCTCCGGTCTGTTTTATTAATAGAGATAAGAGTGATGTCATGTGACTCCCAGAATCCTCCTCACCTCTCCGGTCAGCTCTGTGTTTTATTAGTAGAGATAAGAGTGATGTCATGTGACCTCCCAGAATCCTCCTCACCTCTCTGGTCAGGTCTGTGTTTTATTAACCACTTAAGCCCCGGACCAATTTGCAGCCAAAGGACCAGGCCCCTATTTGCGATTCGGCACTGCGTCGATTTAACTGACGATTGCGCGGTCGTGCGACGTGGCTCCCAAACAAAATTGGCGTCCTTTCTTTCCCACAAATAGAGCTTTCTTTTGGTGGTATTTGATCGCCCTCTGCGGTTTTAATTTTTTGCGCTATAAACAAAAATAGAGCGACAATTTTGAAAAAAATGCAATATTGTTTTACTTTTTGCTATAATAAATATCCCCAAAAAATATATAAAAAAACTATTTTTTTCCTCAGTTTAGGCCGATACGTATTCTTCTACATATTTTTGGTATAAAAAAAAAAAAAAAAAAAAATCGCAATAAGCGATTATTGATTGGTTTGCGCAAAAGTTATAGCGTTTACAAAATAGGGGATAGTTTTATAGCATTTTTATAAAAAAAATAATTATTTTTTACTAGTAATGGTGGCGATCAGCGATTTTTATTGTGACTGCAACATTATGGCGGACACATCGGACATTTTTGGGACCATTGTCATTTATACAGCAATCAGTGCTATTTAAATGCACTGATTCCTGTGTAAATGACACTGGCCGTGAAGGGGTTAACCACTAGGGGGCAGTGTAGGGGTTAAGTGGGACCTATGTGTTTTTTTTTTTTTTACTGTAGGGGGCGTGGCTTGGCGTGTAACATAACTGATCGTCTTTCCCTATGACAGGGAACAAACCATCAGTGAGTCTCACTAGGAAGCGCGGGGAGAGGTTTGTTTACACTTACCTCTCCCCGTTCTTCTGCTCTGTGACCCGATTGCGGGACACCAGCGGCGATCGGGTCTGCGGGTCCCGCGGCCACGGTCACGGAGCTCAGGACCGGGTCGCGAGCGCGTGCACCGGCGGCGCGTGACCCACGGCTGGGCTCTTAAAGAGCAACGTACCTGTACATTGATGTGCCCAGCCGTGCCATTCTGCCGACGTAAATGTGCAGGAGGCGGTCCTTGAGTGGTTAATATAGATAAGAGTGATGTCACGTGACCTCCCAGAATCCTCCTCACCTCTCCGTCAGGTCTGTGTTTTATTAATAGAGATAAGAGTGATGTCATGTGACCTCCCAGAATCCTCCTCACCTCTCCGGTCAGGTCTGTGTTTTATTAATAGAGATAAGAGTGATGTCATGTGACCTCCCAGAATCCTCCTCACCTCTCCGGTCAGCAGATAAAGGATCTCCAGGGTGAGCTTTATTAATCGCTCCCGTATCTCATCTCTGTCTTTGTACATCTTCTGGGCACCACTTGGCCGGATGGCGTCCTCGTCTTATATGACTGACCAACAAGGGACTTCGGGGGAAGATCATGTGCGGAAGCGATCCCAACCTGAGCAACAAGATCGATTCCATTAATAAACCTATTGCCGACTTCTATATAAAACAGAACTGTATCAAGAAAGGGTCCACCTCCCCCTCCAAAAAAAAAAAAACATATATATAAGTGTTCGCTGAAGAGTGAAACCAGCTTGCCAATCCAGTGGTGCCACCATCTTGGCTGTGACATCAGCAACTCAGAGCTGTCACTCTAGTGACAGCTATTCCTCTTTGGCTCCTCCCCCTGGTGCTGCATATACACAATATTTTTATAAATACTATATATTAATATTAAATACAAAAAATATATTTAAAAAAATGTACATTAACCCTTATTAGCTGCACATCACACATTTAAAGGACAACTCCTCCCCCTCTCCCTTTCACGCCCATTATTTACCTATTAATGCCCCTTAACAACCCCCCACTGTACTCACTCCTCCAGCTCAGCCTACCTCTGTAACTCCCTGACAACAGGAAGTTTCTGTGTAATCACTTCCGGTTGTCCCTGACTCGCTCTCCTAGGAAACCGTTCACTCCTCGCGCTGATTGGTCTGGGCGGAGCGCTGTTACCGCCGCTCGCGAACACTAGAGCACGTTAATGCTGCTCAGTGAGACGGCGGCCATGTTGTCGTAGTCATTGCGCTCCGTGGAAAGCCTGAAACTGTGATAAATCTTTGGCACAGGGTTTCTAGAGGACTTATAGGGAGCTATGCTATAGCTAAAAGCGTGTAATTATTGAAAACGAGTCCGAATTGAAGAGCTGAAAGTTACTGAAACAGAAAGGGTCCCCAGAGCTGTGCAGCGGCGGCCATTTTGTTGTAGTCTGTTACTGGATCTAACAGTCATCAATGCTTTGTTTTGCTGCCACTAATTGTGTTGTATGAAGGAAGATATTATTTTTATATTGATGGCAATAAAGATGTAATCTGATTACAGCACATCCCATATAGAAGCTCCTTCCACATTCGTATATTGATCAATACAATTATAATTTTAATGTTCCAATTACCATACCTCCCAAGTCCCAACTTTTAATCTTCAGAATGAGGGGCACTTGAGGAAGGAAGTGACTTGCGGCGCACGTAGCCCGCCATGGCAAAAGTGGGTGTGACCAAACTCTTGACAGTGTGAGGAGCTAAAGAGGCGTGGTTAAAAAAAACTTGGGCTGCCTTGTGCCTATAAAATATGCTTTATTGTTCCACAAGCAATCATTAAAAAAAAAAGAATAAAAGGGTGCAGGGTTTTGGAGTGGGTTATGCACAGGCTTCAAGGTTCTGGAGTGCGTTATGTACAGATCGTGCGGTTCAGAAGAGCGCTAGGTACAGAGTGCACAGTTCTGGAGTGTGTTATACACAGAGTGCAAGGTCCTGGGATGCACTACGTACAGAGGGCAGGGTTCTGGAGTGCGTTATTTACAGAGTGTAGGGTTCTGGGGTGCGCTATGTACAGATTGCAGGGTTTTGGGATGCACTACATACAGAGTGCAGGGTTCTGGGATGCACTACATACAGAGTGCAGGGTTCTCGGATGCACTATGCACAGAGTGCAGGGTTCTGGGTTGCACTAAGTACAGAGTGCAGGGTTCTGGAGTGCTTTATACACAGAGTGCAGGGTCCTGGGATGCACTACGTACAGAATGCAGGGTTCTGGAGTGTGTTATTTATAGAGTGTAGGGTTCTAGGGTGCCCTATGTACAGATTGCAGGGTTTTGGGATGCACTACATACAGAGTGCAGGGTTCTGGGATGCACTACATACAGAGTGCAGGGTTCTGGAATGCACTACGCACAGAGTGCAGGGTTCTGGGATGCACTACGCACAGAGTGCAGGGTTCTGAGATGCACAGAGTGCAGGGTTCTGGGATGCACTACGTACAGAGTGCAGGGTTCTGGAGTGCATTATGCAAAGAGTGTACGATTCTGGAGTGCACTATGTACAGATTGCCATGTTCTGGGATGGGCTACATACAGAGTGCAGGGTTCTAGGATGCATTACATACAGAGTGCAGGGTTCTGGGATGCACTACGTACAGAGTGCAGGGTTCTGGGATGCACTACGTACAGAGTGCAGGGTTCTGGGGTGTGCTTCATACAGAGTGCAGGGTTCTGAGGTGCGCTACATAGAGAGTGCAGGGTTCTTGGATGCACTGAGTACAGAGTGCAGGGTTCTGGGATACACTACGTACAGAATGCAGGGTTCTGGAGTGTGATATGTACAGATTGCAGGGTTCTGGGATGCACTATGTGCAGAGTGCAGGGTTCTGGGGTGTGCTATGTACAGATTGTTGGGTTCTGGGATGCACTACGTACAGAGTGCTGGGTTCTGGCATGCACTACATACAGAGTGCAGGGTTCTGGGATGCACTACATACAGAGTGCAGGATTCTGGGGTGCGCTACGTACAGATTGAAGGGTCTCAGGATGCTTTACGTACAGAGTGCAGGGTTCTAAAATGCACTACATATAGAGTGCAGGGTTCTGGAATAGACTACATACAGAGTGCAGGGTTCTGGGATGTACTACGTACAGAGTGCAGGATTCTGGAGTGCATTATGCACAGGGTGCCAGGATTAGGAGTGTGGTACACAGTGCAAAGTGCAGGAGAGTGCTAGGCACAAAGTACAGGGTTCTAAAGTGCGTTATGGACAGGGTGCAGGGTTTTGCAGTAAGTTACGCACGTGAGTGCAGGGTACTGGAATGCGTTATGCACAGGGTGCAAGGTTCTGGAGTGTATTATGTACAGATTGTGGGGTCCAGGAGAGCACTAGGTACAGAGTGCAGGTTCTGGGACGCATTATGTAGAGAATGCAGGGTTCTGGGATGCACTATGTACAGATTGCAGGGTTCAGGAGTGTGTTACACACAGAGTGCAAAGTGCAGGAGAGTCCTAGGCACAAAGTACAGGTGTGCAGTGTTCTGGAGTGCGTTACATACCGAGTGCAGGGTTCTGGAGTGCGTTATGCACAGGGTGCTGTTTTCAAGCGAGTTCTAGGTACAGAGTCTATCTATCCACATCTCATTACTACACCCCTCAGCTATAAGCTCTCCACCCCCCCCCCCCCCTTGACAAGACCCCCTCTCCTCTGCCTTCCTCTTTGCCCCGACCCCCCCCCCCCCCTTTCCTTCCCCAAAGCTCCACCATCTTCCACATGATTACCTTTCTGGCTCTTCTATCCACCGCAGCAAAAGCTTCCTTTTCAGTGCACTAAGTGCACACTCATTTTCAGCTCCAGAACTTCCCCGACCAGGTAGGAGAATAGGGATCACAGTGCAGCTCACCAAGTGCTGCCCCCCCCCCCCCCCCCCTGCCCTTGGACATACTGCACTAGGCCAGACCAGCACTTGTCCCGGATCTAAGTGCAGAGAAGGGAGGCTGTTGTAGGAGCCGTGGGAGAGCTTTTACTTTCACTTTCATATACAGAAGCTGGGCTAACCCAGGCTGAAAAACAATGACGTGGGACAAACCTCCTGTACACCAGGACTTCGGGACAAAGGTGAAGATGTGGGAAAGTCCCGCCCAATCCGGGACTGTTCGGAGGTATGAATTAAATCCAGTCACCACCGACTATTTTTTACCTACCGGCGTTTCATTAGCTTTTGACGAAATTCCTAGGCTTAAATAACAGCGACACATTGGAAAATTCTGATCGTTCGCTCTATAGATCAATCAATACATTTCCAAAATGGCCACTTTGGGTCTTTGTTTTTTTTTTAAGTTGAAGGAAATCAGGATGACATGGGGCAATACCGCCAAAACAAAGTGATGCTAACGCTGAATAAAAGCCCCTCTATGGGGGCTTTTGAGACGCATTGAAGCACCAAGAAAGTGACATGGGGTATCATTTTTGAAGCAAACACATGTAAACAGGACTGTAAGGTAACCATTTTATTTAGTGACAGGAGCTTTGATTGGCATTCAGGGCGCTTTAAAAAAGTGTGTCCAATGCCACATTTTGAAGCAAGTGTAAATGAGCCCTTATTAACCGCTTGCCAACCAGCGGCCGTCATTATACTGCGGCAGGTCGGCACGATCACACTAATCGCTGTAGCTGTACGTTGGTCCCTTTAATAGCTACTGCGCCGCTGTTCTGGCTCTCTGTGGAGCTGATGCGCGTGGCCAGCGGCCACGATGTCTGCCGGCCACCCGCGATCGCTCTACAGAGAGCCAGAACGGGGATCTGTCAATGTAAACAAACAGATCCCCGTTCTGTCAGGGGCGTAGAGAGAGTTCGTCTGTTCCTAGTGATTAGGGACAGCGATCTCTCTCTACTCCCAGTCAGTCCCATCCCCGCCCACAGTTAGAAACACCTCCCAGGGAAAAGTTTTAACCCCCTTAGGGACAGCGATCTCTCTCTACTCCCAGTCAGTCCCATCCCCGCCCACAGTTAGAAACACCTCCCAGGGAAAAGTTTTAACCCCCTTGATCACCACTAGTGTTAACCCCTCCCCTGCCAGTGTCATTTATATAGTAATCAGTGCATTTTTATAGCACTGATCGCTGTATAAATGTCACTGGTTCCAAAAAAGTGTCCGATCTGTCCGGCGCAATGTCGCAGTCCCACTAAAAACCGATGATCACCGCCATTACTAGTAAAAAAAAAAATAATTATAATAAAAATTGCATAAATCTATCCCCTATTTTGTAGACGCTATAACTTTTGCGCAACCAATTAATAGACGCTTATTGCGATTTTTTTTACCAAAAATATGTAGAAGAATACGTATTGGCCTAAATCGATGAAGACATTTTTTTTTTTTTTTTTTTTTTTGGGATATTTACTATAGCAAAAAGTTAAAAATATTGTTTTTTTTTTTCAAAATTGTAGGCCTTTTTTTTGTTTATAGTGCAAAAAAACCAAAAAACGCAGAGGTGATGAAATACCACCAAAAGAAAGCTCTATTTGGGGTGAAAAAAAGGACGTAAATTTTGTTTGGGTACAGCGTCGCACAACCACGCAATTGTCAAAGCGACGCAGTGCCGTATCGCAAAAAATGGCCTGGTCATTAAGGGGGTAAATCTTCAGAGGCTGAAGTGGTTAAAGGAGAAGTACAGCCAAAGCTCGTTTGGCTGTACTTCTCCTTTGGACTGAAGTCTCTGCCAGTCATACAATTGTTGCACAGGAAAAGAGAAGAGGGAGGCTGTAGTAAGCCTCAGCAGTACAGAGACAGAGGTGAGCCACACAGGCACAATACTGAGCTGCTCAACAATCTTTATGCAGCCAGTTTATACTGAGTCAGTTTCTCTTCCATTGCACATGAGCAAAAAGGGTGTGGGGGAAAAAAAAAATGGTGTGCTGCCAAAATACTCTGACATTAAAGGAAATTTTCAGTGGTGTTGTATATGTTGTCTTCATTTATTATGGTCAAGAGTAAGGATGACCTGTGGTCAATGAAATTCTACAAATAAGGCCATGTGGCTATATTAGGCCAATAATATCACCAGCATCCCTGGAATTCAAGGCCGCAGCTGATTGGAACGCTAGCCGGCTGCCATGTGACAGTTCCTGAACCCTAATTTATCCTTAGTCAAGAGTGAAAAATACATTTCACGAATGTTTTTCTTAAATATAAAATATTGCACGTGATAAAAAAAAAAATATATATATATATATATATATATATATATATATACATACATACATACATACAGTGTCTCACAAAAGTGAGTACACCCCTCACATTTTTGTAAATATTTAATTCTATCATTTCATGTGACAACACTGAAGAAATGACACTTGTCTACAATGTAAAGTAGTGAGTGTACAGCTTGTATAACAGTGTAAATTTGCTGTCCCCTCAAAATAACTCAACACACAGCCATTAATGTCTAAACCGCTGGCAAGAAAAGTGAGTACAACCCCTAAGTGAAAATGTCCGAATTGGGCCCAATTAGCCATTTTCCCTCCCCGGCGTCATGTGACTCGTTAGTGTTACAAGGTCTCAGGTGTGAATGGGGAGCAGGTGTGTTAAATTTGGTGTTATCGCTCTCACTCTCTCATACTGGTCATTGGAAGTTCAACATGGTACCTCATGGCAAACAACTCTCTGAAGATCTGAAAAAAAGAATTGTTGCTCTACATAAAGATGGCCTAGGCTATAAGAAGATTGTCAAGACCTTAAAAACTGAGCTGCTGAATGGTGGCCAAGACCATACAGCAGGTTTAACAGGACAGGTTCCACTAAGAACAGGCCTCACCATGGTCGACCAAAGAAGTTGAGTGCACGTGCTCAGCGTCATATCCAGAGGTTGTCTTTGGGAAATACACGTATGAGTGCTGCCAGCATTGCTGCAGAGGTTGAAGGGGTGGGGGGTCAGCATGTCAGTCCTCAGACCATACACCGCACACTGCATCACATTGGTCTGCATGGCTGTCGCCCCAGAAGGAAGCCTCTTCTAAAGATTATGCACAAGAAAGCCCACAGTTTGCTAAAGACAAGCAGACTAAGGACATGGATTATTGGAACCATTTCCTGTGGTCTGATGAGACCAAGATAAACTTATTTGGTTCAGATGGTGTCAAGCGTGTGTGGGGGCAACAAGGTGAGGAGTACAAAGACAAGTGTGTCTTGCCTACAGTCAAGCATGGTGGTGGGAGTGTCATGGTCTGGGGCTGCATGAGTGCTGCCGGCACTGGGGAGCTACAGATCATTGAGGGAACCATGAATGCCAACAGTTACTGTGACATACTGAAGCAGAGCATGATCCCCTCCCTTCGGAAACTGGGCCGCAGGGCAGTATTCCAACATGATAACGACCCCAAACACACCTCCAAGACAACCACTGCCTTGCTAAAGAAGCTGAGGGTAAAGGTGATGGACTGGCCAAGCATGTCTCCAGACCTAAACCCTATTGAGCATCTGTGGCGCATCCTCAAACGGAAGGTGGAGGACCGCAAGGTCTCTAACATCTACCAGCTCTGTGATGTCGTCATGGAGGAGTGGATGAGGACTCCAGTGGCAACCTGTGAAGCTCTAGTGAACTCCATGCCCAAGAGGGTTAAGGCAGTGCTGGAAAATAATGGTGGCCACACAAAATATTGATAATTTGGGCCCAATTTTAGTCACTTTTGTTGCCAGCAGTTTAGACATTAATGGCTGTGTGTTCAGTTATTTTTAGGGGACAGCAAATTTACACTGTTATACAAGCTGTACACTCACTACTTTACATTGTAGCAAAGTGTAATTTTTTCAGTGTTGTCACGTGAAAAGATAGAATAAAATATTTACAAAAATGAGAGGGGTGTACTCACTTTTGTGACATAATGGGGGTTATTTACGAAAGGCAAAAGCACTTGGAAGTGCAGTCGGTCTAAATCTAAGGGATAGATCTGAAATGAGTGGAAGGTCTGCTGATTTTATCATACAATCATGTGCAAGCTAAAATGCTATTTTTTAAGTTTCCTTGCATGTCCCCCTCGGATCTACAGCGACTGCACTTCCAAGTGCACTTTCAGTGCAAAGTGGATTTTCCTTTGGTAAATTACCCCCAATGTATATATATAGCCATCAGGTAATTCACTTGTACTCCAGGCTCTTCTTACCTGCTTTGCTTAAAATATGCCTTTTTACAAAGCTCAGTAGCTCAAGATGAAATTTAACTACAGAAATGAGTCATAGTAGGGGCTCCTCTCCTTCCATATGGCCCCCTCAGAGGTTCAGAGACAGAGCATTTGAAAGAAAGCATGAGTAAATATCTGTTTGAAACAAAGACAGTATACATTTTCATATAATGTAATATATACATTTCAACTGAAAACATATAAAAAACAATAAAATTGACCATAGCTTCACTTTAAAGGAAGCTTGTAGTGAGTGAGTATGGAGGCTGACAATAACTGACCTCATCTTCTGAAAATGTTTGTTCCGTGGCTATAATGCCGATCAAATGGCTTCAATCCTTTGAGGCACTGACCCAGAACATATGGGCAGATTAGAACCTCTGACCCTTCTGCATGCTTGCTTCATGTTGACTCTTGTTGAGAATGCACTGATGCTTGGTACACAATTAGGCAACTACAATTTTCAGAAGGAGGTCAGCAATGGTGGCTTCCATAGAAAAACCTAAATTTCAGTTTCATGCTGTTGAAAAACGAAATCACATGCTCACTTCATACATTTTTTCAGGGACTCCAGTGGAGAGGTAGCTACGCCAAAATTGCCAGCTTTACCCAAAGGCAGAAAACGTTACAAAGCCAAACTCCCATCTTTAACTTTCCACAAAGTAAACAAACCATTGGGGAATCTCACAATGTGATATGTCCACAATGTCCCTGAGGATGGGGGTCTGGCTGGAAGTAATTACTAAAGGAAAGTCCCATCCTTGGGATCTCAAAAAGCATAAAAGAAGCATGTCCCACAAAGTAGTGCAGTTCACAATTTACACACAATGTTAAATTGCAGCAAAGTAGTAAGTGCACAGTGATCCTCTTCATAACCATAAGAATATTAAATCACCACGCGTCCTCCACCGACAAACACTGAGGCTTACCAGAGTGTGACTCTCATATATATACAAGTCAAATTGCGCTTTTGGGAGGATTAACTTGGCTGCTGAGCATACTTTCCAGATGGTATGATTATCATCTATCCATCCCTGCAATAGTAATAGCAGAAGGCAAGTAAATATTAAAGAACTCCAAATAGTGCAAATCTGACGAAACGCATTGGGAGGACCTGGAAGCCGTGACATCACAGTGCATATGCATCATACTGAGGATTCTGGGCATTGTAGTTTTGGATGCCATTGCAAGCCGAACGGTTGTGTTTTTAGCTGGGTATTTAACCACTTCCCGTCCAGCGATACAACTTTCGGTGGCTGTACCGGGATGATGCCTGCAGCAGCAGGCATCACCCCAGTATCATTTATTTTAGAGCCTGCGGTCGGCTTTCTTGTAATAGCAATCGGAGCAGCTGTCTAGCCGCCTGATTGTCATTACATGCAGTGGAAGGGGGCGTCTGCCCTCCCCCCGCTGCCTTCTGCGGCATGCTCGGGCTCTCCCGTCCCAGCTGGATCGGCTTTGGTCAGCTGTTCGTAAACATAAACCAGAAGTGATTACATGACATCACTTCCTGTTTACTCTGAAACAATCGGTGCTATTTTTTTAAAATCAAAAGCATTAAAAAACACAGATATTGGTATTTTGAATGCTTTTTATTCTCTAGGGCCTCTGCTTTAAAAAATATATATAATGTTTGGGGGGTTCTAAGTAATATTCTAGAAAAAAATACTAACAAAAAGTGCCAGAAAAGGGCCGGACTGGAGGTGGTTAGTAAAGATATCCATCAGATTTAGACTATTTGGAGTTCCTTTATTTTTACCCACCAGCAAATCCTAGCAAGCATGAAAACAAACAGGTATCTTGGCTAGACATGGGAGCCGTCAAAAAAATTGTTTCTTTTCGTTCCGTTCCATATAAAAAAAAAAATCGTAATTCGTGTACGAAATTTAATTCGGATTTGTACGAAGTACGAATTTTATACGAATCGTTACGAATCGTTACGAATATCGACACTCTACGAATAATAACGAATTATCCGAAAACTTATTAACGTTACATAACACAAGTCTATAAATGTCTATTGTTCACCAATCACTCAGAGGAAGTACGAAATCCGAAATTTCGTTTACGATTACGAAATTTCGTACTTCCTCTGAGTGATTGGTGAACAATAGACAATAGACTTACGTGTTATGTAACGTTAATACGTTTTTGGATAATTCGTTATTATTCGTAGAGTGTCGATATTCGTTACGATTCGTAACGATTCGATATACTGAATCTCGAATTCATTCGAATCATTCGTTATATCTGCTATAATTTCTTTCATATTAGTTGAAATTCATCATTTGGTAGTTTGGATTCGGATAATTTGGATCCGAAATTCGTAAACGAAATTTCGTATTTCGTACAGAATTCGTATTCGTAAAAATTCGTAATTCGGATTCGTACCAATGTACGAATTTCGAAAAATTCGTACGAATTTCCGATTCGTACGAAACTAATCGCACATGTCTAATCTTGGCCACTATTATACCTAATGAGATGTAATTGTCTACGAACGTCTTGGTATTGTAGGACTTTAAAATACCCTTCCTGCTCCCAGTATTGTCTATGGATTCATGCATCATGTCCTTTGCTTATCTGGTGCTTGAGAAGGTCCTCCTTCCTGGTAAAGCATCTCCCACATGCATAGCACATGTATGGTCGCTCTCCTGTATGAACATGCCGATGCCTAGCTAGATTGGAAGTGGACTTAAACCTCCTTCCGCATTCCATACATGAATACGGCTTCTCCACCCGATGTATTTTCTGGTGCTTCCCAAGCCCTGAGGAGCTAGAGAACTGCTTACCGCAGGCCAGGCAACAATATGGCTTTGCTCCCGTGTGGATCCTTTGGTGTATGGCCAGATGGGAGCTGGACACAAAACGATTACCGCATTCTTGGCAAGAGAAGGGCTTGTCCCCCGTGTGACTCCTCTGATGCCGGGTCAGATTAGAGCTCCGGGAGAATGTCAGGCCACACTCAGGGCAACAAAATGGCTTCTCTCCCGTGTGGGTCCGGCGATGGCTGAGTAAGTCGGACGTGCTCCTAAAATTTTTCCCGCACTCGTAGCAGGAAAAGGGTTTCTCTCCGGTGTGAACCCTCTCGTGTGTCAGAAGAGCTGAGTTTGTCGGAAAACATTTCCCGCATTCAAAACAAGAGTAGGGCTTCTGCCGGGTGTGGATTTTCTGGTGTACGTGTAGTTTTGTCTTGCTCCAGAAACTCTTGCCACATTCAGAGCAAATCAGTGTGTTGTCTTCCAACTGCTTGTTGTCTTGGTGGTCCCCCAAATCAGTAGATGGGCACTGAAGGTGTTCTGTAGCTGTAATGAACTGAGGGTCTACAATGCTTTCTTCGGAAGAGAAGGGTTCTTCTTTAACTGAGATGAATGTCAACTGTTGTTGGTGTGTCAACAGGGAGGTGTCACAGCAGAGATGTTCTTCGTCTGAACAGGCTTCTTCCTTACTATACATAGATGGACCCTGCATATCATGTGTGAGCTTGAAGAGGTCAAGGTTGGGGATATGTTCTCCACCCGGAAGGGGATCCTCCTTAACAAGTCTCGATGGGGATTGTGCATGAGATGTGGATCTGGAGACCTCAAAGCTGGAGACATGATCTGAACCTGAGAGAGGTTCCTCTTTAACATGATTAGATACAGAGAGTCTTTGACTTTTGTGGTTGGGGACATCTGGATCTGAGAGACGATCTTCGCTTGGGAAAGGTTCCTTCTTAATATGGCCAGAGATATATAGTGCTGGAGGATCTTCTTTTGGGTCTGTCGAAGAGAAATGCATATTGAAAAGTTTGTTCAACTACCATCCCACCTTATCATAAGGATTTGACCTCACTGAGAACAAAGAATGCATTTCTGGGCATGAATTCTTACCCGGTGATGTGAGAGGGGGCCGGTTCTCCGTCATGACGTCCTTGTAGAGATCCTTGTGTCCTTCTAGATACTCCCACTCCTCCATGGAGAAATAGACAGTGACATCCTGACACCTTATAGGAACCTGACACACACAATGATACAGTCACCATCCAGACACATCCCTTGTCTGTTACTGGATAATGTCCCAGAATTCCCGGCACCGCTCACCTCTCCTGTCAGCAGCTCAATCATCTTCTGGATGACATCAACTATCTTCTTGTTTCTTTTAGGGGTCAAGAAGGGTGGTGGAGGATCACTGGGCTGTTTTATTCGTCCATAATCCTAAATAATGGGATAAAAATGATCATACATCATATTACCCTCCTAGAATCCTCCTCGCCTCTCCAGTCAGGTCTGTTTTATTAATAGAGATAAGAGTGATGTCATGTGACCTCCCAGAATCCTCCTCACCTCTCCGGTCAGGTCCGTGTTAAATTAATAGAGATAAGAGTGATGTCATGTGACCTCCCAGAATCCTCCTCACCTCTCCGGTCAGGTCTGTTTTATTAATAGAGATAAGAATGATGTCACGTGACCTCCCAGAATCCTCCTCACCTCTCCGGTCAGGTCTGTATTTTATTAATAGAGATAAGAGTGATGTCATGTGACCTCCCAGAATCCTCCTCACCTCTCCGGTCAGGTCTGTTTTATTAATAGAGATAAGAGTGATGTCATGTGACCTCCCAGAATCCTCCTCACCTCTCCGGTCAGGTCTGTTTTATTAATAGAGATAAGAGTGACGTCATGTGACCTCCCAGAATCCTCCTCACCTCTCCGGTCAGGTCTGTATTTTATTAATAGAGATGAGAGTGACGTCATGTGACTTCCTAGAATCCTCCTCACCTCTCCGGTCAGGTCTGTGTTTTATTAATAGAGATAAGAGTGATGTCATGTGACCTCCCAGAATCCTCCTCCCCTCTCCGGTCAGATCTGTGTTTTATTAATAGAGATAAGAGTGACGTCATGTGACCTCCCAGAATCCTCCTCACCTCTCCGGTCAGGTCTGTATTTTATTAATAGAGATGAGAGTGATGTCATGTGACTTCCTAGAATCCTCCTCACCTCTCCGGTCAGGTCTGTTTTATTAATAGAGATAAGAGTGATGTCATGTGACCTCCCAGAATCCTCCTCACCTCTCCGGTCAGGTCTGTTTTATTAATAGAGATAAGAGTGATGTCATGTGACCTCCCAGAATCCTCCTCACCTCTCCGGTCAGGTCTGTATTTTATTAATAGAGATGAGAGTGATGTCATGTGACCTCCCAGAATCCTCCTCACCTCTCCGGTCAGGTCTGTGTTTTATTAATAGAGATAAGAGTGATGTCATGTGACCTCCCAGAATCCTCCTCACCTCTCCGGTCAGGTCTGTTTTATTAATAGAGATAAGAGTGATGTCATGTGACCTCCCAGAATCCTCCTCACCTCTCCGGTCAGGTCTGTATTTTATTAATAGAGATGAGAGTGATGTCATGTGACCTCCCAGAATCCTCCTCACCTCTCCGGTCAGGTCTGTGTTTTATTAATAGAGATAAGAGTGATGTCATGTGACCTCCCAGAATCCTCCTCCCCTCTCCGGTCAGATCTGTGTTTTATTAATAGAGATAAGAGTGATGTCATGTGACCTCCCAGAATCCTCCTCACCTCTCCAGTCAGGTCTGTTTTATTAATAGAGATAAGAGTGACGTCATGTGACCTCCCAGAATCCTCCTCACCTCTCCGGTCAGGTCTGTATTTTATTAATAGAGATGAGAGTGACGTCATGTGACTTCCTAGAATCCTCCTCACCTCTCCGGTCAGGTCTGTGTTTTATTAATAGAGATAAGAGTGATGTCATGTGACCTCCCAGAATCCTCCTCCCCTCTCCGGTCAGATCTGTGTTTTATTAATAGAGATAAGAGTGACGTCATGTGACCTCCCAGAATCCTCCTCACCTCTCCAGTCAGGTCTGTTTTATTAATAGAGATAAGAGTGACGTCATGTGACCTCCCAGAATCCTCCTCACCTCTCCGGTCAGGTCTGTATTTTATTAATAGAGATGAGAGTGATGTCATGTGACTTCCTAGAATCCTCCTCACCTCTCCGGTCAGGTCTGTTTTATTAATAGAGATAAGTGTGATGTCATGTGACCTCCCAGAATCCTCCTCACCTCTCCGGTCAGGTCTGTTTTATTAATAGAGATAAGTGTGATGTCATGTGACCTCCCAGAATCCTCCTCACCTCTCCGGTCAGGTCTGTTTTATTAATAGCGATAAGTGTGATGTCATGTGACCTCCCAGAATCCTCCTCACCTCTCCAGTCAGGTTTGTGCTTTATTAATAGAGATAGGAGTGATGTCATGTGACCTCCCAGAATCCTCCTCACCTCTCCGGTCAGCAGGTGGAGGATCTCCAGGGTGAGGTTTATTAAGCTTTCAGTTATGACTCTCCTCTCCTTGTCCATCACTGGGGTGTCAGCCATGGGCAGGTCTGTGGGTCTTGTTCAGATGGTTGATGCAGAGACTCTTATAGAACACCTATTTAGAATAAAATATCCATATTTAAAGGAAAAACCCCTGGGGGGTTACAAATTGGCAGCCAATGAGGTCATTGCAGAAAAAAAACACACCACCCCATCTCTCATTTCCAAAAACCCCCATGGCTTTCCATTCATACCCATCAGAACAACCTCCCTTGTGCACACACACTGCCACCATGACAACCCTCTCCCTCAGCGATCACATGACTTCCACTCTGATTACTGCTGAGCAGATAACCCCGCCCCTCAACTGAGCCCCGCTCTGTCACAGCTGTCAACGGGCTCGCCATATAAGGAAAGCGTGACGCCGCCGCTCTAGAGCCCCTCCCAGCGCCGCTGTCAAGGGGGAATCGCCGCTGTAAGAAAAACGTGACGTCAACACGCCTACTTGACGACGACTGCGTACAGAAACCGTACATGATGTTGTCTGCAGGTTGAGGAAGAGGCGGCCATTTTGTCGGAGCCCCGTGAGCCAGTCTGAGGTGATTAGTGCCTGAAGCAAGGGTCCAAGTGACAGAAGTCTCTCCTCAAAATCCTCCCTATTACTAGAAGTGGAAACAAATCGCTTTTGTGATGCTGAATAGATTCACCAGGAAGAGGTAATAAGGATGAGGAACCATTGTTATGTTTTTATCATTATTTATTGCTGCTGATATTATTAATAATGTAGAACTGATCAATAATGAAGGTGATGCGATGCATTGTTCGCAAATTGTGATTCGATTTGTTTTGTTCGCGATAATGAAGGCATATGCGATCACCACATGAGGAAAATTTACGTCCGCGTCAGAGACGGAACAATCACCAGAATTTTCACCTTCCGCCATTGGATGAGAGTCGCAGGGGGTGCTCCATACGCCGCGGGTAACACCCTATTAGATATGGCGCGATCAGACGTACCTAAATTAAATATAACAAAAGCCAGGAGTTTGTTAGATTTTTTTGTTTTTTTAGTATTAAATCCCCCACAAAGTTTTTTTTTTTTTTTTTTTGTGTAAATTTATGTTGTTTTTCTCTTTTTTTTTTTATTTTATTTTTTTTATTTTGGTATAAAGATTTAAAAAAAAAAACATCTGATTAAAAAAGTTTTTTTTCACCCTTCCAAAAAAGTCACTTCATTACATCGAATGGAGGTACCTTACGCGTTTCGTCATAGCTATGGCTATGATAAACCACTTGACCTCTGGAAGATTTACCCTCTTTTATAACCAGGCCTTTTTTTTTCTGCGATACGGCACTGCGTTACTTTAACTGACAATTCGCAGTCGTGTGGCGTTGTACGCAAATACAATTTTTGTTATTTTTCCCCCCTCAAATAACGCTTTCTTTTGGTGATATTTGATCACCTCTGTGTTTTTTTTTTTTGTTTGTTTATTGCGCTATAAACAAAAGAAGACAATTTTGAAAAAAAAACACAACACAGTAAAAAAAAAAATCAAATTTCTTCATCAATATGTATTCTGCGACATATTTTTGGTAAAAAATAAAAATAAAAAAAATCCCAATTAGCACATATTGATGCGAACATTATAGCATCTACAGACTATGGGATCTCACAAAAGTGAGTACACCCCATTTTTGTAAATATTTTATTCTATCTTTTCATGTGACAAAACTGAAGAAATGCTACAATGTAAAGTAGTGAGTGTACAGTATAACAGTGTAAATTTGCGTCCCCTCAAAATAACTCAACACACAGCCATTAATGTCTAAACCGCTGGCAACAAAAGTGAGTACACCCCTAAGTGAAAATGTCCAAATTGGGCCCAAAGTGTCAATATTTTGTGTGGCCACCATTATTTTCCAGCACTGCCTTAACCCTCTTGGGCATGGAGGTCACCAGAGCTTCACAGGTTGCCACTGGAGTCCTCTTCCACTCCTCCATGATGACATCACAGAGCTGGTGGATGTTAGAGACCTTGCGCTCCTCCACCTTCCGTTTTGAGGATGCCCCACAGATGCTCAATAGGGTTTAGGTCTGGAGACATGCTTGGCCAGTCCATCACCTTTACCCTCAGCTTCTTTAGCAAGGCAGTGGTCGTCTTGGAGGTGTGTTTGGGGTCGTTATGTTGGAATACTGCCCTGCGGCCCAGTCTCTGAAGGGAGGGGATCATGCTCTGCTTCAGTATGTCACAGTACATGTTGGCATTCATGGTTCCCTCAATGATCTGTAGCTCCCCAGTGACGGCAGCACTCATGCAGCCCCAGACCATGACACTCCCACCACCATGCTTGACTGTAGACAAGACACACTTGTCTTTGTACTCCTCACCTGGTTGCCCCCACACACGCCTGACACCATCTGAACCAAATAAGTTTATCTTGGTCTCATCAGACCACAGGAAATGGTTCCAGTAATCCATGTCCTTAGTCTGCTTGTCTTCAGCAAACTGTTTGCAGGCTTTCTTGTGCATCATCTTTAGAAGAGGCTTCCTTCTGGGACGACAGCCATGAAGACCAATTTGATGCAGTGTGCGGCGTATGGTCTGAGCACTGACAGGCTGACCCCCCCACCCCTTAAACCTCTGCAGCAATGCTGGCAGCACTCATACGTCTATTTCCCAAAGACAACCTCTGGATATGACGCTGAGCACGTGCACTCAACTTCTTTGGTCGACCATGGTGAGGCCTGTTCTGAGTGGAACCTGTCCTGGTAAACCGCTGTATGGTCTTGGCCACCGTGCTGCAGCTCAGTTTCAGGGTCTTGGAAATCTTCTTATAGCCTAGGCCATCTTTATGTAGAGCAACTATTCTTTTTATCAGATCTTTAGAGAGTTCTTTGCCATGAGGTGCCATGTTGAACTTCCAGTAACCAGTATGAGAGAGTGAGAGCGATAACACCAAATTTAACACACCTGCTCCCCATTCACACCTGAGACCTTGTATCACTAACAAGTCACATGACATCGGGGAGGGAAAATGGCTAATTGGGCCCAATTTGGACATTTTCACTTAGGGGTGTACTCAGTTTTGTTGCCAGCAGTTTAGACATTAATGGCTGTGTGTTGAGTTATTTTGAGGGAACGGCAAATTTACACTGTTATACAAGCTGTACACTCACTACTTTACATTGTAGCAAAGTGTCATTTCTTCAGTGTTGTCACATGAAAAGATAGAGGAATATTTACAAAAATGTGAGGGGTGTACTCACTTTTGTGAGATACTGTATTTATGGGGTTTTTATTTCATTTTTTTTATACTAGTAATAGCGGCGATCAGCGATTTATAGCGGGACTGCAATTTTTGCGGCAGACAATCGGACACTAAGTGACACTTTACGGGAACCAGTGATAATAATACAGTGATCAGTGCAAAAAATATACACTGTCACTGTACTAATGATACTGTCTGGGAAGCGGTTAAACAGGGGAGATCAAAGGGTTAAATGTGTGCCTAGCCAGTGTTTTTGTGTACTGTGTGTGCTGCTTTTACTAGGGGAAGAGATGGATTTTAGTCTCTGCTTTTGCAGGAACAGAAAATCCATCCCTTCCCCCCTGTCAGAACTGGGATTTGCCTTGTTTAACCACTTCCCATCCCGCCCATAGTCATATGACGCCCACAAGGTGGATCTCCCATCCTGGGTGGGCGTCATATGACGTCCTCCCATTCCCGGCCGCCTAGGGGGCGGGCGCCCGCGGCGTTGCTCGGGACCCGGCCGCGATGTCCGCCGGGCACCCGCGATTGCCCATGAAAACAGTGGGACCGTGGATCTGTGTGTGTAGACACACAGCTCCACGTCCTGTCAGTGGAGAGGAGACCGATCATGTGATCCCAGTACGGAGGAACACCGATTGGTCTCCTCCCCTTGTGAGTCCCCTCCCCCCACAGTTAGAATCACTATCTTAGGGAACACATTAACCCCTGCAGCGCCCCCTAGTGTTAACCCATTCCCTGCCAGTCACATTTACACAGTAATCACTGCAATTTTATAGCGACGATCGCTGTGTAAATGTTAATGGTCCCAAAAATGTGTCAAAAGTGTCCGCCGCAATGTCGCAGTCACGAAAAAAAAACGCAGATCGCCGCCATTACTAGTAAAAAAAAAAAAAAAAAATGCAATAAATCTATCCCCTATTTTGTAGACGCTATAACTTTTGCGCAAACCGATCTATAATATACGCTTATTGCGATTTTTTTTTTACCAAAAATATGTAGTAGAATACGTATCGCCCTAAACTGAGTAAAAAAATCGTTTTTTTTTATAAAAAAATGGGATATTTATTATAGCAAAAAGTAAAAAATATTGTGTTTTTTTTTTTCAAAATTGTCGCTCTTCTTTTGTTTATAGCGCAAAAAAATAAAAAACGCAGAGGTGATCAAATACCACCAAAAGAAAGCTCTATTTGTGGGAAAAAAAGGACGTCAATTTTGTTTGGGTGCAACGTCGCACGACGCGCAATTGTTAGTTAAAGCGACGCAGTGCCGAATCGCAAAAAGAACTCTGGTAAGGAAGGGGGTAAAATCGCCCGGTGCTGAAGTGGTTAAATAGGCAGAGCTCCGTTTTGAGTCTCTGCCCGATGATCGGCGGGTGCCAGAGGACATTGAGTGCCTGGCACTCGCAGATCGGATTCTGCTGTGAATAATCACAACAGAAGCGGGCCACCGGCGGCCCTGCAGGCAGAAGTGCATTATCACATATATATACGTGATCCGGCGCAGATCTGCCACCCTGTAGCAGTAAAACTGTTTGCCCGCTCTTCACTTTATACCTACATATCCTGGTCTGTTCTCATTCACCCCCCTCGTAATTGGCACAGCAGCAGGCATGCAAACCTGGGAGCAGAGATGTCACCAATAGAGTCCTCCAGAGATAGAAGAGACTGTCAGGGGGGGTGTAACTCCAGACAGCTTCTCCAGGGATGAGGCAGACAGCTTCCGTAGTACAGCTTAGATATGGATCTCCGCATATGGATGAATGCTTACTTTTCTTTTGCAAATGCTAAGGGACACGGGGGGGCTTCAGAGAAAAAGCAGCAGCTATGGCTCTTGACACAGAAAACTGTAACGTGTGAAAATTCGAGCTTGTTTTTAACTGTGTAGGTTCATCTCTCATATTTACGTCTTGTCACCGCCGTGTCTGTGTTTCCAGCAGATGTAATATCCGGAGAATGCCCCTCCTGTATTACTACACTGCCGGATTGTGGAAATAAAGAGAGTTGCTATCTCCAGCTTGGCAAATGTTCCTCACGAAAAAGATCCAAGTATGACCCGTACTCCGGAGAACATCGACAAGGCCACGACTACGTGTAAAGAGGAAGAAGAATGGCTCCCACAATGTGACATCTCCACACCCCCAGGTCACATACGATTCATATCCTTTTCGGCTAAGGAGGAAGAAGAACCGCTCCTATGCTCTGATGTCCCCATAACCACATGTGATATACAGTCTACATCTACCCATGTCAAGGAGGAGCCGCTCTCAGCTTCAAAACATCTCTCAGACTTTGACATCTCCACACCTCGTGTACACTGTTTTTCTGTACATATTAAAGAGGAACCTCTCTCTGCTGAACAAATTCCCTCCGGCACCTCCACACCCACACCTCACACACAGTCAACATCTACTGATGGTAAAGCTGAATCCTTCCCAGCTGAGGAACATCTCCCAGAGCGCGATATCTACAAAATGGCACATCATACACAATCTCCATCTACTTATATTAAGGACGAATCTCTCTCAGCTGAAGCTGATCCCCTACACACTAACCACTCCACAGCCTCAGATGGAGCCCAACCAGCATCTAAAAGTAAAGTGGACATCACATACTCTAACCTCTCCACCCCATCAGGCCCAGTACAATTTACAACTGTGTGTATCAAGGAGGAAACCTGTTCTTCGGATGAAGAACATTTCATTTGTTCTGACACCTCTCATGTCCAACACTCCTCAAATTCTAGTCCTTTTTTGGAAGAGCCACTCTCCGGAGGGTTGGACGAGCAAGATGCTCCTCAGCCTGAAGGCGTTACCTCATATATATCCAGGACTGGGGATTATGATGCCCAACCATCAAGGGAAAAGGTCTTCTTCTGTTATGAGTGTGACAGTTGCTTTAACTCCAAGTCTGAACTGGTTAGACACCAGCGTGGCCACACCGGTCAGAAGGCTTATTCCTGTCCAGAATGCGGGAAAGGTTTTACAACAAGCTCCTACCTCATGAAACATCGTAGGATCCACTCCGGGGACAAGCCATTCACTTGCTCTGAGTGTGGGAAATCTTTTACCCATAAAGCTGATCTGGTGATCCATGGTCGCACCCACACCGGAGAAAAGCCTTTTTCATGTTCGGAGTGCAGGAAAAGTTTTATCAGCCAGTCGTATCTGATAAAGCACCAGAGGAGCCACACGGGAGATAAGCAGTACTCTTGTTCAGAGTGTGGAAAGTCCTTTGGTACCAACACCTACCTCATTATCCACCAACGAATTCACACAGGGGAGAAGCCATTTTCTTGCCCCGAGTGCGGAAAATGTTTCATCAGCGATTCCTACCTCAGCCGACACATGAGAGTCCACACAGGAGAGAAGCCATTTTCTTGTGCCCAGTGTGGCAAGCGCTTCGCCAGCAACTCTCAGCTGTGCAACCACCGAAAGAGCCACTCTGGGGAACGGCCTTACTTTTGCTTGGAGTGTGGCAAAGGTTTTACTTGGCGAGCCAAACTCGTTCGACATCAGAAGATTCATGCAGGGGGAGGAAATGCTGTTGGCGAGCCAGAGGCAGGGAACGTTTCTGAGGAAGAGCATGACAGGTTGGCTGTCTGAACTCCTCAAACCAGAAGAATCTGAGACTTAAAAGAACTAGACTTGTTGACCCTAGCAGCCAATTAGCTTCTCTATTTAATTTCAGAATATTCCCATTTGTTCCCAGTCACTCCCAGTTCTATAAGCACCACAAAGTAGTTATCCTATTTTTACTTAAAAAATAGTTGGCGAACCAGGCAGGTTATTGTAAGGATTGAGAAAGCTGGAGAAAACTTGGCCTGTTGGATTTTGAAAGAATTTTAGAGGGCAAGCTTGTTTTACAAGTCATTTACAACTGACTATGCTGGAAAACATTAAAGTGTTTCTATTGCCAAAACTTTTTTAGTTTTTTTCGGGGGTGTCAAACTAATTTTCATAGCGGGCCGCATCAGCATTATGGTTGCCCTCAAAGGGCCAGTTGTATCTGTTGGACCAGATGTCCAAAGCACCCTACCCCACCTTACATCAGATGTCATGAGCTCCCCCACCACCATAAGTCAAGACTCCCCCACCCTCCCTTACATCACAGTGCACCCTCCCCCTTACTTTGGTTTGCTACAAGGAAGAACCTGGGGAGGAGCTGGGAAGCAGAAAGTGTAGGGTCTGGAGGACTGCTGGAGTCAGCTGACAGAGTCTGCAAGGTGGGGTTGGAGATGAGGGGGAAGAGGTGTGAGGGCCACATGAAATGGTCTGGCGGGCCGGATTCAGCCCACGGCCTTGTGTTTTAGAGTAGGGAATGGTTAGAACACATCACGTTTTATTGCTGTCTGTCTTCCTGTTGGGGAGATTCACTCTATTATTTGTCCTAATGAGCTTTGTCACCAAGATGGAAAGTGATAGGTAGACATGTGCACAATAGAAAAATTTGTTTAGTTTCGTTTCTGTTCGCTTCCGTTGATTCGTAACGATTCGTAATTTCGTAAGTCGTCGGTGTTCGTATTCGGACTCGTTCGTATTTTCGTAAGAGTTATTTTTTCGTTGATTCGTTTTTCCGTTAGTTTAATTTTCGTTTATTCGAAATTCGGGCGCATTCGTATTTTCGTAGAATTAGTTACATTCGTACTTTCGTAAGATTGAGTTATTCATACTTTCATAACATTGTTTTCGTAGATTCGTAATCGGAGCATAATTCATAATGTTATGTAATGTGTATGCATTATTACATTGTAAGAGACACGGAAAATTACGAATCGAAAAAAAAGTTACGAATGTACGAATTTTTTCGTTTAATCCATTCAAAGCACGTTAAGCAGCGCCATTGTGAGAGACACGGAAAATTACAAATCGCAAAAAAAAAAAGTTACGAATGTACGATTTTTTTCGTTCAGTCCATTCGAAGCATGTTAAGCAGCGCCATTGTAAGGGACACGGAAAATTACCAATTCAACAACAAAAAAAAGTTACGAATGTACGAATTTTTTTGTTAATTTTGATTTTCGTTGTTCCTGTTTTCGTTTTTCGGATTTTCTTCTTTCGTAGTTTCGTTGTTTCTAATTTGGTTATTTCGGATTTTCGTTTTTTTTCATATTCGTTCGATTCGATAATTCGTTAAAATTTTTAGCGAATCATTTGTTCATTCGTACAATAACAAATGAACGAATATAACGAATTTGAACGGAAAACAAATTAAAACGAAACTAATTGCACATGTCTAGTGATAGGAAACCCAATATTTTATAACGATCGTCCACACAGGAGGTGAGCAGATGAATGCTGAATGTATACCTGTTCCTGTGACAACCATCCAAGACCCTTTAAAGTGTACAACTTCAAATGCTAATTTTTAAAGTGTGGAACTAGATTAAGATGTTTGCCGGTTGTTGCTGGGGTTATGGAAGGACTAATATAGGTAGGGGTCCTTTAACAGTGCATCATGAGTGTCTGTGGGTGATAAGTGCCAGAAATAGCACCTTGAAGCATTAGTACATGTAGTATCTGTTTCTTTATTAGTAGCAAGCAAGAACAAGGCCAACACGTTCCAGAGTTTTCAAACCTTGGATTCTTTGGGTTCATATTGTGCTATAACTGCTAACTGAGTGACTAGAGGTGCCGCTCCTGGCTCCTTCATCCCGATCCTGTGGCTCACACTGTGGATGCTGGCTGGGGAGAGCCTGTCTCAGCTCAGTGCAATAAATCAAGCAAAAAAGATGTCCCAAATGCCGCACACCAACACGCCCGACAGTGGCTTGAGTAAAAGCAGCCTCAGCCCAACTCCTTCCAAGCCACACCTCCGATGTGTTTCACCCCGCCCACAGGGCTTAGTCATGGAATTCCCACCTAATGTGCCCTGCTCCCACGTAATGTGCCCTACTCTCATGTAATGTGCCCTGCTCCCACCTAATGTGCCCTGTTCCCTCCCTTCATGACTAAGCCCCATGGGTGGGGCAAAACACATTAGGGGGGCATGGCATGGAGCTGAGCTGAGGCTGCTTTTACTCAAGCCACTGTCGGGCATATTGGTGTACTGTATTTTCCAGCTTACTCAGCAGGTGGATGGAAATGGCCTAGAAGAGTGATGGCAAACCTTGCCACCCCAGATGTTTTGGAACTACATTTACCATGATTCTCAACTACACTGCAGAGTTCAAGAGCATCATGGGAAATGTAGTTCCAAAACATTTGGGGTGCCAACGTTCGCCATCACTGGCCAAGGTTCGCCATCACTGGCCAAGGTTCGCCATCACTTTTTTTGCTAGATTTATTAAACCATTTCCTTTGACACTCAGTTAGTGACCATATTAATGAGGTCTTCATCTACTGAACCCAACATCCATGGTCTGTTCTTCTAGGCCAGTGATGGCGAACCTTGGCACCCCAGATGTTTTGGAACTACATTTCCCATGACGCTCTTGCACTCTGCAGTGTAGTTGAGCATCATGGGAAATGTAGTTCCAAAACATCTGGGGTGGCAAGGTTCGCCATCACTGTTCTAGGCCATTTCCATCCACCTGCTTAACCACAGCCCTAAAAACGGGGGTGCTTTGTTGTCTAAGCAGGGACTTCTCACATTGGAGAGGTTTCCTTTCAGGACAGGTAAAGGTAATTCTCCTCATAGACTCCATGAAAAATAATAGACAGGCATATTAACCCTTCCCTTTCCTACTCTATTCAAGATGTAAAAAGTCTAGTATGGAAAAGAAGGTCTCACTGCATGCAGCAACTGCTCAGGTTATCCTATTTGTTCTCCCAGTGCACCATGGGAAAGAGAAGACATTTTTTTGATTTTAACCTGTTAGCTGCCTTAAGGTTGTACAGACCGTTGTAGCATCAATCACTATGTTCAATGTGAAATGTTGCTTTTTCAACCCATGTACGCGCCCCCTTGGCTTGCAGCATGCCGAGACAAAGCATTCAATAGACACGGCTGTCCATGGTTTTCTTTCAAATGATCACACAGCCACAGTACCTTTTGGGGCTGCAGTTCTCTCCACCGTGGTAAATGAAATTTAAACATTTCCTGTGACACGTCAGCAGCTTGTACAAGTTGATTATTTAAGTATTTTGAGAACTACATTGCGCGGAGTGGTCTCTACAGCTAACGCAGGTTGCTCATTTATATGCGTACAAGGAGTGTATGATGCATGGTTGTGAAGATCTAGGATTAGTGAGGTACTCTGTAGCTGGGGGGGGGGGGGGGGGGGTTCCTTAAAATAAACATGCCAGGGCTCAAACTGTACTGAATTGTCCAGAACTCCAGTGCAGGCACTGCAGGAGCTTGCACATACTTTACATGCCTTCTTCAGGACCCCAGGTGTTTCAAATCCTGAGATGCTATAATGAGCAAGTTTCAACACTTTTGGTACTAGTAACTTGCACCCCTCCTGCCTCTGGCATGTTCCTCTTGGCGCTAAAGACTATTGCGATAGTAATATAGTGGGGACAATGGGCTGGTGCTTAAAATTACCAGGAAGTATTGAAACCTGCTCATAATGGAATTATGAATTCTTTGAGGTTCCCTGGGGTGCTGAGAAAAACACATAAAAAGGGGTGAGCAAGCTCCCTTGGTTCCTGCACTATACTTTTGGGTCCTGTTTGGTTCCATTTGGGCACCTGCGTGTTTACTTTGAGAAAACCCATCTTTCACCTGAGCAACATGTCTCCTAAGTTCTCCACATCCATACATGATACCCAGCCTCCATCAACCTATATTCTAAAAAAGCCTCTCTCAACTAAAGAACATCTCCACATCTGTACCTCATCATACCCAGTATCCATCTACTTATAACAAGTCTCTCTCAGCTGAAGAGCATATCCACATCCTTATACCATATCCATCCTCCATCCAATCAGACTCAGAACAAGCCTTTCTCATTTGAGGAACATATCTGCATCCGTACCTCATCATACCCATTCTCCATCTACTTATATTCAGAACAAGCCTCTCTCAGCTGAAGAACATATTCATATCTGCACACCACAACCATATTTACAACAAGCCTCTCTCATTTAAGGAATATCTATACTGCACATCATACCCATTCTCCATCTACTCATAATCAGAACAAGGCTTTATTATTTGAGGAACATCTCTTCATCCATACATCATACCCATTCTCCATCAACTTATATTAATAACAAGCCTCTCTCAGTTGAAGAAAATCTCCACATCCATGGACCATACCCCATCATTCATCTAATCATATTCAGAACAAGCCTTTCTCATTTGAGGAACATCTCTACATCCATACATCATATCCAGCCTCCATCTACTTCTATTCAGAACAAGCCTCTCAGCTGAAGAACATCTCCACATCCGTACTTCATCATAACCAGCCTCCATCTACATCATGAAATCCACCTTCCACCTGAGCAACATGTCTCCTAAGATCTCCACATTCATACATCTTACCCAGCCTCCATCAAATTATATTCACAAAAAGCCTCTCTCAGCTGAAGACCATCTCCACTTCCGTACTTCATCATACCCAGCCTCCATCTACTTATAGTGAGAGTAAGCCTCTCAGCTGAAGAACATCTCCACATCCATACACCATACCAATGCTCCATCTACTCATATTCAGAACAAGCCTTTCTCATTTGAGGAACATCCCTATATCCATACACCATACCCATCCTCCATCTACTTATATTCAGTAAAAGCCTCCAGCTGAAGAACATCTCCACATTCATACACCATACCCATCCTCCATCTACTCATGTTCAGAACAAGCCTTTCTCATTTGATGAACATCTCTACATCCATACATCATACCCATTCTCCATCTACTTATATACAGAACCAGTCTCTCTCAGCTGAAGAACATCTCCACACCTGTACACAATACCCATCCTTTATCTACTCATATTCAGAACAGGCCTTTCTCACTTGAGGAACATCTCTACATCCGTACCTCATCATACCCATTTTCCATTTACTTATATTCACAACAAGCCTCTCTCAGCTGAAGAACATCTCTACATCTATACACCATAACCATCCTCGATCTACTCATATTCACAACAAGCCTCTCTCATTTGAGGAACATCTCTACATCCATACATCATATCCAGCCTCCATCATTCATAAGATGCTCCCAACTGAAGAACTTCTCCATAATCCTGACATGTTCACATCTTTACATTATACCTGGACTGTATCTACTCATATTCAGAATGAGAAGCTCTTAGTTGAAGAACATCCTCACATCCATGCATCATACCCAGGAAACATCTACTCATATTAGAACAGCATGTTCCTAGATGAAAAACATCTCTATGATCCAAGTGGACAGTCCATGTAAGCCCTGATGGAACAAGAGAGTCATAAATGCTATTTACAGAATTGGTGACCTCACTGCCCTACCAGGCTACCCTGTTTCCCCGAAAATAAGACCTAGCGTGATTGTCGGTATTGGCTGCAATATAAGCCCTACACCCCAAATAAGCCCTACCATGTTTCCCCGAAAATAAGCCCTACCCTGAAAACAAGACCTTCAAGGACTTTAAATAGGGCTTATTTGGGGGGGGTAGGGCTTATATTGCAGCCATCGCCGACAATCACGATAGGTCTTATTTTCAGGGAAACAGGGTATTTCCTTCCCTAAAACTAAAGTTTATTCTACTGATATATGCTTTGCCTGATTCTTCCTTTCCCCTTCCAATCAACACACTATTGACATTTTGAGCCTTCATGATTGAAAGACGTAAAATCCAATCAATGGAAGGGGCAAGTCAGATATAATCATGCTAGGTAGGAAAGACCAAGATGATGTATAATGTCCTACAGCCAGGAAATGAGGCGGGCTTCAGTTTCAAATGCACACTGAGAGAGAGAAGAGCCTGTGGAATTTGTAAGACTGAAGGTAAGGCCACACTTCATCTGCAAGTCGGGTCTTATACTTACCTGCTCTATGTAATGGTTTTGCATAGAGCAGTCCAGATCCTCCACTTCTCGGGTCCCCTGCCGGCACTCTGCGCTTCTCCCCCTGCTGATTGCCCCATAGCAAGCCACTTGCTCACTCCCGAACTGCCTCTCTATAAGACGTCACGAAAGTGTGGCTCAGTCCTGCTGCCTTTAGAATCACTTTAACAAAGGACCAAACCCATGCTGATCTGGCTGCTACCAGGGATATCATTGGATACTGGAGCCACACTTGAGCCTCCACTGGCTTTACCAGAGTTGATAGTAGCTAGTAGTTAGAGATATTGCTTTGAATATTGGAGTAACACCTGAACCACCGCTGGTCTACTGCTGTAATTACCTGCCACAGGGAAAACACAGGAACCTCTGTTGTAATGGATGCTAATTTCCATTTGTTGTATGTAGAAGTTTGAGCTCCATGCGGAGACTGTTTCAAGTAGATGCTTGGTTTGGTATTCCTTCAAACCCTACACCCCTTCTTTGAAATAAATTAAAGGTCTGGACTGCCCTTACTCCAAGAGGTATAGCAAATGTGAGTACAATGTACTATGCCTGGGGACAAGGTAAATCATAATTAGGGGGTCCAACTTGCACTTCGCAAAGGCCTAACTTAATGGAGGCACTGCCAGAGACAGTATCATGGTCCCATGCTCCCACCTTTGTCGAGGCTAAGCCTTGGTTTACCACACAGGTGCATTTTCTTTTAGTCACAAGAAAAATACAGAAAAGAGGGCGCACCAACATAGTGCATTATCCCGATTATATTTGTTAATACTGATAACAAATTAAAAGCTACTCACAAACATATGGAAAATGAAGCTTTGTAAAAGCCACCTTGTCGTGGCAATCAGTCCTGGAACCGACGATAACAGAGAAGAAGCCATTGGGGCCTCTGCTGTCTGATGCATTTTGAAGGAATACTTTCTTCCTCAGAGCCTAGCAGTAGTGCAGCAACCATCCCTTGAACAATAGACCACCCGGATGTCACACTAATGCGCAAGAGTGTTTGTTTGCATTTTTTTTGTGTGAATATAGGCAAAAATCGACACAGGATTCGCACCAATGCAGAGTGTGGGGTTCCACAGTTCTGTGACTGAGCAGAGAAACCTGGGTAATCAGTTTTCTTCAGGTTTTGTAATCCCGGGACCAGGGTCTGGAGCTTGAAGGCTTCAAAGTGTCTTTGGTAAGACAAAGCCTTCAATCTTGTATCCAGGTCTTCTTGGAGATCTGGAGGTTGTGTGAGTGCACAGGTGTCCATATTCATCTGGAGGTTGTGTGAGTGCATGTGTTGCTGCCAGAAGACAGAGGTGCTCTACTTGAGAGACTGTACTCCATGTTGGAGGGATTCGATGTCCATCAGGTTGAGAGGGTTGAGTCAACTAAGTCCATAAGTCTCAGGAGATTGAGAGAGCTTGAGGTGTGAGGAGAACCCCTACCAGAATGCCAGGTGTGGGCCCCTACAGCTGGGGACTCTAACTAAAGGCTGAGTGAGCCAGGAAAACCCTGATGGTGTTGCAGGCGTTTACGGTTCAAAAAATTTATTTTGGACATTTAATGCCGCGTACACACGGTCGGAATTCTCGTCGGAAAAAGCTCTGATGGTTTTCCCATCGGCATTCCGACGGAATTTCGCTCAAACTGTCTTGCCTACACACGGTCACACCAAATTCCGATGGTCAATAACACCACGCCTTAAAAAACGTTCGACTGCACTATAAAAGGGAAGTTTAATGCTTCTGAGCATGTGTCGAATTGTTTCCGAGCATGCGTCGGAATTTTGCGTGTCGGAATTGCATACACACGATCGGAAAATCCGATAGAAAGGTTTTCCGTCTGAAAAATTAAAGAACAGGTTCTCAATCCAAAGTCCATCGGAAATTCCGACAGAAAAAGACCGATGGGCATACACACGGTCGGAAAATCCGATGAAAAGCTCCCATCTGTTTCCATGGGAAATTCCGACCGTGTGTACGCGGCATAAGTCTGCTGTGTCTTCAGAAAAAAATCTATTTTTCGACTCTTTTTGTCTGGAGACCCCAACTTTTGCATGAAGGTAGAAAGGGGTTCTAAAACCTATCTGAGAGACAAGGGCAGCGGTGCTGCTGTAAAGAGAGCCAGGTGGCTCTGCCTTTTTTCTTTACATGTTGAACTTTTCTTTTTCAATAAAAGTGGGCCACCAAGGCCTAAACCACAGTTTGGACATGGGCCTCTTGGCTGCTTCTCTGATGAATGCTCTCCTTGCCTGGACTGTCAGTTTAGGTGGACGGCCATGTCTTGGTAGGTTTGCAGTTGTGCCATACTCTTTCCATTTTTGGATGATGGATTGAACAGAGCTCTGTGAAATGTTCAAAGCTTGGGATATTTTTTTTTTATAACCTAACCCTGCTTTAAACTTCTCCACAACTTTATCACTAACCTGTCTAGTGTGTTTCTTGGCCGTCATGATGCTGTTTGTTCACTAAGGTTCTATAACAAACCTCTGAGGGCTTCACAGAACAGCTGTATTTATACTGAGATTAAATTACACACAGGTGGATTCTATTTACTAATTAGGTGACTTCTGAAGGCAATTGCTTCCATCAGATTTTAGTTAGGGGCACGCCACACTTTTCACATATTTATTTGTAAAAAAAATTGAAAGCCATTTATCATTTTCCTTCCACTTCACAATTATGTGACACTTTGTGTTGTTCTATCACATAAAATCTCAATAAAATACATTTAAGTTTTTGGTTGTAACATGACAAAATGTGGAAAATTTTCGGGGTATGAATATTTTTCGAAGGCACTGTATATATGAACAAGTAAAAATGCTAAAAGGACTACGGGAAACGTACAAGCAATGCCTGGTATGAAAGCTAGGTGGCACCGATTCCATTCTGTTGTCCTTCAGCAGTAGAAGAGCTCATCCGGCAGGGGAACACACAACAAGACTGCTGGAACGCAAAGCCAGTTCACTTGCGAAACATCAACTTCCAGTTCATTCACATGCAGCTGGATAAAAAGGAGAGCTGTTACTGCAGATGGAGCTGCTATAAGCCTGGTATTATTTTAATATATACACTATTTCCTTTACATAATGTATATGCATAGTAACTTTGCTGCTGATCCTTTGCACATAACCATTGCACACAAGGTTTCTCAATGCCTGTTTTTTACATTTTTGTATTTTAAAGAGCGATTCCAGAAAACCAATGAAAGCACTAACTTAGCTTCGATACAGAAAATGTACTGGGCCAATGACATGACGTTTACTCAGTCTACCCTAATCTGAGACCTTTGTTGTGTTCCACAACAGCAGGAATCCTCGCAGGGTCGTGAGAACTGTACTTCCTGCATGGTGGAATTTCCTCTTTCCCGTCCTGGTGTTGCATCATTCTCTTTCAGACTTTCAAGGCAGGTTTGAAACGTATTGGCTGCTGGGAGATATTTCTTAGTACTGATTTCATTTTAACATCAGGCTGTGGGCATTTCATAAGTGCTCCAGAAGGTGGGCAGAACCAGGAGATTACCAGTTCCTACAAGAAACTGAAATATCAGTGCGAGGAGTATAATTGTTTAAGTGGTTAAATCCTTCTTCCCCTCCATGTGGTGTTCAATAGGGCTCCAAGATCCGTAGATGATCCAAAAGGTCAGGTTCATGCAGAGGAACCCAAAGACAAACAAGGTTTACTAGGTATAACTCAATTGAGGAGAATGCCACTGCACCAAGAATCCATAGGGTCATGGGTTAGTGTACTTCCTGCATAGTTTAATTTTGTTACTTGTCCTGGTGTATCACCAATCACATTTTGCCTTTTAAAGGCAGGTCTGAATCTTATTGGCTGCTGCAAAAAAACTTCACTTACTGGCATTTTTTTTTAACACTTAGTTTAGGGGTTTAGGGCCTTTCACAATTGCTCCATTAGGTGGGCAGACCCAGGAACTTTCAAGTACACACAAGAAACTGGAAGATCAGCAGTTGAATTCTACTTTGCTTCCACGTGGTGTTCACTGAAGCTCCAAGATCCATAGATGATCCTACAGCGCAGGTTCTTTGTGAGGAACCCAAAGATAAACAAGGTTTACTAGGTATAACTCAATTGAGGAAAATGCCACTGCACCAAGAATCTAGGGAGCACCTCACAGGGTCATGAGGAGTGTACTTCCTGTATAGTTGAATTTTGTTTCTTGTCCTGGTGTATCACCAATCACATTTAGACTTTTAAGATAGGTTTGAATCTTATTGGCTGCTGGGAAAAACGTCTTAGTACTGACATTTTTCTAACGACGGGTTTGGGGCCTTTTATAATTGCTCCATAAGATGGGCAGACCCGGGAACTTTCAAGTTACCTACAAGAAACTGGAAGATCACTTCTAGGAGGATAATGTTTTCAGCAGATGAATTTTTGTTTCCTTCCATGTGGTGTTCAGTGAGGCTCCAAGATCCATAAATGACCCTACAGTTCAGGTCCTTTGAGAGGAACCCAAAGATAAGCAATGTATACTAGGTATAACTCAAGTGAGTAGAATGCCACTGCACCAAGAATCCATATTGCACTTCATAGGGTCATGGGGATTGTACTTCCCGTATACTGTAGTTGAATTTTATTTTGTGTCCTGTAAATGTCGTTTACCATTTATATTTAGACTTTTAAGGTAGGTTTGAATCTTATTGGGTGCTGGCAAAAATGTCTTAGTACTGACATTTTTTTTAAACAACGGGTTACTGCTTCATGAGGTGGGCTGACCTGGGCACTTTCAAGTACCTACAAGAAACTGAAAGATCACTTATAGGAGGATAATCTTTTCAGCAGTTGAATTCTACTTTCCTTCCATGTGGTGTTCACTGAAGCTCCAAGGTCCATAGATGATCTCAGATCCGTTGGGAGGAACCCAAAGATGCACAAGGTATATATACTAAGCATAACTCAACTGAGGAAAGTTACATGGGTGTTCCTGACAAACCTTGATGTTCTCTAACTTTGTGTGCTCTTAGGGGGCAAACTTAATTGAGAAACAGTCTTGTGGGTGGAGTTTGACAGTCCATGGTGGGGTTTTAGTACCTCTGAAGCATGACCTCTTTTGTATGGAATCTCATGTAGTAATGCTTGCAAAATTTGGACTTTGGGAACCAAATAAATGGTGCAACCAACAGCTAAATTAAAAAAAAAACTGTTCATGTATGAAACATTTGGAGAAGATAATGTGATATATTTAGTGACATCACTAAAGGATGTTAAAACACTGTAAGAAATATTTTGGTATAACGTTTAAATTATTGTTTGATATTTGATTCTTCACAAAAAGTGGACTGTTGGCCTTTCTTATGATATAATTCTTCTCTTGGTTTCTAGATGGAGCTCTAAAGTAACCTTTGAGTGAAAGCAGATTATAGAGGAAAAAATCCTATTGATATATATGTCTATAACTCCATGAGCATGGATAATGGCAAAAATACGATCACTGAAAGAATAATAAAGCTAACTCTGAAAATTCTCCATCTGCTATTTGAAGAGGTGAGGAGGATTCAGGGTGGGTCCCATGACATTCATTTTATCCCCAATAATAAAACAAGTAGCTGACTGTAGAGGTGAGGAGGATTCTGGGAGGGTCACATGACAAAACTCTTTTCTCTATTAATAAAGCACAGACTTGAATGGAGAGGCTTGAAGTATTCTAGAAAGGTCACATGACATGGCTGAAGAGATGGAGGATCTGTATTATTGATATGCCTCTCTCAATTTCTAGGATTATATCATTATGAAGAAATCTGGGGATCAATTAAAAGTTAGCAGCAATTCCCATGTGTTACAAGGATGCAGCAAAAGCCTCGACATGGAGTCCCCGTCTTACTTCAGTACATCTGAGAAAAACAACCACAGCAAGATTCTAGAAGTCACCAACAAGATCACTGAGCTGCTGACAGGAGAGGTGAGCTGTGCCAGGAATTATGGGACATTATCCAGTAACAGAAAGTGTCTGGATGCTGATTATATCATTGTGTGTGTCAGGTTCCTATAAGGTGTCAGGATGTCACTGTTTACTTCTCCTTGGAGGAGTGGGAGTATTTAAGTAGACACAACCATCTGTATCGCCATATGATGGAGAATCAACAGCCCTTCTCATCACCAGGTAAGGGTGCATTTAAAAACTTTGACTAAATGATAAACAGCGCCTGCCCCATTACGGTTGTATGGCTTCCCCACACAGCCGTGGTCTTATTTTACCTCATCCCGGACGAGCCCCCAAGTCACCAGTGTACCACACAAGAACCTGGATTACAGCAATGTCCTAGCTTAGTGATGCTAGGAGTTATGTTATAAAGTACATCTATAATAGGGTTTGGCAGATGTGGTCTTTTAGAGGCTGTTATCAGACAGGATTACCCCAAGATGCAAACATGAATTTTAAAATGTTACTGTCTATTGGTAATTAGTAGTAGTTGGTAAATGCTAGGGCATCACCAACAGGCTTTATACATCTGGCAGAGAGCATTCTTTTTCTAAGCTCAGCCTCACTGGGGTGGGGGTTTGCTTTTATGTTGAAGTGTTTTTTATTTTGGAAAATAAAAGAAAGAGGTGAAACTTAAATCTGTTCTTTACATGATATATTTTTTTTAACAGATCCTAGAAGTCCAGGCAGCACATGCCAGTCCCCTATTTCATCACAATATGGTATGGATGAAGATTACGATCTTGTTATAACTGCTACAAACTACACTTTAGTAGATGACCAAATGGTAGACCTTGCCAAAATGTCAATTCTGTACGAAGGAGGATATTTCCCACACTTTGAAAAGCACATGGACACAAATTATATGGATGGTATATCCAGAAATATTAAGAACTCTGCCTTGTGCATGGGTAAGTTGTATTCCCCACTTGTGGACCACACGTATGCCCTTACTGATGCAAAGGCAAGGGCACTATTGCATAAACTAGGGTATCGGCCTGCCCTTAAAGTGTATAGTTCTTCAGGTGGTATGCAAGGTTCAGCAGGAGATAATACGGAAGTACCACTCTTGCATGAAGAAGAACAACATATGCAGTCTGCTATTTCCTCCCATGTAGACTCTATGGAGTATACAACAGTTCGCATTAAAGACGATCCCTACATATGCAAAGAAGAAGATAATCTTCCATACGCTGGCTCTTCCACTTCTGAAGAGTGTTACCTGCACACATCTACCCCTATTAAACAGGAAACCAATCCATGTCAAGAGTTTCCCCCATATCCTAGCACATACACATCTTTAGCACCTGTACAATATAACTCTGTCCAGATTAAGGAAGAACCCATGTCAGGCGAGGAAGAGGTCCCTGCTGAAATTGAACTTTATGTTGACGGGACACACTGCCCATCCGACTTTTCAAAGAAACCTAAGAAGTCGAAACAGATCCATTTGAAAGATCGGCCACTCTCGTGTAACGAGTGTGGGAAGCATTTTAAGCAGAAATCGGGTCT
Source organism: Lithobates sylvaticus (assembly GCA_028564925.1). NCBI lineage: Eukaryota > Metazoa > Chordata > Amphibia > Anura > Ranidae > Lithobates > Lithobates sylvaticus. The sequence goes on along the minus strand of CM053028.1, from coordinate 613,890,422 downwards.
TGGTAGGCACAGGAAAATTCATGCCACAGCCGAGCGGTACACTTGCCATGACTGCGGCAAATGTTTCCTCAGCCTGACAAACCTTGAGGAGCATCAGAAGATTCACACTGAGGACAAACCGTACTCTTGTGGTGAATGTGGAAAACATTTTAGCAAAGCAACAAACCTCTCCAATCACCAGAAAATCCACGCGACCAAGAATCCCTTCTCTTGTGCTAAATGTGGCAAGCAGTTTGTCAGCAACTCCAATCTTCGACGGCATCAGAAGAAGCATGAAGGCGACATGGAAACCACAGAGCTTGCTCGTTCAGAGGGAGGTGAGGGGTTCACCAACAAGTGTGAACAGCACCCTGCCATTGACAAGCCATATCAGTGCTCCGAATGTGGAAGGTGCTTCATCAAGAGAATCAATCTGGTTAACCACCAGAGACTTCATACCAGGATGAATCTCCACTATTGTCAAGAATGTGGGAAGTACTTCATGAGTAGAGCCTATCTTTTAAGACACATGGAGGGCCACAGCAAGAAGAGGAGGCCATGTTCATGCCCACTGTGTGGTAAGTATTTTCACAATAAATTAGGCTTGACCATACACCAGCGGATTCACAAAAGCGAAAGGCCAAGTACCACCTCAGAATGGCGCAAAAGCTTCATTCGTAAACTAGGCTTCGTGATACAGGAACGCAGTAATGTGGGTGAGAAGCCATGTACGTGTTCAGAGTGCGGGGAGAGATTCGAAAAGAAGCTGCAACTACTTCGGCACCAAAAAACACACAAGGAGGAGAAACCTTTCTCTGGCCGTATGGCTGAAGGAACTGAACATACCGACAAAGCAGATTTGGATGTAAAGCCAAATATCTTGAATATTGTGAAATAACAGAAGCTGTAAGGGGTATATTTTCAGAAAAAGTTGTTGGACATATGCCACAAGCACTCAACCAACCATCACGAACAAGACCACATTTTGCTTAAAGCGGTTTGGTACTCAAAATTACAACTTTATATTATTTAAAGCAGTTTATCTATTAGATGCTCAAACGATCATTAAAAAAAAAAATTATTCAGTACTTACTGTTAAGTAGTCATTCTTAGAATGACTTCCGGGCTCTCCTCCCGTGGGAGTAGGCGTGGTTTTCGGCTTTCCCCGGCTCCGCAATGACCCCTGGGAGCTCTGTAATAGTGTACCCAAGAAGCAGTGCGGGACGCCGTCATCCAGGAATCGCGTGAGACGGCACTGCTAGCTCAGATAACTGAGCATGCGCGGCATCGAGCGGTGAATGCTGGGAACACAGCATTCACCGCATCCCGGAACTAATTGCTTGTGGGTTTTCAAATGCCCACAAGCAAAATGGAATCGCCCGGGACAAGTTTTTATAAGTTGTATTAAAGGACTAAATCAGCGATCCGGGGATGAAGAAGCAGCAACAGGTGAGTGCTACAGTTGCAGTGTTAGAAGAAAACGATGACAACAACACAAAAAAAAAAGATAGGTCCGCGGAATCCCGCTTTAATGCGGTTATTTCCTAGGATCGTCAGCTCCATCTAGTGGCCTTAATGTGGTATTTTTCCTGATTGGGATACTCCAGGGAAAAAACATGCATTATGGTGATTAAATGGAGCTGACAATCATATTGAGATCAACATAGCAAAATAAGGTCAAGACTCGTAGGAGCCGGTCAAATGCTTGTGACATTTGTCCAACACATTTTTTATAAGTAGAACCCAATGGGTCAGTCCTGCCAGAAGTGATTTTTAAAGCGGAAGTAAACCCATCGATTTAACAGTTTCAAAAAAAAGGCATGCCGGGAATGCTAACTGCACATTGGCTGTGCTCTCAACCAAACAGTCAAACCATCCAATGGCTGGTGTCATAACGGATCACATGTGCAGCACTGTGGCAGTTGAAGATTAAACAGAGGCAAAGATGGCAGCTTCCTTGGCTGAAAACGATAGAAGGGTTTACTTCCACTTTAAGTTATGGTCAGAACCTGGTGGGCTCAGTGAGTCCCTACAGCTGCTTATATGCCACTCCAACAGTAGGATCCCCCATAATTTCCAACTCTAATCAGGTAGACTCATCCTTTAAGGATGTTTCTTTGACTAGTACCTAGACCTACATAGAAGATATTAAGTCATTTCACTGTTATCAAAATGCCATTGATGGCAACTCTTTCTTTAAGTTTAGGGGGCCTTCGGGAATTTGGAGCCCACACGCTTTGGCTCTGCTAAAATAAAGACATTCTCAAGTTAACTCAAGGTTATTTAGCTTAGTTTCAAATTTCTCCTCTGAAAATCCATTTCCGCTGTTACAACATTTGGAAATGTATTTTGTGACTGGCTGTTCTACTTGTCTGCAATCTGCAACAGCCAATCAACAAATTGGAAAGGACCCGTTGTCAAGGTACAACTTAGACCGGTTTCAGGAAGAACTGCTTAGCTATAGGAAGAGAGAGCTCCAGTTGGGTGTTCCTGTGTGATTGTGATTCTCATGTTTAGACCAATTTTTTGTTTGCACATTTAAAGGACAACTCCACCTGGAAATAAAACATTTTTTTTTTGTTTGGGTCGAACACTAGTGAAAATTATGTGTGCACTGAAAAATGTCTGCTGGACTAGCACTGTTTGCTCTTGGCACAAAAATACTAAGGATATTCCCTTAGTAAGGATAATACGAAAGACATTCCCTTCTGCCAGTGAGACTTTGGGAAAGGTAATGGAAGGGGCCACCAAACCTCAATGAATAATAGGAAGTATAATAGATAGGAAAATGTTAAATGTAGAGCATTTAGAAATATTTAATGTTTATCTCTTAAGCAGGTGCTGCTTAAGTCCTTTCAAGTTTTTATTTTATTTTATTATTTAAATAAAAATAAATAAAAGTTGGATTTTATTGCTGGATGTTTATATTTTTAATTTAATGTAAAAATTGTAATGGTGGCCATGGGACAAATGTTCCAATGTCATTCACCAACCGTGTATATAAATGCAAAAATAAATTAAAAAAATCTATGCTTTAAAGTGCTTGTAAACCCTATTAATGTGAGGGGGAGTTCTCCGGACGTACAGCTGGAAAGACGTACGAGTGCTGAGCTCCATATACCCAGCACTAATCCAACTCCATCCACCGCCCTTTCTCGCATTAACAGGGCTACAAACCACCTATCTTTGTCCCTGGACCTCTCCTACTCCAATCCCGGTGACCATTTGTGGCTTTGGCCGGCTAGTTTGCCTTTAAGCCTCGATACCTCAAGGCTGCCTGGGCCCTCCGCCATCTTGGGGCCTACGGATTGCCCGGCGTCTTCTACAACCTACGGCCGTGATCTGGTCAGCAAACAAACATCCCCTACCTGCCAAGCAGTCGACCCACCCTCTGAAGTAAAGGGACAACTCAGGGAATCCTCCAAAGACCCTCCGACAACAAGCTCGGCATCCCGCGGCCTACCATCCTATTGCGGCCTATGGACTCGGCTGCAGGCAATCTCCCAGGGCTCAGTGAGTAACATCCTACACAGATCCCTCCACAGTCAGGCTCCCCAGCAGTGTGTGTCCATCTGAGCCTCTGTCCCTGTCTTAAACAGAAGGGATTTCTGGCCTTGATAAAACGGAACTCCCCCACCCGGCGGCCAACCCTTAGGAAAGTCCCCGGCTTCGGCCTACCTCTGGAGGACGGCGGCCATCTTGCTACTCCAGGTACACCCTGCCTCATTTCTTTAAACTTCTATTACTGCACAGTTAACCTCTTCTTCTCAAAGCTTGGGGAAATACCTAAACTATTACTCACTACTCACAGCAATTGCACAAGTATCAGATACCTGTCAGCCCGGCGGCCAACCCTTAGGAAAGTCCCCGGCTTCGGCCTACCTCTGGAGGACAGCGGCCATCTTGCTACTCCAGGTACACCCTGCCTCATTTCTTTAAACTTCTATTACTGCACAGTTAACCTCTTCTTCACAAAGCTTGGGGAAATACCTAAACTATTACTCACAGCAATTGCACAAGTATCAGATACCTGTCAGTCCTGCGGACTCACTTTCATGGGCAAAATTGGGGATCAAAGAAGCAATTATTCTTCAACCCTTAAGCTTCAGACCTCTCCGGGGGGGCGTAGCTTAGCGATGGAAGCGTGAGGACGCCCGACCCGGAGCTCTGCAGGAGTTAGCCCGGAGATGAGCCTGTTAGCCCGCTGACTTAGCCGACAACTACATGCCAGGGGAGCGCAAACACCCGCTGGACACCGGGGAGCAGAGAGGTCCCGGAATCGCTCACTATTTCCTCCGCCAGCACAGCGTTTCTTCTCCCGCCACTCCAGCCAAGATGGCGCCGCCGAAAGTCTCATACGCAAGTGCCGCTGCACAGCAGGGGAAAGGTACGTCTGCTAGTACCGCTGCGACCCCTTTACAGGCCCCACAGAACGACAGGGCTCACTCCCCCTTGATGTCCCCAGCCTCCCCTAACCTGGAACAGCATCTAAGCCCTACTTATGGGGGTGGCACGGACAGTAGCACTGAAGGAGGCCTGCGTGATATTGTGGCGGGCCTGCCATCCAAGCAGGACCTTCAGGAGATGGCGGCATCCATTGTCAGTGCGCTCTCCAGAGAACTGCATGACTTGCGCCAGCAAGTAGACACCGTGGAGGAGAGGGTCACTGTGCTGGAATCCTCCAGTTCTACAACTGACACCCGTATTGCTTCACTTGAGGCAGGGCAGCAGGCTATCCGCCGCCAACTTGTGGAGGTGCAGCTCAGATTGGACGACGGAGAAAACCGGAGCAGGAGGAACAACCTACGCCTGCGTGGAATTCCTGAAGCCACCATGGGCCCAGACCTCCGAACCACGGTGATAGCCCTCTTAAACCAAGTGCTGGGAAAGCCACCTGCCTCAGAAATGGAACTGGACAGGGTGCACAGGATCCCAGGGCCCAGGGTAACGCCTTCAGCTACAAGAGACCCCGCGGCAACGGACCCCCCACGCGATGTTCTGTGCAGGGTCCATTTCTTTACTATTAAGGAAGAGATCTTGCGTTTAGCATGGGAAAAGGGCCCCATTGACTTTGACGGCGCACTCATCCGGATTTTCCCAGATGTTTCCAGACAAACGAGAGCCATGAGGGGTCTTATGCGCCCCTTACTGGAAGTGATTCGGGAAGCTGAGGCAACCTACAGATGGGGGCACCCCTTCCACCTAATTGTCAGGAGAAGAGGAACGGAATTTCATCTCCGTACGCCTGACCAACTGCCTAGCCTGTTTGACTTTCTCAACAAGCCCGCAGTCAACGTACCCAACTGGTTTGATTACCTGCTCACACAGGAGGCACTTGGACCACCACCCCCTCGATCGCAAAGGATCCGACGACCCCGCTCACGTACCACCAGCCGGGACAACTACAGGTCTCATCCGATGTCTTCGGAGGACTAGCCATCCTCCCCATGCCATTGTCTGATAGGCTCCCACATTGACAGTTTCACCAGCAGATGAAGGAACATATTGCTCACAGTTCAGGCTTGACGCAGCCACCCACCGCAACCAGTGAACTTGCCTTACCTGACCAGCAGTCCCCTGCATGCGAATACACATCTGCAGTGACAAGGAATCGCTGCACAACCTATTGACTAAAGCTGAACCCAGGGGTAGTGGTAAGAGGTGACACCTTGTTGACTCATGAACGATGCATACCCATAGTTTACAGCCAGTGAATATATAATGTGCACCCAGTGAGCCTCATTGGCCCAGGTAATACCTGCAGTGATGATGGAGGGTGATGTCCCTCAGCAGCTCGGGCGGGATCAGAGGGTAGAGGTGTGCCCCAGGGGGATGCTTAGTGTCTTGTCAGGGGGTGGGGGGGGGGGTACGGGGAGAGCTTGGGCTTCCTACTCTGCGGGGCATACTTTAGTTCTGGACGGTTACTCTCCCATTCCTCCTTCTCTCCCCACCTGTAAATCTAACCCCCACCATCTGTTAGCCATGCTTGGGGACATGCTGATGGAGTCGCCTTTTCCATGCCCAGACCGTATACATATGTGAATTGCCCTGCCACCCTTAAGCTGGTGGCTGTTTAGTGGCGTTCTCTCATCACCCCAATCGGTCTCACCCTGGCACACCACCACAATCTCGCAAGGGCGATTGTTTTAAGCTCAGGGAACTGAAGCTGGGGACTGGCATGATGTCTCAATGCTGGTTGGGGGTGGGAAGGTAGGGGAACCGGAGAAAAATCTACTGTAAACACTTGTAGAGTAGTTCCTACCTCCCCTCAGGCTGTGTCTAGTATAGTCTAGTTTAATATAGTACATATGTTTTTTATGTTATATTGCATTATATGTTTCATGATGCTGGTTTGCCGTACTGGAGCCTACACCTTAAGTTATTTTGGCACATATGTCTGAATCTAAGTTTAAATTCTCATGGGCTAATCTCCTGCATCTCCATTCTCTTTGCTAGTTTTACGTTATAGTCTTTTGGCTATCTGGCCTCTTTTTGCTCTCTCACTCCCCATAGGGGAGCTCAGGGAGAGGAAGGGGTCCGACCACCCCCCTTTAGGGTAGACCCCTGTGTGGACACTGTTGTGCTCACAAGAGGTCCTTTTGGAATTCTTAGCACCAACCTTACCCTTTTCTTCCTCCAGTCCCCTCCCTCTCTTTTCCTTACTCTTCCTCACCCCTCTCCTGCCTGTCTCCACACCTTCCACCCCCCCCCCCCCCTCCTGCCTACTCTCCTTTATGCTCCCTCATCCTCACTTTCTCCTTCTTTTGCTTGCCCTGGTCCTCTGCTGTGGGGGGGTCTATACACACCAGTTAACCTTACGTAACCTTAGTGGTGATCAACCTGATTCAGTAGCGGTGATGGGTCTCCTCAAGGTGACCTCCCTTAATGTTCGGGGCCTAAACACACCGGAGAAACGCTCACAGCTCTTAGCGGACTTGCGCAAGGGCAAAACTCAGGTGGCGTTCCTCCAAGAAACGCACTTTCGTGCGGACAGCATACCTAAGCTAACCAATGGGGCATTTCCATTAGCCTATCATAGTGGTTCTGGGAGGCCCATAAGGTAGTAGTTAGGGGCGTGCTGATGAAATTAGGTGCCCGACTCAAACGTGAGAGGAATCGTCGCATTGACGATCTCCTGTCATTGATCCGCAGACTGGAGTGTGTACATAAGGCGAGTATCGCCCAGGCCACCTTCCAGGACTTGCTTAAAGCCCGTGAAGAACTCCGCACTTTGCTCCTTCACAAAACGAAACAGAAGCTAGCTTGGGCGCGACGTACTATGTTTGAATTTTCAAACAAACCAGGCTCGTTGCTGGCCAGAGCCCTGCGGGGTCCACGCACCAAGACATACATACCTCACATTCAAGCGGCATCCGGTCAACGTCTGCATGTCTCTTCGGATATCGCAGGGGAATTCCGAACATACTACGAAGGCCTCTACAACCTGGACAAGCCTTCATATACAGACCCCCAGACCCTAGACACTCCGACCCCACAGACCTATGTTTCCACATCGGGCATGCCCTCACTCTCTGGGGACACCCAGGAAGAGTTAGAGAAACCAATCACCGTAGCGGAACTTGGGGAAGGACCTATTGCACTGCGGGAACTACCGACCAATCGCACTCCTTAACACAGATTTGAAACTTTTTGCCAGAATTCTGGCAAACAGGTTGCTCCCCCATATCCCCAGGCTAATCCACAGAGATCAAGCTGGTTTTGTCCCTATGCGAGAGCCACGAGACAATACTATCAGAGTGCTTAACCTGATTCATGCGGCCAAGACATCCAAACGGGCCCTTCTCCTGCTGTCTACTGACGCGGAGAAGGCGTTTGATCGTGTGGACTGGTCATTTATACGGGCCACTTTGGAACATATCGGACTGCGACCCTCCATGCTGAACTGGATCTTGTCCCTTTACACGAACCCGACTGCGTCAGTTAAAGTCAATGAAACAAGATCTGATTTTTTCCAAATACGCAATGGCACGCGCCAAGGTTGCCCCCTGTCCCCACTGATCTTTATCCTCTCCCTTGAACCCCTCCTGTGCCATATAAGGTCTGACGTGGGTATAACGGGATACTCCAAAACCTCGGGGAACCACAAAGTAGCCGCCTTTGCGGATGACCTGATTTTCTTTGTGACAGAACCTCTCACATCACTCCCCCACCTGTTACAGTCTTTGCGTCTGTACGGCACTCTTTCCCACTTCCAAATTAATTTGACCAAGTCATCTATCTTAAATATATCGTTGATAATGATGTGGCTCGACGTTTGAAGTCAGCTTTCCCACTGCGGTGGGCCACAGGCCGCATCCGTTATTTGGGTGTGGACATCACACCTGACACAGCAGACCTTTATGGTGCAAACTTTCTACCATTGCTCGAGCGCCTCAAACTGACTGACCTTTTACATTGGCACGCACTTACTCTGACGTGGTTTGGCCGCTGCAATGCCCTTAAGATGACCTTACTGCCAAAGGTCTTGTACCTGATGCAAGCACTTATGTGGTGCCAGTGCTTGGCAACCCGGAATTTATCCCGGGCATACAGTTCCACAGAAGTCCTCCATCGCCACCAGGGTTCAAGAGACCTGCTACCCTTCATCGCATATTCCCCCAGGTCTCGGACCGCTGCTGGCGGTGTGGTACTGAGGAAGGCACAATGCTGCACATCTTCTGGTCCTGCCCTAGGCTTTCCTCCTTCTGGCGGGGGGTGACCGACACGATCAGACACCAAAAAGTACAAAAAATCCCTAACTATTCAGCTACTCAACGCGGCAAAGGCCTGCATCCCACTGTGCTGGAGATCGGAGACCCTGGCATTACTTCATTTACACAGACGCATACTTACAGGAAATGGCTATGAGCCCAGGCCATAATGCGTCGACCCAAAGACCCAGCCCCCACACTCAGAGGACCCCACAGTAACAGGGCAGTTCTCTCTGTTATCCCTCACGGACAAGCACGTATCTCTAACACCCTTCTTGCTTCCTCTGTCAATCCCCTTCCTTTTGTTCTTCTTCTCCCCTCTGCTCCTCCTCAAGCTTTCCTTCTCCCTCCTCCCTTACCCCATGTATCTCACCCGCCGCGGTTGGTGACCGCGAGTCCCCCCCCCCCCAGTTTTTTCCCCGAAATATGCTTCAGACATAGCAACTGAGAGCTAGACAAGAGGAATGAATAGTCTAACGAAGGTATTAGTTATTAGCAGTCAGGAATAACGATGACTGATCCACCCACTCGACCCGGCGGGCAGTAACATTGCCCTGATATTTCACTCGATCCTATTTTGTGCCTTACGCAGGGAAGTGGTTTGATTAGCCCACATGATGTTTCTTACTTTGTAATGTTTTTTGCATTCTCTGACCTGTTACATGTACTCTGACAATGTGCTTCTCTTATGTGTTCCCGTTTGGTCTGGTAAATTTGCCATTGGAAGAATTTGTTTATATATCTGTTGGATCGTGTCAGAAATTCAGAGATGTCCTGTGTCCTCAGCACACTTCCCATGTTATCTCAAGGAGTTCTTTTTATGGACTACAGAACAATTACTCCCTATGAGTTGAGGAGAATGAGAGGAAATCAGTAGTTTAACAAAAGGAAACTGGGCAGGGCTGACACCATTTCTGCTAAGTTCAAAAGAGGAAATAAAGAGCTGAGTGCAATTCTGGCACATCAACAGACATTTTTCTTTACTTCTGTACTTCTCTATTAATAAAACACAGACCTGACCGGAGAGGTGAGGAGGATTCTGGGAGGTCACATGACATCACTCTAATCTCTATTAATAAAACACAGACCTGACCGGAGAGGTGAGGAGGATTCTGGGAGGTCACATGACATCACTCTTATCTCTATTAATAAAACACAGACCTGACCGGAGGGGTGAGGAGGATTCTGGGAGGTCACATGACATCACTCTTATCTCTATTAAAAAAACACAGACCTGACCGGAGGGGTGATGAGGATTCTGGGAGGTCACATAACATCACTCTTATCTCTATTAAAGCGGAGTTCCACCCAAAAGTGGAAGCTGCGCTTATCTACCCCCCCCCCCCCCCCCCTCATGCCATATTTGCCATCTTTCAAGGGTTCGGGGGGGTACCAGTTTTTGACCGGCCCCACCTCCGTCAGGCTTCGCCGCAGAGAGGTATGTCAGAGGTTGGCTCCCCTCCTCCTTCCCCGCCACAGGGCCATCCAGAAAGTGCAGCGCGCATGCGCAGTAGGGTATTAGCTTCACGGCTGGGGTTCCCTTATCACGAATGGTGGCAGCAGTACCCGAGAGCCAAAGGAAACATCGGCTGGGGTGCCGACATCACTGGATTCCGGGACAGGTAAGTGTCCTAATGTTAAAAGTCAGCAGCTTTGGTATGTGTAGCTGCTAACTTTTTTTTTTCTTTGGGGGGGCGGAACTCTGCTTTAATAAAACACTGACCTGAACGAAGAGGTGGAGAGGATTCTGGGAGTTCACATGACATCACACTTCTCTCTATTAATAAAACACAGACCTGACCGGAGAGGTGAGGAGGATTCTGGGAGGTCACATGACATCACTCTTCTCTCTATTAATAAAGCACAGACCTGACCGGGGAGGTGAGGAGGATTCTGGGAGGTCACATGGCATCCCTCTTACCTCTCTCGAAGAGGGAAATAAGTGATTCTCTTACTTCATCCTGGTTCACTTATGCAATTTGAGTTAACATTTCCAGACATGCTGCTAGCGAATAATAAAATATGCCCCAAACACATAAAGATGCAATTTAGTTGTCTCGGAATGAAGTTAGTTTACAGGGGACTTAGCAATTCAGCATTAGTGCAACTTATTCAGATTGATGTTCAGATCAATAGTCAGGTGACATCCTTCACAGATCCTTCAGTAGGGCAAAGTTCTGGCATTTTTTTTAGTGCTTCAAACAAGGAGCGAAAAATGGACAACGCTGTGCAAATATTACCACTTAATGAGGCTCTTCCTCCCCTGCCATGGGGGGGGGGGGGTCTCTCCTAACCAAGTACTCAGTGGTCAGCTGAGGACCTCTGCACAGTACCAGATTTATTTGGTATCTGCTCACCTGAGTCCATTTAAGCACAGTCAAAATTCTTATGCACTGATGAAGGAGTAGTGGACCCCGAAACATGTTGTCTTTATTCTGCTATGAATCAGTTTTATCATTAAATCACCATGGACTCTTGGACATTTGTTGGGCACTCTCATTGGATTGTATGGATGTGGATTCTCAACTCTGGGTCCTTGTTCCTGGGTGTGGTCCAATTTGGAGTGCTGCTGAACTGGAGCCAGTGGGCCCGGTGACAATTCCTGTGACCCTTAGAAAAATCTGAATCCAGCACACTGTTTGTTCTTGTGTTTGGGCTATTGTAATCTGGCAGCTGGCACCCGCAACTGTTATGCCTTATACACGCGGTCGCACATTCCGGCCACAAAATCCATCTGATTTTTTCCAACGGATTTTGGCCGAAACTTGTCTTGCATACACACGGTCGCACAAAGTTGTCAGAAAATCCGATCGTTTGGAACGAGGTGACGTGCAAAACGTATGACGGGACAACGTAGAGGCCAGTAGCCAATATCTTTCGTCTCCATATTTTTCCTGAGCATGCGTGGCACTTTGTGCGTCGGAATTCTCAACACACGATCGGAAAAGGTCTGATTGGATTTTGTTGTCGGAAAATTTTAGATCCAGCTCTCAAACTTTTTCCGTCGAAAATTTTCGACGGAAAAAGTCCGATAGAGCCCACACACGATCGGATTTTCCAACAACATAATCCGATCAGACTTTTTCTGTCGGAATTTCCGACCGTGTGTACGGGGCATCAGAATAGCTAATTTATGCAGGCACTGTTCGACCAGCAATTTTTCTTCTGGCTCCTTGGATCTTGAGGTTGATCGAGTCTGGTGATGCCAGTAGGCATGAGATATGTCACCAGCACACCAGGGAACGCCATAAAAGGGTCCAACGCTTTATTGAATGATCACATCACAGCAGATAGCGACGAGCCACGCAGGACCCCTTCATCAGGCATGTGACCATGAAGGGGCCCTGCGTGGCTCTGAAACGTCGCTATCGTCTGCCGTGATGTGTTCATTCAATAAAGCATTGGACCCGGTTATGGAGATCCCTGGTGTGCTGGTGACATATGTCTTGCCTTAAGGTCTTTCCAGTCTCCAGACGGTGGTCATTACAGCACCGACTTACTCTTCAGCAAAAGATAGGCGAATGGCAGCACTCCCAAACGATGCAAAAAAGGCTTTATTGTATCCAAAACATATACAGTGCCTTGCGAAAGTATTCGGCCCCCTTGAACTTTTCAACATTTTGCCACATTTCAGACTTCAAACATAAAGATATAAAATTTAAATTTTTTGTGAAGAATCACCAACAAGTGGGACACAATTGTGAAGTGGAACGAAATCTATTGGATATTTTAAACTTTTTTAGCAAATAAAAAACTGAAAAGTGGTGCGTGCAAAATTATTCGGCCCCTTTACTTTCAGTGCAGCAAACTCACTCCAGAAGTTCAGCGAGGATCTCTGAATGATCCAATGTTGTCCTAAATGACTTATGGTGATAAATAGAATCCACCTGTGTGTAATCAAGTCTCTGTATAAATGCACCTGCTCTGTGATAGTCTCAGGGTTCTGTTGAAAGCGCAGAGAGCATCATGAAGACCAAGGAACACACCAGGCAGGTCCGTAATACTGTTGTGGAGAAGTTTAAAGCCGGATTTGGATACAAAAAGATTTCCCAAGCTTTAAACATCCCAAGGAGCACTGTGCAAGCGATCATTTTGAAATGGAAGGAGTATCAGACCACTGCAAATCTACCAAGACCTGGCTGTCCCTCTAAACTTTCAGCTCACACAAGGAGAAGACTGATCAGAGATGCAGCCAAGAGGCCAATTCACTCTGGATGAACTGCAGAGAACTACAGCTGAGGTGGGAGAGTCTGTCCATAGGACAACAATCAGTCGTACACTGCACAAATCTGCCCTTTATGGAAGAGTGGCAAGAAGAAAGCCATTTCTCAAAGATATCCATAAAAAGTCTCGTCTAAAGTTTGCCACAAGCCACCTGGGAGACACACCAAACATGTGGAAGAAGGTGCTCTGGTCCGATGAAACCAAAATCGAACTTTTTGGCCACAATGTAAAACGATATGTTTGGCGTAAAAGCAACACAGCTCATCACCCTCAACACACCATCCCCACTGTCAAACATGGTGGTGGCAGCATCATGGTTTGGGCCTGCTTTTCTTCAGCAGGGACAGGGAAGATGGTTAAAATTGAGGGGAAGATGGATGCAGCCAAATACAGGACCATTCTGCATGAAAACCTGTTGGAGTCTGCAAAAGACCTGAGACTGGGACGGAGATTTATCTTCCAACAAGACAATGATCCCAAACATACAGCAAAATCTACAAAGGAATGGTTCACAAATAAACGTATCCAGGTGTTAGAATGGCCAAGTCAAAGTCCAGACCTGAATCCAATCGAGAATCTGTGGAAAGAGCTGAAAACTGCTGTTCACAAACGCTCTCCATCCAACCTCACTGAGCTCGAGCTGTTTTGCAAGGAAGAATGGGCAAGAATTTCAGTCTCTCGATGTGCAAAACTGATAGAGACATACCCCAAGCGACTTGCAGCTGTAATCACAGCAAAAGGTGGCTCTACAAAGTATTAACGCAAGGGGGCCGAATAATTTTGCACGCCCCACTTTTCATTTTTTTATTAGTTAAAAAAGTTTCAGAAATCCAATAGATTTCGTTCCACTTCACAATTGTGTCCCACTTGTTGGTGATTCTTCACAAAAAATTAAAAGTTTATATCTTTATGTTTGAAGCCTGAAATGTGGCAAAAGGTTGAAAAGTTCCATGGGGCTGAATACTTTCGCAAGGCACTGTAAAAACAATCCACAGGGGAACGAAGGCAGACGCGTTTCAGATGAAATTGTGCTTGGTCAATGCCAATGTTGCAGACTACCTCATCAGTAGTCTGCTTGCGGTGGCGGGGCGTGCACCCCACAGTTGCAGCATCCTTTGAAGCTTATGGCCGTTATACATCACCTGGGAGCAGCGGTTTTTTTTTGCATTTACTCTTCAGCAATTTTCAGGAATGTGTGCGTTGGGAATATTGCTTTGGGTGGTGCCAGTAGGGCCACCCAAAGATCTAATTTTGCCCGGTTCAGCAGGAAGCTGCCAAAAGTTGATCGGTGTATGGCGTATGTGTATCTGTGTAACTCTTCTTCCAATGAGCACCAGTGCTATGGATGTCAAGGTGACTAGGGCTACATGTGGACCTTTGGCCTTTGCAGTGTGGCCCTTGGGCTCCAGCCATGATTTGTAATGAGGTTCTAATAGCAGTGATCTCTAGAAGTTTCATGTAACATTTTCTCGGCCTATGACTTTCTCCTGCAGATGACTCCAGTCTACAACCACTTCATTAGTACAGTCCTTGCCCATTTCCTCTAGTAAATCTTCTATCCATAACAGGTTTCTGTAGAATTACATATAATAACTAATATATGTAGCCCTTTGGTGAGGTCAGGGGCCACCTTTAAGGGCTCTATCCTTAGTAAGTTGCCCCCCATTGATCTAAACCCTGTATAAGCTTTGTATAAGAGTAGACTTTACAAGGGGTTTAGGATATGCTACCCTAGTTCATGTGTTTGGGCCTGGAGATTGGCTTCTTGGGTCTAAGCACTGCATCCTGGGAGCCAGGGGAGAATGTCACATGCTCCTCCAATACCGAGAAGGACTGAGTACTAGAGATGCTTATGTGACCTCCAAACAAATCTCTAACCCAAACTCCAAACTCCTGCTATTTTGTACTCCATTGAGCTGCAGGTTGGGTGTGCATCTTTACCCCCTGAGGGCAGCTGTCAGCAACAGCCAGCCCAGCTAATGGAGGGGGCGAGGGTCACAAATACTAGCTCCCAAATGTTGATCACTGTCAGTGGCCAGAAACACCGTATTTCTGGAAATATAGTATCCTCGTTGTATAGATAAGTGGTCTGCAAACTGCTGCCCGTGGGCCAGATGTGGCCCTTTGCCTTTATCGGGCCCTTTGGGCACTATTCTTTATACTGAAACCAATGATGGGACACTATTTCTCCCACTGATACCAATGATGGGCCACTATTCCTCCCGCTGATACCAATGATGGGGCACTATTCCTCCCACTGACACCAATGATGGGTCACTGTTCTTCCCACTGACACCAATGAGGGGACACTTATACGAGTGATGGGGCACTATTCCTCCCACTGACATCAATGATGGGGCACTTATTCCTCCCACTGATACCATTGATGGGGCATTATTCCTTCCACTGACACTAATGATAGGACACTATTCCTCTCACTGACATCAATGATGGGGCACTGTTTCTCCCACTCACACCATTGATGGGGCACTCTTCCTTCCACTTATGCCAGTGATGTGGCACTATTTCTTCCACTTATACCAGTGATGGGGCACTATTCCCTCCACTGACACAAACGATAGGACACTATTCCTCTCATTGACATCAATGATGGGGCACTATTCCTCGCATTGACACCAATGATGGGGCACTATTCCTCCCACTGACACCAATGATGGGTCTATTCCTCCCACTGACATCAATTTCTTCCCAATTACACCAGTGATGGGTCACTATTCTTCCCACTGACACCAATGATGGATGGGGCACTATTCCTCCCACTGACACAAACGATAGGACAATATTCCTCTCACTGACATCAATGATGGGGGACTATTCCTCCCACTTACACCAATGATGGGGCACTATTCCTCCCACTTATACCAATGATGGGGCACTATTCCTCCCACTTATACCAATGATGGGGGACTATTCCTTCCACTTATACCAGTGATGGGACACTATTCCTCCCACTGATATTAATGATGGACACTATTCCTCCCACTGACACCAATGATAGGGCACTATTCCTTCTCCTAGTGACTACATGCGCCATGTCATTGTTACTCCCTCTGACCACTAAGCCTGAGGCATTGTTTAAACCCACTGACACTATGGCATTTTCAACTCCTGTTGGCCACACTCCGGAGCCCCTAAAGCCCGAAGGACAGTAATCTGTCCCTTTGTTAAGAAAGTTTGGAAAGCCCTGGTATACAATGAGCTGTAGGATGACCCCGTAAGTGTCTGTAGTGACTTGTTGTGTTTTAGGGGCATGTAATAGGAATGCTGGGGATACCATATTTGATGGTTTACCAACATGGTGTACAAATGTGGCCTTTTCTATAAGTTCAACTCCACATAACTCCCGAAATATGTTTTTCTAAAGGGTGAATATCATCTTTTAGCTAAAGCTGCTCAGATAGTGTTTATAGTGTGAGGGAAATTTAACCTAATGAAGGTTTAGATACCACGTATTACAAATGCTATTTTTTTACTGAACATAAAATAAATACAAACTTTATCTGGATTTTCCCAATGCCTCTTAAAATATCAGACATGGCTTCACCTAAGTCAGCATTAGCGGTCTATTTATAAACAATGTCATGAATAATCCTGTATTTGACTAATACGTATATTTTCTAGGACTGTTAGCTCCATCTAATGGCCATAATGCGTTATTTTCCTGACTGAGGTATTTTAAGAAAATACCGCATTATTGCCAATAGATGATGCTGATGATCATAGAAAATAAACATATAAAGCAAATTACAGCTGAGCAAATGCTTGAGACATTCATACAATGAATTTATTTTATAAGTAAACCTCAGTTCTAATACTTTTATTAAACGAGTCACATTTAGGATAGCTCTTGTTTTCGAAGACGCTTGTCCTGTTATCTGTGTATTGTCTGGTGCCTCTGAGCATCTTGCTTCCGTAGGAAGCGCTTTCCGCACTCGGAGCAGGAAAAAGGTTTGACACCTTGGTGAATGCGCTGGTGGCTCACCATCTCTGAGTTGCAGCCGAAACTCCGGCCACAGTCCGGGCAACGAAATGGCTTCTCTCCCGTGTGAATACGCATGTGGCGATTGAGGTGTGACTTCTTCGTGAAGCGTTTCCCACACAGGGCGCAGGGGTGGGGTCTAGCCCCTGTGTGAGTGAACTCATGTTTCATCATGTCTGACCGGCATGCAAAGCACTTGCCACAGATGGAGCATGGGAATGTTTTTTCCCCCGTGTGACCTCTTGTGTGCCTCTGAAGATAGGCGTTCTGGGCAAAGCGTTTGCCGCATTCGCTGCAGGCATAGGGCTTCTCACCCGAGTGCATCATCTGATGGATGATGAGTTTCGCCTTAGAGCGGAAACCTTTCAGGCACACTGAACAGCAGTAGGGTTTCTCACCCCAGTGGGAGTGGAGGTGGGCCTCAACCCTTGCCTTATCTGTAAAGGACTTCCCACACTCTGGGCAAAATAATGAGTGTTCAGAAAACTCTGGGCTGCTTAAAGTGGTCCTCCGGCTTCGGGCAGGCAAAAGATTTACAGGGATGATGCTTAGGTTCCCGTCACACTCAGGTGCTGAACTATCTGCATACAGTCCATCTTCATACAGGATGGTCCCCTCCTTCACCAGGTCATCTGTAGGATGTGTAAGGATGTCATGGTGTTGGAGACGTTGTTGGCAGGCAAGAAACTCATCATTAATATGGACAGGAGTATACTGTATGGGACTGGTAGGTAAACAGGGGTTGGAGTGTTTAAAATGTTCCACATCACTTGACGGGTGCCCCTTCCTAGCAGGAGCAAATTTATAATGACCTTGAGATATGGAAATGGCTGAGTGTGGAGGGCACTCTTCATCGCTTGACATTGAGTTCTCATCAATAATAATAGTTGTATAGTCCATCTCATGAGGAAGATGCTCCTCAGCCAGTAGGGGTCCCTCCTTAATATGAATAGTTGTAGGCTCTGTATGATGTATGGGTGTTGACATCTTAGAATTCAGGAGATGCTCTTCATTTGACAGGGATCCTTCCTTAACATAAATTGCTGTATGTTGTCTATTATAAGTCGGTGGGGAGATCTTAAGGTTGTGTAGATGCTCTTCATCTGCCAGGGTTCCTTCTCTATTGTTTATAGTTGTGGGTTGTGTTTGATATACAGGTGTGAAGTTCTTAGGTTTGAAGAGATGTTCTTCACCTAACAGGTATCCTTTCTCAGCACAAATAGTTCTAGATTGTCTATGATGACTGGGTCGGGAAATATTAAAGCTGAGGAGATGCTCTTCATCTAAAAGTTGTCGTTCCTTAACATGATTAGTTGAAGGTTGTCTATTATGAGTGGGTGTTGAGAGCTTAGGGTTGGGTAGATGCTCTTCATCTGACAGGGTTCCCTCCCTAATATTAATATTTGTGGGTTGTGTATGATGTACAGATGTTAAGATCTTAGGTTTGATGAGATGTTCTTCATCTGACAGGGATCCTTTCTTAGCAAAATAGTTCTAGATTGTCTATGATGACTGAGCCGGGAGATCTTAAAACTGAGGTGATGCTCTTCATCTGACAGGGTTCCTTCTCTATTGTTTATAGTTGTGGGTTGTGTTTGATATACAGGTGTGAATTTTTTAGGTTTGAGGAGATGTTCTTCATCTAACAGGGATCCTTTCTCAGCACAAAAAGTTCTAGATTGTCTATGATGACTGGGTCGGGAAATCTTAAAGCTGAGGAGATGCTCTTCATCTAAAAGGTGTCGTTCCTTAACATGATTAGTTGAAGGTTGTCTATTATGAGTGGGTGTTGAGAACTTAGGGTCGGGTAGATGCTCTTCATCTGACAGGGTTCCCTCCCTAATATTAATATTTGTGGGTTGTGTATGATGTACAGATGTGAAGATCTTAGGTTTGAGGAGATGTTCTTCATCTGACAGGGATCCTTTCTTAGCACAAATAGTTCTAGATTGTCTATGATGACTGGGCGGGGAGATCTTAAAACTGAGGTGATGCTCTTCATCTGACAGGGTTCCTTTCTTATTATGAATAGTTCTTGGTTGCGTATTTTGTAGAGATGTGACAATCTTAGGGTTGAGATGTTCTTCATCTGACTGGGATCCTTTCTTAATATGAATAGTTCTAGATTGTCTATGATGGGTGGGTGAGGAGATCTCAGAGTTGAGATGTTCCTCATCTGACAGGGGCACTTCCTTAACATGAATAGTTGTAGATTGTGTAAAAGGGGTAGGTGAGGAGACATTAGACTTTGATAACTGATCTTTGACTGAAAGGTGTCTTTCCTTAATATAAATAGTTGTTGGTTGTGCATGATCAGTAGGTTGGGAGATATTAGAGTTGGGGAGGTGTTCTTCAGCTTGAAGAAGCTCTTCCTTCACATGAGAAGATGGAACTTGTCCGTGGCATGTGGATGTGGAGATTTCAGAGCATGGGAGATGCTCCTCCTCAACACAGGCAGGAGGATACCCTGAATAAAGTGTATGCATAAAGCATGGGAGACATCCACATCGTGATTTGCCGAAATGGGATCCTTTGTCGATATTATTAAATGCAGAGAATGGCTTTGAAGATCTCACAGAGTTTTCAGCCAAGAACGAATCTGGAGAAAAAAAAAAAACAACAACAGATGACAGAATTTAAGAGCCTCAAAGGTGTGGTTTATAGGCAGACCATTAAAAGTCTCTTGTTTCCCTCAGCATTACAGAGGTAGGTAAATCCTAGTAGCAAGCTAACCAAGTATATAACTTACCACCATTGCTCAAGCAGAAGACTGAAATACAACATCATATTTTGAATTATTATGTATTTAGTAAAGAAGACTAAAGCCTCAAAAACCATACACACAGTGGAATTTGCGAACTTCTTCATCAAAGTGGACACTGCCTTTGGTAACCGAGTTTATTGCAAGCAAGTCCCATCCATTTGGTTTTCTAACTGTGGAATACACACCTCTCTTTCTCGGTGTAGCTGCACAAGCATCTTTAATTAAACTGCATGTAAACCAATTCCAGGAAGCCCAGCCCCTGAGGAACAATTTTTTTTTTTTTTTTTTTTTAAAGCAAGTGTCTATAGCATTACCTGATAATGTGAAGGGCGGCCGTTTCTCCATCACGATGTCCTTGGAATGATCCTTAAGTCCTTCTGAATGCTCCCACTCCTCCATGGAGAAATAGACAGTGACATCCTGACACCTTATAGGAACCTGACACACACAATGATACAGTCGGCATCAAGACACATCCCTTGTCTGTTACTGGATAATGTCCCAGAATTCCCGGCACCGCTCACCTCTCCTGTCAGCAGCTCAATGATCTTCTGGGTGACTTCCAGGATCTTCTGCCTGTTGCTGCTCGCTATTGTCAGGAATGGCGTTTGAGACTTCATGGGAGGACTCTGGCTCCTGTCTCCTCCTTCCCAATCAGATCTCTGTTTCATGGACAGAAATAATCATGTGACCTCCTAGAATCCTCTTCGCCTCTCCGGTCAGGTCTGTGTTTTATTAATAGAGATGAGAGTGATGTCCTGTGACCCCCCAGAATCTTTCCCACCTCTCCGGTCAATTCAATGTTTTATTAATATAGATAAAAGCAAAGTCATGTGACCCTACCAGAATCCTCCTCACCTCTCCGGTTAGGTCTGTGTTTTATTAACCAGTTCCCTACCGCCATATTGTAAAATGACGGCGGCAGAAACCGTTCCTCCCTCTGGGTGGGTGTCATAGGACGTCCTCGGTTTCCCGGCATTGCTGGGGACCCGACGCGCGTGCCCGGCAGCCGCGATGTCCGCCGGGCACCCTCAATTGCTCATCACAGAGCAGGGACGTGGATCTGTATGTTTAAACACACAGATCCACGTCCTGTCAGGGGAGAGGAGAACTGATTGTATGTTCCTTGTACAGAGGAACACCGATCGGTCTCCTCCCCTCATTAGTCCCCTCCCCCCACAGTTAGAATCACTCCCTAGGACACACATTTAACCCCTGCAGCGCCCCCTAGTGTTAACCCCTTCCCTGCCAGTCACATTTATACAGTAATCAATGCATTTTTTATAGCACCGATCGCTTTATAAATGTGAATGGTCCCAAAATAGTGTCAAAAGTGTCCGATCTGTCCAGCCATAATGTCACAGTTACTATAAAAATTGCTGATCGCCGCCATTAGTAGTAAAAAAAAAAAATAATAAAAATGACAAATCTATCCCCTATTTTGTAGACGCTATAACTTTTGCGCAAACCAATCAATATACGCTTTTTGGGATTTTTTTTTACCAAAAATATGTAGAAGAATACATATCGGCCTAAACTGAGGGAAACATTTTTTTTTTTTTTTTTAAATGGGATATTTATTGTAGCAAAAAGTAATAAATATTGTGTTTTTTTCAAAATTGTTGCTCTTTTTTTGTTCATAGTGCAAAAAATAAAAAACCCGAGGTGATCAAATACCACCAAAAGAAAGCTCTATTTGTGGGGGGACAAAAACGATCAAAATGGAATTTGGGTACAACGTCGCATGCCTGTGCAATTGTCATTCAAAGTGTGATGGCGCTGAAAGCTGAAAATTGGCCTGGGCGGGAAGGGGTGAAAATGCCCAGTATTGAAGTGGTTAATAGAGATACGAGTGATGTCATGTGACCCTACCAAAATCCTCCTCACCTCCCTGGTCAGGTGTGTGTTTTAGTAATAGAGATAGGAGTGATGTCATGTTACCTCCTCACCTCTCCTGTCAGCAAGTAGATGATCTCCAGGGTGAGATTTAATATCTTTTTAGTCACTTGACGCCAGCCCTTATCACACCTAGATGCCATATTCTGGGCCATGTCCTTGTTTCGGCAATATTCATCAATACACGGAGTGACAGCTAGGATGGAAACAGAGGGTGAGTAAGGCCCCTTTCACACTTGTGCTACTTCAAATTTGCGCGATTTTGCCGCGATTTCAAGGAATGCCTGTGTAAGTGGCATCAAAAACGGACCAAAGTAGTGCAGGGACTACTCTGAAGTCGGAACAACTTGAAGTCGTACTAATATGAATGGCTGTCATTGGAAATCATGGGGGAACGACTTGTCATGCTACTTTGCAGTCCCAAATCGCGGGACAAGTCGTATAAGTGTGAAAGGGGATTAAGACAGGAATGTAGCAACTGTATCAAGCACTTCAGGTAAATAAATAATAGCAGAACAAACTTTTGCGGATTCACCTTCTCTCTCCCAAGTGTGTTCCCAGAGCCTGTGGTGAGAGTCCATGCAGCTGTTATATAAAATATAACATCCCTGGTATTCCCCTTAAATGGGAACAAAGCTCTGGGCTCCATTACAATAAACATCAAATCTACCCAACTTAACATTTGATGAGACCTTTGCACAGAGACCTCACAGAGAACTGGGAGTCCATGTACTTTGTAGGCTTCAAACTGCTAACTGCTAACCTACTTCAAACAATGCCCACAAGTGCAGTGAAGAAGCATTAAATCCAAGGTCGTAACAGAAGTAGGAGGAAATATGTTATAAAGATTACAACCTATTTATGGAATCAATGTTGGCAAAAACCCATAACCAACCTGCCTGTGTCCTCCAGATCACATCCATTTTTACCAAACCCCTCCTTTCTACAAGAACTTAGAATACGGTGTGGTGGAGGACATCCTGGTCAAAGCAGGCTTTAGCCCAAAAATAAAATGTAGCTATATTTAATTTTTTTTGGAAATTATTTATGAAACAGGGTCCATATACTATTATTTATGAAACAGGGTCCATATACTGGAGTCAGTACACAGCCTCAAGGTAAGGGAGGTTCTTATTGCAAAAGACAATTTCATAACACAAATCGCAGTGCAGAATACCATTATACCATTATTAAAAGAAAATCCCTAATTCTGGGTTGTCCCCAGTGGAAATCTTCCAATGGGGACAATAGTTCTGGTGACCTGGGTGACCCCAAGGTATTCCCTTAATTTGCAGGGATTTCCTCTCACTTCCTGTTTGGCTATATGGTGACATGGAGGACATCCTGGTCAAAGCGGACTTTAGCCCAAAAATAACATTTAGCTATATTTCATTTTTTTGGAAATTATTTATGAAACAGGGTCCATATACTGGAGTCAGTACACAGTCTCAAGGTAAGAGAGGTTCTTATTGCAAAAGACAATTCCATAACACAAATCGCAGTGTAGAATCCAAAATAACAGGGAGAAAAAAAAGACAAAAAAACATTTTAACCCTATAGTTCTCATGAGGCCTTCAAGATTGTGAGAAGATCCCAGCAGTCAAGAAAAACTGTAGTTCATGAGCATGGACAATCAATTTGAAGACCACAGTCTCCAGTGGACAACCAATCTGAGTACCACATCGTTTCCAGTGGACAACCAAGCTGTGGACCACATAGTTTCCAGGGGGAAAAAACTGAGGACCACCTGAAGGCTCCTGGGATGCATGACATCATTTGCCTAGGCCAGAAACCAGGAAAAAAATCAAGAAATGTAAAAAAAAATAATAGTTAATATTGATTGAGAGAGTGGAGCTCCACTGTAAGAAGATTACGTTATGAAGAACATTTAATTTGGACACTTTAACTTTTTGGGATAGAGTGGAGATGGATTAGAACCCCTGTCAGTTTTTTTTTGCTGTCTGTGCCCCCGTTAGGGAGATTCACCCTCTGTAAATGTCCTGTTTACCATTATTAAAAGAAAATCCCAAATTCTGGGTTGTCCCCAGTGGAAATCTTCCAATGGGGACACTAGTTCAGGTGACCTGGGTGACCCCAAGGTATTCCCTTAATTTGCAGGGATTTCCTCTCACTTCCTGTTTGGCTATAGAACAGGAAGTGAAGGGAAATCTGCGCAATGGGACAAAGATGGCAGGAAAAAAAAATCTGACAGGGGTTACTCTATCCAAAATGAAAAAAAATTCTATATATGCCTATAGTTCTACTTTAAGTGAATCGTGAGTGGGCACTGGGTATTTTGTATTTGTATTTTTTTTTTACTTCTATTTTTAGCCTTAACTTTGATTAATTTGTGTTTATTGGACAATTTTTGATTGTTCTTTGTGTTATAGCACCACTGTACCTAAGTATGTGTATTATGAGTATTGGGTACACTTGATGAGGTAAATTAGATGAACATAAAATAGTTGGGAAGTACTACAGGTATGTGTCCAGAGCATTTAGCTATCCTGTTCTTCTTTTTAGCATCCTGGTTTTGGCTGTGGTGTTCTCCTTGAATGTCTGTCCACCTGCAAGGTGATTGATGTGGCCAGACTCTGGGTGGAGACCAAACCTGAATTAAGCCTGCAGTGTCATGCTTGTGATAGAGTGTGATAACTTGTAATATCTGATCAAGCACTATAGCATTGTGTATAAGTCCTGGGGGGCAACTGAGTACCGGTAGGCCTGCTTGCCTTATGGGGTGCTATAGGTGAAGAACACATTAGCCAACTATAGTATCTGACCACCTGCGTTAGGGGTAAGCGTGACAGTATGGGAGAGCAAAAAAAGAGAACTAGGGGTAAAGGGGAATGTGAAAGAGAACAGAAGAGAGAAAAAAAAATGACTGAACCCATGCTCATCCCTACTGACCACCATCTGAGGTGGGATCCATAAATAGAACTATGACTGACCACCGGTGAAGAAAAGGGGGGTTACAGCCCAACAATTTTGAACAGGCTGTCCGTTGATGCAATGCAAGTCAGCAAAAGAAAAGGCACTGCTATTGTGCGGCCCTCTGGAAGCACTGGGGGCCACACTTCGAGGCCCTGTATAATTTTCAAGTTGACCACCACTGCTCCAAGGTGATCCATTTAACAGGTCCACAAAAGGATCGGGTGGGTCCGCCTTATTACTTACGCCGCTGATCTTGACTGCCGTCACTCTGATCCTCAAGAGCAAACAGCTCCTCGGTTTGTACGGCTCGATGCGCAGTAGAGGGGCCGTCCTCTGTTTGCGTGGCCGCGTCCGTCTTCGTCAAAACTGGGGCTGTGGCGGCACTGGTCAAGCTGGGCTTCAGTGACCTGGCCGTATTCCGCCGGCAGGCCAGGTATGTCTTTCTGGTAGACCTCAGACGGCAGGCCTCACGAATCAGCTTGCTGCCCCCAGGAAAGATGGTGGGCATGGCATCCGTCTTGAGCACCTTGGCATTACCCGAGAGCACATAACTGTCCTTGGCAAAGTGTGTGGAGCATATCCGGTAGTCCCCGTCTTTCCTCGTATCCAAGATTCTTCTGATAAAGGCGTCTATGTCCTTGAATCTGTGCCCCGTCCTTTCTAGCCAGCTCCTTATACGCAGGGCGCTACTGGGGAAGGCATGGAGGGTGGTATCCGGCTGCTGCGACCTTCCCAACTTCGAGTACAGACACGATTGGACCATACATGTCGGCATCTTGATTGCCTGTATAATAAAGAGAAAAAAGATTTGCACAGTGTAAAAATGGCCGCCACCAGGAAGAGAGACCACACCGTTGACCCATTTATTGTTATCTAAAGCCTCAAAGCTTGACCTCGCCTGCCCATGTCCACTGTTAACATGCACTCCCTTTAGAAACATTTATTGACTACTGTTCTACACACGATCCCATATAGGGACCGGGTTCTAAGTTGTGAGGCCTTGCCACCAAGCTCTGGCCAGGAACAAAAGACTTAGTGTTTAGCTCGGGCTACCTGTCCGCCCACCGGGCAAAACGAAAAGGCAGGGCTATAAAGTTGGGTGACTGTGTGAAGGGCCTGACCGCGTTTATGTTTCAAAAAGAGACTGGATACATCCACAGTGGAATGCCCCTTTAAATTCATGTTAATATAACCGTAATATAACAGTAGCAATTGGCTTGCTGGGGGAGGGGGAGGAGTCAGGCTGACAGGCAGGTATATATATAAAAAAAAGGGGGCCCTGCTATTGGCTTGCCATCACGTATTCTCCTGAATTACCCGTCTATACCCGCTGTGGACCCTCCCCTCCTGCTCCCTCCATCACCTGCCCGAACTGGAAGCACATCCCTTTATGAGGAAGAGCACTTCTTGCCGCTGCGTTCCACCTGTGCGCTCCAGAAGCGCTTCCGGTTTTCAGAGGCACTCCGTAAGGTTCTGGACCCCGCCTATCCCACCGCTTATTGTCAGTCATTCCCTCTGCGATCAATGGCCTGACCATATATGGAGCGTGAGGTGGGCGTGTACTTCAGAGCCTCCCTGTGGGATGCCAATGGGCGTGTACAGCAGAGCGAATGCTAGAGCGGCAAATTTAGGAGAGAGGCGGCCATTTTCTTGTGGTCTGTCAGAGCAAACCTAGTATTAGGTGCTTTCTCTATAACGACTAAAAACCTCACTAGATTGTTTCAGGTTCCGTCATATTTTGTATGTTCTGAGGTATATTATAATTGTATTACAGTTCTGTATGATGAGTAGAGGTCTGAAATGTTTCCACTGGTCTCTGTAAATATCAACTAATATTGGAGTGGAATACATTAAAAAAAAAAAAAAAAAAGCATTGTAAAAAGCCTGTTGAATTGGATTGCAGAGGGTATATATATAGAGCAGCTTGGCAAATTAAGAAAGAGTGTGCACATAGGAGGGTCATGGCTTTTACAGAAGGAACAGAACTTTAGAGACCTGGAGGTTGGGGGAGATTCTGCTGCAGAAGAAGATGGATTGGAACACACCTTCTGGTGATCCTGAGAACACGTCAGCTGGTGATACTGGAAACATGCCTGCTGGTGATTCTGGGAACACACCTTCTGGTGATCCTGGAACACACCTGCTGGTGATCCTGGAACACACCTGCTGGTGATCCTGTAACACGCGTACTGGTGATCTTGAGAACATGCCTGCTGGTGATCCTTGAACACGCCTCCTGGTGATCCTGGAACACACCAGCTGGTGATCCTGGAACACACCTGCTGGTGATCCTGAGAACACGTGAGCTGGTGATCCTGGAAACATGCCTGCTGGTGATCCTGGGGAACACACCAGCTGGAAAACACCTGCTGGTGATCCTGTAACACACCTTCTGGTGATCCTGGAAAACACCTGCTGGTGATCCTATAACACACATTCTGGAGATCCTGGAGCACACCTACTGGTGATCCTATAACACACATTCTGGAGATCCTGGAGCACACCTACTGGTGATCCTGGGAACAAACCAGCTGGTGATCATGTAACACATCATCTGGTGATCCTGGAACTCACCTACTGGTTATCCTGGAACACACCTACTGGTGATCCTGGAAACACACCTGCTGGTGGATCTTGAGAACACACCTCCTGGGGAACCTGGAAACACGCCTGCTGGTGATTCTGGAACACACCTGCTGGTGATCCTGGAAAACATCTGCTGGTGGTACTGGAACACACCTGCTAATGAGTCTGGAACACACCTGCTAGTGAGTCTGGAAAACACCTGCTGGTGATCCTGGAACACACCTGCTGGTGATTCTAGAAAACACCTGCTGGTGATCCTGGAACACACCTGCTGGTGATACTGGAAACACACCTGCTGGGGATCCTGGAACACACCTGCCGGTGATTCTGGAAAACATCTGCTGGTGATCCCGGAACATTCCTGCTGGTGATCCAGGGAACACACCAGCTGGTGATTCTTAAAAACATCTGCTAGTGATCCTGGAACACTCCTGCAGGTGATCCAGGGAACACTTCTGCTGGTGATCCTGGAACACACCTGTTGGTGATTCTGGAAAACATCTGATGGTGATCCTGGAACACACCTGCTGGTGATCCTGGAACACACCTGCTGGTGATTCTTGAAAACATCTGCTGGTGATCCTGGAACACTCCTGCTGGTGATCCAGGGAACACTTCTGCTGGTGATCCTGGAACACACCTGTTGGTGATTCTGGAAAACATCTGTTGGTGGTACTGGAACACACCTGTTGGTGATTCTGGAAAACATCTGTTGGTGGTACTGGAACACACCTGCTAGTGATTCTGGAAAACACCATCTGGTGATCCTGGAACACACCTGTTGGTGATTCTGGAAAACATCTGTTGGTGGTACTGGAACACACCTGTTGGTGATTCTGGAAAACATCTGTTGGTGGTACTGGAACACACCTGCTAGTGATTCTGGAAAACACCATCTGGTGATCCTGTAACACGCCTTCTGGTGATCCTGGAAAACACCTGCTGGTGATGCAGGATCACAACCGGATGATTCAGCAAGCCTTACCAGTAGGTGTGTTCCAGAATAACATGCAAGTTTAAGGATGAAAGGAGTGGGTACTCAATTACAGATCCTTTAATAGAAGTTTATTGACAGTTGGCAAAAATCCAGTCATAATGCTTTTCGACGAGTGATTCCTTAATCATAGCCTCACTGACAGAAATGCGTCAGCAATCTTGCCATGACTGGATTTTAGCCGATAGTGTCAATAAACTGCTGTTAAAGGTTTCTGTGTCAACTCTTTTCCTAATGACACTTTCACTGATGGCCTACCGGAGCCAGAACTGTGCCCCGGTGTCCTATACCGATTTAATTGGGTTCAGGAGGTTGAGCGTTCTTGTGTTCTGTATTGATAACCTGCAAGCATGTTAAGCACTTCAGCCCCGGACCAATTTGCAGCCAAAGGACCAGGCCCCTTTTTGCGATTTGGCACTGCGTCGGTTTAACTGACAATTGCGCGGTCGTGCGATAGTTTTATAGCGTACATTTTTTTAAATTTTATTAATATTTTTTTTTACTAGTAATGGCGGCGATCAGCGATTTTTATTGTGGCTGCATTTTTGAGACATTTTTAAGACCATTGTGCTATTTAAATGCACTGATTCCTATGTAAATTACACTGGCAGTGAAGGAGTTAACCACTAGGGGGCGGGGAGTTAGTATGACGTGTGTGTGTGTGTTTTTTTTTCACAGTAGGGGGCGTGGCTGACGTCTGACATCATTGATCAGCTTTCCCGATGACAGGGAACAGCCGATCAGTGACAGGCAGAGTAGGAAGCACGGGGAGAGGTTTGTTTACACAGACCTCTCCCCGTTCTTCAGCGATCGGGTCCGCTGGTCTCACGGCCGCAGTCACGGAGCTCCTGACCGGGTCCATGGCTGGGCAATTAAAGGGGACGTACTGGTACGTGCTTTTGCCCAGCCGTGCCATTCTGCCAACGTAAATGTGCAGGAGGCGGTCGGGAAGCGGATAAGGAATCACCAGATGTTTCTGGATTACCAGTAGGTTTATTTCAGGATCACCAGTAGGTGTGTTTCCTGAAAGCAATGCATTTGATCAATTGTCTTCTTTAAAAAAAAAAAAATGTTTTATTTAAAACACGAAGAGAAAATATGGTAAGATCACAGTGACAACTGTTCTTCTGTAAAATAAAGATCATGAAAAACATTCAGGATGTGCAAACAGTACTTCAGCCAATCTCAAGCTTCACATGCATTCAAATATAGAGACTCTTATTTTGGGTTTATTTGGCTGTCGAAAATTCACACACAGAGAATAGGAAGTTTGAACTTTCAGATTCCAGCTCTAAGGAAGTTGGGGGGGGTCTGTAGTCTTGGCGCTCTGATCTGTCGCTCTTAACATATTTATTGTTTTAAAATAATTTCCAAGCGAGATGACCGGTTATGCTGATGTTTCAAAGGTCAGACCATACAGTACCTGATGTCTCAAATTTTGGAAGATGTCAGATGGTTAAACCACCTGAAAATATCTCCCGAACAGCAGTACTAAGATTTGTCTGCACACTTTTTTGTGACCTTTATAGGGCAGAATAAACCACTATTTAGACTTTTTAAATTTGTTTTTATGATGGACAATTCAACAGGAGACGTACTTATGCTCCAAGGTGGTCTTTATTCATTTTTAGGATGGACAATGCAACAGGAGACGTCCTTATGCTCCAAGATGGTCCTTCTCAATTTTTATGATGGTCAATGCAACAGGAGACGTACTTATGCTCCAAGATGGTCTTTATACATTTTTAGGATGGACAACGCAACAGGAGACGTCCTTGTGCTCCAAGATGGTCTTTATTAATTTTTAGGATGGACAATGCAACAGAGACGTCCTCATGCTCCAAGATGGTCCTTCTCCATTTTTATGATGGACAATGCAACGGGAGACGTCCTTATGCTCCAAGATGGTCCTTATTCATTTTTATGATGGGCAACCCAACAGGAGACGTCCTTGTGCTCCAAGATGGTCTTTATTAATTTTTAGGATGGACAATGCAACAGAGACGTCCTCATGCTCCAAGATGGTCCTTCTCCATTTTTATGATGGACAATGCAACGGGAGATGTCCTCATGCTCCAAGATGGTCCTTATTCATTTTTATGATGGGCAACCCAACAGGAGACGTCCTTGTGCTCCAAGAGGGTCTTTATTCATTTTTAGGATGGACAACGCAACAGGAGACGTCCTTGTGCTCCAAGATGGTCTTTATTAATTTTTATGATGGACAATGCAACAGAGACGTCCTCATGCTCCAAGATGGTCCTTCTCCATTTTTATGATGGACAATGCAACGGGAGACGTCCTTATGCTCCAAGAATGTCCTTATTCATTTTTATGATGGGCAACCCAACAGGAGACGTCCTTGTGCTCCAAGATGGTCTTTATTCATTTTTAGGATGGACAATGCAACAGGAGACGTCCTTATGCTCCAAGACATATATCACACAGAACTGGCTGGCAGGTGGTGTGTGAGTCAGCGCTCACTGGCAGCTATAAGGTGGACCATAAGGGATTAATAATGGGGGGGGGGGGGAACAAGATATACCCAAAATTAATTAATAAGAATTAGTCTATTCAGTCCATAGTAGTAAGGAATATCAAGGAGAAGTCCACAGGATGGATGGATCCACGGGTGGATGGGGATTGCACGCAGCTCCTCAGCAGGAAATGGGAGTTCCCTCAGACACAAACAAAAACAGCAGAAAGGGGGCGCCTGGGTCAGTGTGATAGTAAAAGCAGGTAATACTTTATTCAGATACACTTACATGAAAGTATCTTGCAAGCTGCACACAGGGTGGATGTGGATCACCAATCAAGCAGTCAGCCATCACGAGGGATGAGAAGACTGCTGTGGGGATATACTCAGACCCGCCGTATGGAGGTATATAACCGGCAGCGACTCACAAAACTAGCAAGAGACCAAATCAGGACGGGGACGGGCCGCAACGCGTTTCCGGGGCGCCGTCTCTTTCTTCAGGCAAAAACTTTCAGTAACAACAAAGAGTAAGTCCACCAGTAGGCCCACCAAACTTTTTTTATAAAATGCCAATCACATATACAACATGAATATGGCTTCACCCCCTGCTTATCGAGGTTCTGTTGCTTCTTAAAATGTTTCCTACACTCAGATTTCAGAGTAGGGGGCTGCGTTTATTTATTTTATTTAATGTGTAATAAAAGTTTTTAAGGGGGGGACGGGGGGGGGGCTTTTTGCACACATGGACATCAGTACGGCATCTCAGCTTGGTGACCTCTTGGATGGCTAGTGTCAGGAGCGTGTGCGCTCCTACTCCATCTTAGCTGCTGGTTCCAGCATACTGGTTTTGGCCGTGGCATTCTCCTTGTTTGTCTGTCCACCTGCAGGGCGGTTGCTTGTGCGCAGACTCTGGGTGGAGACTCAACCTGATTTAGGCTAGCCAAGCTCGCAGTCTCATGCTTGTGATAGAGTGTGATAACGCTTCCCTGTGCATGACCTCGGATCAGATACCGACTATTCTCTGAACTTTGCCTGCCTTTTACCTGGACTGTCATTGAACCACTCTGCATGTCTGCCAACCACAAGTACCTGTTTGCTTTGTTCAGTTTGCGCCAGCCCTAGCATGGTGGCCAGGCACTACAGCATTGTGTATGAGTCCTGGGGGCAACCGAGTAGCGGTAGGCCTGCTTGCCTTATGTTGGTGACATTGTTGATTATTATTTTTAAAAATTATTATTATTTTTATTTTGGCCATGAGTAGCAAGGGGTACTATGTAGAACTTGCTCATTAACATACATGGGTGGCCTGATATCTGATGTCTCCCTTTTTTTTTTGTGGAGAATTTCTGTTGATTGATTTTGTATAAAACTTACAAAATACCATAAAACAATAAAAAATAGTTGCCAGTACAAACACGGAAGTGGTTGTAAAGGCAGAAGGTTTTCCATCCCAATGCATTCTATGCAATAGGATAAAATACCTTCTGTGTGTAGCAGCCCCCCCCCCCTCAGCCCCCCTAATACTTACCTGAGCCCATCTTGATCCAGTGATGTTGCAGGAGAGACTCGGCTGTCCAGGACTCCCCTCCTCATTGGCTGAGACAGCAGCGTGACGCCATTGGCTCCCGCTGCTGTCAATCAAAGTCAGTGAGAGAGGGGGTGGGGCCAGGCCGCGGATCCGTGTCTGAATGGACACAGGGAGCTGCGGCTCAGCTCGGGGTGCCCCCCATAGCAAGCTACCTGTTGTGGGAGCACTTGGCAGGAGGGAGGGGCTAGGAACACCGAAGAGGGACCCGAGAAGAGGAGGATCTGGGCTGCTGTGTGCAAAACCATTACACAGAGTAGGTAATACATATATATATATATGTATGTTATTTTTATACAAAAAACAAAAACGAGACTTTAGTATCACTTGAGTGGTCTCACAGAACTAGCAACTTAGTGTATAAACAAGAAAAAAAAATAACAATTTCACCCCCCCCCCCCCTCCATTTCAGACATGCCCATCTAGATCCCACCATGCAGGAGTCTGGAGACCCCATGGGGTCTCAGCATTGGGTATTCAACAAGTCATTCCCAGAATGGAAAAGAAAAACAAGTCTGGAGCTACAATCACTGCTGTGCAATATACAGTACATTTGTGCCATACCAGCATACCACCAGGTTTAACGATATTCAAGAGGCTGCATGTCGAGCTGTGGGTGTGGGCACTACTGCCAACGACATATAAGGTCAACCAGGAGCAGGGGCCAGCCTGGGATATAATGGTGTCAGGGCTGGGCTCAGCCCTTCCTTCTCAGAGCTGGCCGCGCAGCTGTCGGCTAATTGCCAGCTCCTATCTCTCCACAGTTACTCAGCTGTTGATGATATCCTGCTCGTCAGTCCTGCCTACTTAAGCCGTCCAGTCCAGATGATCTCTGCCTTCGCCTTGGTTAACATCACGGAAACTATCTCCTGCGATCCTGTTCAAGACTTGCTTTGCTGACATCCCTTCTCGCTCCAGATTCTGCTTGCTGTTCCACTACATTGATCCCTGACTTCTGGCTTGGCTGACTATCCGTTCCGGTTATTGAACTTTGGCTATGTTTTGACTACGTTTGTGCTTTTTACTTTTTATTATTAAACAAGTGCGATTTAACTGTACTTCTGTCTCGGCCTGATATCATGGTTTCTGACAAATGTAGAGATGCCCTAACATCTAAGCACTAGTGGAGGGATTGTCTAGCCAGAGTTGTCAAACTTCATTGAATTTCTTGGGACACCCTCTCCTCAGGTAAGTAGCTGTCTAGTACGGCAGGGATTTGTTAATCAGCTCTTTCCAGAAAAGTCAGGGAAAGGGGCCACAGGTTTCTTTCAATGGAGAATAATAGCTTGCGGGCATGAAAAAATAAGTAGGCTGAGTAGCGTGCTTTGTGCTCTAGTGGAAGCTATAGACCCTCCACCAAGCCCAAGAGACAAACTGATACAGTCAGGGGTAAGTGCATATAGATGACCCCAGTGATAAATTGCAAGATATCTTTCCCAAATCCATGTATCACTGGGCAATACCAAAATATGTGGCCAAAGGTGGCCGGGGAATGTGAGCATAGCCAGCATTCAACGGAGACCTGTGGGTAAATACAATATATTACCAAAAGTATTGGGACACTGCCTTTACACGCAAATGAACTTTAATGGCATCTCAGTCTTAGTCCGTAGGGTTCAATATTGAGTTGGCGCACCCTTTGCCACTATAACAGCTTCAACTCTTCTGGAAAGGCTGTCCACAAGGTTTAGGAGTGTGTCTATGGGAATGTTTGACCATTCTTCCAGAAGGACATTTGTTAGGTCAGGCACTGATGTTGGACTAGAAAGCCTGGCTCGCAGTCTCTGCTCTAATTCATCTCAAAGGTGTTCTATGGAGTTGAGGTCAGGACTCTGTGCAGGCCAGTCAAGTTTCTTGACCCCAAACTCGCTCATCCGTGTCTTTATGGGCCTTGCTTTGTGTCCTGGTCCAAATCATTTGGTGGAGGGGGATTATGTTGTGGGGTTGGGCTTGGCCCCTTAGTTCCAGTGAAGGGAACTCTTAAGCTGTTAGCATACCAAGACATTTTGGATAATTTCATGCTCCCAACTTTGTGGAAACAGGTTGGGGATGACCCCTTCCTGTTCCAACGTGACTGCGCACCAGTGCAAAAAGCAGTTTGGGGTGGAGGAACTTGACTGGCCTGCACAAAGTCCTGACCTCAACCCGATAGCTGGAATGAATTAGTGCGGAGACTGAGAGCCAGGCCCTTCTCATCCACATCAGTGCCTGACCTCACAAATGCGCTTCTGGAAGAATGGTCAAACATTCCCATAGACACACTCCTAATCCTTGTGGACAGCCTTCCCCTACAGACTAAGACTGGGGATGCCATTAAAGTTCATGTGAAGGCAGGCGTCCCAATAATTTTGGTAATACATTGTATGTGCCAGTTTCGCAGGGGTATAATAAATTCTGTAAAAGAATTTAAAATAGATCAGATGGTCCCTAGCTGACACCAAATATGTCATCCCAGTCTTCGGGTCTCCCTTTTTTTAAGGGGAGCCTCCAAGTTCTGGGGAAGAGGCTCTTGTGTGCATCTGCATGGGGACCTTGAGGTACCCTCCCAATGTTGAGGGAATGTGGCTTGGTGTGGTTCGGAGGGTGCTGCATAATTGCTGCCCCCTTCCCTGGCCATGTCTGTGTATGGGTCTGGTATGGATTTTGAGGAGGGGACCCCACTCTGATTTTTTTTGGGGGGGGGGGTTATTGAACCCCATGTTCTCCTTCTTCTGCATCATCTGCTCTGCCATTGAAGATGAGCACATTTATTTAAATAGTAAAAAAGAATTTATATAGAGCCAACAGTTTCCCCTTTTACAAAATAAAGGGATACAGTGCAGTTACAATACAATTCAAGAACAGAGGGTTAGGAGGTCCCAGCCCATTGGAGTTTAGAATCTCAACAATGAGGTGCCCCCATCCGTATGGTCATTGCGGTCTGAGGGTACAAGAGGCCTTATACTTGCATTTTTGGCAACTCCTTCCTTTTGGAGGAGTGTGGGCAAAGTGTGCCAGTTTAGCTGCGGCTTCCTTGCTAAGGGTTACATGAAAGCCAGCACCATCTTGGGCCATACGCTCATCTGCCATGGAGTCCTCTCTATTGTTTTTCTTAGTTATCCCAATGAGATGTAACGTCTCCAGCAGGTAGGGGGGGAGAAGTACCTGTAGGAGCACGTCAGAAAGGTACAGTCCTGCCTTGAAGGGGTCACTCAAGATCCGTAGTGGGTGCTGTTTGGTGCCATCTCGGGCCATACGCTCAGCTGCCATGGAGTCCTCTCTATTGTTTTTCTTAGTCATCCCAACGAGATGTAACGTCGCCTGCAGGTAGGGGGAGAAGAACCTGTAGGAGCATGTAGGAAAGGTACAGTCCTGCCTTAAAGGGGTGACACAAGATTAGCAGTGGGTGCTGTTTGGTGCCATTTCGGGCCATACGCTCAGCTGCCATGGAGTCCTCTCTATTGTTTTTCTTAGTCATCCCAAGGAGATGTAACATCCGGGAAGGGAGGGGGGAGATGTATCTGTAGGAGCATGTGGGAAAGGTACAGTGCTGCTGTGAAGAAGTGATTCAAGATCCCCATTGGGTGCCGTTCAGCGCCATCTTGGACCATATGCTCATCGGCCATGGAGTCCTCTCTATTGTTTTTCTTAGTCATCCCAACAAGATGTATTGTCGTCGGCAGGTAGGGGGAGAAGTACCTGTAGGAGCACATAGGAAAGGTACAGTCCTGCCGAGAAGGAGTGATTCAAGATCTACATTGGGTGCCGTTCAGTGCCATCTTGGGCCATACGCTCAGCTGCCATGGAGTCCTCCCAATTGTTTTCCTTAGTCATCCCAATGAGATGTAACGTCCCAGCAGGTAGGCGAGAAGTACCTACAGGAGCACGTAGGAAAATTACAGTACTGCCATGAAGGAGTGATTCAAGATCCGCAGCGGGTGCTGTTCACTATGCGACCAGCTATGTGAATGTTTGGCCATTGTCCCCCCATTAAAACAACAGGGGTTCTTATGCTTCTCCCCCAAATGTTTGGTTTTAGACACACTATAATCAATGAGATGGAGTAGGGGGGGCTTTTGAGTATGTCTTGAGAGTTTCAGGGCCTAGCTACATTGGTACCCGTTTGATACCCGTACTACTAAGTCATTGACCCCTGAACCTTACGGCGCCTACTATCCAACACAGGTCTTAGCTTAGTACATTTTCCAAACCACAATTTTACTTCACAGCAATGAAAAGAGACTTTTCCCGTTCTCCAAACGGGGTAAGTTGGCTTCTTCCAAGGATCCACATGCCATATTCCTTTACCCATCATCCCCTTGTTTTCACTTTCTGCCCCACTGTCTATCTCCCTGAGGGGTGATCAACCTCGCAACGCAACAGCCGGTGCCGATCGGCACTTTCTTTATACCTAAAGCGCTTGCCACAGCGAGAACACAGAAAAGGCTTTTCCCCCGTGTGGACCCTCTGATGGGTGAGGAGAACCGACTTGGCCGTAAAACCTTTCCCACACTCCGAACAGGTGTAGGGGTAGGCGCCCGTGTGAGTGGCCTGGTGGCGGACCAGACCTGACTTCTGTGCAAATGTCTTCCCACACTCGGAGCAGGAGTACGGGTGGAAACCCGTGTGGGTCCTTTTGTGCCTCACAAGGGTGGACTTTTGCGCAAAGCTTTTCCCGCACTGGGTACACGGAAACGGCTTCTCTCCCGAGTGAGTCCTTTGATGAGCGTCGAGGTTTGACTTCTTCAGAAAACGTCTCCCGCACGCGGAGCACGAGTACGGCTTGTCTCCTGTGTGGATAGACTGATGGCTGACTAGGTTGTGTTTGTACGAAAAAGTTTTCCCGCACTGAGAACACGAATACAGTTTCCACCTCCCAAAAGCCTTTTGGTGGCCAATTAGACCTGATTTAGACTCAAAGCGTTCCCAACAAGCTCGGGTCGTCTGGTGACAAAGAAGATCATCTGGCAGAGAAAAACATTGACCGCACTCAGAACATTGGAGATCTCCGTCTGCTACAGGGGGAGGACAAAGTGCGATGGTCGTGGAGTGGTTGGGAATACACCGACCATTAGTGGAGGGATCAAGCGATGGATCCGTGCTGTGGAGTAACAGATGGACATCTGTGGTATTGGAACATTCTTGAGAAGAGTTGGAGGTGAGGTCCACGTCATCTTCTGTTTCACCTCCTGGAGAGACAACTGGAGGCTTCTCCTCGTGGTTCCAGTTGTGTTGTCCATCTGGTAGAAAAAGAAACAGAGGGGAAAAGAGTACCAGTAAATATGTTCTTTAACCACTTGCCTACCAGGCACGAACACCTCCTTCCTGACCAGGCCATTTTTCAGCTTTCAGCGCTGTCGCATTTTGAATGACAATTGCGCGGTCATGCAACGCTGTACCCAAATAAATTTTTTATCATTTTTTCCCCACAGATAGAGCTTTATTTTGGTGGTATTTGATCACCTCTACGTTTTTTATTTCTTGCGCTATAAACAAAAGAAGAGCAACA
This sequence comes from Lithobates sylvaticus, assembly GCA_028564925.1. Lineage (NCBI taxonomy): Eukaryota > Metazoa > Chordata > Amphibia > Anura > Ranidae > Lithobates > Lithobates sylvaticus. Next base: position 613,852,785 of record CM053028.1, on the reverse strand, counting down.
AGTTTGAAAAAAACTAATATTTTTTACTTTTTATTATAATAAATATCCAATTTTTTTATTTTTATTTTTTTTAATTTTTTCCTCAGTTTAGGCCGATATGTATTCTTCTACATATTTTTGGTAAAAAAAATCGCAATAAGCGTATATTGATTGGTTTGCGCAAAAGTTATAGCGTCTACAAAATAGGGGATAGATTTATAGCATTTTTATTATTATTTTTTTTTTTACTAGTAATGGCGGCGATTTGCGAATTTTATCGTGACTGCGACATTGCGACGGACACTTCGGACACTTTTGACACATTTTTGGGACCATTCACATTTATACAGCGATCCGTGCTATAAAAATGCATTGATTACTGTAAAAATGTGACTGGCAAGGAAGGGGTTAACACTAGGGGGCGCTGCAGGGGTTAATATGTACCCTATCTTAGTGATTCTAACTGTGGGGGAGGGGACCGATCGGTGTCCCTATGTACAAGGGACACACCATCGGTCTCCTCTCCTCTGACAGGACGTGGATCTGTGTGTTTACACACACAGATCCACGTGCTGCTCGATTACCGGGCAATCGCGGGTGCCTGGCGGCCATCGCGACCACCGGGCACGCGCATCGGGTCCCCAGCTACGCTCCCGCGGCGCGCCCCCTAGTGGACAAAAAGTCAGCGCCGTCATATGACGGCGGCCCGCCACAAGAGCTGCACCGTCCCGCCGTCATTTGACAGTGGGCGGTCAGCTACTAGTTAAAAACCAACAATCAACCCTTTTCCACTACCCAACGGTGTCACAGAAGAGGGAGCCAACTAAGTGCAGTATATAAAAAAAAAGACTTTATAAAAAAAAATAACAAGTGGCAACTCACGAGATACATAAGGATAAGAGCATGTATTCCACCCAGATGCAAACAAACTGCATTGGTATCTGTGGGGGGAATAGTGCTACATTGTTGGTGTGAGTGGGAGGAATAGTGCTCCATTGTTGGTGTCAGTGGGAGGAATAGTGCTCCATTGTTGGTGTGAGTGGGAGGAATAGTGCTCCATTGTTGGTGTGAGTGGGAGGAATAGTGTCCTATCAGTGGAGTCAGTGGGAGGAATAGTGCCCCATTGTTGGTGTCAGTGGGAGGAATAGTGTCCTATCAGTGGAGTCAGTGGGAGGAATAGTGCTCCATTGTTGGTGTCAGTGGGAGGAATAGTGCTCCATTGTTGGTGTGAGTGGGAGGAATAGTGTCCTATCAGTGGAGTCAGTGGGAGGAATAGTGCCCCATTGTTGGTGTGAGTGGGAGGAATACTGCCCCATTGTTGGTGTCAGTGGGTAGAATAATGCCCCATTGTTGGTATCAGTGGTAGGAATAATTACTCAAGGGCAGGATAAAGGCAAGCAAAGGGCCACACCTAGCTCCTGAACCACAATTTGGAGACCACTTGTATATACTGTATATTGGAATTTACGCAGCTATAGATGCTATACTGTAATGGCGGTGATCAGAGACTTATAATGTGATAGGGTGGTGGACAATCTGGTGCTAACAGACACTGGCTGGGAGTGTCACTAACTGACACTGATGTCGCTAGTGACACTAATACAGTGATCAGTGATAATACTGTACTAATAACACTGGCTGAGAAGGGGGTATCCATCTACGGGCAATCAAGGGGTTAACTGTGTGCCTAACAAGGTGTAATGTGTGCTGCTTTCACTTTACTATCTGGCTGTTGAGACAGCGAGATTACTGTTCCTTGTAGACAGAGTTCTGTGTTTTTGGAAACACAGAACTCTGCGTGTGATTGGACACAGACGATTAGTTGACTTCAGACAAAATTATTGGCTAAAATCAGCTGCCAAACTCGTGCTGGGTCCAACCACAGCATAGGTTGACAGGGGGGGGGGGGGGGGGGGGGGGGGGGGGGGGGGGGGGGGGGGGGGGGGGGGGGCTAAACCCAGACGGAAGAGCCGACGTACAGCGCCTTGAAAAAAGTATTCATACCCCTTGAAATTTTCCACATTTTGTCATGTTACAACCAAAAACGTAAATGTATTTTATAGGGATTTCATGTGATAGACCAACACAAAGTGGCACATAATTGTGAAGAGGAAGGAAAATGATAAATGGCTTTCAACATTTTTTACAAATAATTATGTGAAAAGTGTGGGGGGCATTTGTATTCAGCCCCCTTTACTCTGATACCCCTAACTAAAATCTAGTGAATCCAATTGCCTTCAGAAGTCAACTGAATTAGTAAATAGAATCCACCTGTGTGTAATATAATTTCAGTATAAATACAGCTGTTCTGTGAAGCCCTCAGAGGTTTGTTAGAGAACCTTAGTGAACAAACAGCATCATGAAGGCCAAGGAACACACCAGACAGGTCAGGGATAAAGTTGTGGAGAAGTATAAAGCAGGGTTAGGTTATAAAAAAAATTCCCAAGCTTTGAACATCTCACAGAGCTCTGTTCAATCCATCATCCGAAAATGGAAAGAGTATGGCACAACTGCAAACCTACCAAGACATGGCCGTCCACCTAAACTGACCGGGCCAGGCAAGGAGAGCATTCATCACAGAAGAGCCAAGAGGCCCATGGGAACTCTGGAGGAGCTGCAGAGATCCACAGCTCAGGTGGGAGAATCTGTCCACAGGACAACTATTAGTCGTGCTCTCCACAAATCTGGTCTTTATGGAAGAGTGACAAGAAGAAAGACATTGGTGAAAGAAAGCCATAAGAAGTCCCATTTGCAGTTTGTGAGAAGCCATGTGGGGGACACAGGAAACATGTGGAAGAAGGTGCTTTGGTCAGATGAGACCAAAATTGAACTTTTTGGCCTAAAAGCAAAGCGCTATGTATGGCGGAAAACCAACACTGCACATCACCCTGAACACACCATCCCCACTGTGAAACATGGTGGTGGCAGCATCATGTGGTGGAGATGCTTTTCTTCAGCAGGGACAGGGAAGCTGGTCAGAGTTGATGGGAAGATGGATGGAGCCAAATATAGGACAATCTTAGAAGGAAACCTGTTTGAGTCTGCCAAAGACTTGAGACTGGGGCGGAGGTTCTCCTTCCAGCAGGACAACGACCCTAAACCTACAACCAGAGCTACAATGGAATGGATTAGATCAAAGCATATTCATGTGTTAGAATGGCCCAGTCAAAGTCCAGACCTAAATCCAATTGAGAATCTGTGGCAAGACTTGAAAATTGGTGTTCACAGACGCTCTCCATCCAATATGACAGAGCTTGAGATATTTTGCACAGAAGAAGAATGGGCAAAAATGTCACTTTGTAGACGGGCAAAGCTGGTAGAGACATCCCCGAAAAGACTTGCAGCTGTAATTGCAGTGAAAGGGGGGTTCTACAGAGTATTGACTCCGGGGGGCGCCATATAAATGTAACCCCCACTTTTCACAGATTTATTTTTAAACAATTTGAAAAGCCATTTATCATTGGTCTAGCACATAAAATCCCAATAAAATACATTTTACCTTTTTGGTTGTAACATGACAAAATGTGGAAAATTTCAAGGGGTATGAATACTTTTTCAAGGCATTGTACAGGTGCATGATTGTGCCTGCGCCTGTCCCCCGCTCGATGTAAATATACTTAGCAAGTAGATAAAGGACAATGACAGTTGATTTTAACCACTTGCCGACCGCCCGCCATCGTTATACGTCGGCTGTTTGAAGAGGAGTATTGTTGTTATGGCAGCAGCTAGCTACCATAACCCCGGTATCCTCTCCTTCAGTGGGTGGTCCGATTTTAGATAAAAGTGGTCTCTGCAGCGGATTCGCCGCAAGGTCACTTTTATGTGGTGGAAGAGGGCCCCCCCCCCACCCTCCGCGCTCCGATGCCCTCTGCCGCTTACCGGAGCCTTCAGTAGCGGCGGAGGCGATCGGATCCTTCTCGGTCTGTGGTATGGAGTGAGGGGAAGATGGCCCCCACCCGTCTCCATACCATTGCAGGGCGGAAGTGACGTCAAAAGCTATTAAAGAGACATTTTTATTTTTATTTTTTTATTGCATTTTAGTGTAAATATGAGATCTGGGGTCTTTTTGACCCCAGATCTCATATTTAAGAGGACCTGTCATGCTTTTTTCTATTACAAGGGATGTTTACATTCCTTGTAATAGGAATAAAAGTGACAATAATTTTTTTTTTTTTTTAAACAGTGTAAAAATAAAAGGTAAAATAAATAAGATAAAAAAATAAAAAATTTAACGCGCCCCGTCCCGACGAGCTTGCGTGTAGAAGCGAGCGCATACGTGAGTAGTGCCCGCATATGAAAATGGTGTTTAAACCACACACGTGAGGTATCGCCGCGATCGGTAGAGCGAGAGCAATAATTCTAGCTCCTCTGTAACTCAAAACATGCAACCTGTAGAATTTCTTAAACATTGCCTATGGAGATTTTTAAGGGTAAAAGTTTGTCACAATTCCACGAGCGGGCGCAATTTTGAAGCGAGACATGTTAGGTATCAATTTACTTGGCGTAACATTATCTTTCACAATATAAAAAAAAATTGGGCTAAGTTTACTGTTGTCTTACTTTTTAATTAAAAAAAGTGTATTTTTAAAAAAAAAATGAGCGCTTGTAAGACCGCTGCGCAAATACGGTGTGACAGAAAGTGTTGCAACGACCGCCATTTTATTCTCTAGGGTGTTATGCCTTGTACACACGGTCGGACGTTCCGACCACAAAATCCGTCAGATTTTTTCCGACGGATTTTGGCCGAAACTTGCCTTGCATACACACGGTCGCACAAAGTTGTCGGAAAATTTGATCGTTCGGAAACGAGGTGACGTATGAAACGTACGGCGGAACTACGTAGAGGCCAGTAGACAATAGCTTTCGTCTCCAAATTTTTTCTGAGCATGCGTATGCACTTTGTGCATCGGAATGCTCGACACACGACCGGAAAAAGTCCGATCGGATTTTGTTGTCGGAAATTTTTTTTAGATCCAGCTCTCAAACTTTTTCCGTCGGAAATTCCGACGGAAAAAGCCCGATTGAGCCCACACACGATTGGATTTTCCGACAACATAATCCGTTCGGACTTTTTCCGTCTGAATTTCTGACCGTGTGTAGGCTCCATCGGACAGTTTACGTCGGAATTGCCGTCGCACAAAATTTGAGATCTTCTCAAATTTTCCGACAACAGAATCCGTTCGTGTAAATTCCGATCGCGTGTAGACAATTCCGACGCACAAAGTGCCACGCATGCTCGGAATCAAGCAGAAGAGCAGCACTGGCTATTTAACTTAAATTTTCTCGGCTCGTCGTACGTGTTGTACGTCACCGCGTTCTTGACGTTCGGAATTTCCGACCAACTTTGTGTGACCGTGTGTATGCAAGACAAGTTTGAGCCAACATCCGTCATAAAAAAAACATGGATTTTGTTGTCGTAATATGCGATCGCATAACAGTTAACAAAGGGAACGCTCTGTAAGAAAAGAAATGATTGTGGGTTCAGTTTGGAACTCAAAGAGTACTCAGCCCCTAAGGGGGACGCAGAAGGTTCTGAAGAGAAGAGCCAGGGTCCAATAGAGGCTGATGGCTCTTTACCCCACTGGGCACATACCATGGGTCTTCAAACTATGGCCCTCCAGGTGTTCAGGAACTACAATTCCCATCATGCCTAGTCATGTCTGTGAATGTCAGTGTTTTACAATGCCTCATGGGATGTGTAGTTTCACAACAGCTGGAGGGCCGTAGTTTGAGGATCCCTGGCACATACTATCCCCACATTACTGTCTACTGACAGAGGAGGAGGGAGAAGAAGAGATTGTTGTAGTGACTGAACAAGGAGAATCTGGGGCTCTTCTCTGGATTTAGTGTTTGTTCCTCACCTGGGCTGATCTCTGGAGGGATCTCCTTTTCCTCACATGGCTCATCACCCGTCACATATGGGTCATCTTCTTCAGGTTCTACTTTAACAACAATCAGGTCTTCACCCTAAATTTGATAAACACTTTCAGTATCATCAACTGTGGTGTCCAATTTAGCAAATGAAAACAACTTAATTTGTGTTTAGTAAGGCCCTCAGTTCCATCTACCTGATAATCCTGATCTTCCTGTGTGGAATCCCGGGAGTACAGAGGACGGGGACATCTCTCTGGTGGGTTTCCATTACTGGATCCATCTGTAGGAAACACACACACTGACTGAATACATTGTTTCTATGTGTTTATCAGATGATGGGGGATCTAGGTGGACCCTCCGTACTGCTCTCTCCTTTACAATAAAGTCTCCTCTTACCCGGTGATGTGAGGGGCGGCTGATCCTCCACCATGACGTCCTTGTAGAGATCCTTGTGTCCTTCTATATACTCCCACTCCTCCATGGAGAAATAGACAGTGACATCCTGACACCTTATAGGAACCTGACACACACAATGATACAGTCACCATCCAGACACATCCCTTGTCTGTTACTGGATAATGTCCCAGAATTCCCGACACCGCTCACCTCTCCTGTCAGCAGACCAATGATCTTCTGGGTGACTTCTAGAATCTTCTTTTTCTTTTCAGTTGTCATTAAAGGGGGTGGAAACCCCATGATAGGGCAATGGCTCTGGATCCATCCTCCGGACACAGGGGTGCAACTACTGACCACCACACTGTCTTTAATCTCTTTCCTCAAAGGTCCATAATCCTAAACAGAAATATCAACGTATGAGATGTGGGTCACCATCCCTTAGTGCTCTGTAAGATCCTTTCAAACATTCATGCCAGTGTATCCTCCCAGAATCCCCCTCACATCTCCGGTCAGGTCTGTTTTTTATTAATAGAGATAAGAGTGATGTCATGTGACCTCCCAGAATCCTCCTCACCTCTCCAGTCAGGTCTGTGTTTTATTAATAGAGATAAGAGTGATGTCATGTGACCTCCCAGAATCCCCCTCACCTCTCCGGTCAGGTCTGTGTTTTATTAATAGAGATAAGAGTGATGTCATGTGACCTCCCAGAATCCTCCTCACCTCTCCGGTCAGGTCTGTGTTTTATTAATAGAGATAAGAGTGATATCATGTGACCTCCCAGAATCCTCCTCACCTCTCCGGTCAGGTCTGTGTTTTTAGTAATAGAGATAAGAGTGATGTCATGTGACCTCCCAGAATCCTCCTCACCTCTCCGGTCAAGTCTGTGTTTTATTAATAGAGATAAGAGTGATGTCATGTGACCTCCCAGAATCCTCCTCACCTCTCCGGTCAAGTCTGTGTTTTATTAACCACTTCCCGACCGTCGGCCGTCATATGACGGCCTCCGGTTTGCGGGGGTATATCTGAATGATGCCTGTAGCTACAGACATCATTCAGATATTGCCGGTTTCAGCCGGCGATTCCCTGCACCATAGGAATGATCATAGCGGCTGTTCCGCCGCTTGATCGTTCTTATGGGCGGCGGGAGGGGACGCCCCCCCCCCACCCGCCGCCCACCGGTGCTTCTACCGACTCACCGCTTCCATCGGTGAGTCGGACACAGGAACCGCCGGCACCGGATGATCACTATAGAGATTTCCGGCGGACCAGATGGTCGCCGGAGTCTCTATGATCGTTCGGAGGCCGGGCGCGATGTGATGACGTCACGCCCGGCCTCTGCATTCGAATAACGGCGCCGCCTCCGCTGGGAAGCGGTGACATTTTTTTATTTTTTTTATTTTAGGCTTTCCAGCCTAGAGGTGAGATGTGGGGTCTTATTGACCCCATATCTCACTGTTAATAGGTCCGATCAGGTAATATTCCTATTACAAGGGATGTTTACATTCCTTGTAATAGGAATAAAAGTAATCAATTTTTTTTTTTTTTTTTTTAAACTGTCAAATTTAAAAAATAAAAGTCAAATTAACAATAATAATAAAAAAAAATTTTTTTAAAGCGCCCCTGTCCCCGTGAGCTCGTACGCAGAAGTGAACGCATACGTAAGCCCCGCCCACATATGAAAACGGTGTTCAAACCACACATGTGAGGTATCGCCGCGAACGTTAGAGCGAGAGCAATAATTCTAGCCCTAGACCTCCTCTGTAACTCAAAACATGTAACCAGTAAAAAATGTTAAAGCGTCGCCTATGGGGATTTTTAAATACCAAAGTTTGGCGCCATTCCACGAGCGCGTGCAATTTTGAAGCGTGACATGTTGGGTATCTATTTACTCGGCGTATCTTCATCTTTCACATTATGCAAAAAAAATTGGGCTAACTTTATTGTTTGGTTTTTTTTTAAGCATGAAATTGTTTTTTTTCTGAAAAAAACGTGTTCGAAAAATTGCTGCGCAAATACCGTGCGAGATAAAAAGTTGCAACGAGCGTCATTGTATTCTCTAGGGTCTTTGCTAAAAAAACATATATAATGTTTGGGGGTTCTATGTAATTTTCGAGCAAAAAAATTATGAATTTTACATGTAGGAGAGAAATGTCAGAATTGGCCTGGTTGCGAAGTGGTTAATAGAGATAAGAGTGATGTCATGTGACCTCCCAGAATCCTCCTCACCTCTCCGGTCAGGTCTGTGTTTTATTAATAGAGATAAGAGTGATGTCATGTGACCTCCCAGAATCCTCCTCACCTCTCCGGTCAGGTCTGTGTTTTATTAATAGAGATAAGAGTGATGTCATGTGACCTCCCAGAATCCTCCTCACCTCTCCGGTCAGCAGGTAGATGATCTCCAGGGTGAGCTGTAATATCCTCTCGGTCTTGCTCTTCTCTTCTTCTCCTCTCTGCGGATCCTTAGGTGCGGAAACTTGCTTCAATGGTGACTCGTCGGGAGAAGATTTCAGAATAACCATTTTTGATGGCGCTGAGTAATTTCAGCCTAATAACAAAACACGATAAATAAATGAGCCAAGAAATAAATAAAATTGGACATTGAGCCACATTATGATCACCTCCCTGAAACATTAATTTGCAAAACTGAATCTTCTTCCAACAAGGTGCGGATATGATGGGCAATACAAAAGAGAGGAGGCCAAGGAGAGCCCGGAGCAAGCTGGCCAAAGCAGATTTAAAATGCGTTGGCTTGAGACGACGCCATAAACAGAAAACGCTTGTGGCAACACTGAGGTTTCCAAGAGACCTTCTCTTCTCCATGTGACGTCACCAAGCCAAGGTGCGGGTGGCACACAAAGAGCGCAACAACCTTCAGGGATCCCACCACCAGAGGAAAACCTTCTGGGGCTCCCACCGGCACAGAAAAACCTTCCAGCCTCACACCACCACCAAAAAACCTTACAGGCTCCCACCACCATAGAAAATCCTTCCGGGCTCCCACCACCACAGAAAAGCCTTCCGGGCTCCCACCACCACAGAAAAACCTTCCGGCTCCCAACACCATAGAAAAACCTTCCGGGCTCCCAACACCATAGAAAAACCTTCCGGGCTCCCACCACCATAGAAAAACCTTACAGGCTCCCACCACCATAGAAAATCCTTCCGGGCTCCCACCACCACAGGAAAATCTTCCAGCCTCACACCACCACAGAAAAACCTTTCCGGGCTCCCACCACCACAGAAAAACCTTAAGGCTCTCACAATCACAGAAAAACCTTCCAGGCTCCAACCCCCACAGAAAAACCTTCCAGGCTCCCACCACCACAGAAAAACCTTACAGGCTCCCACCACCACAGAAAAACCTTACAGGCTCTCACAATCACAGAAAAACCTTACAGGCTCCCACCACCACAGGAAAATCTTCCAGCCTCACACCACCACAGAAAAACCTTACAGGCTCTCACAATCACAGAAAAACCTTCCAGGCTCCCACCACCACAGAAAAACCTTCCGGGCTCCCACCACCACAGAAAAACCTTCCGGGCTCCCACCACCACAGAAAAACTTTCTGGGCTCCCACCACCGCAGAAGAACCTTCCGGGCTCCCACCACCACAGAAAAATCTTCTTGGTCCCCACCACCGAAGAAAAACCTTTCCGGGCTCCCACCACCACAGAAAAACCTTTCCGGGCTCCCACCACCACAGAAAAACTTTCTGGGCTCCCACCACCACAGAAGAACCTTCCGGGCTCCCACCACCACAGAAAATCCTTCCGGGCTCCCACCACCACAGAAAAACCTTCCGGGCTCCCACCACCACAGAAAAACCTTCCGGGCTCCCACCACCGCAGAAGACCCTTCCGGGTCCCCACCACCACAGAAAAACCTTCTGGGTCCCCACCACCACAGAAAAACCTTCCGGGCTCCCACCACCACAGAAAAACCTTCTGGGCTCCCACCACCACAGAAAAATCTTCCGGGCTCCCACCACCACAGAAAAACCTTCCGGGCTCCCACCACCACAGAAAAACCTTCCAGGCTCCCACTACCACAGAAAAGCCTTCTGGGCTCCCACCACCACAGAAAATCCTTCCGGGCTCCCAACACCACAGAAAATCCCTCCGGGCTTCCACCACCGCAGAAAAACCTTCCAGGCTCCCACCACCGCAGAAAAACCTTCCGGGCTCCCACCACCACAGAAAAAACCTTCCGTGCTCCCACCACCACAAAAAAAAAATTCCCAGCTCCCACCACCACAGAAAAACCTCCCGGGCTCCCACCACCACAGAAGAACCTTCCAGGCTCCTACCACCGCAGAAAAACCTTTCGGGCTCCTACCACCACAGAAAAACCTTCCGGGCTCCCACCAACACTTGACCAGCTCTGATTTTAATGCTTAGCGGCAAAACTTTGCTGAAAGAAACTTCCAAAAATGGTTGCCGACTAAGCATACATCCTACGCATTTTACTGGTTTCCTACAATTATAGTATTGAAAAAATAAATAAATCTAATATAAGATTATAAAATACTCTAACTACAATGCAATACAATTATATATAAAATATACATTACAGAGGTAGATTCTTGCAGGTGATATTTTTTTTTTCTCAGTCCAACAACAGAACCTGAACACATTCTTTATAGCAAGAAACAGCTCCTAGGCAGGGAGCAGAGCAACCTGGAATTGCATTGGAATGGTCCACAACAAAATGGCCGCCATAGTCACTACTGCTACAACCCCACCGACCAGCAAAAAAACACACAGAGAAACATGTTGTTTTATAGCACATAGCTTGTCAGAGTCTAGCACAAATGTGAAGACAACAGGAAAAAAAAGAAGGAAAACCAGGCGAACAAGCAACACTTGGTCTACAACAAAATGGCAGTCCTGGTCACTGTTGCTACAAACCCACCAACCAGCAAAAAAAGAAGCAACAAAAGTAAGAAACCTTTTGTTTCAAAATACATAACTTGTCACTGTCTAGCACAAATATGAAAAAAAGAAACCTGGACAGCCAGCAACCCATGGTCTACAACAAAATGGCAGCCGTCCTTTCAGTCCTTTTTATTGAAAGCTTTATTAAATAAAAAAAAAGAGCTGTCAAAACGAAAAACGAACGCAGAGATATGTCTACTTTTGAAGTATAAAATCATCAAAATATGGAGACAGAAAGGTTTGAAGAAAATGTCCGCATTGTCGGGCTCCGACAAAATGGCCGCCGCTGAGCTGCTCTGGGCAGGAAATGACAATCAATGTACAGTAACCCCGGAAGTGATAATGAGGGTTGTTTTTTACTGGTGGAGAGGGAGCTGGAGGTGAGGAATTCTCATTGATGTCAGTGCATTTCATTGTTCATTTATACAGCACACACAGAAATGCTTTCCTGACAGAAGACAGATAGAAAAACACCTTTTATTCCATTTCTGTATTTTTTTATATTTATTTCATGTATTTTAAATGAATTACAGCAAGTGTAAGCACTTGAATGTGTCATCCTTTTAGCTTCCAGTATTGGGTTCTATTGATTTGCCCATCACATCGATCGGTCTAACACAGGAAGGCTGAATTCCCACTTGAGCGTGGCGTTTTTTTCGCATTTCCATAGAGTGTTTTTCAGGCGTTTTTATTTTTATTTTTTATTAGCCAATAGAGAAAACTATTATCTGTTGCATCATTTGTTGCTAGGTATTTCAGATTTTCTATTAGCTTTTAATTCTTTTTTTTATTATTAATATTATCAAATTATTATTATTTGTTTTCATTAGGGTAAGAGGCTAGAGGTAAGGTTAGGTTAGGGTTAGGATTATTTAATACTACTACTACTACTACTACTAATACTACTACTAATAATAATAATAATAATAATAAAAATAAATTGAAAAAATAAAAAAAAATACACAAATAAGAATCATAAATAAAATCAATAAATGAATACTAAGTAATAATAAATAATTAACCCCTAAACCTTTAAAACAAAAATAATAAAACAATAAATAACTAAACACCCTAACTCTAACACAAAATAAATTAATTATTATTTTTAATTATTAATAATATTATTTTTTTTTGTTTGGGTTTGGGTGTTTATTATTATTTTATTATTATTATTATTATTAGGGCTCATGCACACAGGATTTTTTTACAGCTGCTGTTAGGGGCGTTTGGCGTTTTTTTTTTTTTTACCTGCCTCTAAAAGCCCCTCCATGTTAGCCTATGCGTCCATGCACACATAAATGGTCAGAGGCGTTTAGGGGCAGTAGAAAAAAACGACAGCCTATGCTTCCAGGAGCAGTAAAAACGAAAAACGCAGCGAAACATGTCCAGCTGCGTTTAGCCGCATTTGATGTTTTTTAAGGCATTATTACATTATAAAGAGTGTTTTTAATGACAAAATGCCCAAAAGCGTGCAAAAACGTGGGAAAACGTGCAATAACGCTAATGTAAAAATGTGGCTAAACGCAAAAAAAAACAGGCGTAGCGCTGGCCTTTTCTAAAACATCCTGTGTGTATGAGCCTTAAATAATAAAGTATTCAATATTTTTTAAGTATTGGGGTTAATTATTATTTATTCATGTTTTTATACTTATTATTAATTTACTTTTATTCATTGATGATTTTTAGTTATTTGTGTATTTATATTACATTTTTTTTCTAAGGTTAGGGGTTAATTGTTATTTATTCATGTTTTATTACTTATTATTCATTGATGATTTTTAGTTATGTGTGTATTTACTTTACATTTATATTTTTTAAAGTTAGGGGTTAATTGTTATTTATTCATGTTTTATTACTTATTATTAATTTACTTTATTCATTGATGATGATTTTTAGTTATTTGTGTATTTATTTTACATTTATATTTTTTAAGGTTAGGGGTTAATTGTTATTTATTCATGTTTATAACTTATTATTCATTGATGATTTTTAGTTATATGTGTATTTATTTTACATTTATATTTTTTAAGGTTAGGGGTTAATTATTATTTATTCATGTTTATTACTTATTATTCATTGATGATTTTTAGTTATATGTGTATTTATTTTACATGTATATTTTTTAAGGTTAGGGGTTAATTATTATTTATTCATGTTTATTACTTATTATTCATTAATGATTTTAAGTTATATGTGTATTTATTTTACATTTATATTTTTTAAGGTTAGGGGTTAATAATTTTTTATTCATGTTTATTACTTATTATTCATTGATGATTTTTAGTTATATGTGTATTTATTTTACATTTATATTTTTTAAGGTTAGGGGTTAATAATTTTTTATTCATGTTTATTACTTATTATTCATTGATGATTTTTAGTTCTGTGTGTATTTACTTTACATTTATATGTTTTAAAGTTAGGGGTTAATTGTTATTTATACATGTTTTATTACTTATTATTAATTTACTTTTATTCATTGATGAGGATTTTTAGTTATTTGTGTATTTATTTTACATTTATATTTTTTAAGGTTAGGGGTTAATTATTATTTATTCATGTTTATTACTTATTATTCATTGATGATTTTTAGTTATATGTGTATTTATTTTACATTTATATTTTTTAAAGTTAGGGGTTAATTGTTATTTATTCATGTTTTATTACTTATTATTAATTTACTTTTATTCATTGATGAGGATTTTTTGTTATTTGTGTATTTATTTTACATTTATATTTTTTTAAGGTTAGGGGTTAATTATTATTATTCATGTTTTATTACTTATTATTAATTTACTTTTATTCATTGATGATGATTTTTAGTTATTTGTGTATTTATTTTACATTTATTTATTCATATGTTATTACTATTTTATGTTATAAATTTTTTAATTTGAGTAGAAAATCACGCAAAAAACTACTGCACACAAAAATGTGTGAATGGCGCATTTCCGTTCATTTCTACGAGGATAAAAACGGGGCAAAAATGCTGAAATCTGCCCGAATTTCGAGCTACAAAAGAAGCTCCAGAACTTCTTTGAGCTTCAGGAGACTTGGAGTGGAGATGTGAACCGTCTCCGTAGAGAATAATTGATCCTTTTTTTCTCCTCCAGCGTTTTGGAGCTTCAAGCTACAAAATGTTCAGGTGTGAATGGGGCCCCAGTGTGCTTCCATCTTGTTGGGTAGTGGTGGTGGTAGAGGAAGGGGCTTTCAGGTGCCTGCTGCTTCATCACTGGCCAATCACAGGTCAGGGAATTGGTGACCGAGGTGTACCGTTTCTCTGTCCTGAAGGAAAAGCTTTGTATGGCAACTCAGGGCAAGAAAAATGTATGGGTAGTATGGGAGTTGCATTGTGGGTACTTGAAGTGCTTTTTCTGCCACAGTTATCCCTGTCCTCGATCATTCCTATTAATGACAATATTTAACATTTTCTAGAGTAGCTCCCCGATGGAAAAGAATCAACTGACCGAGAGGATACTGAGCCTCACCCTGGAGATCATCTACCTGCTGACCGGAGAGGTGAGGAGGATTCTGGGAGGTCACATGACATCACTCTGATCTCTATTAACCGCTTCAGCACCGCCCGCCGTCATATGACGCCCACAAGGTGGATCTCCCATCCTGGCTGGGCGTCATATGACGTCCTCGGATTCCCGGCCGCCTGGGGGGCGCGCTCGCGCGCCCGCGGCATCGCTCGGGACCCGGTGCGAGTGCCCGGCGGCCGCGATGTCCGCCGGGCACCCGCGATTGCCCGTTAAAACAACGGGACCGGGCGACACACAGCTCCACGTCCTGTCAGCGGGGAGGAGACCGATCATGTGATCCAGTACGGAGGATCACATGATCGGTCTCCTCCCCTTAAGTCCCCTCCCCCTACAGTTAGAATCACGTCTATTAGGGAACACATTAACCCCTCCAGCTCCCTCTAGTGTTAACCCCTTCCCTGCCAGTCACATTTACACAGTAATCATTGCAATTTTATAGCAACGATCGCTGTGTAAATGTGAATGGTTCCAAAAATGTGTCAAAAGTGTCCGACGTGTCCGCCGCAATGTCGCAGTCACGAAAAAAAATATCGCAGATCCCCGCCATTACTAATAAAAAAATAAAAATAAATAAAATCAATAAATCTAACCCCTATTTTGTAGACGCTATAACTTTTGCGCAAACCATCAATATACGCTTATTGCGATTTTTTTTACCAAAAATATGTAGAAGAATACGTATCGGCCTAAACTGAGGAAAAAAATAGTTTTTTTTAAAAAAAAAATGGGATATTTATTATAGCAAAAAGTAAAAAATATTGTGTTTTTTTTCAAATTTGTCGCTCTTCTTTTGTTTATAGCGCAAAAAATAAAAACCGCAGGGGCGATCAAATACCACCAAAAGAAAGCTCTATTTGTGGGAAAAAAAAGGGACGTCAATTTTGTTTGGGTGTAACGTCGCACGACCGCGCAATTGTTAGTTAAAGCGACGCAGTGCCGAATCGCAAAAAAGTGCTCTGGTAAGGAAGGGTGTTTAAAAGCCCTGTATTGAAGTGGTTAATAAAACACAGACCGGACCGGAGAGGTGAGGAGGATTCTGGGAGGTCACATGACATGACATCACACTTAGCTCATTAAATAAATAGTCATAGGAGTCCAAAATACTGCGCAGTGCTACATCCGTGTTGCTGTTAGGAGAGGATAAAATACAGTTTCCTGTTTAGGATTATGGACCGATGAAGAAATACAACGATCACATGATACCCAGCAGCCATTCCCGTGTCTCCAGAAAACTGAGAAAGAGGCAGAGCTCAATCATCGAACCACTTCCCTCCCTGACACCCGAGAGAACCAATGACAAGAATATAATAGAAGTCACCCAGAAGATCATTGAGCTGCTGACAGGAGAGGTGAGCGGTGCCGGGAATTCTGGGACATTATCCAGTAACAGACAAGGGATGTGTCTGGATGGTGACTGTATCATTGTGTGTGTCAGGTTCCTATAAGGTGTCAGGATGTCACTGTCTATTTCTCCATGGAGGAGTGGGAGTATTTAGAAGGACACAAGGATCTCTACAAGGACGTCATGATGGAGAATCGGCCGCCCCTCACATCACCGGGTAAGAGGAGACTTTATTGTAAAGGAGAGAGCAGTACGGAGGCTCCACCTAGATCCCCCATCATCTGATAAACACATAGAAACAATGTATTCAGTCAGTGTGTGTGTGTTTCCTACAGATGGATCCAGTAATGATGAGAGATGTCCCCGTCCTCTGTATTCCCGGGATTCCACACGGGAAGATCAGGAGATCCCTCAGGATTATGAGGTAGGTGGATCTGAAGATCTTACCAAATACCATACTAAGTCTTCACTTCTGTAACCAGGCTTTTCCTTCTGTTTGCATAAATTATTACTTTGCATTCTCATACTATAGGTAATTAAAAGTTCTGATTGTTTTACATCTAGGGTGAAGACCTCATTGTTATTAAGGTTGAGCCTATAGACGATGAGGAGATTTACATGACGGGTGATGAGCCGTGTAAGGAGGAGGAAATCCCTCCAGAGATCAAAACTGGTGAGTAACAAACACTGAATCCCAGATCTTCCTTGTTCAGTCACTGCAACAATCTCTTTTCTCCACCCCCCTTCCTGTCAGTAGACAGTAATGGGGAGACTGTATGTGTCCAGTGGGGTAAAGCCAGGAAACATGCATCCTGCTTAAGTCCTGTGTTTTTTTTCGTTACATAATTTTACCTCTGATGGCTTCTCTCCTTATCTTTTGCTGTGGTTGCTATTGTTCTTCCTTAGGGAGCTGTGTATTCTCAGAGTTCTAGATCAAAATGACTGAAAGTGTGAGGTGTTGGATCCTGTGGCCATAACATGAAAGTGGACTTACTCTGTAGTTGGCTCCAGGAAGCATTGTAGAACACCTTAGGACGAACCTTGCGGTGCCATATCATGCGACCATAACATGAAACTGGTCTTACTCTGTAGTTGGTTCCAGCAATTCTTGTAGAGAACCATAGGTCCTTCAAGGAGTTGGATCTTGTGACCATATTATTAAATTAGACTTACTCTGTAGTTGGCTCCAGGAAGCATTATAGAACACCTTGGGTTCCTCACCGTGCTAGATTCTGTGACCGTAACATGAAAGTGGACTTACTCTGTAGCTGGCACCAGGAAGCATTTTAGAACACCTTATAATCCCTCACAGTGCCAGATCCTGCAACCATAACATGAAACTGGACATGCTCTGTAGTTGGCTCCAGAAAGCGTGGTAGATCACCTTAGGTCCCTTACGGTGCTAGATCCTGTCACCATAACACGAAACTGTACTTACTTTGTAGTTGGCTCCAGGAAGCGTTGTAGAACACCCTACGTTTCTCACAGTGCCAGATCCTGTGACCATAACATGAAACTGGACCTACTCTGTGGTTGGCTCCAGGAAGCGTTATGGAACACCTTAGGTTCCTCACGGTGCCAGATCCTGTCACAATAACATGAAACTGGACTTGCGCTTTAGTTGGCTCCAGGAAGCGTTGTATTACACCTTAGGTCCCTCACGGTTCCAGATCCTGTGACAATAATAGAACACTGGACTTGCTCAGTAGTTGGCTCTTAGAAGCATTGTAGAACAGCTTAGATCCCTCAGGGTACCAAATCCTGTGATCATAACATGGAAGTGGCCTTGCTCTGTAGTTGGCTCCAGAAAGCATTGTAGAACACCCTACGTTTCTCACAGTGCCAGATCCCGTGACTATGACATGAAACTGGACCTACTCTGTGGTTTGCTCCAGAAAGCATTATGGAACACCTTAGGTTCCTCACGGTGCCAGATCCTGTCACAATAACATGAAACTTGACTTACACTTTAGTTGGCTCCAGGAAGCGTTGTAGAACACCTTAGGACGAACCTTGCGGTGCCATATCATGCGACCATAACATGAAACTGGTCTTACTCTGTAGTTGGCTCCAGCAATTCTTGTAGAGAACCATAGGTCCTTCAAGGTGTTGGATCTTGTGACCATATTATTAAATTAGACTTACTCTGTAGTTGGCTCCAGGAAGCATTGTAGAACACCTTGGGTTCCTCACAGTGCTAGATTCTGTGACCGTAACATGAAAGTGGACTTACTCTGTAGCTGGCTCCAGGAAGCGTTGTAGATCACCTTAGAATCCCTCACAGTGTCGGATCCTGCAACCATAACATGAAACTGGACATGCTCTGTAGTTGGCTCCAGAAAGCGTGGTAGATCACCTTAGGTCCCTTACGGTGCTAGATCCTGTCACCATAACACGAAACTGTACTTACTTTGTAGTTGGCTCCAGGAAGCGTTGTAGAACACCCTACGTTTCTCACAGTGCCAGATCCTGTGACCATAACATGAAACTGGACCTACTCTGTGGTTGGCTCCAGGAAGCGTTATGGAACACCTTAGGTTCCTCACGGTGCCAGATCCTGTCACAATAGCATGAAACTGGACTTGCGCTTTAGTTGGCTCCAGGAAGCGTTGTATTACACCTTAGGTCCCTCACGGTTCCAGATCCTGTGACAATAATAGAACACTGGACTTGCTCTGTAGTTGGCTCTTAGAAGCATTGTAGAACAGCTTAGATCCCTCAGGGTACCAAATCCTGTGATCACAACATGGAAGTGGACTTGCTCTGTAGTTGGCTCCAGGAAGCGTTGTAGAACACCCTACGTTTCTCACAGTGCCAGATCCTGTGACCATGACATGAAACTGGACCTACTCTGTGGTTGGCTCCAGGAAGCGTTATGGAACACCTTAGGTTCCTCACGGTGCCAGATCCTGTCACAATAACATGAAACTGGACTTGCACTTTAGTTGGCTCCAGAAAGCGTTGTAGAACACCTTGGATCCCTCACGGTTCCAGATCCTGTGACAATAATGGAACACTGGACTTGCTCAGTAGTTGGCTCTTAGAAGCATTGTAGAACAGCTTAGATCCCTCAGGGTACCAAATCCTGTGATCATAACATGGAAGTGGACTTGCTCTGTAGTTGGCTCCAGGAAGCACTGTAGAACACTTTAGGTTCCTCACGGTGCCAGATCCTGCGACCATAGCATGAAACTGGACTTACTTTGTAGTTGGCTCCAGGAAGCCTTGTAGAACACCTTGGGTTGCTCGCTGTGCCAGATCCTGCTAGACAGAAAGTAACAGGAAATACAATAATTACTAGATGGAAGGACGAGATAGTTGAAGCACTGTTTTTTGACATCTCTGTCTGGGGTTTACCAAGTACAAAGGGAAAGTTGGAGGACCTACATACTCAGTCTTGGCTTCCTTTGATATTTGGTACAAGCCTTCAGTTATGGTTTTCTACCTTCTCAACTGTTGTCATGGTCTCGTGTGTTTAAAGGAGAAGAACAGCCAAAGCTTGTTTTGGCTATAGTTCTCCTGTGGGTCACAGGAGTGCAGTTCATTCTAATTTTCAGCAGACAGCGGGCTGAAGTCTGCTGTCTTCTGACGTCACAGAGCCGGTCCAGGCTCGGGCAAGATCGCGACAATGGAGTTGGGATCTGCCCACGTGCCTGGACTGGCACCCACTGAGAACCTGAGCAGGCCTCTCCCGCCTCTTCCACAGCCCAGTGTTCCAGTGAGGGGGAGAGCAGAGAGCTGGTAGTCACTGAAGAACCAATCGATCTGGCTCGCTTGATCGCTCAATTCTCAGTGTTTCTCAGTGTTAGAGGTGCCGGGGGACAGATGCAGCATTGGACCGATCCTGCATCCAGCAAGGTAAGTATGATTCTGGAAAAAAAAAGGTAACCCCATACTTCTCTTTTAATCTTCTTTTATTCTCTACAGGTGGGCAATACAGTGGTGGTACCATAGAGGAACATCTCATTATCAAACAAGTGTGTAAAACAGAGGAGGATGATGTCTCCACAAGCTCAAATCTCCATTCAGGACTGTCATCGGCTCATTCTACTCATGGCGGGCGACCTCCCGATGACCCGCGTCCCTCTGAGTCGGAGGATAGCTTCACCCAACCCGATGAACTTATTCCTGTAGAAACAACGGACGATGGCACCAGGCTTTTCTCCTGCTCCGAATGCGGCAAACGCTTTAAGCAGAAGGCGGATGTCGTCAAGCACCAGCGGATTCACACGGGCGAGCGCCCTTACCCGTGCCCAGAGTGCGGCAAGTGCTTCATAGATGCCTCCCAGCTCTCTAAGCACCGGAGGACTCACACGGGGGAGCGACCTTACTCCTGCTCTGAGTGTGGCAAGCGCTTCTCAGAGAAATCCAACGCCGTCAGGCATTGGCGGTCTCACACGGACGAAAAGCCCCACCCATGCCCAGAGTGCGGCAAGTGCTTCAAGAACAAGTCCCACCTGCTGACGCACCTGCGCTTCCACACAGACGAGAAGCCTTACGCCTGCTCGCTGTGCGGGAGGAGCTTCAAGCAGAAGTCGGACGTGGTCAAGCACCAGAGGCTTCACTCGGGAGAGAGGCCGTACTCCTGTTCTGTGTGCGGAAAAAGCTTCTCCGGCAAGTCCAATCTCATCCGGCATGAGATTACCCACACTGGGGAGAAGCCATACTCTTGCTCCGATTGCGGGAAACAGTTCGCCCAGAAGTCCCATTTGGTCACCCACGAGAAGCTCCACGCCGGTTACAGGCCCTTCTCCTGCTCAACGTGCGGAAAGAGCTTTACCGATAAAGCCGTTCTAGTCCGCCATGAGAAGAGCCACTCGGAGGAGAAGCCCTTTTCGTGCTCGGAGTGCGGGAAGAGCTTTAAGCAGCGGTCGGACGTGGCGAAGCACGAACGCATCCACTCCGGGGTGAAGCCGTACTCCTGCACAGACTGTGGTAAAAGCTTCGTCCAGAAGGCCCACCTCCTCAGCCATCTAAAAGTCCACGTACGGGGGACAATCCAGAGTGAAGGGGAAAATGTCCTTTTAAAAGTAAACTCTGATCCCATCGGGGAGCAGCTTTGAAATGAGATGAGACAAAAAGTCAAAGCACCACTTCCGGACAAACGGCTACAAGGCTGAAATGGAGGCATGAGAACTGTTTTGCCTCCAGAATATTTGAAGACAGGGGCGGACTTACAACTCATGGGGCCCCCGGGCAATAGGAGATTATGGGGCCCCCAGGCAATCAGAGATTACAGATTATGGGGCCACACAGTATACACACACACACACAGTATACAATCACACAGTATAGCGGCACAGTGGTGTGGGGCGGCACAGTGGTGTAGTGGTTAGCACTCTCACCTATCAGTAAGAAGGGTCGCTGGTTCGAATCCCAACCACGACACCACCTGCCTGGAGTTTGCATGTTCTCCCTGTGCCTGCGTGGGTTTCCTCCGGGTACTCCGGTTTCCCTCCACATCCAAAGACATGCAGGTATGTTAATTGACTTCTGTACAAAAATTGGCCCTAGTATATGAATGGGGACCTTGGAGGGTAGGGACCGATGCGAATGTACAGGGATGGGGACAATTGTAGACACTCACTCAGGTTGAACTGGATGGACTGGTGTCTTTATTCAACCTTAGAAACTATGAAACTATGAAACTATGAAGTATACACAGACATGTTTCTATTGGCTGAGAAGGTACTGGAGAGGTGGGGCAGCTATATTCTCTGGATTTTTAGACCAAAAGGATGTCGGTAAGGGACATTTCAGAGACAGATGTAAAAAAACACAGATTTTTACATACTGTCCCTGGTTTTACTGAGGCTGGCAACCCTGGTGGGGCCCCCTAGTGGCCCGGGGCCCTCGGGCAGTGCCCGAGTGGCCGAATGGTCAGTCCGCCCCTGTTTGTAGAGTAACGCACATCATCTTGTGATCCTGCACTCCTGATGTGGGTGGGCGAAAGTTTACAGAACATGGAGCTCGGCCGTGTCTGTGCCACTGCCCTGCCTCCTGATATCTCTTTCCCATAAGCCCCTCTAAAGTACTTTCCCCTCCCACCCGTTAGCCTACAGAGCTACCATTGCAAGACTGATTTCGACTTTCAGTTTAGTTGTTTTCAGTTACTTAAACTGGTTGAAGTTTGAAATGATCTTGTGAGTTGTGACTAAACCAGAGGACATTTTTTTTTTTTGCTTATTCCCCTCCTTACCCTTTCACGGTGAACTCTTTAGCCATTTAATCATTTCAGAGGTAAAGGTCCAATCTCCTGGCAGATCATACAAAATGGCAGCCTTTAACCCTCTAATCCTCATAACCCTCTAAGCCTCACCCACAAATGCGCCCATGGAGACGCTCCACAATACCTTTGCGAGAAGATAACACACTACACACCCAATCGCAGTCTTCGATCATCTAACCAAAACCTCCTCCTCATTCCCAAATCCCGCTACAAAGCAAAAGGGGAACGGAGATTCGCAGTTCAAGGACCACGGCTATGGAACGCTCTACCGCCTCACATCCGCATGGAAAAAAACCATCAGGCCTTTAGGAAAAAACTCAAGACCTACCTTTTCTAAGAAGGGTGACAACAAAGCACCCATACAGCGCCTTGAGGCGATTCAGTACACATTGTAGCGCTATACAAATCATTCATTCATTCTAATCCAGAACTCTCATCTGTGTGCCTCCCTGAAACTAATTTCACTTTGCTACTGGAGGTCTGAGCCCAGCAAACCATCACTCTTGTTAAAAGGGGAGGGGCAGTTGGTGGGGCTTAGCTCTTAACCACTTACCCACTGGGCACTTAAACCCCCTTCCTAACCAGACCAATTTTCAGCTTTCGGGGCTCTCACGCTTTGAATGACAATTACTCAGTCATGCAACACTGTACCCAAATTTATTTTTTGTCCTTTTTTTCACACAAATAGAGCTTTCTTTTGGTGGTATTTGATCGCCGCTGGGTTTTTAATTTTTTGCGCTATAAATCAAAAAAGACTAAAAATTCGGTAACAAAAAATAAAAAAAATTATTTGTTTCTATTAAAATGTATTGCAGAGTATTGGCAGAGTATTGCAGTGTTGCACAGTATTGGCAGAATATTGCACAGTATTGGCAGAATATTGCACAGTATTGCAGAGTATGGCAGTGTTGCACAGTATTGGCAGAATATTGCACAGTATTGCACAGTATTGCAGTGTTGCACAGTATTGGCAGAATATTGCACAGTATTGGCAGAGTATTGCAGTGTTGCACAGTATTGGCAGAATATTGCACAGTATTGCAGTGTTGCACAGTATTGGCAGAATATTGCACAGTATTGGTAGAGTATTGCAGAGTATTGCACAGTGCTGGCAGAGTCGCTGTCACTGACCAGTGCTGTGGGCACTACACATCCAGCCCACAGCGATGTTCCCGTCTCTCCCCCTCGCCGCTTCTCCCCTCTCACTGTACCGATCGGACGTCCACCCAGAATAAGCCGACCGCACTGTAGCCGTCTTTCGGCTATAGCCCGGTCGGCATGTTGTTAAAGTGGTTGTAAACAAATATGAACAAAGTGGTGGTGCGCCAACATGAAAATTCTGGTACCGAAACCGAAAAAAACAAATATGAACAAAGTGGTGGTGCGCCAACATGAAAATTCTGGTACCGAAACCGAAAAATTCAGGATGCACTTGGCCGAAAACCGAAACGTAAACGGACAGTTTTTTTTTAAAGTTTTTATTTTATTTTAATTTAACCACTACACATCCGCGCTATGGCCGAATAACGTCAGCGTGGATGTCAATTCTCGGGAGGGCGCCATATGACGTCCTCCCCTGTGCACGGTCCCTGCGCGCGCCCTGTAGGGCGCGTGCAGGGCGCGCTGTGATCACCGAGTCACTGAGACTCGGGTGATCAGCGGGTCCCGGCCCCTTACCATGTGATCAGCTGTCAGCCAATGACAGCTGATCACATGATAAAAACAAAAGCTTGGTGATCGTTTTTTTCTCCTCACGCTGACAGCGGAGGAGAAAAAAAAGCCGATCACCGGCTTATCTTAAAGGGACATCAGTCCCACTTGCAATGCCCACAAATGCCACCTGTCAATGCCCACAAGTCCAACCTGTCAATGCACACAAGTGCAACCTGTCAATGCACACAAGTGCCACTTGTCAATGCCCACAAGTGCCACCTGTCAATGCACACAAGTGCCACCTGTCAATGCCCACCAGTGCTGCCAATCATTGCCACCTAAAAGTGCTGCCTATCAGTGTAAACCATCAGTGCCCATCACTGCCACCCATCAGTGCCCATCACTGCCACCTATCGGTGCCCGTCACTGCCGCCTCATCAGCGTACATCAATGACGGACAAAAATTACCCATTTTTTTATTTTTATAACAAAATAAAAAAAAAAGGTGATCAAATACCACCAAAAGAAAGCTCTATTTGGGGGGAAAAAATTATAAAAATTTGGGTACAGTGTTGTATGACCGCGCAATTGTCATTCAAAGTGCGACAGCGCTGAAAGCTGAAAATTGGTCTGGAAAGAAGGGGGGATAAGTGCCCAGTAAGCAAGTGGTTAACTAATATGGCTGGCGTTTTTGCATTGAAGTCAATAGGACACAATGTTGCATTGAAGTCAATGGGACACAATTTTACATTAAAGTCAATGGGACACAATTTTGCACTAAACTCAATGGGACACGATTTTGCATTTAAGTCAATGGGACACGATTTTGCATTGAAGTCATTAGGGGGTATTTTTACATTGAAGTCGATGGGACACAATTTTGCATTAAAGACGCTAGGGGGCATTTTTGCATTGAAGTCAATGGGATGCAATTTTGCATCAAAGCCGTGATTTTGCATTAAAGCCACTAGGGGTCATTTTTGCATTGATGTCAATTATCAGCACCTTTTTTTTCTATCGGCAACACGCAGATAACCCTATTTTTCATCAGATACTTTTCAGTGGCCCTCAAACAAAACATATCCCTCTATATTGTGTACTTGTCTCAGTCCAGAGCACTAAGTATCATTTCTGTCTGCTGCCTCCTTCCTCTGCTATCAACATGAATCACTTCTGACAAGTTTTCCTGACACCAAGAGATAAAAAGGTGACAGGGGAGGGAGTTCCAGCTCACAGCCTGTGATTCACAGCCTCAGCTCTGTTTCTTCCCTTCCTTCCAATCAGCTCTCACTGAGCTCTGCAGGGTGTAACTTCAGCTCTCTGCCTCTTTTTTTTTTTTCTGGAATCTCAGACAAGCTGTGTAAAATCCGGGTTTTCAATAGAGGTAGAGACGACTGCAGATAAACAGGTACAACCTATGTAGGAGAATTTGTGTTATCTCTGTGTATCACCTGGGGCCAGTCACTTCACTAGGTATATGGAAGGGTTTACAACCACTTTAAGTCAGGCCCCTAACATCAAAGTGAAACTAGTTTCAGAGAAGTACACAGGATGGTTTTCGGACCAACAAAGATGAGGTGTTCCCGATCTCTCTCACTAATTAACTTGTTTAAACTAACAGTAATAGACAAAAGCAAGCATCACAAAGTCATAGACACACCACCATCTTGTCCAGATTCCACTCCAGGAGCCATTGAATCTGAGTCATGTGCACCCTCTGTTCTTGACATGGCTCAGACACGCCCCCAGCCTGAAGTCCCACCTCTTAGCTGGCTGATTTCTAGGTTAAACCATAGGCTGTGAGGTGCGGGCAGTGTACCTATGTTTAGGTTTGTACCATTGCTTGGAACTTCCAGATTCCACTACCCCTCCAGTTGTACATGTAATGGAAGGCTTTGACGAAGATGGACAACCCCTTAAGCCTCCAAAAGGGGACATGGCGTAGCTGCATGGAGGCATAACTGTAAACCGCAAGGCCACCCGCCAAACTTCTTTATTTTTGGTCGGAGGAGGGTGAGTCTAGAACCCCTGTTAGGTCTGTATTGCTGTCTGTGTTGGAAATGTTTGCACTAGTTTCCTATCCCAGTGACACCCTATGTTTCAGGGTGTGTTGGGTGTTACCAGGACAGGAAGTGAATAAAAGTATCCACCTCAAACTTGCACGGTGTGTATACAACCAGCCTTCCTTCAGTGGCCACCATTGAATCTCTGAAGGGGAGAGATCGCCAATCGCCAGTGGGTGAGGAGCTTAAAGGGTCAGTCCACCCAGATAGAGTATTGAAGGCCTGAGTCACTCGCTAGTTTCCGAAAGCCAATCTCCACTTTACAACCTGAGAGTTAACCTCTCCCACGTCCAAATATCAGTTCTGGGTGGAGTGACCCATAACGCAGATGAGAAGCAATGTTCTTGGGCAAGCTTTCCTAATTAATCCAGAGAAAAATATCAATAAAACATTTCAACCCCTCTGTGTCCAGTTGTCTTTTCCCCACTGTGTTGGTGCCATCCGAATCTCAAGTTATACTTTTAGACTGTGTGTCCAGTTTTGTTTAATCCAGTGGTCTATAAACTGTGGCCTGAGGGCCAGATTTAGCCCTTTGCTTGCTTTATCCGGCCCTTGGGGCACTATTTCTCCCACTGGCACCAATGATGGGGCACTATATCTCCTACTGATACCAATGAATGGAGCACTATTCCTCCCACTGACATGAACAAGGGGGCACTATTCCTCCCACTGACATGAACAAGGGGGCACTATTCCTCCCACTGACATGAACAAGGGGGCACTATTCCTCCCACTGATAACAATGATGGGGCACTTTTCCTCCCACTGATACCAACAATGGTGCACTTTCCACACTCAGCGCAAGAGTAGGCCTTCTCTGTGGTGTGGATTTTGGCATGGCGGACGTTGTAAGCTTTCTGCATGAAGTGTTTCCCACATTCTGAGCAGGAGTAGGCCTTCTCACCTGTGTGATAGCGCTGGTGCTGCAGCAGTACCGCTTTCCTCTTCAAATTTTTCCCACACTCAGCGCCCATGTAGGGCTTTTGGTCCTGTGAGTGACCTCATGCTTCATCAGATGGGACTTTTAGGCAAAGAGGCGCACACAAAGCCCATGTGACTACTCTGATGCTTGGCCAGATGTGACCGCTGGCTAAGGCACTCCTTACAGTCAGTGCAGGCGTAGGGTTTCTCCTCCGTATGGACAGGTTGGTGCACTACCAGGTAGGACCTCTGTATGAAGCCCTTCCTGCACTCCAAGCAAGAGTAGGACTTCTTGTTGGTGTGGACCCTCCGGTGTGTAACTAGCAACGACTTTCTAGTGAAGTGCTTGCCACGATCCAGGCAGCAGAAAGGCTTCTCACTCGTGTGCTGGTGGTGAGCCAGGTGGAAGTTCTGCTTGAAACTCTTCCCACATGGGAAGCATGCATATGGATCCTGCATCCTTGTGGGCTCTGTGGTGCCAAATGAGCCTGGCCCGGCTCACCAAATTTTTGTCACGCAGGACAAGGGAAGGATTTTTTACTTCCACAGCCGACCCTATGCGTATTGATTTAAAGGTCGTCCAGAAGACATTGGCCTTGGAACCATTTTCTTTCTTGGCTTCTCTGCTTGGGTCTTCCCATCTAATAGGGCTTTCCCCCTCCTTGAGCTCCTGCTTACCCAACTCATCTAAATCTTCAACTTTAATAATTACCAGGTCCTCACTCTTTATAAAACACACAAAGCAATGAATACATTTTAAAAGAAAATGGTCACCTTCACCGAACCAGTGACGCCTACCTGGATTCTCCCCTTAACTACTTTCTCCTTCCAACCATCAGACTACAGAACGATGCTCTCACTGAAAGACTGATTTTAGCTATCAGACATTTAGGGCTCATTTACACTTGCTTCGACTTTGACACACAATAAAGCACCCACCGCTTCAATGTGCATTTTTTTATGTGGTTTTGATGCTCTTCTGAAGCTTTAATGAAGCTTGGCCAATTCCCCATGTGTTGTGTTGTGGAGAGGCGACCCCAGGTCACGGTGTGTATTAGCACCTTGAGCCTGGTTTTTGCAAAGACAGGCATGATGATTGCACACCTGTGGGCTGGGTTTATATTCCCCTCAGGAAGAGAGCTCAGGGCTCACACTTGGGAACAGCTCCACCCTACAGGCAGGTGGCCTGGTGTAGGAGTCGGGAGGGCTTTCAGGTGGAGGCGGCTCCACAAAAGAGAGATAGACGGTCTCTAGGAGTCTGAGTGTGTATGTCTGCAGGAGGCAGATGTGGCCAGCGACCAAGCAGCACGCAGCTGAGCAAGTAAGCTCCAAGAGGGAGTTTGAATAAGTAAGAGTGAGTGAGCCGGGAGGCTGAAGTTTTTCTGTTATACAATGATCGTGGAACCCCCTGCGAGGGAAGACTTTCTGTGACGTTTGTTTTGTTTAAATAAAATTTGGCTGCCACGCCCTTAAAATACAGTCTGGACTGACCGGTGTTCCTGAAAACGCATACACCATTTGAGCATAATAGCCCCAGATCGTTACAGTTGGTGGAGAAATTGGCATTGGGCACGGATAGCGCTGGTCCAGATCCTCGCATGCTGGAAACCATGAGTGTGAAGAGACTGTATGTATTGCTGTTGCTGTGTGAAGCAAAGTTAAGGCTGTGTCTCAGCCTTAAGGAGACAGTACACCAAAAAAAAAAAAAAGGGGAAAAGTTCTGCATGAAGAGTGCGTTCTCCCATGGTAACCAGAGACAAAGTGTCGTCTGGAATGTAGGGCTGCTATGAGGAGGTAGCTCACTGTTCCCACAAAGAGGGCTGGGATGCCCGAGAAAAGTCATCTGGATGGTGGGGCCGCTATGAGGAGGTAGCTCACTGTTCCCACAAAGAGGGGTGGGATGCCCCGAGAAAAGTCGTCTGGATGGTGGGGCCACTATGAGGAGGTAGCTCACTGTTCCCATAAAAAGTGCTGGGATGCCCGAGAAAAGTCGTCTGGATGGTGGGGCTGCTATGAGAAGGTAGCTCACTGTTCCCACAAAGAGGGCTGGGATGCCCGAGAAAAGTCATCTGGATGGTGGGGCTGCTATGAGGAGGTAGCTCACTGTTCCCATAAAGAGGGCTGGGATGCCCAAGAAAAGTCGTCTGGATGGTGGGGCTGCTATGAGAAGGTAGCTCACTGTTTCCACAAAGAGGGCTGGGATGCCCGAGAAAAGTAATCTGGATGGTGGGGCCGCTATGAGGAGGTAGCTCACTGTTCCCACAAAGAGGGCTGGGATGCCCGAGAAAAGTAGTCTGGATGGTGGGGCCGCTATGAGGAGGTAGCTCACTGTTCCCACAAAGAGGGCTGGGATGCCCGAGAAAAGTAATCTGGATGGTGGGGCCGCTATGAGGAGGTAGCTCACTGTTCCCACAAAGAGGGCTGGGATGCCCGAGAAAAGTAGTCTGGATGGTGGGGCCGCTATGAGGAGGTAGCTCACTGTTCCCACAAAGAGGGCTGGGATGCCCGAGAAAAGTCATCTGGATGGTGGGGCTGCTATGAGGAAAGGCGCCAGGAAAATCTCTACAGGGAGAATGGAGTCTCCCATAGGAACCGGTGAAAATGTTTGTGGCAAAGTGCCTACCATTACCATTGGCAGCAGGAAACCTGTTTGGCCTGTAATGTTGCCCTGCATCCAGGTGGGGACATTGGCCTGTGAGAGCACAACCAAGGAGGGATGACGCCCTCAATTGAAGGTTCAGACACCTGTCACCTGGATTGGTAAGACTATTCCTGTTTCTTATGTGAAAGAGACTGATCATGTATTTGATGCCGGTGAAATGTTGGCAAGTCCGGTGGGAGATACACTTCTGAGAAGGACTTGTTGCGATGCAGTGTAAATGATGAGTTACTGCAATGTAATATGAGGACTGATAAGGACTTGTCTTCAGGCAGTCTGCTGTATAGCAGGAAGACAAGTGGTGAAAATGTGCCGTCATTCTGCTATAGGCCGGGCGGGAAGTGGTTAATGCAATGTTTTGGATTAATGTGAAAAGTTGTCTCACAGTGTGCTGGATTGCTTCATACAAAGGTTGTGTATTAGAGGCACTCTGGAGCACTGTTATGCGGCGTACACACGGTCGGAATTTCCGATGGAAACAGTCCGATGGGAGCTTTTCATCGGATTTTCCGACCGTGTGTATGCCCAATGGTCTTTTTCTGTCGGAATTTCCGACGGACTTTGAATTGAGAACCTGTTCTCAATTTTTCCGACGGAAAACCTTTCTATCGGATTTTCCGATCATGTGTATGCAATGCCGACACGCAAAATTCCGACGCATGCTCGGAAACAATTCGACGCATGCTCGGAAGCATTAAACTTCCCTTTTATAGTGCTGTCGAACGTGTTTTATGCCGCTGTGTTATTGACTGTCGGAATTTGGTGTGATCGTGTGTAGGCAACACAGTTTGAGCGGAATTCCATCGGAAAAACCGACAGAGTTT
This sequence comes from Lithobates sylvaticus, assembly GCA_028564925.1. Classification (NCBI taxonomy): domain Eukaryota; kingdom Metazoa; phylum Chordata; class Amphibia; order Anura; family Ranidae; genus Lithobates; species Lithobates sylvaticus. Next base: position 613,822,363 of record CM053028.1, on the reverse strand, counting down.
TTTCCGACGAGAATTCCGATCGTGTGTACACGGCATTAGACAAGCTAGAGGTATCGGAAATACCAGCGGTAAAAGAAATTTGTGTGAAAAAAGGTGTTGTGCAAGAACAGTCGCTGATGGAGTGTTGGACAACAGGGGGCAATGTGAAACTGTGGGAAGGTCCCATAGGGAGTAACTGCTGGCCTGTGTGGGGTCCCTCCTCAGACGCTCTCCTAGCAGGCGATGGGACAAGAGTTATTGGTGATGTTGAATTGGGCATTTTTGAGAAGTTGGTTGCCAAGGGTAACCCCACAGGCATTAGCGAACCTGGAAAACAGATAGTGCTGGTTGAAGTTGAGCCAGGTACTCAGAAGTCAGTTCCTGACAGTGGGTGTAGAAGTAGGCCCCCTATAGTCTTGGGAGAGTATGTATGAGGAGGTGAAAAGAAAGGGAGGACCCCAAAGATTAGGGAGAAGTACATGTAGAAGCACACCCGGAAAACGGGGGGGGGGGGGGGATATGTGGAGAGCCGACCCCAGTTCACAGTGTTTATTAGCACCTTCAGCCTGTTTTTTACAAAGACAGGCATAATGATTGCACACCTGTGGGCTGGGTTTATATTCCCCTCAGGAAGAGAGCTCAGGGCTCACACTTGGGAACAGCTCCACCGTACAGGCAGGTGGCCTGGTGTGGGAGTCGGGAGCGCTTTCAGGTGGAGACGGCTCCACGAAAGAGAGACAGGCAGTCTCTAGGAGTCTGAGCGGGTATGTCTGCAGGAGGCAGATGTGCCCGCGACCAAGCAGCACGCAACTGAGCAAGTAAGCTCCAGTAGGGAGTTTGTAAGAGTGACTGAGCCGGGAGGCTGCCGTTTTTTCTGTTATACAATGATGGTGGAACCCCCTGCGAGGGAAAACTTTCTGGGAAGTTTGTTTCGTTTAAATAAAATTGGGCTGCCACGCCCTTAAAAATACAGTCTGGACTAACCGGTGTTCTTTAAAACGCATACACCACTTGAGTGTAATCACCCCAGATCGTTAGTGTGTTGATTTTCAATTTGTTTTAAAGGGGCCCAGTAGAACCCCAGCTCAGTAGTACCCCCACTCAGCAGATCCTCAGCTCATTAGTACCCAGTGGCGTAACTAGAACCCTTTTTAGGGGGGCGCAAGCAAACAAAAAAAAATCAGAAATAAAAAACATCAATTACAGCCACTGTACCATCAAATGTCGCCACTGTGCCCATCAATTGCAGCCACTGTGCCCATCAATTGCAGCCACTGTGCCCATCAATTGCAGCCACTGTGCCCATCAATTGCAGCCACTGTGCCCATCAATTACAGCCACTGTGCCCATCAATTGCAGCCACTGTGCCCATCAATTGCAGCCACTGTACCATCAAATGTAGCCACTGTACCATCAAACGCCACCACTGTAGCATCAAGTGTCGCCACTGTGCCCATCAAATGCTGCCACTGTGCCCATCAAACTCTGCTGCTGTGCCCATCAAATGCCGCACTGTGCCATCAAATGCCACCACTGTGCCCATCAAATGCTGCCAGTGTGCCCATTAAATGCTGCTGGTGTGCCAAATGCTGCCACTGTGAATCCCCACCGCCCGCTCGCACACCCACACACATGCATGCACACCCACACACATATGCATGCACCCCCCCCCACACACACACACATGCATGCACCCCCCCACACCACCACACACACACATGCATGTACCCCCCCCACACACACATGCATGTACCCCCCACACACACACACACATGCGCCCCCCCCACACACACATGCATGCACCCCCCACACACACATGCATGCACCCCCCCCCACACACACACATGCATGCACCCCCCCACACACACATGCATGCACCCCCCCCCCACACACACATGCATGCACCCCACCACACACACATGCATGCACCCCCCCACACACACACACACATGCATGCACCCCCCCCCCCACACACACACACATGCACACACCCCCCCCCCCCCTCACACACACACACGCACACACATATAAAGACATATACAGATACAGTAGATAGTTTTATAAAAAAAAAAACGTCAAACATACCTTCTTCCTGCCGGGTACTGCACTGTAGGGGAAGACAAAGAGCACAGCACACAGTGCTTTCACTTTAGGTATGTGAGGAGCTCCCTGCACAATGCCATTACAGCTCGGCTGACGATCGGGGAGCTCCTCTCAGCCTCCCCTCCTATCAAAGAGTACAGGGGGGCCTCAAGGTCCCCCTGCAGCAAGGGTCCCGGTCGCCATGGCGATCTCGGCGACCCCTATAATTTCGCCACTGTTAGTACCCCTGTTCAGCAGATCCCCATCTTATTAGAATCCTCGTTCAGCAGATCCCCCACTCAGTAGCACCCCCAGCTATGATGATGCCCCACTTAGTAGTAACCCCAAGCTCTGCTGATTCCCCACTCAGCAGTAACCCCTAGCTCTGCTGATCCCAACTCAATAGTAACCCCCCAGCTCTGCTGATCCTCTGTTTTTTTGATCTTCCTCTCTCTGGTTCCCGCTCACATCCCGCTATATTGCTCCCACGCTGCACACCATGTGTGACATTGCTAGTTTCTCCTGTTCCGGTCCCCCAGCTCTGCCGCTCAGTCCTCTCGCTCTGATCCCCACCTCCCCTTCTGCTATAGCGCTCCCAACTCACTTCCCTGCTGCCTACTTTAACCTCTGCCTGATTACTCTCCTGCTTGCTGCCTGACTTCGACTTCTGTTTGGACACCAACTACTCTCTTGCCTGCTGCCTGCCTTGACCTCTGTCTGGATACTGACTACTCTTTTACCTGCCTTGGCCTCCATCTGTACTCTGACCTCTCGCAGCATCACTATCCTGTCTCTACAGCATAGCCACCCTGTTCCTAAGACCCCTTGGTCAGGTGATCCCGAGGGCTGCAACCTGGTGTCATCTTGCTGTAGACCAGGGGCCAAAAGGTTCAGCGATTCTTCACTCCTTGCAGGGTGCTCTGGTCAAGACCAAGTTGTCACTTAGATCCTGTGCCTCAGGTGGGCCCATGTTACCTGCCAGGACTGCCCGCCACCGGCCTTGACCTCCTGTCTATTTTTTTTCAGACTAGTTTTTTTCCTGATGCCTACCTCAACCTGCCTGGACACCGAATACTCACTTCCCTGCTGCCTGCTATGACCTCTGCCTGTACACTAATTACTCTCCTGCCTGCCTCGATCTTCTGCTGCAGGAACAGATCTGGCCAGGTTGTGGATGTAAAAATGTTCTTTCAGATCATTCCATAGGAATCATGGCCACTTCTCTTTAATACTCTTCTCTACTTTACAAGAAATGAAAGTCCAGTGATGTGAGCCCCATCAGGACATCCTCCTACGGATCCTCTGATGACCCACCTGTCAGCCATCTTTAAAAGAAAACATACCGGACTGTTGCCTTGGCCAGTTTGTTTCAGCCTGCAGAATCCTCGTTCCCCTGCTCTTGTATCGCGCTCACGACCTCCCTTTAAAGCATGCTCAGAGCTCAAGGTTAAAAAGCAGACATCCTGCCATATGGAGCTTGCCATCCTCTACCAACTACATTGCTGTCAGGCTTGTTGTAGAGACATGACCCACTGACATGGTACCTCTTTAAAAGTCATACAGCTGGTTAGAGCAAGCTGATATCTTATTGGTTAGTTTAATTCACTGCTTTTCTGATCCATATTCTTGTAACCACCTAATCTGAATATTCATAGCCCCTCATTAATATTCATGAGACCATCCAATCCCCCCCCCCCCCCACCCCTCACCTGGCTGTTCTGCAGTCTAGCTACATTCTGGTTAAGCATAAGGAAAGAAGGCCATGACCCTGTGCCACAAACACTGCCACTTTCTTGTAGCTCACACACACCAGTAAAACACTCTCACACCCCTTGTTTCTCTGCCAGCTCCAACTATCACCCATTTAAATCACTGTATTTATGCTTTTGAATGTCAGGAATAGATGGTGAAATCTAAAAACAGCCCTAAAGTAGGCCATTTTGTTGTAGCCCATAATGGGGATGTGAAGAGCAAACACAACCAAGACTCGCTCTAATGGTCTGGAATGATTGCAGAGTTGCACTGGAGGCCTCCAAGGAAAGACAGGGAGCGGAGGCTGGTGGCCATTTGTTGTAGTCCATCTGAAAAAGCCTGACTTTAGAAATTGAAAAGCAGTTGGAGAGCTGAACCCCTAGAAGCCTCTGGTCCTTTCCTAAAAAATGAGAACCTGAAAAAGCGAAATAAATGATAGTGCGTTAGTATAAGCATTATTAATAGAGGCTCGCTCGTTTCACATTTCCAAGCCCCGGCCTTGTAAGGTTCTCCGTAGCTCGAGTGACAGCTCTGTCCACTGGGTTTGGGACCTTCAGCCTTTTCTGACTTCTAAAATCTGTATGGGCGTCCAGAAACAACACAGGAACTTGGGGTTTGTTGGCAGGTTGTGTCTCCAAGAAGTCTTCTAGGAGGTGCCACTTCCCAGTTTTTTCTCTGTAGGGCAGGTTAGTCATGTAATTTGTCCTTCACGCTTGGCAGGACTTATGCCCCAGACAGTCGGACATTCCGACCACAAAATCCATCGGATTTTTTCTGATGGATTTTGGCCGAAACTTGTCTTGTATACACACGGTCGCACAAAGTTGTCGGAAAATTTGATTGTTCGGAACGAGGTGACGTATAAAACGTACGACGGGGCAACGTAGAGTAGCCAATAGCTTTCCTCTCCAAATTTTTTTTGAGCATGCGTGACACTTTGTACGTCAGAATTCTCGACACACGATCGGAAAAAGTCTGATCGGATTTTGTTGTCGGAAAATTTTAGATCCAGTTCTCAAACTTTTTCCATCGGAAATTCCGATGGAAAAAGTCTGATAGAGTCCACACACGATCGGATTTTCCGACAACATAATCCAGTCGGACTTTTTTTGTCGGAAATGCCGACCGTGTGTACAAGGCATAAGACTCCCAGCTTGCTCAGTGTTTGTCCACCCAAAAGCTATATTTTAATTAAACGGGGTACTCCCAACAGTGAGATCTCCCTGCCATAGTTCCCAACTCTGACCATGTCCATCTGGGAGTTTTGGAGGTCCCAGACTGCCTTTATGTGCTACAGCTCCTCCTATTACATTCTTTATGATATAAAATAAATACATCCAACAGGGATGTCTGGTGGGAATTCCTCATAATGGGCACAGAAGGGAACTCAGCACAAGTATGATTGAAACCCCTAATAATGGACACAGCATGTGTGCAGACTTGGGAACTCAGCACAGGGATGGTGGGAACCCTTTATAATGGGCACAGCTGGTGTACAGACCTGGAAACTCAGGATGGGTATAGTGGTAATCCCTCATAATGGGTACAGCAGGTGTACAGACCTGGGAACCCAGGACGGGGATAGTGGAAACCCCTCATATTGGGCACAGCAGATGTACAGACCTGGAAAATCAGCACAGGGATGGTGGGAACCCCTCATAATGGGGACAGCAGGTGTGCAGACCCTGGTATTCAGTGCAGGGATGGTGGAAACCCCCTCATAATGAACACAGCAGATGTGCAGAACTTGGATCTCAGTGCAGGGATAATGGGAATCCCCCATAATGGTCACAGCAAGTGTGCCGACCCTGGAACTCAGCAAAAGGATGGTGGGAACCTCTTATAATAGGCACAGTAGGTGTGTAGACCCAGGAACTCAGCAGAAGGATGGTGGGAACCCCTCATAATGGGCACAGCAGGCACAGATGTCACCAATAGAGTCCCCAAAAGGAAGATGGTAAGGTGGTTTACCACTCCAACATTCACCAGACACTGGAATATCAGTTTTGTGTGGGCTGACCTATTCAATAATAAACACCACACAGATGCATTATATAAAACACAGTTTTATTGTTTTATAGAAACACAGATTTTATAATTTCCAACTTTTGTGTGACGTACCATATTTTCTCCTCTCAAAACTCTCCATATTATGCAACTTTTTAAAATGATTTCTGAAACTAACAACCACTGGCTTAGGAACACTTCAAGAGGGGCATTACGTAATTCTAACACGTGTCCCCTGCATTTGGTCATTTGTGCCTCATTAGGAGTATCTGGAAAGGTCTAAGGCCCGGTTCACACTGCTGCGGTGCGGGAGATCGCATATGATTCGCACCGCACTGCAGTTCAAATCATATGCGATCTCTGTGCGATGCAAATTCAGCCATACAGATAGTATGGCTGAATTCGCATCGTATTCGGCCCAAAATCGGACAGGACCCTTTTTTTCGGTCCGCAGCAGAATCGGATCGCATGGTGTTCTCACCATGCGATCCGATTCCTGTCCGAGTTTGCAGATCGCACTGCGATATGCGAGCTGCTATGGGGGTGTCATTAACATTTCATTGACACTCCCAGCAGCTCGCATAGGGCAGTGTGAACTGCCGGCGGGAGACATGCGGTGCGGGAACCCGCAGTAGATTCGCAGCGTTCCCGCACCGCAGCAGTGTGAACCCAGCAGCTTTCTTGCACAGCTTTGCCCTGGAAGGCATCACTGGAAGCTCTCCACATCTTCATAATCTAAGATAAAAGTGCTGAGGAAGGTGGCAGAGGTGGGCCAAAACATTCACGGTGGCCCAACCATCAGCAGCTATGCCACCCCAGGCAACAGACTGTTGAATTAAAAAAAACTTAAGCCACAGTCCTGTAAATATTCTATATAAAAAAAAAGATGAAAACACAAACATTCAGAATGATTAAAAAGCCTGGTCCAGTTTTCTCTCCCAGATAACGTACACATCCATCCAGTATTCAATGGAAAATGCATTTTGTTATAAATATTAGAATATTCAAATAAATTGCACCAAAAAATCTATAGTGGCCCTTAACATCATGTTGGCTCTTCCTCAAACCATCGTAAGTTACTAACAGTTCTTCCTCTCCAGAATCCACCCAACCTTTGAAAGGCAAGTTCACCAAAAATCTATTTTGTTAGCTTCTTTAGTGGCCCTTAACATCATGCCGGCTCTACCATACACCACGTTGGCTCTTCAATAACCATCATATGTTACTGACAGTTCTTCATCTCCAGAACCCACTGCGACCTTTAAAAGTTAAGTCCACCAAAAATCTATTTCATGGACTTCTTTGGTGTCCCTTAACATCGTGTTGGCTTTTCCTCGAACCATCATATATCATTTATATTTCTTCACCTCCAGAACACACCTCAAGCTTTAAAAAGGTAGGTCCACCAAAAATCTATTTCACTTAACATCGTGTTGGCTCTTCCATAACCATCATACTGTATGTTAATAATAGTTCTTTTATCACCAGAACACACCCCAAACGTTAAAAAAATAGGTCCACCAAAACAATCTATTTCCTGGACTTCTTAAGTGGTTCTTAACATCATGTTGGCTCTTCCATAATCATCATATGTTACTGACAGTTCTACATCTCCAGAACCCAACCCAACCTTTGAAAGGAAAGTCCACCAAGAATCTATTTCATGATCTTCTCAAGTGGCCGTTAACATTGTGTTGGCTCTTCCATCCATCGTTTTGGCATCGTTTTGGCTCTACCATAACCATCATATGATAAAGCGGATGTCATAATGTAGGGAATAAGATTTCCTTTCATTTGAGCCCAGTCTTGCCACACAGATTTACTTGAGGCCTTTTATTGTTCAGTTAGAAAGATCTTGACAAAGTGCTGAAATCTTTGTCAAAAACGCCCCCTTGCTGTGAGTGACAGGTGATTTACATATCTCATGCATTTTGGGTTTACATCCAATTTAATAACAGTTCTTTTATCTCCAGAACACACCCCAAACTTAAAACAAATAGGTCCACCAAAAATCTATTTCCTGGACTTCTCAAGTGGTTCTTAACATTGTGTTGGCTCTCTCTCAAAACCATTGTATAGTACTGACAGTTCTTTATCTCCAGAACACTTCCAACCTTTAAAAAGTAAGTCCACCAAAAATCTATTTCATTAACTTCTTTAGTGGCCCTTAATATCATGCTGGATTTTTCCATCACTATCATATGATACTGACAGTTCTTCATCTTCAGAACACAACCCAAACTTTAAAAAGTAGGTCCACCAAAAATCTATTTCATTAACTCCTTTAGAGGTCCCTAACATCTCCTTGGCTCTTTCTCAATCCATCATATATCGCAGACATGTCTTCATCTCCAGAACACACCAAGATTCTAAAGGTATGTCCACCAAAAATCAATTTCCTTGACTTCTCAAGTAGTAGACATTGTGTTGGCTCTTCCTCAAACCATCGTATGTCACTGACAGTTCTTCATCTCCAGAACACCTTTAAAAAGGTAAGTCGGCCAAAAATCTCTTTTGAGGACTTATGTGGGTTCAACATTTCCATAGAATCTCCAGGACCACAGCCAGTAAGATGTTCCCTTTCCCAAAATGGTAGGTCCACAATAGTTTTGCCAGTTTTTCTTCTCATGACCTAACCCATATGAAGGTAGATGATAAAGATGTGAAGTACATTATGGGGGGGAGAGCAGTAGTCAGGAGTGAAGGGGGCAGTGGGTTAACAGAACAAGTAGCGGTGGAAGCAGTGTTTGAGCTTTCGCTGTTTCCATTTATCTCAATTCCCACAAAAGAGACATGTCCTTTAAGGAACTTTTGCAGGGTCCAGTCAAAGGTGTAGGCTGAAATAGATGTATTTAATCTCTGTCTTCTATGGGTTGATGAAGCCAGTATGAGGTGCCATAGAGGAGTCAGAGCAAAGGCTTCAAAATAACAGTAAAATAACTAACACAGATAAAGAACATTACAAGAACCTGCAAAAAACTGCTATTGACCTCTAGGGCTATCATATTCCTCCTCACATTACTTGGTGACCCTGACCTGCAATGAGTATGCGAATATCAGGTGGCCCTGCCCTTCACTGACTGAATACTTGTTCCTGGTTAGTGAAGTGGTTAAGCAACAATAGAGATACCATCATCCAGAAACTAATTTTTGCAATCAGGGTCGGATCTAGGGGGGTGCTGGCATGGGCTGTGCCCCCAGATTTTAGTTCTGCCCCCCAGGTCTCTGAGGGTGCATCCATTGATCCATGAGCAAGACTTGTGTGGACAACTGATGTAATTGAGCACTCTGATGGGGATACCTGATGTAAAGGGACACTCTTGATGGGGACACCTGATGTAAGGGGGCACTATGATGAGTAGTCATGATGTAAAGGGGGACTCTGATATGATTGTTGACATTATGACCCCTTTTTTACTGCACCCTCAGATCAGACAGGCTAGATCCGGACCTGTTTGCAATGGAATCTAAAGTAAGATCCAAGCCTCATTCAGTGTCAAAGGCCCAAGAATCTTTGCATTGTCTGTAATGGCATAGGTAATGCTATAATATAGTCCAGTGACCAAAAGAGATGCAGGAGAATGTTGACTGCAGGCAGAAACAAAAGGACTGCCAACTGAAGCATCTGTACCCCCCCTCCTGCTTCTTGTTAAGCCTAGTGGTTTGGCAGGGCAAGGCCAGGCCCATAAGGCTGATTGTCTGCTTCAGTGTGCTCTACATGAGTTCTTTGATGTTTCAGAAGGTTGGACTTGTTCTTGAAGCACTTGCCACACTCAGAACATGAATAAGGTTTCTCCCCAGAGTGGGCCTTAAGGTGGGTCACTAGAATCCCCCTCTGGCGAAAACACTTGCCACACTGTGTACAGGCATAGGGTTTCTCACCTGTGTGAATTCGCTGATGCTTTACCAGCTCTGTCTTGCGCGAGAAGGACCTCCCACACTCTGTACACAAGTAAGGTCGGGCACCCGTGTGGACCTTCAAGTGCTCTCGGAGGATGGACTGATGAGCAAAATACTTCCCGCACTCTTTACATGGGAAAGGCCTTTCACCCGTGTGAGTCCTACGGTGCTTAACCAGCTGTGAGTTGCGCGGGAAGCACTTGCCACAGTCGGGGCACAAAAATGGCTTACTGCCCGTGTGGACCTTCCGGTGTTCCAAGAGGAGGGAGTTGTAAGCGAAGCTCTTTCCGCAATCCGCGCAGGAAAACGGCTTCTCACCAGAATGGATGCGGCGGTGTTTGACCAGGGAGGTCTTCAGCGGAAAACTCTTGCCGCAATCATCACAGGTAAAAGGCTTTTCACCTGTGTGAAATCTCTGGTGGTTTTCCAGTTGTGACTTGCGCTTAAATGACTTGCCACACTCTGAACAGACGTGAGGCATGTTACCAACATGTTTCCTCTGGTGTTTAATGAGGACAGCCTCCTGGGTGAAGCACTTGCCACATTCGGGGCAAGGGAACATGTTATTGAACACAGGAGTGGTAACAGGTTGAGACAAGCTCCAGCCATGCCTAGATTGTTCAACCAGTGGAAGTCCTAGATGAAGATTTTTCATACTAGGGTATGGACGGATATGGAGGATATTAGGGTCTGGACAGAGACCTCTAGCAGTGGGGTCGGGTTTGAGATGTGGGGTAATGGGGTCTGGACAAAGACCTCTCATTGTGGGATCTGGATGGAGGTTTGAGGTAATGAGATCCAAATGGACATGGGGTGTAATGGGGTCAGGGTGTACATTTCTGGTAGTCAGATCTGGAAGGCGATGTGGTGTAATGGGGTCTAGATGTAGATGTAGGCTTCTGTTAGTGGGATCTGGGTGGAGATGTGATGTAATTGGATCTGGACACTGACTTTTGATAGGGGGATTTGGATGAAAATGTAGTGTATTGGGATCTGGACGTTGACTTGTAGTGGGATCTGGATGGAGATGCGTTGTTCTATGGTCTGAACCTAGAGTTCTGGTAGGGGGATCTGGATAAAAATGTGGTGTATTGGGATCTGGACGTTGACTTGTAGTGGGATCTGGATGGAGATGCGTTGTTCTATGGTCTGAACCTAGAGTTCTGGTAGGGGGATCTGGATAAAAATGTGGTGTATTGGGGTGTGGATGTTGACTTCTAAAAGTGGGATCTGGGTGGAGATGTGTTCTTCTATGGTCTAGACCTGGACTTCTAGTAGGGTGATCTGGATGAAGATGTGGTGTATTGGGGCCAGGACATTGACTTTTAGTAGTGGGATCTGGATGCAGATGTGTTGTTCTAAGGTCTGGACCTAGACTTCTGGTAGTGGAATCGGAATAGAGATGTGGTGTAATGAGGTCTGAACATAGACTTCTGGTAATGGGATCTGGTGGTGTTATGGAGTCCAGACCTAGACTTCTGTTAGTGAGATTGGGATGGAGATGTGGTGTAAAGGCGTCTGGAGATTGACTTCTAGTAGTGGGATCTGGAGGAAGACTTGAAGCAATGATGTTAAAATCCGGGGAATGTCCCAATGGGTTATCTTCGATTTTGAACTCCACCAAAAGAGGTCTGCGTGAAGTCATTCTGCAGCTCTGTCCACCTGTCAAAGATAAAAATAAAGGTACTCTCACTTTTTATTTATCCATTGCCTTTTGCTTATTATTAGCTTTACGGATATGACATCCTTTGTTCATTTCATGCTTTGGTTCCAAAAGGGACAGGTTTCATCTAATCTAACTAGGAAGAAAGCAGTGTAGGCCCTTTTTCTTTATTGTTATTAAAGTGAAAAAAAGAGGTGCAACTGGCTGTTGATATGGACAGCAGAGGACGCATCTGAGTGTAGCAGTAAAAAAACTAATTTATTCACATGACAATTGGCAAATTACAAAACAATGTAGTGATACCAGGCATCTACATTTAGAAACGTAATTCAGGGTCAGCTTCTGGGGATGGACCTTTGCAGCACAGAATGACCTCTTTGGGAGGGACTTCAGCACCTATGACTTCAATGCAAAGGTGACTCCACCGGGGGGGCAACAGACTAAGTGTAGCAATAGGCGAATGAAAAGCAAGCTATGTACAGTGCCTTGAAAAAGTATTCATACCCCTTGAACTTTTTCACATTTTTTGTCATGTTACAACCAAAAAGGTAAATGTATTTTATTGGGATTTTATGTGATAGACCAACACAATGTGGCACATAGTTGTGAAGTGGAAGGAAATTGATAAATGGTTTTCAGCATTTTTTACAAATTGTGACAGACCTAGCCGGGACACAGGCTTTTTGAGAGGACTAAATGCGACCCTCCTGCCAACCGATTATGGGCCCTGGATTTTTAGGGGCACAGGGTGAAGGAGAACCCCAACCATCAATAATCTGTGCTAGTCAGATTCAGTTGCAGGGTTGATTGGCACATACGGCAGTGGGTGAGGTACTCTTTGGAATCTGTGTCAGGACAGATTAGCCTCATTTGCATTATACAAGACAGCAGACAGGTGGCTGGAGTTGATGATATTAGCATCTAACATGTGTGAAGCTCGGTGACAACAAGTCTGACCTGTAGTAAAATCCTGATGGGCACCGAGTCACATTGGCTGCTTAAAGGGATTAGTTAATTAGTTTATGTTAATTTGTTACAGGTGTATTGTTAGAGTAAAATGAGCAGGGGGGGGGGTCTCCTCTTCTACTTTATTATAAATACTGTCATTTTGGTTCTAATAAATCAGTCCATCTTTAGCACTAAGCAAGTCTTGTCTCGTTTAGTGCTTGGGAGCGGTTGGAATATCTGAGATCCATATTCAGACTGTGAGGAAGTGGTATATGACAAAAGCACTCAAGAGGAGTGTGGGAGCGTTTTGTCACACAAATAAATATGTGAAAAGTGTGGGGTGCATTTGTATTCAGTCCCCCTTTTGTTCTGATACCCCTAACTAAAATCTAGTGGAACCAATTGCCTTCAAAAGTCACCTAAGCTTTAAGCTCTTAGCCATATTAGTGATGGGCTCGGGGGTGTTCGGATCGAACCCGCCGCCAGGAAGCTGTCACTGCACACCACCAATCATAGGCAGTGAGGAATTTCCTGACACATACACACGCTGCCTATGATTGGTGGTGTGCAGTGCTGGCTTCCTGGCGGGTTTGATCCGAACACGCTCGAGCCCATCACTAAATCATATACCGTATTTATCAGCGTATAACACGCACTTTTTTCCCTAAAAATCAGCGGGAAATCGGGGGCGTGTCTTACGCCGATCTCCCGCCGATTCTGAGCCTCTGCGGCCAGTTTCGCGGCTTTCGGCTGCTTTCGGCCATTCTGGGAGGCTTTTGGAAGTTCTCTGAGGCTTTCGGCCATTCTCTGAGGCTTTTGGAAGTTCTCTGAGGCTTTCGGCTGCTTTCGGCCATTCTCTGAGGCTTTCGGCCATTCTCGGCGGCTCTTGAAGTCCCGCGTGAGCCGCCGAGAACAGCCGAAAGCAGCCGAAAGCCTCCGAGAACGTCTGAAAGGCGACGAGAGCGGCCGAAAGCCGATGAGAACTATCGTGCGCCGCCGAGATACACAGGACATCCGGCTCTGTATCTCGCCGGCGCCATTTTTAAATTCTGCAGGTGGAACTGGGACAAGGCTGCATTGATGGGCATTTAAATGTAAGTTTTTTTCCTTAAAATTCCCTCCTAAACTTGGGGTGCGTGTTATACGCCGGCGCGTGTTATACGCCGATAAATACAGTACTTCTGTGAGTTGCCATTTACATAGCTTGTTTTTCATTCACCTATTGCTGCACTTAGTCTGCTGCCCCCCAGTGGTGTCTACTTTGCATTACAGTCATAGGTGCTGCAATCCCTCCCAAGGAAGCTCATCCTGTTCTACAGAGGTCCATCACTGGAAGCTGACCCTGATATAACTACATTGTCTTGTAAGTTGTCAATTGTTTTTTTTTTTTTTTTTTTTTTTTTTTTATACTGCTACACTCAGATACGCCCCCTGCTGTCCTTATCTATTACAGTGGAGAATCTTCAATCTCTTCAGAGGTGCTGTACTACAGTGTCTTGGAATCACTCCACCACCTCAACCGGACCCCCCAGTGTGTTGGTCACATACACTTCTGCACCATACCTCTGAAAATAAATGGCAACTGGCAGTTGAGGCTGAAGAGGCTGCACATTACTGAAGATAAATCAAGGTTATCAAACCAAAGCAAGGGTAACTTTATCACTGCATAGTTCAGGGGTAGGCAGCCCTGGCACACCAGCTACGGTGAAACCACAAGTCCGATCACGCCTCTAGGAGTCATGCCAATGCCTGCCAAAGTCTTGCAATGCCTCATGGGACTTGTAATTCCACAACAGCTGGAGTGCCGAAATTACCTACCCCCCAGTAGTTCTACACTTTTGTAAATAAAATGGCTCCATAATACAACTTCGTTATCATTTCGGAGATTGTTGCAGTGACTGGACAAGAAGAATCTGGGACTTTTACTACTCACCAGTTCTGATCTCTGGAGGACTTTCTTCCTCCTTACATGGATGATCAGCTTCATTACAAGTCGTGTTCTGCAAATAAGCACCATGAATATTGATTAGGTCCTCAGCCTAGAGAAAACAGAATTTTACTCAATTGTTATTATAAAACCTTCTTACATGCTAGATTTGCTTTAAGAATCTTAGCGAGAGTCTCTACCTGATCGTCCTGAGGGATCTCCTGATCTTCCTGTGTGGAGTCCTGAGAATGCAGAGGATGGGGACATCTCTCTGGTGGGTTCCCATTACTGGATCCATCTGTAGGAAACACACACACTGACTGAATACATTGTTTCTATGTGTTTATCAGATGATGGGGGATCTAGGTGGACCCTCCGTACTGCTCTCTCCTTTACAATAAAGTCTCCTCTTACCCGGTGATGTGAGGGGCGGCTGATCCTCCACCATGACGTCCTTGTAGAGATCCTTGTGTCCTTCTATATACTCCCACTCCTCCATGGAGAAATAGACAGTGACATCCTGACACCTTATAGGAACCTGACACACACAATGATACAGTCACCATCCAGACACATCCCTTGTCTGTTACTGGATAATGTCCCAGAATTCCCGGCACCGCTCACCTCTCCTGTCAGCAGATCAATGATCTTCTGGGTCACTTCTAGGATCTTCTTTACGTTGTTTTTCTTGGGTGTCAGTGGAGGGTCTGGGATGGGGCTCTGGGCACGACTACATTTCCTGGACAGACGCGGATGAGTGATGCTTGTCACATGATCACTGGACATCTTCAAAGGTCCATAATCCTATAATGTGCAATTTAATTTATATACAATTGACCTCCCAGAATCCTCCTCATCTCTCCGGTCAGGTCTGTGTTTTATTAATACAGGCATACCCCACTTTTAAGTACACAATGGGGTTTATTTACTAAACCTGGAAAGTAGACATGTGCAATTCTTTTCGTTGTTTTTCGTTTTTTTTCGTTATTTTCGTTCGTTCGTTTTCATACGAATGAACGAATCGTTCGAATCGAACTAATCCGAAAAACAACGAAAATCCGAAAAAAACTAATTACAAACAACGAATGTACTAATGAAGAAAATCAGAAAAACGAAAACGAACGAAAAAATTCGTACATTCGTAACTTTTTTTTTGTTGAATTGGTAATTTTCCGTGTCTCTTACAATGGCGCTGCTTAACATGCTTCGAATGGATTGAACAAAAAAATTCGTAACTTTTTTTTTCGATTCGTAACTTTTTTTTCGATTCGTAACCTTTTTTTTTTCGATTCGTAACTTTTTTTTTTTTTTCGATTCGTAATGAATGGATTGAACAAAAAAATTCGTACATTCGTAACTTTTTTTTCGATTCGTAACTTTTTTTTTCAATTCGTAAATTATTAAAATGTAATAATAGCATACACATTAAATTATGAATTATGCTCCGATTACGAATCTACGAATGTTACGAATGTACGAATGCGTCCGAAAATTAAACTAACAAAAAACGAATCAACGAAAAAATAACTCTTACGAATGTACGAATCGTTACGAATACGAACACCGACGACTTACGAATGTACGAATCGTTACGAATCAACGGAAACGAAAAAAACAAAACGAAAATAAACAAATTTTTTTTGGAAACGAAAAAAACGAAACTAAACTAAACGAATTTTTTTGTTGTGCACAAGTCTACTGGAAAGTGCAAAATCAGGCTCACTTCTGCATTGAAACCATTGAGCATTCCAGGTTTTATTACCAAAGCTTAATTGAACAAGCCGAGGTTAAAAGCTCATTGGTTTCTATGCAGAAGTGAGATGGATTTTGCACTTTCCAGCTTTAGTAAATAAACCCCATTGTGTACTTAAAAGTGGGGTATGCCTGTAGAGATAAGAGTGATGTCATGTGACCTCCCAGAATCCTCCTCACCTCTCCGGTCAGGTCTGTGTCTTATTAACCACTTTCAGCCCGGACCAATTTGCAGCCAAAGGACCCCAGGCCCCTTTTTGCGATTCGGCACTGCGTCGCTTTAACTGACAATTGCGCGGTCGTGCGACGTGGCTCCCAAACAAAATTTACGTCCTTTTTTTCCCACAAATAGAGCTTTCTTTTGGTGGTATTTGATCGCCTCTGCGGTTTTTATTTTTTGCGCTATAAACAAAAAAAGAGCGACAATTTTGAAAAAAACACATTCTTTTTTATTTTTTGCTATAATAAATATCCCCCAAAAATATATAAAAAAAATTTTTTTTTTCCTCAGTTTAGGCTGATACGTATTCTTCTACATTTTTTTGGTAAAAAAAAAATATCGCAATAAGCGATTATTGATTGGTTTGCGCAGAAGTTATAGCGTTTACAAGGTAGGGGATAGTTTTGTAGCATTTTTATTAATATTTTTTTTTTTTATTAATGGCGGCTATCAACGATTTTTATTGTGACTGCGACATTATGGCGGACACATTGGACATTTTGGCACAGCGGCATCTTAAAGGGGATGTACCTGTACGCTCTTATGCCTGTCCGTGCCATTCTGTCGACGTGCATCGTCGTACGCCAGTCGGCAAGCGGTTAATAAAAGATAAGAGTGATGTCATGTGACCTCCCAGAATCCGCCTCACCTCTCCGGTCAGGTCTGTGTTTTATTAATAGAGATAAGAGTGATGTCATGTGACCTCCCAGAATCCTCCTCACCTCTCCGGTCAGGTCTGTGTTTTATTAATAGAGATAAGAGTGATGTCATGTGACCTCCCAGAATCCTCCTCACCTCTCCACTCAGGTCTGTGTTTTATTAATAGAGATAAGAGTGATGTCATGCGACCTCCCAGAATGCTCCTCACCTCTCCGGTCAGGTCTGTTTTATTAATAGAGATGAGAGAGATGTCATGTGACCTCCCAGAATCCTCCTCACCTCTCCGGTCAGGTCTGTTTTATTAATAGAGATAAGAGTGATGTCATGTGACCTCCCAGAATCCTCCTCACCTCTCCGGTCAGCAGGTAGATGATCTCCAGGGTGAGGCGCAGTATCCTCTCCGTCATCCTCTTCTTGCTGGTGTCCATCGTCGATTTAAAGTAAAGCTCCTGAGGCCAGGCCATCTTTTTTGGCACTAAAAATCATCTGGTAGGAATAAGAGAAGTAAAGTGTTCTTAAGACGGGATGAACGTGTAATATCCCGCTGCGTAACTTACTCGCAATAAATTGCGCATTCGTTATGTTACTCCTGGGTGAGGTGATCTGCAGAGCCGCTCTCTTGTGGTGGGCACAGAAATGGAAATATTAAAGTACTCCTCCAGCACCAAGTTCTGCTGACTGCCCACCAACATGCAGGAAGAGCAACACCTGGAAAGGAAATCTACCTAAAAGATTGTCTTTTCAACATGATTGGCTCCACTTACTTTATCCTATCGACTTGATCTAATGTCCCTTGCTTTATTCATGTGCATAAAAAGTGGCAGCCAGGCTTTCTATTTGGCTCACTTGTTTTATCTCACCAGCTGTTCAGCAGAGATCCTGATTGCACTGTCATTATTCTTTTTAACCCAAGAATAAAATAAAGTTGTGGGCCCACATTTGGATTAGGAAGAGAATATGGAAAGCTACCCCCATAATCAAGTCTTCCTTATATGAATTCAGCCTAAACGCAAGCATAATGGCGCCCCCTCTGGCCCTACCTGGTACTTCTAGCTCTAGTGTTTAGCGCTGAGCGCTCTCTGGGACGGCTGTATACCCGGCTGTCTGATCCATGTGCCCGCCTCACTCACTCAGCTGAAGCAGAGAATCAAAGCTGGGGAGCGCAGAGTGGAAATCTTGGCTGTGCCTCCATGGTTTCTTAAAAAAAAACCTTTGCGCTACAACAAAATGGCCGCCACAGCGACGACACCTGTTTACCCATTTCAACACGGCTTTTCTCTAGGCAGCTACGTGGCCATGGGTTGCTAGGAGACGCGGCACGTCACGACTTTCTACATTTGTTCGTCCTATTTGCAAGCGCTTCAGAGCGCGGTTGAGAACCCGCCTTCTTGGGCGTAGCCACAAATAGCAGGGACATCCGTCCAGTGGAACGCACAACACACGTGCTTTGGAACGCATAAACCGGAAGTGTAGCAAAATGACTGTTACATTTATCTGGGAATAATTATACATTTCATATATGATATCATTATTAGTAATAATAATAATAATTAATGAGGCCATGCGACCATACATTATTAGATTTATTTAAATTATCAATTTAATTATGTTTAATTCTTTTTTTTTTTACATATGATCATACAGTTATTATAATCATTTATTAGAATTATATAATAATAATAATAATAATGAAGAAACCTCGTATTACTGAGGCCATGTGACCATACATTTAATACATTTTAATGATTTTTTTTAAATTGTATTATGTATTATAGATATTAATATATTTTAATAATAATATTATTATTTGCATTATTATATTATACCGGATTATTATATATAAATATTAATGTTATACATCCTGTATAATAATTATTATTATATTCAATTATTAAAAAATAATATTGAATATAATAAAACTGCTGTGTAAATTCACAGTGCTATATAAGTACCTGTAAAAAATAAATAATTATTATACAGGGTGCATAATAAGACATATCTCAATAAATATCTTATTGTTCAAAACAATTATAATATTTATATGGAATAATATTAAATAATAATTATTATTAAAATATAAAAACTATAATACATGCATCATTATTATTTTTAAATCATTAAATATAATTAAATTGATCATTAAAATTAATTAAATGTATGATCACATGGCCTTAGTAATAAGCGCTTTCCTTATCATTATTATTATTATAGTAAATTAGTATAATGTATGAATAAATGTAAAAAAATAATTAATTTGATCATTAAAATTAGCAATAAGAGGTTTCTTCATCATCATTATTATTATATAATTATAGTAAATTAGTATAATAAATGTATGAAAAAAAAAATTAAACATAATTCAATTGATCATTAAAATTAGTAATGGTCTTAGTAATAAGAGCTTTCTTCATTATTATTATTATTTAATTACAGTAAATTATAATAAATGTATGAATAAATGTAAAAAAAAAATAAACATAATTAAATTGATCATTAAAATGAGTAATGGCCTTAGTAATAAGAGCTTTCTTCATCATTATTAGAGTAAATAATTATAATAAATGTAAAAAAAAAAAAAAAAAAAAAAAAAATTAAACATTATTAAATTAATTTTAATTATACATTTTATTATGTATGGTCGCATGGCCTCAGTAATTAGAGGTCTCTTCACTATGCTCAGTCACCAGCACTCTGTTATATTAGTTTCTTCTGTATTTCCTAGGCATGCGTTCCATCGCCTGGGCGTGCCTTATCCTGGGGGCGTGACCACCTCATCGACATCCGGCCAATGAAACGCACAACAAAACGCCATTTGGAACGCATAAACCGGAAGCATGGCAACATGAATATTATTACATGTGGTAATTAGATGTATATGAATCATGTACTGCCTCACTAGATCGCCTACAGTAAGAAGAGACTCCTTCCCCGTAGTCTACCACCTATGTAGTGTTAATCTCTACTCCCTGGGGTATGCGTTCCAAAGACTTCCTAGTTTTGCGTTCCATAGCTGGGGTGTGCCCTTTTCTAATCCTTCCTCCTTCATCCCGGATGCAGAGTTCCGCCTTCTATGCCATCCCTCTCTGCCAGATACAATCACAGGATAGGAAGCTTCAATCCAAGGACTGCAAGTCCCAGCAACTCCAACTCCCAGAATGCATTGCTCGTGGATAAGAGGGTGTTATAATAAATGCTCTTGTCTTTTTTTCTAGAGCACTGGCTGTGCTGTAACACAATAGAGGACAGGTAGAGCACACAGGGTAGGAAGGTAATCAGGCATGCACAGGAAGTAAGGGAGGAGCCATTGCTGCAACTGGCAGCAGGTGATGACTTCTGTTACTTTGTGGCTTTTAGAGTAAACATTGTACAGACAGGTATGGGATGTACAATATAGAACCTATAGATATGGGGGATGGGTAATATGAGCTGTATGGGTGGTGGTGATATACAATGCATGTAACTAAAAATGATATAATGGAGCCATTGTGGGTACAAAGGGTATAGGATACTATTATTATTATATGTATGTACATACATAGGGGTTGTGGGTTTTCCATGTTGGTATTATCAGGCTTTGCGATGAAATCTTTGCGTCGGCTATAATATGAGGAGTTAAGGAAGGGGGCAATTACTTTTTCACAGCATTGTGTAGAAGTCGCAGCCTCCAGATAAACGACGGAGGGCCAAGACTGGCTCCATTGTTTTCCTCAATACGTAGCAGGCAAAGGGTTGCCACCTCATCCCTTTAAACCCAGAACACATATGAATTACAGGGGTTCTGAGGCTAATTTGATGGCGATAAGGCAACAAGTGAGCTTAATGACCACCTTAAAGCGAAGTTCCACACGTTTCTTTTTAGTTTATTAAAAGTCATTAGCTACAAAAAGTATAGCTTCTGACTTTTAATAAACAGACACTTACCTGCCCCAAGGTCCAGCGATGCTGGGCGCCCGCAGCCTCGCTCCTCTCCCCCCCTCCCTTCCGCCGGCGCCATCATAGCCACTGTCGGTGCCCGGCCGTGACAGCTTTCGGCTTCATGGCCGGTCACGCACCGCACATGCATGAGTCACTCTGCTAGTGGCCAGGCCATCTTCTAGGACCTGTGACATGTCCCAGAAGATTGCCGAGAGGAAGGGGCCGCCTAGGAGGAGAGGAGGAAGTGGGACAGGAAGTCCCACTCTAAACTAAGTACCCACTCCCCCCCCCCCCCAAAAAATGACATTCCAAATGTGGCATATCGGGGGTGAGGATTGCTTAGGCCCCTTTCACACTTGTGCGACTTCAAAGTTAAACGATTTTACCGCGATTCGCGGCCGCGATTTTTGACACAATTTCAAGGAATGCCTATGTAAGTGGCATCAAAATCGGACCAAAGTAGTGCAGGGACTACTTTGAAGTCGTACTAATATGAATGGCTGTCATGATCAATCATGGGGAACGACTTGTCATGCTACTTTGCAGTCCCAAATCGCGGGACAAGTCGTATAAGTGTGAAAGGGAAGCGGAAGTTCAATTTTTGGGTGGAACTCCGCTTTAATCAGCCACAGAACTTGTGTAATTAACATGTGTTTTGGTTTTAAAGGGATGAGGTGGCAACCCTAAGCGGGCATGATGAGGGATCTTGTTGACTTGCGTTGCTGATGTTCGGAGCAGGTCGGGGGATGTCCACCACCAAAATGTAGAGGTTGTCTACCGTCTACTCATCAGACATGTTCTTTGTTCCAAGATCGGGCCAAATCATGGAGGCAAAGGTGGTGATGGCAGAGCAAGACCTTCGCTGAGCATGTGACCGTGTCCCAGAGGATGGACGAGGACAGAAGAAACCGAGTGGAGAGGGTATTACACCTCACTCTGGAGATTCTCTACTTGCTGACCGGAGAGGTGAGGAGGATTCTGGGAGGTCACATGACATCACTCCTATCTCTATTAATAAAACACAGAGTTGAGACGTGACTTCTAGATTGACTGGTAGATATGGAGCTCCTTGAAGGAACTCGGTTCAGTCTTCATGATAGACATATCCTTAGAGTATCTCTATTAATGAAACAGACCTGACCGGAGAGGTGAGGAGGATTCTGGGTGGTCACATGACATCACTCTTATCTCTATTTAAGCGATTGTAAGGGTTGGTTTAAAAAAATAACAAACATGTTATACTTTCCTCTTCTGTACAAGGATTTTGCACCGAGCAGCCTCCATCCTCCTTTTCTGGGGTCCCCTAGCGGCACTCCTCCTCTGCATCGAGTGCCCCCACAGAGAGCCGCATGCCAAGGGGGCCCCTGTGCAGTCAGGCTCCCGAGTCCTGCTGCTGCGTCCATTGATACAAACCACAGGACTCAGCCGCGCCCCCCCTCCCCCCCCCATGTCATTGGATTCGATTGACAGCAGCAGGAGCCAATGGCTCCTGCTGCAATCAATCTATCCAATGAGGACCCGAGACAGCGGCTAGAGCTTCTGGAAAGATCGGGTTCAGGTAAGTAAAAGGGGGGGGCTCTGGGGAGGCAGCTGCACCACAAAATGTTTTTCACCTTTTAATGCATAAAAGAGGAGTTCGGCCCATCCCTTTAACCTGTCTCTGACCGCCCACTGTCATATGACGGCGGCAAGAAACATCTGTTGTTCTGTCATATTACGGCATTTTCTTTGCTGCCACTAGGGGGCGCACGCGCGCCGCTGGGGACCAGATGCGCGTGCCCGGCGGCCGCGATGTCCGCCGGGCACCCGCGATTGCCCAGTAACTGAGCAGGACGTGGATCTGTGTGTGTAAACACACAGATCCACGTCCTGTCAGAGGAGACCGATGGTGTGTCCCTTGTACATAGGGACACCGATCGGTCACCTCCCCCAGTCATTCTCCTCCCCCCACAGTTAGAATCACTCCCATAGGAAACATATTAACCCCTGCAGTGCCCCCTAGTGTTAACCCCTTCCCTGCCAGTCACATTTATACAGTAATTAATGCATTTTTATAGCACGGATCGCTGTATAAATGTGAATGGTCCCAAAAAATGTGTCAAAAGTGTCCGATATGTCTGTCGCAGTCATGATAAAAATCGCAGATCGCCGCCATTACTAGTAAAAAAAAAAAAATTATAAAAATGCTATAAATCTATCCCCTATTTTGTAGACACTATAACTTTTGCGCAAACAAATCAATATACGCTTATTGCGAATTCTTTTTACCAAAAATATGTAGAAGAATACGTATCGGCCTAAACTGAGGAAAAAATTTGTTTGAAAAAAAAAAAAAAATTGCATATTTATTATAGCAAAAAGTAAAAAATATTGCGTTTTTTCAAACTTGTCCCTCTTCTTTTGTTTATAGTGCAAGAAATAAAAACCGCAGAGGTGATCAAATACCACCAAAATAAAGCTCTATTTGTGGGGAAAAAATGATAAAAATTTTATTTGGGTACATCGTCGCATGACCGCGCAATTGCCATTCAAAATGCGACAGCGCTGAAAGCTGAAAAATGGCTTGGGCAGGAAGGAGGTGTTCGTGCCTGGTAGGCAAGTGGTTAAAATTTAAAAGTCAGCAGCTACACATACAGTAGCTGCTGACTGGTAACATTAGGACACTTACCTGTCCTGGAGTCCAGGGATGTCAGCACCGCAGCTGATGTTTACGTCAGCTGGTCGGGTGCCATTGCTGGTAAGGGTACCTGGCACTCTAGCCTTTCCGCTTCACAGCTGGGTCTCTACTGCGCATGCACGAAGCGTGCTGCGCTCTCTCACTGGCCCGGCAGAAGAGGAGGGAGGAGGAGGGGGCCGAGCTGCTGACGTATTTCGCCGCGGCCCAGTCTCCCGCAAGTGGGGACAGGGTACCTGTAAAAAAACAGGTACCCGCTCCCCCCCTCTCCCCCGCAAGGTGCCAAATGTGGCACTGCAGGGGGGGGGGATCGGATAAGCAGAAGTTCCACTTTTGGGTGGAACTCCGCTTTAAGATGAAAAAACTTTTAGACTTTACAATTCCTTTTAATAAAACACAGACCTGACCGGAGAGGTGAGGAGGATTCTGGGAGGTCACATGACCACACTCCTTTCTCTATCAATAAAACACAGACCTGACCGGAGAGGTGAGGAGGATTCTGGGAGGTCACATGACATCACTCTTATCTCTATTAATAAAACACAGACCTGACCGGAGAGGTGAGGAGGATTCTGGGAGGTCACATGACCACACTCCTTTCTCTATCAATAAAACACAGACCTGACCGGAGAGGTGAGGAGGATTCTGGGAGGTCACATGACCACACTCCTTTCTCTATCAATAAAACACAGACCTGACCGAGAGGTGAGGAGGATTCTGGGAGGTCACATGACCACACTCCTTTCTCTATCAATAAAACACAGACCTGACTGGAGAGGTGAGGAGGATTCTAGGAGGTCACATGACATCACTCTTATCTCTATCAATAAAACAGACCTGACCGAAGAGGTGAGGAGGATTCTTGAAATGTTTTCCTGTAAATGGATATATATGACTGTGCCTTTTTATTTCACAGGACTATGTAGTGGTAAAGAAGAATTTCATCAAGGAATTGAGCAGAAAGCAGAGCCCCACCATGGAGCCTCCATCTCCCTCATTGACGCCAGAGAGAAACATTGACGAGAAGATCTTAGAAGTCACCCAGAAGATCATTGAGCTCTTGACAAGAGAGGTGAGGGTTCCCGGGAATTCTGGGACATTGTCCAGTAACAGACAAGGGATGTGTCTGGATGGAGACTGTATCATTGTGTGTGTCAGGATGCCCCTGTTTTCTCTTGCAGGAACGGGATTCTCTTGGTCAGAGGGATTTGAGGAGGGAGGTCTCCATGAAGAACCTTCATTCCATTACACTCCTGGGTAAGATAAGTGATTAGATAAGCAAGGTGGTCTTATTGGCCTCCATATTTCAGTGGTGACATTAAAGCGGTTCGGCACACATTTCATTTAGTAAATCTCTTTGCCTTCCAAATCAGGCAAGAGTACTAAATGAAATGTGTTTTTTTTTTTTTTTTTTTTTTTACTTACCTTGTAATCGATGACTTCCTGTCTTCTGTCTCTTCGGGGGTGGGCGGGGTCTGTGCGGGGATCCTCGTCACGCCGCACTGTCTCCTCGTCACGCCGCACTGTCCTGGGATCTGGTGTCATTGATCCCAGGAGTCAGTGCGGGCATCTTCCGAAATCTCGCGAGATTTCGGCCACATCTTCCGAAATCTCGCGAGATTTCGGCCACATCTTCCGAAATCTCGCGAGATTTCGGAGAACGTGAGCTGCACTTTGCCGTTACTGCGCACGCGCGAGCTCGGCGCAGTAACGGCGGTGCATGCTGGGCCATCTAAAGTGCCTGTGGGGTTTCACATGCCCACAGGCAAGATGGCCCCCAGCAGACAAGAAGAATATCAAGAATGTTATCGGAGGAAAACCGGCTGCGATCGAGATGGAAGATGGAACAGGTAAGTCCCCCAATTTAGCTATATGGCCTTGGCATATAGCCCAAAAAAAAAAAAAAAAAAAGCAGTGCAGAACCGCTTTAACCCTCGAATTAGAGTGCCCCCTCTAGTGGTTTCTTCTTTTTCACCTTGTCTGTAGGCCATGCTGAGAGCTTCTTCTTCAGAAAAATTCTTCATCACCACATCCTTTCCTTCTCCTTCCATTCATTTTTATCTGGGTACTTCTATTCCCTCGGTATCATTTTCCTTTTTGTTCCCAACAGATTTGCTAACTGGTGGATACACGTCTCCCATCTCTCCCTCACTGGGTCATATGAAGGACAATCATGGTATCATTGTCAACTCCCAGACCACCTTACCAGAGGAACAATGCATGTCCCTTCATCTAGAGAAGGACAGTGAGACATCAAACTCACGTGAAGAATATCAACCACGTACTAACGTCTCCAAGCCAATAGGTGCTACTTGTCATGAGCCTTCGCCTTTTAAAGAGGTGTCTGCTTCATATAAAGGACCACGTCGATCTTCTTCTGATGTTTCCACCTCTGTAGATCCTAAACAATATATATTGGTTAAAATTAAAGAGGAAGAAGGCGACCTCCTAGGCACTGATAGTCCAGAACCAACACAGGAGAGACGTTACGTGAAAGATGAAACTCTGCCAAGCGATGGACATCTCCAACCATGTGACTTTTCCACCAGCTCGGATTATATAGCTACAATTAAGGGGGAATCCTGGGAAACTAGTGATCGTGCAGATCCACCAACAGAGATGGCGGCGGGTCACCTGTCACACGCGGATATTGCGGAGCAGAGTCGGATGGTGGAGAAGCCGTATTCTTGCCTAGAGTGCGGGAAGCGTTACAGCAGCACCAAAAGCCTCAATAAACACATTCGCCTCCACACCGGGGTCGAGTCGAACTCTTGCACCGAGTGCGGCAAAAGTTTCTTTAACAAGTCTGGCTTGCTCAAGCACCAGCGCATCCACTCGGGAGAGAAGCCCTTCTCCTGCTCGGAGTGCGGGAAGTGTTTCATCAGCAAGTTCGAGATCGACATGCACCAGCGGAGCCACACTGGCGAGCGGCCCTATTCCTGCTCCGAGTGCGGCAGGTCCTTCAGCACCAAGTCCAACTTGGTCAAGCACAACCGGGTCCACACGGGAGAGAAACCCTACACCTGCTCCGAGTGTGAAAAGAGCTTTTCCATTAACTCCGACCTGGTCCGCCACACGAGGACTCACACGGGAGAGCGGCCGTATTCCTGCTCCGACTGTGGCCGCAGGTTCATCAGTAAATCCAACCTGATTCGGCACCAGGCTGTCCACTCGGGAACGAGGGAGAAGCCCTTCACCTGCTCCGAATGCGACAAGCGTTTTGTCAGCAACTCGGACCTGGTGCGCCACCAGAGAGTCCACTCGGGGGAGAAGCCCTATGCCTGCAGCAAGTGCGGAAAATGCTTTTCCAGTCGAATGGCCGTAAAGGCTCACGTAAAACGAGCTACGCGGGGGAGCGATGCGGAGGAGCCACCGTGCGTTCCCTAGAAATGACTCTACAGCTTGAAGGCAAACCCTGAGCCAAGGTCTCTGTGCCGTAAAAAGTCACAGGTGGCGTCACTCTCTGCAGTTTACGGTGGAAGCACTTGTTCGTAAAATCCCCTGCTGGCTTCTAGATGGGATAGACAATTCAGGGCCACATGGACATGATATTCTACAGCTGGGCTCCAGGAGTCAACGGGGACGTTTTTCATTACTGACTCCATGTTCTCGGCCAGAAAGTATTCTGCTGTTTTGGCCACAACTTCCCCTATATAAGTTGACTTCATTGTATCTATACTTCCTTAAAGTGATTCTAAGCTTTTTTATTTTTTAATAGGGCTGTTACTGATTAAAATTTTCGTGTTCGATTAATCAAATTATTTTTTTTTTAATCGACTAATTTCGATTAATTATAACGCACATACAGACCCAACTACTTTTAGCTGATCTCCTTGCATTGCAACTCTGCATTAGTCAGTGGTAAATGTGGTATACACTAGACATGTGCACAACAAAAAAATTTGTTTATTTTAGTTTAGTTTTTTTAGTTTCCGAAAAAAACTCGTTTATTTTCGTTTTTTTTTCGTTTCCGTTGATTCGTAATGATTCGTACATTCGTAAGAGTTATTTTTTCGTTGATTCGTTTTTTCGTTAGTTTAATTTTCGGACGCATTCGTATTTATTCGTACATTCGTAACATTCGTAGATTCGTAATCGGAGCATAATTCATAATTTTTTGTAATGTGTATGCTATTATTACATTTTAATAATTTACAAATCGAAAAAAAAAAAAAGTTATGAATCGAAAAAAAAAAAAAGTTACGAATGTACGAATTTTTTTTGTTCAATCCATTCGAAGCACGTTAAGCAGCGCCATTGTAAGAGACACAGAAAATTACAAATCGAAAAAAAAAAAAAAAAAAGTTACGAATCGAAAAAAAAAGTTACAAATCAAAAAAAAAGTTACCAATGTACGAATTTTTTTTGTTCAATCCATTCGAAGCACGTTAAGCAGCGCCATTGTAAGAGACACAGAAAATTACAAATCAAAAAAAAAAAAAAAAAGTTACGAATCGGAAAAAAAAGTTCCGAATCGAAAAAAAAGAAAGTTACGAATCGAAAAAAAAAAAAAGGTACGAATGTACGAATTTTTTTGTTCAATCCATTCGAAGCACGTTAAGCAACGCCATTGTAAGAGACACAGAAAATTACGAATCGAAAAAAAAAAAAAGTTACGAATCGAAAAAAAAAAGTTCCGAATCGAAAAAAAAAAAAGTTCCGAATCGAAAAAAAAAAAAAAGTTACGAATCGAAAAAAAAAGTTACGAATCGAAAAAAAAAAAAAAGTTACGAATCGAAAAAAAATAAAGTTACGAATGTACGAATTTTTTTGTTCAATCCATTCGAAGCACGTTAAGCAGCGCCATTGTAAGAGACAAAGAAAATTACGAATCGAAAAAAAAAAAAAAAAAAGTTACGAATCGAAAAAAAAAAAAGGTACGAATCGAAAAAAAAAAAAAGCTATGAATGTACGAATTTTTTTGTTCAATCCATTCGAAGCACGTTAAGCAGCGCCATTGTAAGAGACACGGAAAATTACGAATCGAAAAAAAAATAAAGTTACGAATCGAAAAAAAAAAAGTTACGAATGTACGAATTTTTTTGTTCAATCCATTCGTAGCACGTTAAGCAACGCCATTGTAAGAGACACAGAAAATTTACGAATCAAAAAAAAAATAAAAAAGTTACGAATCGAAAAAAAAAAAGTTACGAATCGAAAAAAAAAGTTACGAATCGAAAAAAAAGTTACAAATCGAAAAAAAAAGTTACGAATTTTTTTGTTCAATCCATTCGAAGCACGTTAAGCAGCGCCATTGTAAGAGACACAGAAAATTTACGAATCGAAAAAAAAAAAAAAAAAGTTACGAATCGAAAAAAATAAAAAAGTTACGAATCGAAAAAAAAGTTACGAATGTACGAATTTTTTTTGTTCAATCCATTCGAAGCACGTTAAGCAGCACCATTGTAAGAGACACGGAAAATTACCAATTCAACAAAAAAATAAAGTTACGAATGTACGAATTTTTTCCTTCGTTTTCGTTTTTCGGATTTTCTTCATTAGTACATTCGTTGTTCCTAATTCGTTTTTTTTCGGATTTTCGTTGTTTTTCGGATTTGTTCGATTCGAATGATTCGTTAATCGAATTCGTACGATTCGTTCATTCGTACGAAAATAACGAAAAACAAAAAAAAACGAAACGAATTGCACATGTCTAGTATACACTATATACAATCACCCGACACTAGTTAGTTTCCGCAATCCATGACTTAACTTCACAGTTCACACAACTACGTTGTAGCACTGACGCAAGTCATTTTTTTTCCACAGTAGAGTGACAATTCCTCCACCTCCCGTCTATCTAATCACTCTCACCTTATGGCATGGACCCCTGTGCAAACAGCTGATCATGCAAGCGGGTATCAAAAGGGTTAACACGGACCATAAACTTCTCTCACATCTCCTTAGATCTCAGCAAGGACGCAGGTCATGGTTAGAAAGAAAAGATCTAAGTGCTCACCGCTTAAGTATAACATTTCATTTTTGTGTTCAAACACAAACTACTCACGTAAAGATGATAAAAACACAGCATGTAAAGCCGACAATCGTGTTAGTTCCGTAGGGCAGCAGCGGGTGACGTCATGCGTAGCTCCTCCCCCGTACACGTTACGTTCAATCAGAACTTCGACGTCACGGACTCCTCCCCCTTCCCTTCGTTAGCAGACGGAGACACTTGGGGAAGGGGGGAGGAGTCTGGTGACGTTGATGTCCGTGATGTCACCGGATCTCCGACGGAACTTCCTGAAGACCCGGAAGCCGGCGGAGAGGTGAGTACCGATCAAAAGAATTTTAATCGATCAAAAAAATTAATGATTAATCAAGGAATTAATCTTTAATTTACACAGCCCTATTTTTTAACAATAAATAGGTCATAGTTACCTGCTATGTGTAACGGTTTTGCACAGAGCCCCAATCCTCCTCTTCTGGGGCCCCCCTAGACAGCGCTCCTGTCTCCTCCTCTTCAGCCGGTGCCCCTATAGCAAGCCACTTCTTATGGGGGATCTCGTATGGGCTCAATCCAGAGTCCACAGACAGATGATCCCCATTCCAATGGCTCCTGCTGCTGCTCCTGTCATGTTAGGAGAGATAGAGTTGCTGCTGTCAGGCAGAGCACTGGATCGAGGTGGGGCTCAGGTAAGTATTTTGGTGGGGATGCCCTAATTACAGAAGGTTTTTTTAAATTTTTTATTTATTAATTTTTTCCTTAACCGCTTCTCTACCGGGCCAATTCTGGCATTTCTCTCCTACATGTAAAAATCATAATTTCTTTGGTAGAAAATTACTCAGAACCCCCAAACATTATTTGTATATATATATATAAATTTTTTATTTTTTTATTTTATTATTATTAGCAGAGACCCTAGAGAATAAAATGGGTTTTTTTTTTTTCAAACGCTATCTTTTCGGAAAAAATACACTTTAATTTTAATGCACAAAAACACAATATATAACCCAATACTTTGGTAAAATATAAAAGACGATGTCACGCCAAATAAATTGATACCTAACAGGTCACGCTTTAAAATTGTGCACGCTCCTGGAAAGGCGACAAACTATGGTACTTAAAAAAATCTCCATAGGCAATGGTGAATTTTTTTTTTTTTTTTTACAGGGTACCAGTTTAGGGTTACAGGGGAGGTCTAGCACTAGAATTATTATTCTTGCTTTAACGTTCGCCGCGATACGTGAAAATGCAGTTTACATATGCAGGCGTGACCCGCTTCTGCGTGCTAACACAAGGGGACAGGGGCGCTTCAAAAAATATACAGGGGGTCCCCGACTTACGAACGCCCGACCTACGAACAACCCCTACTTACGAACAGGGCGCTGCGGGGACCCTCCGCCATTTTCCGCCGGTTTTCGCCATCTTCCGGCCGTTCTGCGCATGCGCGGCCGTACGGAGCCTCGGAAAATGCCGGAAATGTCCGTAATTTGCCGCGCATGCGCAGAACGGCATTAGACGGAACATCGGAAATGTCCGAATTTGTCGGTCTGCGCATGCGCGGCCGACTTACGAACATTTCCGACTTACGTACAGGCGGGCAGTCCCTAATGAGTTCGTAACTCGGGGACCCCCTGTATGTATATTCCAGTAAAATCTAATTATTTGTTCCGGGAAGCATGCTTGTAATCCAAAGCACTCTTATATCAAAGCGAATTTCCCCATAAGAAATAATGGAAACTCAAAAGATTCGTCCCACCACCATTTATTCATAAGTCCTTCAGTTTATAGTCCGTATATAAAGATTATAGCAATGTGATCGGTTGCTTAACCATAAAATGTCCATCCACAAATGGAAGCCTCCACAAGGGGATTAGAAGCAAAATCCAGCAGGCGCTCCAGAGTATAAAAGAGAAGAGAGGCGCCTCTAAGTGTAGCAATATGGTTACATTTAACCACCACATGCCGATATACGTCCTCACTTTGAAGAGGAATATCGTTGTATTGGAAGCAGCTAGCTGCCATAACCCCGGTATTCTCTTCTTCGGCCGGTGGTCCGCTTTCCGATAAGAGTGGTCTCTGCGGCGGATTCGCTGCAAGATCACTTTTATCAGCGGCAGGAGAGCCCCCCCCCGCCGCAGCGGCGGAGGCGATCGGATGTTACCCCTTGCTGGGCATGAAAATGAACAAGGGGAAGATGGCCCCCACCCGTCTCCATAACATTGCAGGGCAGAAGCGACGTCAAAACGTCACTTCTGCCCATAGCTCTTAAAGGGCCATTTTTTTTTTTTTAAATGACAATTTTTTTTTTTATTTATTGCATTTTAGTGTAAATATGAGATGTGAGGTCTTTTTGACCCCCAGATCTCATATTTAAGAGGACCTGTCATGCTTTTTTCTATTACAAGGGATGTTTACATTCCTTGTAATAGGAATAAAAGTGACACAATTTAAAAAAAAAAAAAAAAAAAAAAACTGTGAAAAAATAAATGGTAAAATAAAATAAAAAATAATTTAACCACTTCCCGCCCGGTCAATAGCAGATTGACGTCCGGGAAGTGGTTCTGTTATCCTGACTGG
Source organism: Lithobates sylvaticus (assembly GCA_028564925.1). Taxonomy (NCBI): domain Eukaryota; kingdom Metazoa; phylum Chordata; class Amphibia; order Anura; family Ranidae; genus Lithobates; species Lithobates sylvaticus. Next base: position 613,790,363 of record CM053028.1, on the reverse strand, counting down.
GCGTCATATGACGTCCTTCAGGATAACATGCCGCCGCGCGCCCGTGGGGGTGCGCATCGCGGCGAGCGGTGGAGCGGTGTGTCAGTCTGACACACCGCTACACTGATCTCGGTAAAGAGCCTCCGGCGTGATCAGCCGTGTCCAGCCGCGGCTGATCAGGATGTAAACAGGAAAGGCCGGTGACCGGCTTTTCCTCACTCGCGTCTGACAGACATGAGTAGAGGAGAGCTGATCGGCGGCTCTCCTGACAGGGGGGTCTGCGCTGATTGTTTATCAGTGCAGCCCCCCCTCAGATGCCCACACTGGACCACCAGGGACTCCACTAGGACCACCAGGGAAGTGGGCAACATGTAGATGGCCAGGTATGTACCCCCTGGCCACCCACATGTTCAAATCAATGCCAAATCTGTGCCAATCAGTGCCCACAAATGGGCACTGATTGGCACCAGTATGTAATAAAAAAGAACAGTGATGCCCAGCAATGCCACCCATCAGTATCCATCAGTGCTACCTATCAGTGCCCATCCATGCCCATTAGTGCCCACCTATCAGTGCCCATTCGTACCACCCATAAGTACCCATCAGTGCCACCCATAAGTACCCATCAGTGCTCATCATCAGTGCCGCCTTATCAGTGCCCATCATTGAAGGAGAAAACTTACTTATTTACAAAAAAATTTACAGAAACAAAGAAAAACTATATTTTTTCCCAAAATTTTCAGTTTTTTTTTATTTGTTGCGCAAAAAATAAAAACCGCAGAGGTGATCAAATACCACCAAAAGAATTGTGGGAACAAAATTATAAAAAATTTGTTTGGGTGCAGTGTAGCATGACCGCGCAATTGTCAGTCAAAGTGCGACAGCGCTGAAAATTAGCTTGGGCAGGAAGGTGTCTAAGTGCCCCCCGGTATTGAAGTGGTTAAACATGCTCCGTCCCGCCGAGCTCGCGCGCAGAAGCGACCGCATACGTGAGTGGCGCCCGCATATGAAAACTCCTCTGTAACTCAAAACATGCAACCTGTAGAATTTTTTTAAACGTCGCCTAAGGAGATTTTTAAGGGTAAAAGTTTATCGCCATTCCACAAGCGGGCGCAATTTGGAAGCGTGACATGTTGGGCATCAATTTACTCGGCGTAACATTATCTTTCACAATATAAAAAAAAATTGGCCTATCTTTACTGTTGTCTTATTTTTTGATTATATGTATTTTTTCCAAAAAAAAGTGCGCTTGTAAGACCGCTGCGCAAATACAGTGTTACAGAAAGTAGTGCAACGACCGCCATTTTATTCTCTAGGGTGTTAGAAAAAAAAAAGTATGTTTGGGGGGTTCTAAGTAATTTTTTTAGCAAAACTTACAACGAATCTCAAAAAGAGGCCCGGTCCTCAGGTGGTTAAATGTAACTGTACAGGGGGTCCCCGACCTACGAACATCCCCTACTTACGAACCGGGCGCTGCGGAGACCCTCCGCCATTTTCCGCCGTCCTTCGGCCGTTCTGCGCATGTGCGTCCAGACGGAGCCTCGGATAATGACGGCAAACTTCGGAAATGTCCGTAATTTGCTGCGCATGCGCAGAACGGCATAAGACGGAACATCGGAAATGTCCGTAATTGTCGGTCTGCGCATGCGCGGCAGACTTACGAACATTTCCGAGTTAAGAGCAGGCGGCCAGTCCCTAACGAGTTCGTAACTCGGGGACCCCCTGTATTCCTACACTTAGAGGCGCCTCTTCTTTTGTATACTCAGTTGTGACATGACACTACTTGTATATCAAGCCAAAATGTATTTAAAAATTTTGCTTGTCTTGCAAAACGCTCTCAAACCAAGTTACTCTCTAAACAAGTTTTTACTGTATTTTATTTTTACACTGACCCTTACATTTTTTTTTTTTTAGCACTTTTATTCCTATTACAAGAAATGTAAAGAGCCATAGGAATAAGGCATGACAGGTCCTCTTTATAAGACCCCAGATATCTCCTCTACCCTGGAAAGCATGAGATAAAAGAAAAAAAATCGATCTCTGCTTTCTAGGGTAAAAAAATCTCAGGGTTTACATCTGCCAGAGCCGGAAGCGGCGTCATGACCCCCCAGGGTCATAGAGATGGCCGGGAACCATTCAGTCCACAGCCAGCTCTATGGTAACATGGCACTGCTGCTGCTGCTGTTCTGTTGAAACAGCCAGCTCGTCAAAATCTCCAACTACGTCACTTCCGGTGACTCTCCAGCAGCAGATTTTGATGAGTTGGCTCTACTGGCCATGCGCGCGCGTGCCACCGACAGAATAACAGAAACCCCCGACAGCTGTTGGAGAACTCGGCGAGTTTTTTTTCGGATTTACCAATCGCGGCAGCACGCATGCGCAAGGTACATCACTAACCTTTATTGAAAACTCGCCAAGTTCCTCAACAGCTAACGGGGCTTTCTGTTATTCTGTCGGTGGCACGCGCACGCCCGCATGGCCAGTAGAGCCAACTCGTCAAAATCTGCTGCTGGAGAGTCACCGGAAATTTCGTAGTTCGGGATTTTGACGAGTTGGCTATTTCAACAGAACAGCAGCAGCAGCAGTGCCAGGTTACCATAGAGCTGGCTGTGGACTGAATGGTTCACGGCCATCTCTATGACCCTGGGAGGTCATGATGTCACTTCCGGCTCTGGCAGATGTAAACAATGCCATTTTTTTCACCTAGAATGCAGAGATCGATTTTTATTTTTTTAGACAGAACCCCCGGATCGGATCTCTGGCTCCCTGATCCCACGGGAGAGCCCCGAGAGGCGCCATTGGGCGGCGGGAGGGGAAAATGTTCCTTCCCGCTGCCAGTAAAAGCAATCCAGGACGGCTTTTACAAGGGAGGAAATCGCCAGCTAAAACGAAGGATACCGGGATGATGCCTGTGACTGCACCCATCATCCAGATATCTCCACTTCAAGTCCAGGATATCATATGACATCCTACAGGCGGGAAGTGGTTAAGGTTAAAAAAAAAAAGCCTTAAGAACTACTTCAACTTCTCCCTGTGCCTGAAACACGAGACTGTTAGAGCTGGTGGGTAGGAAACATCCCAAAAATGTTCAAATAAGAGCTTGTGTTATTCACCGCCGGTCTCTGCTGCCAGGGTGGACATGCCAAGTTGGCCGCATAATTTACAGTTAGGATATATTTAGTTGATTGATAACAGATTGTAAGCTGCGTTGCCAACATATCTGATCTCATACGTCCTCCCCCATTTATGAATACACTGGATCTTATGTAAAGCCCACTTGTTTAGATGTACACTATATTGTCAAAAGTATTGTGACGCCTGCCTTTACACGCACATGAACTTTAATGGCACCCTAGTCTTAGTCCGTAGGGTTCAATATTGAGTTGGCCCACCCTTTGCAGCTATAACAGCTTCAACTCTTCTGGGAAGGCTGTCCACAAGGTTTAGGAGTGTGTCTATGGGAATGTTTGACCATTCTTCCAGAAGTTCATTTGTGAAGTCAGGCACTGATGTTGGACGAGAAGGCCTGGTTTGCAGTCTCCGCTCTAATTCATCCCAAAGGTGTTCTATGGGTTGAGGTCAGGACTCTGTGCAGGCCAGTCAAGTTCCTTCACCCCAAACTCGCTCATCCATGTCTTTATGGACCTTGCTTTGTGCACGGCAGGGACCAGCAGTCGCAGGCACAGCTCTGGATTAGATGTCCCCCTGCACCCAGAAACAGTACCTGTGAGCAGTGCTGGGACCAGGGCAAAGATGCCAAACTACACCCCCCCGCCCCCTTCATTCATGATGTGCAAGCTTAGGGGATCCAATACCGAGCAGTAGACATGTGCACAACAAAAAAATTTGTTTATTTTCGTTTCATTTTTTTTATTTCCGTTGATTCGTAACGATTCGTACATTCGTAAGAGTTATTTTTTCATTGATTCGTTTTCCGTTTTCGGACACATTCGTATTTATTCGTACATTCGTAACATTCGTAGATTCGTAATCGCAGCATAATTCATAATTTTATGTAATGTGTATGCCATTATTACATTTTAATAATTTACGAATCGAAAAAAAAAAGTTACGAATGTACGAATTTCTTTGTTCAATCCATTCATTACGAATCGAAAAAAAAAAAAAAGTTACGAATCGAAAAAAAAAAAAAAAGTTACGAATCGAAAAAAAAAGTTACGAATGTACGAAGTTTTTTGTTCAATCCATTCGAAGCACATTAAGCAACGCCATTGTAAGGGACACGGAAAATTACCAATTCAACAAAAAAAAAAAAAAAAGTTACGAATGTACGAATTTTTTCGTTCGTTTTTTTTTTTCGGATTTTCTTCATTAGTACATTCGTTGTTTCTAATTTTTTTTTCTTTGATTTTCGTTGTTTTTCGGATTCGTACGATTCGTTATTCGGATTTGTACGATTCAAATGATTCGTTAATCGGATTTGTACGATTCGAACGATTTGTTCATTCGTACGAAAACGAACGAACGAAAATAACGAAAAAAAAAGAAAAACAAAAAAAAACGAAACCAATTGCACATGTCTACCGAGCAGTCACTTACTAAACCATTGCGCCCAGGGCCCCTCTGCCCAGCCCTTGTTCCGGCCTCAGATGATACACAGAGATTAAACACATTTTGAAAGTCGTTCTTGCGCTACTTTTTGCAAGTTCAGGTACGACTTGCCTAGACATTCGTGCATGACGCCACAGATGTCTTTCAAGTAGCACCTGAAGAAGTACTACTTTGAAATTGTGCGACTTCAAGTGCAGTAGCATGAATTTCAATGTCGCGACCAGTGTGACCGGGGGCTCAAAGTCCAGAATTGATAAAGTTTGTCTGAGCTGTCAGAAAAAAGAGGGCGGAGATCTGAAGCTACACTCTCAGTGAGAGCTCATTGGAGGGAAGTCTCCCTTCACACAGGAACAGAGCTGAGGCTGAGATTTACAGGCTGTGTGCTGGAGATCTCTCCTCTGTCACCTTTTTATCTCTTGGTGTCATAAAAACTTGTCAGAAGTGATTCATGCTGAGGAAGGAGGCAGCAGACAGAAATGACACTTAGTGCTCCTAATTGAGACAAGTACACACTATAGAGGGATATGCTTTATTCATGTTTCATGTCTGAGGTTTACAACCACTTTAATAAAGAGTGCATTTGGGCCAGCTTTATTGTCAGTCTGATTTCAGCTGGTGTGTAGGGGATCATGAAGATTTATTATAAAAAAAAAAGACTTATGCCGCGTACACACGGTCGGAATTCTCGTCGGAAAAAGCCCTGATGGTTTTCCCGTCGGAATTCCGACAGAATTTCGCTCAAACTGTCTTGCCTACACACGGTCACACCAAATTCCGACGATCAATAACAACACGGCATACAACACGTTCAACGGCACTATAAAAGGGAAATGTAATGCTTCTGAGCATGCGTTGAATTGTTTCCGAGCATGCGTCGGAATTTTGCGTGTCGGAATTGCATACACGCGATCGGAAAATCCAATAAAAAGGTTTTCCGTCGGAAGAATTAAGAACAGGTTCTCAATCCAAAGTCCGTCGGAAATTCCAACAGAAAAAGACCGATGGGCATACACACGGTTGGAAAATCTGATGAAAAGCTCCCATCGGACTGTTTCCATCGGAAATTCCGACCGTGTGTACGCGGCATTAGAGCACAATTTACATACAAAAGATAGCAGAGGGCTTCACCTATCCTGCCTACGGTGGGTAATCCAGCAACATGTGGGGCCCCATCCATGGATGAAGACACTCAGATCCTAATATAACGGGCTGCTCTCTTAAGCGGATCCACCAAGATGTCCACAATACCCGCCACACACACTCGGAACACTTCGCCTCAATTGCAGTGGGATCAAACCTCATAAGAACATAGAACAGCCTCCATAGTGCAACTTTAAAATATTTATTAATAAAAAGCTATTAAACTCACATGTGTACAGTGTGCTCTGAAAGTTTCTGGGCGTAATGACGTCACTGGTCCCGCCCTACATGTTTCGTCACCAACTGACGTCATCGTGGCATGATTAGTAGGTAAGAGGTTAACAGGTAAGAGGCAGGGCAGTGACACGGAGTCTGCAGAACGGACAGGACTGGTAATTGGTTTCAACCTCTTTATGCTGGTGTCTAGCACAGTATGGGAGAAGCGGACTGGGATGTTTTTTCACTTCCTGTATTTGTTCCACCTGTGTATTTGGTTGATTTGGAGGTGTTGTCCTTGAAGTATACAGCTACACTACAAATGTGGAGAACAAAACCATTCTGTGAAATATAATATTATTTTACACCCCTTGTCTGTCTGTTTTTGTCATCTATGAGCTGTGGCTGTCATCTCAGAATAAACAGGAGGCATGGTGAGGGTCATCCAAGGCTTATAAAACCAAACTCATTGAAGTCAGCAGGCTTCTGCCATCATTTGCCCTAAGCCCCTCCCACAAACGGGTCCCCCACTTTTCGAATGTGAAATCCCCTTTTAAGTGTTTTTATTAAAACGCTAAAATTAAAAACACGTTGAAAATGAAAGGCACATTGTTTTTATCAGGAATATTTTTTTCCAATCTAGAAAGCTAAAGCAAAAATTATGATGTTAAAGCGGAGTTCCACCCCAAAGTGGAACCTCCACTTATCTGCTTCCTCCCCCTCTCTGGTGCCACATTTGGCACCTTTCAGGAGGGAACGGGTACCTGTTTTTGACAGGTACCCTTTCCTACTTCCTGGAGACAGTGCAATGCGGTGAAGTTTGTCCCCTCTCTTCCTTCCTCTGCCGCCGGGCAAGGAAGGAAGCGCAGCGCAATAGGGAACCGGCTGTGAAGCCGAAAAGGCTTCACTGCCATTTTCCCTTACGACAAATGGCAGTGCCAGCACCCGACAGCCGATCCAAAAATCGTCTGGGGTGCTAACATCGCAGGCTCCCTGGACAGGTAAGAGTCCATATATTTAAAGTCAGCAGCTACAGTATTTGTAGCTGCTGACGTTTAATTTTTTTTCCCCAGGCGCAACACGGCTTTAATGAAATCTGATAGGCTACTATAAAGATGTTGGGAAAGCAAGAAGGAAGCGCCACACACCAGACAAACAGCCTGAATGTATAAAGGAATCAAAACGGCTTTGACCAGGCTCCTCCCAGGCCACGTCTCCAATGCGTTTTGCTCACCCATAGGGCTTAGTTGTGACTAAGCTCTGTGGGCTGGCCGAAACGCATCAGAGGGGTGGCCTGGGAGGAGCCTGGCTCAAGCCCTTGATTCCTGAATACACTCGGGCTGTTTCGCTAGTGTGCGGTGCTTCCTTCTTGCTTTCTCTGCATGTGTACACTGAGCCAGGATGGGCTCTTCCCAGTGCCAGTGTTCTGTCACGAAATGTCCGCCTATCGAAAAGTGTCCGCCACGTACTGCACAGGCGCAGCGCTTGCGCAGTAGGGAGGACAAAGCGATTGGGAAAATTTTGGAAGATGAACGGCGCCTGCGCCGTGAGTCGAGGTGCAAGCCCCACCATCCAAGTGGACATAGGGCTACACAAAGTTAGAGGGCCCCTCGCTGGCTCGCTTTGCTTGCCACGCTTCGGGCACGGCCTCGCTGCGCTCGCCTCTTTTTTATTCTAACTCTATGTCCACTTGGATGGTGGGGCTTGAACCTGGACTCACGGCGCAGGCGCCGTTCATCTTCGGCTATTTTCGGAATCTGCTTGTCCTGTGTACTGCGCATGCGCAGTACACAGCGGACAGTATATGATGGGGGACACAATCCGACAGGACACCGGCACCCACCTTTAATGTGAGTCACCAGAGCCTCGTTGGGATGATTACTTTAAGTAGCGTCCATAAGCTTTCAGACAAGCTACTATAAAGGGTTTATTGTCCGGAGTCTGGTGAGGCCTACACAAAGCTGAGGGTCATCTAAGGCTTGCAAAACCAGGCTCATTGAAGTCAGCAGGCTTCTGCCACCATTTGTGCTAGGCCCCGCCCACAAATTGTAAAAATTCCTTTTAAGTGCTTTTATTAACCGCTTCCCGACCGCCTCACGCATATTTACTGCGGCAGAATGGCACGGGCAGGCAAAATCACGTACCTGTACGTGGCCCTTTAAATGCCTGCCCATGGGTCGCGACCCGGTCGGGAGCTCCGTGACCCCGGCCGCGGGACCAGCAGACCCAATCGCCACTGGTGTCCCGCGATCGGGTCACAGAGCTGAAGAACGGGGAGAGGTCTGTGTAAACAAACCTCTCCCCACGCTTCCTACACTGCCTGTCACTGATCGGCTGTTCCCTGTCATCGGGAAAGCTGATCAATGACGTCAGACGTCAGCCCCGCCCCCTAATGTAAAAAAAACACACACGTCACAGCCCATAACCCCTCCCCTCCCCCTAGTGGTTAACTCTTTTACTACAACTGTCATTTATACAGGAATCAATGCATTTAAATAGCATTGATTGCTGTATAAATGACAATGGTCCCAAAAATGTGTCAAAAATGTCCGATGTGTCCGCCATAATGTCGCAGTCACAATAAAAATCGCTGATCGCCACCATTACTAGTAAAAAAAAAAATATTAATAAAAATTCTATAAAACTATCCCCTATTTTGTAAACGCTATAACTTTTGCGCAAACCAATCAATAATCGCTAATTGCGTTTTTTTTACCAAAAATATGTAGAAGAATACGTATCGGCCGAAACTGAGGAAAAAAAATGTTTTTTTAATATATTTTTTGGGGATATTTATTATAGCAAAAAGCAAAAAAATATTGCATTGTTTTCAAAATTGTCGCTCTATTTTTGTTTATAGCGCAAAAAATAAAAACCGCAGGGGCGATCAAATACCACCAAAAGAAAGCTCTATTTGTGGGAAAAAAAGGACGCCAATTTTGTTTTGGAGCCACGTCGCACGACCGCGCAATTGTCAGTTAAAGCGACGCAGTGCCGAATCGCAAAAAAGGGGCCTGGTCCTTTGGCTGCCAATTGGTCCGGGGCTGAAGTGGTTAATGTGAGTCACCAGAGCCTTGTTGGGATGATTGCTTTAAGTAGCATCCATAAGCTTTCGCACGAGCTACTATAAAGGGTTTATTGTCCGGGGTCTGGTGAGGCCTACGCAAAGCTGAGGGTCATCTAAGGCTTGCAAAACCAGGCTCATTGAAGTCAGCAGGCTTCTGCCACCATTTGTGCTAGGCCCCGCCCACAAATTGTAAAAATTCCTTTTAAGTGCTTTTATTAAACCGCTAAAATTAAAAACACTCAAAGCACATGGAGAGCCCTGGGGATTATAGCGTTGGTAACTAATAAAAACAACATCTCTGACATACCTCTTTTAATTAAATAAAAACATGAGCAATATGTAAAATGTGCAAATACACATGTAACTAAATGTGCAAATACACATGTAACTAAATGTGCAAATACACATGTAACTAAATGTGCAAATACACATGCAACCGTCAACTTCAATGGCGGCTTTCAAAGGGTGAGTCCACTCAAAGTGGGAATTGGAGAACTTCTGGCTTCATGTATTCCTGGGGGCTCTCAAAACAAGATCTCTGCTTCTTAATTTGCATCTCCATTTCCTTTTCTGGGCTCTCAAAAGAAACGTCAACTTTGAGTGAACTGGCCCTTTAACTCGTGCAAAATAAATTCAAAACAGTCTATTTGTGAATTTTGACATGGGCCGTCAATCCGCCTTTATTGACAAACCGACAGGTGCACTGGGAACACGCGTAGGGTTTTTCCCCAGTGTGTCTCCTCGTATGGACAACCAGGTCAAAGTTCCTGACGAAGCACTTGCCACACACGGAGCAGGCGTGGGGCCGGTCGCCAGAGTGGCTGCGCTGGTGGATGGCAAAGACAGAGCTGTTGGCAAAGCATTTACCGCACTGGGAGCAAGAATAAGGCCTTTCTCCCGTGTGGCTCATGCTGTGGACTCTCAGGTCAGAGTTTCGGACGAACGTCTTGCCACACTCAGGGCAGGAGTATGGCCGGCTGCCTGTGTGGATCTTCTGGTGCTTGGCCAGCTCCGGGTTCCCGGCGAACCTCTTGCCACACTCAGGGCAAGAGTAAGGCTTGTCCACCGCATGAGTCCTCTGATGCATGCCAAGGCTGGAGCTGCAAGTGAAGCGTTTCCCGCACACAGTACAAGGGTAGGGACGCTCGCCTGTGTGGTTCCTCTGATGAATAACCAGGCTGGCTTTGGTAATGAATGCCTTGCCACACTCAAAACATGAATATGGCTTCTCCCCTAGGTGAGTCTTCTGGTGGATCACTAGATGAGAGTTCTGCATGAAGCTCTTCCCACAAACAGTGCAACAGTAAGGCTTCTCTCCTGTGTGGCTTCTCTCGTGCTTCACCAGACTGGACCGGAAGGTGAATCTTTTCCCGCAATCAGGGCATGAGTATGGCTTCTCTCCTGTGTGGATCCGCTGATGCTCCACCAGTTGGGAGCTGCTGGCAAAGGACTTCCCACAGTCGGTGCAGTAATACGGCCGCTGGCCAGTGTGGACTCGCTGGTGCACCACCAAGTTGGCGTGGCTGATGAAACACTTCCCACACTCAAGGCAGGAAAATGGCTTCTCTCCCGTGTGGACGCGCTGGTGCTGGATCAGGTGGGCGTTGCTCGCAAAACATTTCCCGCATTGCACGCAAGAAAACGGCTTCAGCCCCGTGTGGACTTTCCGATGCTCCAGCAGGTGCGCCTTGCGAACAAAGGACTTCTGGCAGTTGGGGCAAGGGTAAGGCTTGTCCTCGATGTGAACTTTCTGGTGCTTGGCCAGGTGGCCTCTGTGGATGAAGCATTTCCCGCACTCTGCACAAGAGTGGGACTTGCCACTGCTGGTGTGCACCTCCTGGTGCTGGAAAAGGTGGGATTTTCGGGCAAAGGCTTTGTCGCATTCGGAGCAGGAGAAGGGTCGCTCATCCCCGTGCGACTTCTGATGCCTGAGGAGGCTGGAGTTGCTACAGAAGCATTTGCCGCACTCTGGGCAGGAGTACGGTTTCGGTCCGGAGTGAGTCCTCTGGTGGATGACCAGGTGGGAGTTGCTGATGAAGCTCCTCCCACACTCAGGGCAAGAAAAGGGTTTGTCTCTGTGGAGCTCTTGGCTGGGATAAGTACCAGATTCATCAGCTGAGTTCTGTAGTTCCTCTTTCAGACACGTAGGGGCGTATTCTGTTGGGTCAGGGGGTGAAGCGCCAGATTTACCAAAATTTTCTTCCTCTGAGGAGGTGGATTCCTCCTTAATTTGAATAGTTAAATATTGAATGTGGTCTTCATCGGAGTGTGGAAGACCTCCTTCATAGTGGCACTCATCCTTAGTGCAAGTATAATGTTCCTTACCAACAGGTGAAGGGGCATCGGTGTGTAGGAAAGGTCTCTCTACAAGTGGACAAAGGCTCTTAGTTGTATTAATACCTTGAGATTTCTCTTTGTTCTTCGGAGTATTAGACCACGAGGGGCTTTCTGTAAATGAGACAAGTTTCTTCTTAAAATAAGTAGTTGCAAAGTGTGTACAATCCGGGGTTGATGTGGCCAGGCGGGGGGGATTTTCTGCTTCGCACAAGCAGGCTTCCTCCTTAATAACAGAATCCGCATTATCTTTCGGTAAATCCGCTGAAAAGAAACGAGGAAGAAGACAATTACTTTTTTGTAATCCTAATTTATGAGTATAACAAACATACAAGTTCACCTAAGGGCTTTCTAAACAAACTTTAGGGGGGGCCAGACTGTGGAAAATCAAGAGTAGATGTCCCAGGATCAGTTGGAGAAAACAATGCCCCATCTTTGGTGTCATTGATAGGAATTGTGCCCCAACGTTGAAATTTTTGGGCCCTATTGTTGGTGTCAGTGGAAGGAACTGTGCCCCATCAGTGTCATTGGTAGGAATTGTGCCCCATCCTTGGTGTCCTTGATAGGTATTGTGCCCCATTGCTGGTGTCATTGGTAGGAATTTTGTCCCATCGTTGGTATCATTGGGCACCATTGTTGGTGTCAGTGGGAGAAACTGTGCCCCATCAGTGTCATTGGTGGGAATTGTGCCCCATCGTTGGTATCATTGGGTCCCATTGATGGTGCCAGTGAGAGGAACTATGCTCTATCGTTGGTGTCATTGGTAGGCATCGTGCCCAATCCTTGGGGTCATTGGTAGGAATTGTGCCCCATCACTGGTGTCATTGGGCCCCATTGTCGGTGTCAGCTGAAGGAACTGTGTCCCTTTGTTGGTGTCATTACTAAGAATTGTGTCCCATTGTTAGTTTTATTGGTAGGAATTTTTCCATATCATTGGTGTTATTGGGCCCCATTGAGGAACTGTGCCCCATTGTTGGTGTCATTGACTGGAATTGTACCCCATCGTTGAAATTATTGGGCCCTATTGTTGGTGTCAGTGGAAGGAACTGTGCCCCATCAGTGTCATTGGTAGGAACTGTGCCCCATCGTTGGTATCATTGCATTGGGTCCCATTGCTGGTGTCAGTGAGAGGAACTATGCTCTATCGTTGGTGTCATTGGTAGGCATCGTGCCCAATCCTTGGTGTCATTGGTAGGAATTGTGCCCCATCACTGGTGTCATTGTGCCCCATTGTCGTTGTCAGCTGAAGGAACTGTGTCCCTTTGTTGGTATCATTACTAAGAATTGTGTCCCATCGTTAGTTTTATTGGTAGGAATTTTGCCCCATTGAGGAACTGTGCCCCATTGTTGGTGTCATTGACGGGAATTGTACCCCATCTTTGAAATTATTGGGCCCTATTGTTGGTGTCAGTGGAAGGAACTGTGCCCCATCAGTGTCATTGGTAGGAATTGTGCCCCATCGTTGGTATCATTGGGTCCCATTGCTGGTGTCAGTGAGAGGAACTATGCTCTATCGTTGGTGTGTGTCATTGGTAGGAATCGTGCCCAATCATTGGTTTCATTGGTAGGAATTGTGCCCCATCACTGGTGTCATTGGGCCCCATTGTTGGTGTCAGCTTAAGGAACTGTGTCCCTTTGTTGGTGTCATTGCTAAGAATTGTGTCCCATCGTTGGTTTTATTGGTAGGAATTTTGCCATATCATTGGTGTTATTGGGCCCCATTAAGGAACTGTGCCCCATTGTTGATGTCATTGGTGGGAATTGTACTCCATCGTTGGTATCATTGGGTCCCATTGCTGGTGTCAGTGAGAGGAACTATGCGCTATCGTTGGTGTCCTTGGTAGGAATCGTGCCCAATCCTTGGTGTCATTGGTAGGAATTGTGCCCCATCATTGGTGTCATTGGACCCCATTGTAGGTGTCAGTGCAAGTAACTGTGCCTCATCATTGGTAGGAACTGTGCCCCATCGCTGGTGTCACTGAGAGGAATTGTGCCCATCATTGGTATCATTGGGCCCCATTGTTGGTGTCATTAGGAGAAACTGTGCCCCAATCGTTGGTGTTCATGGTGGGAATTGTGCCCCTTCGTTGGTGTCAGTGAATTAAATAGTGCCCACGGGCTGAATAAAAGCAAGCAAAGTTTGGAGACCACTGATCTAAGGAATTTATTTTTGATGAGTGGAGGAGATTTCCCTTAATTTCCTGTCCTTGAAACACAACAGGAGGTAAGAGGTAAACTCTCTAAAGCGAGAATAAACCCCCCTCTTAGACAGTTGTCAAAGGAACAGGTATGTCTATTGGAAGGCTTCCCCTTATCTTCTGTTTTGGTGACAACTGTATTTGTACGCTCAACTTACCCAACTTTGAAGCTCCTAATGACTTCTTATAGATGACCTCAGACGTGGTTCGGTGCCACCAAGGTCCCTCTTAAGATGTTCAGTTAGGTCACAGTGTCTTGGGAAGGGCAATATCAAGAAGGTGACAAGAAAGTACACTTAAGTTACCCAACTTAAAAGACCATAATAACCCCTTATAGATGACCTCAGACATGGTGGGAACCAAGAGGAACCAAGGCAACCAAGATACCTGTTCAGTTAAGTCACAGTGTCTTGGGAAGGGCAACATCAAGAACAGCCCGGTGACAGTACATAACCTGACCAAAACATTCTGGCCGGACTCGCTACTTATAAAGATGTCATTGAACATTTATTTGAATGACTTTAGGCATTGGAACCATCTGCCATAGTCCACTCTTTGGATACAACCTTGTTTACCATGCCATTATGGTGACAAATTATGGCGGGAACATAAGCTGTATTCTAAAAAAATAACACCTCCTACCTGGAGATGTGAGGGGAAGCTGGTTCTCCATCTAGATGTTATTCTAGATGCCCTCATTCCCGGCACCAGCTCAGTGATCTTCTGAGTGACTTCTAGGATCTTCTTCTTACCATTTCTCTCAGGTGTCGGCTAAAGGGGTGGAGGTACCGCGATGGTCACCAAACTTCACCGAAGGACAACTCTGTATCAAAACACAGATAATTATGTCATGTGACCTCCCAGAATCCTTCTCACCTCTCCGGTCAGGTCTGTGTTTTATTAATAGAGATAAGAGTGATGTCATGAGACCTCCCAGAATCCTCCTCACCTCTCCGGTCAGGTCTGTGTTTTATTAATAGAGATAAGAGTGATGTCATGTGACCTCCCAGAATCCTCCTCACCTCTCTGGTCAGGTCTGTGTTTTATTAATAGAGATAAGAGTGATGTCACGTGACCTCCCAGAATCCTCCTCACCTCTCCGGTCAGGTCCGTGTTTTATTAATAGAGATAAGAGTGATGTCACGTGACCTCCCAGAATCCTCCTCACCTCTCCGGTCAGGTCTGTGTTTTATTAATAGAGATAAGAGTGATGTCATGTGACCTCCCAGAATCCTTCTCACCTCTCCGGTCAGGTCTGTGTTTTATTAATAGAGATAAGAGTGATGTCATGTGACCTCCCAGAATCCTCCTCACCTCTCCGGTCAGGTCTGTGTTTTATTAATAGAGATAAGAGTGATGTCATGTGACCTCCCAGAATCCTCCTCACCTCTCCGGTCAGGTCTGTGTTTTATTAATAGAGATAAGAGCAATGGCGTCCCTAGGGGGGGCCAGAGGGGGCCCTGACCCCCCCCAAAATCATGCTGTGCCCCACCATGTGCCCCCCCAAAAAAAACACCAAAAAATAATTTTTTTTCTTTTTTTTTTTTTTACAAAAAGGCAATGTCTTTTTGTTTGCATCCGTAGCGGATGCGCCACATCTTACTCAGGCTGCCGCTGGAGTAACACAGTCTCTATTGAGAGGGGGAGTATTCTTCTAGCCTGGACGCGTGGGTAAGTGTGTGCACTGCAGTACACTGTAATCACTGAACTGCATTATCTCCATCCCTTCTCTCCCCCATCTGTCGCTCCCCTCTCCTGTTCTTTCAAGACCTTCACAACTTACTTTCACTTTCAGTTAGGCAGGTAATAGTCTATGCAAATTTCTTTCCTGCATCCACAGAGTGCAGGAAAGAAACTTGCATGATTCCCCCATCAACACAGACAGTGGTGACAAGGGGAACATCCTACTGTAACCTCTAAAATCTCTATTTCTGATTTATTAATCACAAAATATGATATGGGTTAAATGAGAGTTCTACTGACCAGGAGGAAAGGCTTTGAATATAATAACATTTATTACAGGTAGTTAAAAGTCAAGCTAATACACAAATCCCTAGCACATCAAGGCAGAAAATGCTAGGTTGAAATAAAATATATATATATATATGAAGGAATATAGATTATATTCCTTCAGACCGTGATCTACAAGCATGTTTAGTTACAAGTAGTTAAAAGTCAAGCTAATACACAAATCCCTAGCACATCAAGACAGAAAATGCTAGGTTGAAATAAAATATATATATGAAGGAATATAGATTATATTCCTTCAGACCTTGATCTACAAACATGTTTAGTTACAAGTAGCAGGGCATACCTTCCCCTGCTACCTGCCATCCTACCTGCTGGCTGATTCCCCCGGAAAAAGACAGAGATGCCTCCCCTCTCCTCAGAGTAACCAAAAACCCGCCTGATTTCTCATTGGCTGCCTTAGCGCGGCCCGCCCCCTTACAGGCGAAACTCCCAGTGATGTAAAAAAAACTTGAATGGTCTCACTTCATTCCCTATCCCGGCATGGGGTCGTTTATAGTGAATAGGTGACAACCAATGTTAATTGGCTCCCCATTGTCCTTCACGTCTCGGCGCCGCAATGTCTGCAGTTCACAAAAGCTGGGAGGAGGGCCTTTGCCCACCTTTCAGCTGCAAGCAAAAAGAGATATATTCCTAATATTTCACAGATATTAATGGAAATTTCACATAACCGGATCAGGCAACACTACCTTCCCAGCAATTGTATTCTCCCAACAAACAGTCATTATCACTAGTGGCTATAGCAACCACTAGTGATAATCATAAGAGTATCTGTCAGGCTGGTTGTTCCCAATTTGATCGATCAACTTGGTACATTCAGCCTGCTCATTAATGGTTCAAACCTCAACCAGCTGAGATTTAAACTGCCTATGGCTGGTCTTAGCACTTAGGCAGCCCATACATTGATCACTTTTTTCATTTAACTAGTAGGTTGCATGAAAAAAAAAAGAAATGATCCAATTCTCCCATCTACACATTATAGGTGGATGGGGGAATCCTTGCAGTGTGGACCAGTGGTGGAACTACCAGGGTTGCTGTCCTGGCTATTCACAGCGCTGGTCTCTGTCTCCATGGCAGGAGTGGCACATTGGAACCCAGTGCTGGTTACTTTATGGGGCTAATGTACAGGAGAGCCAGCACAATTTGTTGTTAGAGATGGGCAGGGCATGTTCAAAATCCCACATGCCCGAGCCCACCAGGAAGCCCACACTGCACGGCGCTAAGCACAAGCAGTGAGACATTTCCTGGTCCGCAGCTGCACAGATCAGGAATGTCTCACTGCCTGTGATTAGCTGTGTGCAGTGTCGGCTTCCTGGCGGGATCGGGCAAGTGGGATTTCAAACACACCCGAGCCCATGTCTAATGGTTGTAGAGTAGACAGTTGACCTCCCTGCAGGTTGCTTAGCAGCAGTGCAGCCTTCTCTGACATGCTGATCGTGATGAAATCCAGGTGATGCTCCTAGTCAAATTCTAGTGTTAAATATCATAGTGATTTTATTGATCAAAGCCCACACCTTACAGGCATAGAGCCCACACCTTACAGGCATAGAGCCCACACCTTACAGGTATAGATAACAAAAACGTGTCCACCGCCCCCCTCTACAGCTGGCTATCGCAGTAAGTGGCATTGGAAGGCTAAAGCAGATAACAACAAGGCCTGGGGAATGCCCAGGAAAAAACCAAGCCTACTTACCACCAGCTTGCAGACAACCAAATTAACCTGTCTAACAGGTGCGTTAAAAACAGGGGTTTAGTCCGCACGCATTTGCAAACGCATGCGTAAGCCACAGAGCCTCGTCAAGGCACCCTGATATCTGTGGTCCTAACACTAAACTAAGAGTGTCCCCACAGTGGAGGCACATACATTCTAATGGGTAGATGAGGGCAGGTGGACTGAAGGGGAGCCACCCCTTCTTAAAGGTACAGGAGCACACCAAACCCCCAGCAGATAGCACAATGGCTGCAAAGGTGTAGGTGCGCTGCTGGACCAATACAAACACTAAGTGATAACAAAAACGTGTCCACCGCCCCCCTCTACAGCTGGCTATCGCAGTAAGTGGCATTGGAAGGCTAAAGCAGGTAACAACAAGGCCTGGGGAATGCCCAGGAAAAAACCAAGCCTACTTACCACCAGCTTGCAGACAACCAAATTAACCTGTCTAACAGGTGCGTTAAAAACAGGGGTTTAGTCCGCACGCATTTGCAAACGCATGCGTAAGCCACAGAGCCTCGTCAAGGCACCCTGATATCTGTGGTCCTAACACTAAACTAAGAGTGTCCCCACAGTGGAGGCACATACATTCTAATGGGTAGATGAGGGCAGGTGGACTGAAGGGGAGCCACCCCTTCTTAAAGGTACAGGAGCACACCAAACCCCCAGCAGATAGCACAATGGCTGCAAAGGTGTAGGTGCGCTGCTGGACCAATACAAACACTAAGTGATAACAAAAACGTGTCCACCGCCCCCCTCTACAGCTGGCTATCGCAGTAAGTGGCATTGGAAGGCTAAAGCAGATAACAACAAGGCCTGGGGAATGCCCAGGAAAAAACCAAGCCTACTTACCACCAGCTTGCAGACAACCAAATTAACCTGTCTAACAGGTGCGTTAAAAACAGGGGTTTAGTCCGCACGCATTTGCAAACGCATGCGTAAGCCACAGAGCCTCGTCAAGGCACCCTGATATCTGTGGTCCTAACACTAAACTAAGAGTGTCCCCACAGTGGAGGCACATACATTCTAATGGGTAGATGAGGGCAGGTGGACTGAAGGGGAGCCACCCCTTCTTAAAGGTACAGGAGCACACCAAACCCCCAGCAGATAGCACAATGGCTGCAAAGGTGTAGGTGCGCTGCTGGACCAATACAAACACTAAGTGATAACAAAAACGTGTCCACCGCCCCCCTCTACAGCTGGCTATCGCAGTAAGTGGCATTGGAAGGCTAAAGCAGATAACAACAAGGCCTGGGGAATGCCCAGGAAAAAACCAAGCCTACTTACCACCAGCTTGCAGACAACCAAATTAACCTGTCTAACAGGTGCGTTAAAAACAGGGGTTTAGTCCGCACGCATTTGCAAACGCATGCGTAAGCCACAGAGCCTCGTCAAGGCACCCTGATATCTGTGGTCCTAACACTAAACTAAGAGTGTCCCCACAGTGGAGGCACATACATTCTAATGGGTAGATGAGGGCAGGTGGACTGAAGGGGAGCCACCCCTTCTTAAAGGTACAGGAGCACACCAAACCCCCAGCAGATAGCACAATGGCTGCAAAGGTGTAGGTGCGCTGCTGGACCAATACAAACACTAAGTGATAACAAAAACGTGTCCACCGCCCCCCTCTACAGCTGGCTATCGCAGTAAGTGGCATTGGAAGGCTAAAGCAGATAACAACAAGGCCTGGGGAATGCCCAGGAAAAAACCAAGCCTACTTACCACCAGCTTGCAGACAACCAAATTAACCTGTCTAACAGGTGCGTTAAAAACAGGGGTTTAGTCCGCACGCATTTGCAAACGCATGCGTAAGCCACAGAGCCTCGTCAAGGCACCCTGATATCTGTGGTCCTAACACTAAACTAAGAGTGTCCCCACAGTGGAGGCACATACATTCTAATGGGTAGATGAGGGCAGGTGGACTGAAGGGGAGCCACCCCTTCTTAAAGGTACAGGAGCACACCAAACCCCCAGCAGATAGCACAATGGCTGCAAAGGTGTAGGTGCGCTGCTGGACCAATACAAACACTAAGTGATAACAAAAACGTGTCCACCGCCCCCCTCTACAGCTGGCTATCGCAGTAAGTGGCATTGGAAGGCTAAAGCAGATAACAACAAGGCCTGGGAATGCCCAGGAAAAAACCAAGCCTACTTACCACCAGCTTGCAGACAACCAAATTAACCTGTCTAACAGGTGCGTTAAAAACAGGGGTTTAGTCCGCACGCATTTGCAAACGCATGCGTAAGCCACAGAGCCTCGTCAAGGCACCCTGATATCTGTGGTCCTAACACTAAACTAAGAGTGTCCCCACAGTGGAGGCACATACATTCTAATGGGTAGATGAGGGCAGGTGGACTGAAGGGGAGCCACCCCTTCTTAAAGGTACAGGAGCACACCAAACCCCCAGCAGATAGCACAATGGCTGCAAAGGTGTAGGTGCGCTGCTGGACCAATACAAACACTAAGTGATAACAAAAACGTGTCCACCGCCCCCCTCTACAGCTGGCTATCGCAGTAAGTGGCATTGGAAGGCTAAAGCAGATAACAACAAGGCCTGGGGAATGCCCAGGAAAAAACCAAGCCTACTTACCACCAGCTTGCAGACAACCAAATTAACCTGTCTAACAGGTGCGTTAAAAACAGGGGTTTAGTCCGCACGCATTTGCAAACGCATGCGTAAGCCACAGAGCCTCGTCAAGGCACCCTGATATCTGTGGTCCTAACACTAAACTAAGAGTGTCCCCACAGTGGAGGCACATACATTCTAATGGGTAGATGAGGGCAGGTGGACTGAAGGGGAGCCACCCCTTCTTAAAGGTACAGGAGCACACCAAACCCCAGCTGTAGAGGGGGGCGGTGGACACGTTTTTGTTATCACTTAGTGTTTGTATTGGTCCAGCAGCGCACCTACACCTTTGCAGCCATTGTGCTATCTGCTGGGGGTTTGGTGTGCTCCTGTACCTTTAAGAAGGGGTGGCTCCCCTTCAGTCCACCTGCCCTCATCTACCCATTAGAATGTATGTGCCTCCACTGTGGGGACACTCTTAGTTTAGTGTTAGGACCACAGATATCAGGGTGCCTTGACGAGGCTCTGTGGCTTACGCATGCGTTTGCAAATGCGTGCGGACTAAACCCCTGTTTTTAACGCACCTGTTAGACAGGTTAATTTGGTTGTCTGCAAGCTGGTGGTAAGTAGGCTTGGTTTTTTCCTGGGCATTCCCCAGGCCTTGTTGTTATCTGCTTTAGCCTTCCAATGCCACTTACTGCGATAGCCAGCTGTAGAGGGGGGCGGTGGACACGTTTTTGTTATCACTTAGTGTTTGTATTGGTCCAGCAGCGCACCTACACCTTTGCAGCCATTGTGCTATCTGCTGGGGGTTTGGTGTGCTCCTGTACCTTTAAGAAGGGGTGGCTCCCCTTCAGTCCACCTGCCCTCATCTACCCATTAGAATGTATGTGCCTCCACTGTGGGGACACTCTTAGTTTAGTGTTAGGACCACAGATATCAGGGTGCCTTGACGAGGCTCTGTGGCTTACGCATGCGTTTGCAAATGCGTGCGGACTAAACCCCTGTTTTTAACGCACCTGTTAGACAGGTTAATTTGGTTGTCTGCAAGCTGGTGGTAAGTAGGCTTGGTTTTTTCCTGGGCATTCCCCAGGCCTTGTTGTTATCTGCTTTAGCCTTCCAATGCCACTTACTGCGATAGCCAGCTGTAGAGGGGGGCGGTGGACACGTTTTTGTTATCACTTAGTGTTTGTATTGGTCCAGCAGCGCACCTACACCTTTGCAGCCATTGTGCTATCTGCTGGGGGTTTGGTGTGCTCCTGTACCTTTAAGAAGGGGTGGCTCCCCTTCAGTCCACCTGCCCTCATCTACCCATTAGAATGTATGTGCCTCCACTGTGGGGACACTCTTAGTTTAGTGTTAGGACCACAGATATCAGGGTGCCTTGACGAGGCTCTGTGGCTTACGCATGCGTTTGCAAATGCGTGCGGACTAAACCCCTGTTTTTAACGCACCTGTTAGACAGGTTAATTTGGTTGTCTGCAAGCTGGTGGTAAGTAGGCTTGGTTTTTTCCTGGGCATTCCCCAGGCCTTGTTGTTATCTGCTTTAGCCTTCCAATGCCACTTACTGCGATAGCCAGCTGTAGAGGGGGGCGGTGGACACGTTTTTGTTATCACTTAGTGTTTGTATTGGTCCAGCAGCGCACCTACACCTTTGCAGCCATTGTGCTATCTGCTGGGGGTTTGGTGTGCTCCTGTACCTTTAAGAAGGGGTGGCTCCCCTTCAGTCCACCTGCCCTCATCTACCCATTAGAATGTATGTGCCTCCACTGTGGGGACACTCTTAGTTTAGTGTTAGGACCACAGATATCAGGGTGCCTTGACGAGGCTCTGTGGCTTACGCATGCGTTTGCAAATGCGTGCGGACTAAACCCCTGTTTTTAACGCACCTGTTAGACAGGTTAATTTGGTTGTCTGCAAGCTGGTGGTAAGTAGGCTTGGTTTTTTCATGGGCATTCCCCAGGCCTTGTTGTTAGTTACTTACAGGTATAGAGCCCACACCTTACAGGCATAGAGCCCACATGGCTGCTGAACATACGGTGGATGTGGTTGTACTCTTGATGCTAATAAATACTGTGTTTATTAGATCTGACTAGGAGCATCACCTGGATCACATCCCGATCAGCATGTCAACAGAGAAGGTTATACAACATTACTGCTGCTACCGTGTTTCCCCGATAGTAAGACACCCCCGATTGTAAGACGTATCGGGAGTTTCAGAGGGGTCAGCTAATGTAAGCCGTACCCCGAAAGTAAGACATATGTCTTACTATCGGGGAAACACGGGGGATTTGCCTCCAGTGATGGAAGGGACCAGAGCCGCCGCCAGAGCCGAATGAGATGCATGCAGAGTAGCGCAGGAAGCGTCTATCTGTCATACGTTTTCTCTCATGTCACTCAGCGCTGCTCGCTCCCCAGCGGCCCCTCCTCTCTTCTCGTCAATCCCCATTGGCTTGAGACATCATCTGGGATAGACGAGAAGAGAGGAGGGGCCGCCAGGGAGCGAGCAGCGTGACATGAGAGAAAACGTATGACAGACAGACGCTTCCTGCGCTACTCTGCATGCTCGCAAGATCCCCAGTGTAAGATGCCCTGTAATGTGCCCCATGCCCTGATGCCCTAATGTGCCCCATGCCCCATAATGTGCCCAGATATGCTATGTGCCCCATAATGTGCCCAGATGTGCTATGTGCCCCATAATGTGCCCAGATGTGCTATGTGCCCCATAATGTGCCCAGATGTGCTATGTGCCCCATAATGTGCCCTGATGTGCTATGTGCCCCATAATGTGCTATGTGCCCTATAATTTTCCCTGATGTGCCCCATAATATGCCCAGATGTGCCCCGAGCCGACAATTTTTTCCCAATATAAGACATACCCCGAAAGTAAGACATAGTGGGGCTTTTAGGGATAAAAAGAAAGTAAGACACTGTCTTACTTTCGGGGAAACACGGTAGGTGACCAGCTGGGGGCTCGGCTCTCTACAACCAATAGTGCCAGCCTTCCCCTGCATGCACCCATAATGTCACCAGCACTAGGTCCTAATAGACTGCTGCCACTGCCAAGGACACAGATGCAAGACCAGCACTGTCAATAGCAGGGGCAGGACAGCAAGAGGAGGCTGGGGAACACCACAGTGGCAGAACACCAAGGCCCGGTGGCAAGACAACCTTTGCAACCCTGATAGTTCTCCCACTGCTTTGGACCCTTATATTTTCTTGGTATGCTGGTGACATATATCTCTTGTTTTCTGCCACCCTGGTGATCGTAGTAAAATTGCATTTTATAGTTGCCCCTCTACTTTTGTCCCTGTCCCCCCATGTGCCCCCCCTAAATATGAAAGCTGGAGACGCCACTGGATAAGAGTGATGTCATGTGACCTCCCAGAATCCTCCTCACCTCTCTGGCTAGGTCTGTGTTTTAGTAATTGTAACGCCATAACCCCTGGCAGCGGCTTTGTATTTTCTGGGCTTACCAATTACCTCCTCCTTGTAGCTCGTTGTCTAGGGGTTCCCAGGGTTAGTACCCAGTAACTTCAGAAGCTGACACACAAAAGTCCTTTTAAGGATTTTTATTTGCAGGGATAACGTTCAACTATAACACAGTCTCTCAATAGGGAATAGAGGGCACGGGTGGTAAAACTCAGGCACTTCAGAAACTGCTGACATCGATTGAATGTCTCTTAGATAGCCCAGAGAGTTGCCACTCGCAACTGGGCGCTTCACTGCTGGATAAAACTCTAACTGTAGATTTAGCAGCCAACAAGTGACCCGGAAAATTTGCAAAGTCTCTGCCACAGACTAGATTGTAACTGAAGATAAATTAGGAACTTTCCTCACGGTACCTGGATCTTTCAGCCGCCTTGGCGATACCGTAAGAAATGCGGATTCACTAGTGTCCATACAACTTCAGCTCCCAGGCTCTTACCGAGCAGCCAGCTTCTTGGCCCTCCTCTGAAGAGTCCTCCCCTGGTCACTTGTACAAGTTGCCGTGTCTCTCCAATACCGAGAGCACACCGGGACACCTCCGAATCCTCCTTCGGTTACTGGGCCTCGAACTAGCCAGTTCCAAGGCTCGGGAACGGACGGGTCCCCACCCCAGACCATGAGGGCCTCTGGGGCTGGTCAGGGTGACCAGGCTTACGGGGACGGCAGACACTCCTGGGTCCGGGAACCCTCACAGGGTTGGTCCGGACCGGAACCAGGAATCAAACAGCAAGCCGAACCCTGAGAATGTGACTTCAGCATCTTTAACATCCCTTCCCAGACTACACAGCGGGGCCAGACATGACCACTGATTGGCTCTGAGAAATATTGGTACCTAACACGTCCAACCAGGCCTGGTTCTCAGCCTGTCATAGGTGCCTCACTGCACCTATCACCAGGCAGAACTCCAGTACAGCCCAACCAGACTGATGCCAAAGTAAAAAACCTAAACAATTAACCCCCAGAACTCTGTTACAGTTCTGGAAAAACTAAATTTGCATTATAGTGCACACTTTAGACAAGTGTCGGCGCTACATAATAGAGATAAGAGTGATGTCATGTGACCTCCCAGAATCCTCCTCACCTCTCCGGTCAGGTCTGTTTTATTAATAGAGATAAGTGTGATGTCATGTGACCTCCCAGAATCCTCCTCATCTCTGCCTGAGAGCGGTTCTCCATCATTCTTCAAAATGCACATTATTTCGGAAAATGTCACCACAGGGGCCACAAATTAGGGCCCAATAAATATAGCACCTCACGGAATTATTTTTCAGGGTGACAATAGAAATTGGCATCACCTGAAACTGCTCCCCACTATTATAATAGGAATAAACTAATGGCATATCATACATGCTAACATACAGAATAACTGATTTTTACTGGCTAATTAATATTCATAACCCCACTCATTAATATTCATAAGTGTGCAGCTAAACACTCACCTTTCTCCCCTTATCTGCCTGAGACCGGAAATGGGTGTGCACCGACTAATCTGTCCTGGTTTACACCATCCTAATCCGTTTTTCTCCCAGGTCAGCTCCGCCTCGTCTGCAGGAGAAGATACTCGCTCCGGAACTGAATGAGGGCGGAACTGTAGACACCGAGCCAGCGGAGCGGTTTTCTTGCCGCACTGTCCGGCTGTTGAAACGCACAGCCGAGAGTTAGCTGGACCGCAAAACACGGAAGTGGAGCTTTGCTCGTTCAAGAGAGGAAACATCAAGGCTCCTTGAGAAACTCTTCTTTACTGAGGAGTGACGACACAGGAGAAGGGGCTGGGGCTTGGGTGGGTCATGTGATCCGAGAGAAGCATATCTGCTGCTACAGGATGAGCCGAAAAGTTTGCTGCAAGTTTTTATGAATGCCTAGAAAGGAGAAGCCAACCTGATCATGTGATCAGGGGAAACTGGAGGAGTTAATGACTGTCATGTGATCAGGAGTTGACTATGGGGAATAATGCAACTTGATCCAAAATTTGCTGGACGAATGTCACAAGCATTCGCTCAGCCATCACAAATCTTGACCGCATTTTGCATAGTATGTTGATTTCTTATGGTCGTCAGCGCCATCTAATAGCAGTAGCCCAATATTTAACTGATTGAGGGAAAAAAATGCAGTATGGCCACTAGATGGCGCTGACGATTATAGGAAATCAACAAATTAGGCAAAATACTGAGAATTTGATGGTTGGTTATATGTTTCTGACATTCGTCCAACATAGTTTTATTTTTTTTTCTAAATGGACCCAATATGTGTCTCCATTGGTCAGATCCCACCTTTTAGAAGCCAGTGATGGAAACTCTTCATCCTCCAGCAGTGGCGTCACTAGGGGGTGGCTTCTGGAGCTATAGCCCTGAATCTTGGGCCCATGGCCCCGAGTCTCTAGGGTGGGTGCTAAGATGGGGGGGGGGGGGGGTGCCAGGCCTGTGTTGCCCGCTGTGTCATCTTTAATTTGAATCGCTGGGTGCCGCCGTCACATAAAGTCCCGCCTCCTGGTATGGCTCCTTTGACAGACAGCACACTTGTCCAATGCCGGGACATGTGCTGCCTATCATAGGTGGGAGCCGATCCAGGAGGTGGGACTTGTGAGATGGCGGGCACCCAGTGATTCAAATTAAAGCTGACACCACAGGAGACGCTGGCCTGTGTGATGATCCGGCCGGTTCTCCTCTTCTTCTCTGATCCCCGGCATTGGTGAGGCTGAGATGTGGGCACAGATGAGGCTGCATTGCTGGGCACTGGTGAGGCTGCATTGCTGGGCACAGGTGAGGCTGAGATGTGGGCACAGGTGACGCTGCATTGCTGGGCACTGGTGAGGCTGAGATGTGGGCACAATTGAGGCTGCATTCCTGGTCACAGGTGAGGCTGAGATGGGCACAGGTGAGGCTGCACAGTTGAGGCTGCATTCCTGGGCACAGGTGAGGCTGAGATGTGGGCACAGATGAGGTTGCATTGCTGGGCACTGGTGAGGCTGAGATGTGGGCACAGTTGAGGCTGCATTCCTGGGCACAGGTGAGGCTGAGATGTGGGCACAGGTGAGGCTGCATTGCTGGGCACAGGTGAGGCTGCATTGCTGGGCACTGGTGAGGCTGAGACGTGGGCACAGGTGAGGCTGCATTCCTGGGTACAGGTGAGAATGCATTGCTAGGCACTGGAGAGGCTGCAAAGATGGGTACAGCGGAGTCCTGCATTCTTTATGCAGCGCACTCCTGAGCCCCAGGGCTCTCTGGGGACCCTGATGTAATGAGGGGGCCTCTGATGCAAGTAGGGAGACTTTCTGGGGACCCTGATGTAAGATGGGTCCGCACTCAGATAATGTGTAACAATATTTTATATATATATATATATATATACATACACACACGCGTATATTATATATATATATATATATATATATATATAATGTACCGCCCAAGTGTATGACTTTCTTTACTTCGCTGCTATGGGCTCTAGCCCCAGATCTTTTGAAAACCTAGCAACGCTCCTGCCCTCCAGTATACGTAAATCCCATGGATGGTAGGGGTTGGGTCAGGGCAGGCACAGTGGCTTGTGCTTAGGGTCCTCCAGATGGCTTCCATGACGGGCAGGCTTCGGGGAGAGTGGAGCCTCTCCATAACCCCTGCCCTGAAGAACCATTTGGGATAAAGAGGTGGGGTATGCAATGCCCATACATTCTTCCCTATATACCAGCATGCAGGGATGCGTAGACCTCACCTCCCATATCCCCAATGGACGCTGAGGAGGACAGAGCCATTCTTTGGAGGATCTGTATTGGCCAGAAGGCCCTCTATGTATTGCACATGGCACCTTTTTGTTGTTTTGTCACAAGCACTTGTACTGTACTTGTGTCTTTGTGCACAGAGGTGGAGGTGCAGGTCATCAGGGGGTCTGGCCTGGTGTAGAGGGGGAGTTTCTGTGGCTTTTTTGCCTCTCCGCATCCTGAGGGGTCCCCCTTTAGGACCAAGTCCCTGGTGGACCAGCTTTAGCTGGTCCCTAACACGTGGAGACCAACTGGCTTTGGGCTAGGTAGACCATGGTGTACCTTGCTGCTGTCAGGAGTCTTGCACAGAGACAGAGGGTGCAGGTCATTGAGGGGCCTGCCCTGATGTCAGGGGAGGTTCTATGGCCTTCGGGTCTTTTACTTCTGCCCATCCAGAAGGGCCTCTCTTCGGGAGAGCCCCTCACTAAGTCCTTGGTGGAGCAGTTTCAGCTGGTCCCTAACAAGTGGAGTCCAACTGGTTTCGGCCTAGATAGACCATGGTGTACCATGCCACTGTCAGGAGTCTTGAACAGAGATGAAGGGTGCTGGTCATCAGGGGGCCTGCCCTGATGTTGGGGGGAGGTTCTGTGGCCTTCGTGTCTTTTGCCTCTCCCCATCCGGAGGGGTGTCTCTTCGGGAGAGCCCCTCACTAAGTCCTTGGTTGACTGGCTTCAGCTGGTTTCTAATACCTGGAGTCCAACTGGCTTTGACATAGGCAGATCATGGTGTACCTTGCTGATGTCAGGAGTCTTGAACAGATACGGTGGGTACAGGTAATTGGAGGGTATGCCCTTATGTCGGGGGGATGGTTCTGTGGCCTTCAGGTCTATTGCCTTGCCTCATCTGGAGGGGTCTCTTTTCAGGAGAGCCCCTAAGTCCTTGGTGGACTGGCTTCGACTGTTCCCTAAGGAGTGAAGTCCACCTGGCTTTGACCTAGGTAGACCATGGTGTACCTTGCCTCTGTCAGGAGTTTTGCACAGAGACAGAGGGTGCAGGTCGTCAGGGGGGAGGTTCTATGGCCTTCGGATCCTTTGCCTCGCCCCATCTGGAGGGGTCTCCTTTTGGGAGAGCCCCCATACCAAGTCCTTGGTGGACCAGTATTAGCTGGTCCCTAACAAGTGGAGTCCAACTGGCTTAGGCCTAGGTAGACCATGGTGACTAAATGCTGTCAGGAGTCTTGAGCAGAGATTGAGGGTTCAGATCATTGGGGGGCCTGCCCTGATATCGGAGGGGGGGGGCTCTGTGGCCTTTGGGTCTTTTGCCTCTCCCCATCCGGAGGGGTCTCTCTTCAGGAGAGCCCCTCACTAAATCCTCGGTGGACTGGCATTGGCTGGTCCCTAAGGAGTGAGGTCCACCTGGCTTCATCCTAGGTGGACCATTGTGTACCTCGCCGCTGTCAGGAGTCTTGAACAGAGACTGAGGTTGCAGGTCATCTGGGGGAGATTATGTGGCCTTCAAGTCTTTTGCCTCTACCCATACAGAGGGCTCTCTCTTCAATAGAGCCCCTTACCAAGTCCTTGGTAGACTGGCTTTGGCTGGTCCCCAACGAGTGGGGTCCACCTGGCTTCGACCTAGGTAGACCATGGTGTACCTTGCCTCTGTCAGGAGTCTTGCGCTCCAGGAAGTTCAGGTTTAGAGGCCCCTTTCTCTTTGAAGGATTGGCCATTTTATACCCTCCATGCACTTTTTTGTGTGCTGTAATTTCAGGTCACTTGTTTTGTTGGGGTTTTGGATAAAGCACCACACCCAGGAGCTTCAAATGAAAAAAATATGCCACCAGTTCCCTGTATAGCAATAGTACCTGACCCTGCAACCCAACCTTGAGGTTCCAGGGTCAAAAGCCTAAGGTAGTCATGAGTCAGTTCCTACCACCAGGTAATGGAATATACCCCTCGACACGTCTTTTCATTTGTTACCCTTGAAGGGGATGACCACTGGATAGACTGTGTGGGGTCACTGTACGACGGGGCCCCACCCACTGGAACTGGTTCTCTTTTTTTTTTTATTTCACAATACAAACACACCAAGAAGTGTTCAGAGAGGAGAACTTATTTAGATATATTAAAAAAAAAATCAGTAGCATTTATTAAATTCAAACAATCAAGCCTGTAAAAGTTAGACAGGATCTCTGGTGACTAATGACAATCCTCGATTTGGGGTTCGGTGACACCTAAAGGGGAAAACGTCTAGATATGGAAGCCCCATAAAAAAAAGGAAAGACAAGGAGCACTTAAATGGAATGTTCCAATAACAAATACAGGGGTGTCTTTTTCAAGAGTGTGTCCTATTACTTTGTCTACGTAAAGCGGTATTAAACCCAAAAATGTCATATATTGCAGCTTGACCAATCATTAGATGTGGTGGTTTCCTGTCTTGTTTTAGAGCCCCCACTCTGGATGAAGGAGGACAGGGGGCACCTTTGGACATCAGTCTGAGGGGAAGGGAGTGTTAGAAGTACTAGCAGATTTAAATATGCTAACAAATTGAAGCTGAACTCCAGCTAATACTTCAGTTACAGCAGTGTTTTTCCTTTTGGGATAAAGGTTTTACATAAAAAAAAAAAAAAAAAAAGGATCATTGTAAGCACCCCAGTCAGTGGTAAATGGTTTGTCTCATCCCTGTGACTGCATGAGAGCTTGAAAAATGAAGGACTTACTGGCTGGATCATCAGGTGACAAGCCTAAAAAAGGAAACTAATGTAGCCATCATCTAAGTCTTGTTAAGCTGCAATATAATAAATGTTAGCTTTTGGATTTAATACAGCTTTAAGCCCCCGTACACACGGTCGGAAATTCCGACGGAAAATGTCCGATCGGACCATGTTGTCGGAAAATCCGCACGTGTGTGGGCTCCACCGGACTTTTTCCGCCGGAAAAAATATGAGATCCTGCTCTCAAATTTTCCGACAACAAAATCCAATTGGGATTTTTCCGATCGTGTGTAGAGAATTCCGACGGACAAAGTGCCACGCATGCTCAGATCAAATTACCAAAGACCAAAGCTATTGGCTACTAGCCTCTACGTAGTTCCGTCGTACGCAACGAACGTCACCACGTTCGGAATGATCGGATTTTCCGACAACTTTGTCCGACCGTGTGTATGCAACACCAGCGTCGGACAAAATCAGACGGATTTTGTGGTCGGAATTTCCGACCGTGTGTAGGGGGGCTAAGGCTAAGTTCACCTTTTTTTTCTGAATTCCAGCTTTCCTATGTACCAGCATACCTGCAGAAAAGAAAAAGCTTTTTCTATACTCTATATAAAAGGAAGAAGTAGGAAAGTGGGTGGAAATAAAAAAAAGAGGAGGTATGGTGATGAAGGAGGTGTGGTCCACAGAAGTAAAACACGCCCTGTTCTGTGATGCAGTAAGGCAGTGCATGATGGGATATAAAGTTTCATGATGCTACAGGAAGTGAGGGGCCCAGGTGCGTTTTTTTAACATTTTGAACTGAGCGGTGAAGATTGAAAGCCGCCATGGACTTGGTAAGTGAGAGATACGCACATTGGGGGGGCTTGGGCCAAAAAGACATTAGAAAAGGCACCTATTTATTATGAAGTAAGGCAGTGCATGATGGGATATGAAGTTTCCTAGATTGTCACATGATGCTACAAGAAGTGATGATTATGATTATTTTACAATTTCCGAGAGGTGAAGATTGAAAGCTGCCATGGACTTCATAAGTGAGAGATCGGCACGTTGGGTTGGCTTGGCCAGAAAAGACATTTGAAAAGGCTTCTATATATTATGGAAAGTGAAATTCTGCCTGAAAAGGTGAACTTACCTTTAATATGGGTTGCTTTATTGGGTATGCCTAAACAATGAAAAAAATGGTGTTGGACGTAAAGGGAATTTCGACCAGTTGAGAAACATATTGGTCCAAGGAGGATGTCTACCACGTGCAACTGGGCACAATACAGGGGGTGCCCCCCATTATTCATTTACCCCTCCATATACACAGGTAGAGAAGAGGTTGAGGTTCTTCTATAGGTCTCAGCTCTAAAGGTGAGACTACTATCTGCTGCACAATACCAGATGGTTTCCATGTCTTGTATTAAAGTGGACAATCCTATTAAGAAAGGAAATTAGGCAAACTAAAATCTGTTCAAAGATGGGGGAAACCATCTTTAACCTCAAGGATTTTCATGTCTACTGAAAACCTATATTCTGTTAAGACGATGTCCATAGTAAAAGCAGGTGCCTACTTAAAGTCCGGATCCACCTAAAGGAGATACTGACCAAAATATGTCCCATGCTGTCCCCTCCACCCCTACTGGAGCCTAGCCAATTATCCGGTTGTCCACCAGATATTGGTAAGATGCGCCATCTAGGGCAGTGGTCTCCAAACTGTGGCCCTTTGTTTACCTTTATCCGACTCTTGGGGCACTGTTTTGGCCACCGGCACCAATGATGAAGCCCCATTCCTGCCACTGGCACCCCCAGTGGAGCATAATTCCTCCTACTGCCATCAGCAATGGAACACTATTCCTTCCACTGATACCAATGATGAGGCACTATTTCTCCCACTAACAGCAACAATGGGGAACTATTCTTCCCCCTGATATCAATGATGGGGCACTATTTCTCCCACTAACACCAACAATAGGAAACAATTTTTTCCACTGATACCATTGATAAGGCACTATTCCTCCCACTGATACCAATGATGAGGCACTATTCCTCCCACTGACACCAAAGATGGGACACTATTCCTCCCACTGACACCAAAGATGGGACACTATTCCTCCCACTGATACCAATGATAAGGTACTATTCCTCCAACTGGCATCAGCAATGGAACACTATTCCTTCCACTGACATCAACGATGGGGCACTCTTCCACTGACACCAATGGAAGTGCACTATTTCCCCCACTGACACCAATGATGGAGCACTATTCCTCCCACTAACAGCAACGATGGGGAACTATTCCTCCCACTGATACCAATGATGGGGTACTATTCCTCTTTCTATCTACTGTAGGCACTATGTCATTTATTTTACTCCTACTGACCTGCAAGCCAGAGGGATTGTTAACCCCCCTACTGATGGGGCATTTTCTACTCCCACCAACTACAGTCCGCCCCCCCCTAAAGTCTGAAGGACAGTAAATTGGCCCTTTGTTTAGAAAGTTTGGAGACCTCTGATCTAGGGTGTTGGTAAGTAAGCTAGACATTAGGATATCTAGCTGGCACCTCTATAAGCCAAGACTCCTCCCTGTCCCATTCTGTACATAAGAGGAACCACTCTCCTACAGGGATCTAGAACTAGGACAGTCCTTTATATTGGCAAAATCTGTAGCCTCAGAGGATAAACGGTGAACAAAACATAGTCAGAGGGTCCCATTTACGTTATGGTTTTCCGGTGGGTCTGTACATGCTTGAACAGGGCATCTTTCCTTAGGAAGCACTTCCCGCACTCTGAGCAGGTGTAGGCTTTCTCCCCCCCATGTATCTGTTCATGCTTGATAAGGTTGGAGGCCCCACTGAAACACTTCCCACAGACTGAGCAGGAGTAGGGTTTCTCGCCTGTGTGGATGCGCCGGTGGATAACCATGTGAGAGTTGGTGATGAAGCCTTTGCCACAGTCGGGGCAGGTGTATGGCTTTTCACCTGCGTGAATACGGCGGTGTATGTCCAGGTGGGATTTGCTGGGGAAGCACTTGCCGCACTCTGGGCAGCCATAAGGCTTATCGCCCGTGTGGGTCCTCTGGTGGCGGTCAAGGTGAGACTGGCTGACAAAGTCCTTCCCACAGTCTTGGCAAGTGTAGGTCTTTTCCCCAGTGTGGCTTCTCAGGTGGACGAGAAGCTGGGGCCCGCTAATGAATGATTCTCCACACTCCGGGCAGGTGTTGGGCTTCTCCCCTGTGTGGATCCTCTGGTGGTAGATCAGGTTGGCCTGGCTCTTCAGCTCCTTGCCACACACTAAACATGTGAATGGTGTGTCCTTGGTGTGGACGCTCTGGTGGGCACGGAGGCTGGAGCTGGTAGGAAAGCCCCTACCGCACTCTGGGCAAGGGAATGGGCGCTCCCCGGTATGGCTCCGTTCGTGGACCGTGAGGTGGGACTTCTTAACGAAACACTTCCCGCACTGGTCGCAGGTGAACGGTTTGTCACCCGTGTGACGCTTCTTGTGCTCTCGCAGGCTGGGCTTGCTGGAAAAGTACTTCCCACACTCCAAACACGGGTGTGGCTTTTCCCTCGTGTGGACCCGCTGGTGCTTAATTAGGGTTGAGTTGCTTGCAAAGGCCTTACCACACTCCTTGCAAGCAAAGCGCTTCTCTGCCGTGTGAGCCCTCTGGTGCTTCACAAACTTCCGGCTGTTGCTGAAGCTCTTTCCACAGATGGGGCAGATGACAGTCATCTCCTCTGCGGCGCACCCCCCAGACCTCTTCAGCCTGCCCGCAGCGTGATTTGGTGGCCGTGGAATACGCTCAATGGGTCCGCTTCTGGTAACATTTGCTCCCTCGTTTAAAAGGGACTCATCCTTAATCTGAACTATTAAAAGTTGTGATTGATCTATGGCATTGTCAGACAATTGTCCCTCATCTGTTGAGCAGGGCTTCTCTGCAATGTTCACAGTTGTAGCTTTTGTGGGGTGCCTCGAAGTGGTAACGTCTGAGGGTGAGGAGTCTTCCTCACTGGAGGAAGGGTCTTCCTTTATGATGATTGACAGGCTTTCTGTATCATCCATGGACAGGGAATGTTCACTGTGAGAGAGCAGCTCATCACTTGAAAGAGGTTCCTGTTTGATGAAAGCTGATATAACGTGCTCACCATCCATGGTAAAAGAAGAGTCACTTTGTGGGAAATACTCTTCACTCGAGGTTGATTCTTCCTTCACAATATCTGGAGCCTTTTTCTTCTCATCAATAGAGGACAAAAGGTCACTTGGTGAGGGATGACCACATGTGAGGGGTTCTTTCTTTGCAGGTCTTTTTTGGATGTTGTCCATGCATGGAGACCTCTCAGGCCGCGGGAGCCGCTTACCACCCACATGTGTAAATGGAGGTCGATTATGACCTGTGGATGTGGACATACCGGGGGGGGCCTACTCTCTCATAGAGGTGGAAGCACCGCAATTTGGGATCTCCGTCTTCCCACAAGGGTTCCCTTGATAAATCTGTGGAGGAGAAGCAATTTAAAGTTCAGTTATCCACTTGTCAGGATCAGTCACTCTTCCCCACTATGCTTTCCAAATCTACAAATTTTGAATCTTGTATTATTCAAACAGACTTACATATAACCTGTTTCAAGTATGGTCAGACTGGCTTTCGTGTCCACTAGGGACACAGCTATATCATTATCTTCAATAACTGCATAGATTATAGTTGTCCATATCTGCTCCACAAGGCCCCCTCAGTTTGCCAACATCAATTTACAATGGGCCTGGCCTTGCGCTTTCCTGCTTAGACTATGAGGAATCAGTGGGAGACAAATCTCTAGACAGCTACAACCAATGCTGGGCTCAACATATTCACCCAAGAGAAACATAGCGAAAATGATAGGAAAATAATATCATAGCAACCCAAATCCTACTGAATTTCAGGTTTAGATTTTGTCTATCGAGGTGAGATTACAGGATACCAAGATATCTCAACTAGGGTTCCTCCAGAGGTTGCTAGGGGTTCATTGAGCAATTTCTGCCTCTAAGACAAGTATGAAAGGCACCATTGGTGACACAACTGACACCATTGTTTTTTTTAGAAATCTGTGAGGGGATAATTCTTCACAATGACCACAATTGTAAGGAGCATTCTTCCCACCGACTAATGTGTCATGAGTTGGAGATATAGTCATTCTTAGCAAGGGTTCCCTGAGACCGTAAAGTTGTTTTGAGGGTTCCCCTGTGTTGAAAAGGCTGAGGAAGGCTGCTGTAGACTCTTAGATGGCCATTCTCCTCCTGCATATTCTAAGACCTCCCTGCTATTTGGTCTTCATATTATCACAGAGTCTTAAATGCTCCTTAACCACTTTCAGACCGAACCAATTTGCAGCCAAAGGACCAGGCCCCTTTTTGCGATTCGGCACTGCGACGTGGCTCCCAAACAAAATTGACGTCCTTTTTTTCCCCAGAAATAGAGCTTTCTTTTGGTGGTATTTGATCGCCCCTGCGGTTTTTATTTTTTGCGCTATAAACAAAAAAGAGCGACAATTTTGAAAAAAAAAAAACGCATTATTTTTTATTTTTTGCTATAATAAATATCCTGCAAAAATATACAAAAAAACTTTTTTTTTCCTCAGTTTAGGCCGATACGTATTCTTCTACATATTTTTGTTAAAAAAAATTGCAATAAGCGATTATTGATTGGTTTGCGCAGAAGTTATAGCGTTTACAAGATAGGGGATAGTTTTATAGCATTTTTATTAATAATTTTTTTTTTTTTTTTATTAGTAATGGCGGCGATCAGCGATTTTTATTGTGACTGCGACATTATGGCGGACACTTTTGACACATTTTTGGGACCATTGTCATTTATACAGCAATCAGTGCTATTTAAATGCATTGATTCCTGTATAAATGACACTGGCAGTGAAGGGGTTAACCACAAGGGGGCAGTGTAGGGGTTAAGTATGCCTAGGGGTGTGTTTCTTACTGTGGGGGGGCGTGGCTGTCAGCTAGTGAATGCTGATCTCTGCTCCAATCACAGAGAGCAGAGATCGGCGTCACTAGTTGCTAGGCAGAATGGGGAGATGCTGTGTATTTCCGCATCTCCCCGTTCAGCCTTCCCGTGAGACGATCGCATGTGTCCCTGCGGCGATCGAGTCCGCGGGACCCGCGACCGGCCTCACGTGGGTCCCGACCAGCGCGGGAGCGCGCCGGGAGCCATGGACGGCATTAAGGAGGGACTTATATATACGCCCTCCTGCCTGTCCGTGCCATTCTGCCGACGTATATCGTCGTGCGCCGGTCGGGAACCGGTTAACTGCTATAGTCCCTAGCACCTGAGCACCTGGGCCACCTGAGCCTCTGGTCTACCATTACTCATGCCACATTTTCCAAAATTTAGAGTCTAGTTGGCTGGTTTTGTAAGTGTAGCTCCTTCAGATGCCTCCATTCGTAGCTGGTTGAGGATTTTGGTTCCAAATGTATCCTTCCAATATCATGTCACTTGGACCTCTGTGGAAAAAATCCATCAATAATGGAAACTGGAAACACTCTGAAAAGTATTTCAACCCTACAGAACGAAGGCATGGAAGTGAGATCCTAACACCAGAACTGTCCTGCCCCAACAAAGTTCCATATAAAGCATGGATCAATGCGCAGGTTACTGCCACCCATGAACCTAGAGTTCCTTTCTGGAATCTGGTCATAACATACCATTCTCAATATGAAAGCCTTCAAATACCTTAGTCACTTCACCCAACCCAAAGTAAAGAGATAGGATATCTTTGTAGCCCATTCCCACGGATACTTACCTTCCTTGGGCTCCCCTGTAGGCATGTTCTCTGGCCAGAGAGTTAAAAGCTGTCGGTTCATGCTTACACAGGTCTACTGACCTTCCTGTGCCCCCCCATTTGACACTGCTTAGGCCTAGTGATCGGCTGATCAGGCACCCAGCACTGCATCGTACGGGGAATGGGAGAAGATCACATGCTCCTCCACGTAGAGTACTTCTCAAGGTATCTGCAGTCAGGGAGGTGTGACTGAAGGTGGTCTATGGAGCCGGTTACAGGTGACAGATGTACTTTAAAACACATAATGCTCCACGCCTTTCCTCACCTCCGGCACCCTTTGAGATCAAACCTCATCCTTCCTCCAGGAATGAGCACTCTGGTATCCAGAATCCGTGTTGGGTAGGCTCACTGGTAACGTTTACTAGCTCTTCCCCGCTGAAAGAAGTAACCAGAACACTTCTCTCACATTGAGATACTCTATCATGAAGACTGAACCGAGTTCCTTCAAGAAGAAGAAGCTCCATATCTACCAGTCAATCTAGAAGTCACCTCTCAACTCTGTGTTTTATTATTAGAGATAAGAGTGATGTCATGTGACCTCCCAGAATCCTCCTCACCTCTCCGGTCAGGTCTGTGTTTTATTAATAGAGATAAGAGTGATGTCATGTGACCTCCCAGAATCCTCCTCACCTCTCTGGTCAGGTCTGTGTGTTTTATTAATAGAGATAAGAGTGATGTCATGTGACCTCCCAGAATCCTCCTCACCTCTCTGGTCAGGTCTGTGTGTTTTATTAATAGAGATAAGAGTGATGTCATGTGACCTCCCAGAATCCTCCTCACCTCTCCGGTCAGGTCTGTGTTTTATTAATAGAGATAAGAGTGATGTCATGTGACCTCCCAGAATCCTCCTCACCTCTCCGGTCAGGTCACGGTTTGAGGTGGCCATCCGGATGTTGTGGTGGAAATTTACAATCGTGCCACGCTTTTTCTGTCTCTGGAAGATCTGAGGTTGTCGCAGAGAACAACGATCTGGGAAGGAACGTCGCGGAGCCTCTTGATAGTGAAATCTTACAAACACCAGAACATAGACGGGCACATGTCGATTTCTAAACTTGGGTACGTCTCCGCTCCAGCGTCCTCCCGTCAGTAGGGATGAGCTCAGGTGTGTTTGCATGGTCCACATGCAGAGCCCGCCAGGAAGTCGGCGCTGCGCTAATCACAGGCAGTGAGACATTGCCCGATCTCTGCAGCCGCGCATCGGGACAACGTCTCACTGCCTGAGATTAGCGCAGCGCTGACTTCCTGGCGGGCTCTGCGCGTGGACCATGCAAACACACCTGAGCTCCTCGTTACCCGTCAGCACATAGTCTGGGAGGGTTTCAAGTTACAGTCACATTCGTAAGTTTTAGATACCGCCTCCCCGTCATAGCAAGTTAGTCGCAACACAACCCCATTGACAGCCTGCGGAAACCCTTTTGCCACTTAAAGGACCCTCACCCCCCCCATCATATAGGACAGAAAACTCACCTGCCAGCTCTCCTGCCTGTGTACCTTTTATTTTCCCTCCCCCGGGGGCGGCTACCAGCACACACGCTGCCGCAGCGCCGATTTTCTGCCGCTTCCGGATTTTTGCCCTTGACCAGCATGGCCGCCGCGGGAGCGGAAGTGAGCAGATCGGCTTCCGGCGTATGGAACGCAAGCTGGCCGGAAGTTGGGGCGGTGCTGGGAGGATTCAGCACTGCTCGGGCCAGCCGAGGTGAGAGACTCCGAGGAGGAGCACGTGACAGGCAGCGCCTCATTAATATTCCGCAGGTCATTAATATTCATGAGGCTCCACATTTCTGAGAGGGTTGGCTAATGAATAATACCTGCTGTATAATTCAGGAGGTGGGGGAAGTTAGACAAGTGGGCGGGACATGGCTAGAGGAGGAGTCATTAATATTTATTCTGGGAAAATCTGATTATAAATAATAAGAGTGTCATTAATATTTATAAAGGGGGCGGTATTTGGGGGTGGGGCCAAGTAATAAATAATGACTTTGAGAATAGTGTCCAGGGGAGTTATGATGAGGTCATTAATATTCAGGAGGGGGGAGGGGACTGAGAGCCCAAGGTTGAGCAAAGCTCATGAATATTAATGAACCCTGAGCAGGTTAATACCATTGTGGGAGGGGATTTTTAGTGGTCAGTGTTCAATATTAAATAATTATAAAATTATTATATTTTTTATAATAAATATATATTCCTTAAATATTTAATTCATATAATTAATTAATAACCTCATTAATATTTAAACAGTGGGAGGAAATTGTGGATGAATTATAGGAGGGGCCAGTGTTTAATATTCATTCATTATTCATTATATTCATTATTATGTGATTACTATAATTTATATAATTATTATATATTTAATACATTTTTAATTAATATAATAACCTCATTAATATTTAAACAGTGGGAGGAAATTGCGGGTGAATAATAATGTTTGTGCCTCACTACCTTTATGAATAATAATGAACTCTGATCAGGATATTAATATTGTGGGAGGGGCCAGTGTTGAATATTCATTATTATATGATTACTATAATTTATATAATTATTATATATTCATGAAATATTTAATAAACATAATAACCTCATTAATATTTAAACAGTAGAATTGCGGACGAATAATAACGTTTGTGCCTCACTACCTTTATGTATAATAATGAACTCTGAACAGGTTATTAATATTGTGGGAGGGGCCAGTGTCGAATATTTATTATTAAATAATAACTATAATTTATATAATAATTATATATTCATTAATTATTTAATAAACATAATAACCTCATTCATATTTAAACAGTAGAAGGAAATTGCGGGTGAATAATAACGTTTGTGCGTCACTACCTTATGTAAAATGATCAACTCTGAAGAGGTTAATAATATTGTGGGAGGGGCCAGTGTTGGATATTCATTATTAAATAATTACTATAATTTATATAATTATTATATATTTAAGAATTTTTAAATTAATATAATAACCTCATTAAAATTTAAACAGTGGGAGGAAATTGCGAGTGAATAATAACGTTTGTGCCTCACTACCTTTATGAATAATAATGAACTCTGAGCAGGTTATTAATATTGTGGGAGGGGACAGTGTCGAATATTTATTATTAAATAATAACTATAATTTATATAATTATTATATATTTAATATATTTTTAATTAATATAATAACCTCATTAATATTTAATCACTGGGAGGAAATTGCGGGTGAATAATAGTGTTTGTGCCTCACTACCTTTATGAATAATAATGAATTCTGATCAGGATCTTAATATTGTGGGAGGGGACAGTGTTGAATATTTATTATTATATGATTACTATAATTTATATAATTATTATATATTCATGAAATATTTAATAAACATAATAACCTCATTAATATTTAAACAGTAGTAGGAAATTGCGGGTAAATAATAACGTTTGTGCCTCACTACCTTATGTAAAATTATCAACTCTGAACAGGTTATTAATATTGTGGGAGGGGCCAGTGTTGAATATTCATTATTAAATAATTACCATAATTTATATAATTATTATATATTTAATATTTTTTTAATTAATATAATAACCTCATTAAAATGTAAACAGTGGGAGGAAATTGCGGATGAATAATAATGTTTGTGCCTCACTACCTTTATGTATAATAATGAACTCTGATCAGGATATTAATATTGTGGGAGGGGCCAGTGTTGAATATTCATTATTATATGATTACTATAATTTATATAATTATTATATATTCATTAATTATTTAATAAACATAATAACTTCATTAATATTTAAACAGTAGAAGGAAATTGCAGATGAATAATAATGTTTGTGCGTCACTACCTTTATGAATAATAATGAACTCTGATCAGGATATTAATATTGTGGGAGGGGCCAGTGTTAAATATTTATTATTATATGATTACTATAATTCATATAATTGTCTTGATTGGTAAATATACATTTCTTTGTGCGATTAAATATATGGGAAAATAAATAAAATGATTATCAAAATGTAAAATAATTCCTATTTTTCTGCAGGGAATAAAATGCCCCCTTGAAGAAGACCACAATTAGAAGGGTCGAAACGCGTAGGGGTTCTATGTGGAAGATAATTCTTTGGCAATAAAATGTAATTTTACTACAAATGTCATACAAATGTATTTTCATCTTGATTGATGGTTTTGTCATTTTCATGTGAATGCTACCTTTGGTAGACAAATTGGCCATGGCCTTCCAGCTACCCATAGATGAACCTACCCCCTAAGGGGCATAAGGTCACATGATCATT
Source organism: Lithobates sylvaticus (assembly GCA_028564925.1). Lineage (NCBI taxonomy): Eukaryota > Metazoa > Chordata > Amphibia > Anura > Ranidae > Lithobates > Lithobates sylvaticus. The sequence goes on along the minus strand of CM053028.1, from coordinate 613,749,579 downwards.
TTAAGCCAATTAAAGGAGAAATTAAAGAAAAGGGGAGGTAGACAAAATCCCAACGGCAGCGTGTCTTATCTGGAGCTCGGAAAGTGTCATATTACGTACAATGCAGTTGGGTAGGTGCTTATACTGTACATTAGGGTTGCCCCCGGTACCACTTTTTTAAGACCGAGTACAAGTTCTGATACCGATTACCGATACTTTTTTTAATGTCATGTGACAGTTTGACTGATGGGGACTGATAGGTGACACTGATAGGTGGCACTTATGGGCACTGCTAGGTGGCACTGATAGACAGCACTTATGGGCACTGATAGGTGGCATCGACAAGTGTCTGGCACTGATAGATGGCACTTATGGGCACTGACAGGTGGCTGGCACTGAAAGGCAGCAATAAATGACATGAGGAAAGGATTTATTTTTGAAATGCTGTGCTGTGAGGCCCATCTTGGTACACCCTGCGGCAGTAAGCAGCAGCAGACATCTTGTTACTCCCAGCTGGGATGGGTGTAACAAGATGTCCGCTGCTGGTTTACTACAGCCGAGTGCAGGGTGTACCAAGATGAGTGTCGGGATGTTCAGCCGCCGACGGTTCTCTCTGTTGTCTCTTTCTCTCTGATCGCTCTCTCTCTCTGATCTCTCTCTTGTATGTCTTTCTCTCTCTCTCTGTTGTCTCTTTCACTGATGACTCTCTCTCTCTGATGTCTCTCTCTGTCTCTCTCTCTGATGTCTCTCTGTTGTCTCTTTCTCTGATTTCTCTCTCTCTCTGATGTCTCTCTCTGTCTCTCTCTCTGATGTCTCAGGTACAGGGCAGCAGAAGACACGCCCACTTCACACAGGCCCCGATGTAATGTGTCTCTTTACACAGGCTGACTCCGCCCGCCCTCTCCGTCCACCAGCTGACTCCGCCCATCAGCTGACTCCGCCCGTCCTCTCTGTCCACCAGCTGACTCCGCCCACCCTCTCCGCCCACCAGCTGACTCCACCCGCCCTCTCTGTCCACCAGCTGACTCCGCCCGCCCGTCCTCTCTGTCCACCAGCTGACTCCGCCCACCTGCCCTCTCCGTCCACCAGCTGACTACGCCCGCCCGCCCTCTCCGCCCGCACTGTGGGGCAGCACAGTGGTGTAGTGGTTAGCACTTTCACCTAGCAGCAATAGGGTCTTTGGTTCAAATCCCGACCACGACACCTTCTGCCTGGAGTTTGCATGTTCTCCCTGTCCCTTCGTGGGTTTCCTCCGGGTACTCCGGTTTCCTTCCACACTCCAAAGACATGCTGGTAGGTTGATAGATCCTGTTGAAAAATTGGCCAAATATGTGTATGTGTTTGTAAGCGCGTCGGGACCCCTTTGGGTAAAGGACCGCGCTATACCGCAGATGGACACCTGTGGCAAAAAGCGCCCTGTCGATTCAGTCATTCATTCACCAGCTGACTCCGCCCGCCCTCTCCGCCCACCAGCTGACTCCGCCTGCCCTCTCTGTCCACCAGCTGACTCCGCCCACCAGCTGACTCCGCCCGCCCTCTCCGTCTACCAGCTGACTCCGCCCGCCCTCTCGTCCACCAGCTGACTCCGCCCGCCCTCTCCGTCCACCAGCTGACTCTGCCCGCCGACCAGGTATCGGATCTGGCATCGGGAGCATTTGTGCGAGTACAAGTACTCGCGCAAATGCTCGGTATCGGTCCTGATACCAATACTAGTATCGGTATCGGGACAACCCTACTGTACATAAAGTCAAGAGGAGAAGTAGAGACCTCAGGACACTGAGCCCACGTCCACATCGGGCTGTTTTGACATGCGATTTGACAGGTAAAATCGCTGCCTATTGCCGGAAACGGCACCGTCCGAATCGGCACCGATTCCCAAAAGTAGTTCCTGCACTACTTTTGGCGACTTCGGAGGCGATTTGAATAGACATCTGTGCATGAACCAGCAGGGACGACACATGAAGGGGTTTCAGGTTGGTTTCAGGTCCTCACGGAAGGGATCTTCATCTAGGCTGTTGAGATGGAAGCCCCATTCTAGGTTTTTTGGTCTCCAGAATATACAGTAACAGCCACCTGCAGATAATAGGAGAACTTTTACGAAGGGAAGGAGGGCGTGTAACCGCTTCAGGAAGGTCAAACAACGGGAAACCCCTTCACCAGTTTGGAAGCCACAGCTGCTGGCAATGCATATAGCAATAAATAGGAAGTATTTCTGGACAGCCGCACTCCGAAAAAAATTGCCTTTTATTGAAAAAAAAGCACAGGATCAAAGATACATGCCACAGCAGAGCGGACAGAAAACTGACGCGTTTCACACTACATACAGTGCTTACTCATAGCTGAGAACTTTTAGGAAGCTTCTAAATGTTTTGGCGTTCTGAAGATGCTTCTGAAACTGGTATGAGATTTTATAGAAGACCACATCTAGTATGTTTCGATATTCAGATCAGTCTTGCTCAGAGAGGCGGCTCTCTAATTAGGCAAATTAGGCGGTCGCCTAAGGCCTCGCACTCCTAGGGGCCTCACGGCCACCTAATTCGCCTGATGTGTGTGTTACAGTTGAAGGGAATATCATGTGATTTATACAGTTAATTTCTATTGCTTTAATTATTTTTCCCATTTTGGGCATGAGTGGGGCCTCATGTCTAAGATTTGCCTAAGGCCTCACAAAGCCTAGAGCCGCCTCTGGTCTTGCTAGTAAAGGATTACTATGGTCAAAGCAAACATTTTCTTTTATAGACCCTACCTTTCCTTGCAATTAACCCTCCCGAAATGGAGACCCTGGGCCTTACATACATTTCTAGGAGACATTGCCTAGCTGATTAGCCTGTGGATTGCATTTACAGGCAGTGGGAGGGGATGTACCGCCTCCCACCGGTGCCTCTCTGATCCTGTGGTGTCACCAGGTTACCACAGAGCTGGCCATATACCAGATGGTCCCTGGCCATCTCTATTATCCTGGGAGGTCATGACGTCACTTCTGGCTCTGGCAGATGTAAACACTGCCATTTTTTCCCCCTGGAAAACAGAGATCGCATGCTTTCCAGGATAGGGGAAAGATCTGGGGTCTTATAGACCCCAGATGTCTCCATAAAGAGGACCTGTCATCCTTATTCTATCACAAGGGATTTCTTGTGATAGGAATAAAAGTGATTAAAAAAACAGAAAAAAAAATAAAGGAACAATATAACAATAAAATAAATAATAATAGAAATAGATTTAAAGCACCCCGTCCCATCGTGATCGCACGCAGAAGCGAACGCTTCCGTAGGTAAATGGTGTTCACACCACACATATGAGGTATCGCTGTGAACATTATAGCAAGAGCAATAATTCTACTGCCAGACCTCCTCTGTAACTCTAAACAGGTAACCTGTAAAAAAAATGAAAACGTTGCCTATGGAGATTTTTTAATACCGTAGCTTGGTGCCATTCCACGAGTGGGCACAATTTTAAAGCTTGACATGTTAGGTATCTATTTACTTGGCATAAAATCAACTTTTTTATTGTATCAAAAATGTGTATATATATATATATATATATATATATATATATATATATATATATATATATATATATATATATACTGTATATTGTGATATATATATATATATAGATAGATATAGATATAGATATATATATATATAGATATAAATATAGATATATCTAGATATATATATATATAGTGTTTTTTTTGCATTAAAATTCATTAAAAAAAACAATTTGTTAAATTGCGTTTGAAAAATCGCTGCGCAAATACTATGTGACATAAAAAAATTTGCAATGACCGCTATTATATTCTCTACTATTTATATATATATATATAGTTTGGGGGTTCTGAGTAATTTTCTAGCAAAAAAAAAAAAAAATATATATATATATATATATTTATATATATATGATTTTTACATGTAGAATAGAAATGCCAGAATTGGCATGGGCTGAAACTGGTTAACGTCAATGCACAGCTCTACACTATATGTTGGTGCTTTATAAATAAAGGCAGAACATTTGGAGTTGAAGCGATACCCTTTTTTTAATTGAAGATAATAATTACTGTCATTTCCGGTAGTGACCACAAGATGGCAGGGCGAACCAAAAAAGCGTGTGGAACGCAAAACGAGTAAGAGGAAATGGAACACAAGAGGCGTGACGCTGGGACAGGAAGTTCCGGATGAGACAGGAAGTAGAGCAGAAGACATATTTGTTACTGGCGGCAGGTAATGTTATTTAATATAGCTTCTCATTTCACATCTGTAGCTGCTTATTTCACAGGTGGAGCAGACCCCGGTGCTCTGGGACCGAGAGACCCAATGCAAGAGGAGGTGGAGACCATGGGGGTCAGATGGCAGGTCACATGACACAGCCAGGGCAGAATTTGGGCTGCTGAAACCTTTTAATCTGGGTGTCAGGGTATCACAGAGTTGGGCAGCTCTCCTCATTTCCAGCGATGGCTTCTAAGCACGTTTCTGGAAGCGTTTTGTCCCATCAAAGGTTCTTGATTGAACGCCCGATGCAACGCCTTCTTTTCTGAATGCTGATTCTTAGAACAAAAGAAAGCTATGCCGCATGTCCAACGAGTGATCATTTTTTAGATATTACTGTAGAATTAACTTTGTTAACTGGGTGAAAAAAAAAAAAAAAGAAGACCTTTATTAAGTGCCCTTTAAATGGTTGCTCCACCCAAAAATCTAATTTCAGTTATGGGAGGAGCATGGTGGTGGAGGTGATTTCTGGTTAGCTGAGCCACATCCTGGCATGAATTCCACTTCTTCTCCAACAGCAAGATCTCCCTGCTAAAATCCCTGACCTTGTTCTTCTCCACCTGGGAGTTGTGGATGTTGCTCCTCCTCCTCTTACATAGTAAATAAGAAGAGAGAACGAGTGAAAAATCCAGAGGGGATGATGGAAGTCCCTTATAATGAGTGCAGCCGGTGTTCAGGTTCCCGTAAGAAACACAGAGATCTCACCATTGCATTCCCAGAGAATTAGAAGAAACTGTCAGGAGGTTTAACTTCCCAGCATTCACCAGTACCTCTGAACCCCTAAGCATTGGTATTCTCTTGGACAGGGTGGACCTCACCCTCCATGGGGAAACATCTGGGAAGTAGTTTAGGCCCCATAGTATCCCACTGATGAGATGGAACGTGGTACCATGACATGGTTTAGGTCAGGGTTTCTCAACTAGGGTTCCTCAAGATGTTTCTAGGGGTTCCTTGAGCAATGAGTAAGTTCTACCTCTCAGATAGGTTCACGCTGACACCATTGATCATTTTAGCTCTCTGTAAGGGGGTAATTCTTTCCATGACCACGAGTGTTAGGAGCATTCTTCCCATTGTCCATCACATGTATTATGAGTTCTAGATATAGTCATTTTTAGGCAGAAATTCCCTGAGGTCAGAAAGTTATTTCAAGAGTTCCTCTGTGTTAAAAAGTTTGAGAAAGGCTGGTTTAGGTTGAAAGCTGCTCACTTCAAGAAATCATGATCTCTCGAAGATTGGTCTATCTCCCAACCCTTGGGTATTGCCATGAGCTTGGATTAATGGCTTAAGAACTAAGCGAGGTTCCTTCTGCAGGGTTTCTGGGCATGCTTCCTTGGATAAGGTGAGGAATCTAGTCTGAGGACATCTCTAAATACATCTGCCACTGCTATGTATCAAAGTGCCACTTAAAGCGGAGTTCCACACTAGTAATGACTTATGAACTAAGCGCTGTTCCTCTGCAGGGTTTCTGGGCATGCTTCCTTGGATAAGGTGAGGAATCTAGTCTGAGGACATCTCTAAGTACATCTGCAACCCCCTTGGATCAAATCGCCACTTAAGGCCATTTAGGCATCTAATATAGATGTCTTCTTTAGCTGAAACGGGCAAACTGACATCATTTTGAAGGGTTTATTTCTCCCAGCTGGTCTGGGAACAGCTCGGAATTCACTAAGCGAGGTTCCTTCTGCAGGGTTTCTGGGCATGCTTCCTTGGATAAGGTGAGGAATCTAGTCTGAGAACATCTCTAAATACATCTGCCACCCCCATGGATCAAATCGCCACTTAAGGCCATTTAGGCATCTAATATAGATGTCTTCTTTAGCTGAAACGGGCAAACTGACATAATTTTGAAGGGTTTATTTCTCCCAGCTGGTCTGGGAACACCTCGGAATTCTCCCGAAAAAAAGTCCTCAGTTCTAAAAGGGAAACCTACCCCACCCAACTACTAAAACAATAACAATGTTCTGCCATTGACCATGAAAAAATAGTAAAGCATTATTGTGTTTAGGTTGAAAGCTGCTCACGTCAAGAATTCCTGAGCTCTTGAAGATTGGTCTATCTCCCAACCCTTAAGTATTGCCATGAGCTTGGAGTAATTGCTTAAGAACTAAGTGAGGTTCCTTCTGCAGGGTTTCTGGGCATGCTAAGGTGAGGAATCTAGTCTGAGGACATTTCTAAATATATCTGCCACCACTATGGATCAAAGGATCATTTGGGCATCTAATATAGATGTCTCCTTTAGCTGAAATGGGCAAACTGACATCATTTCTAAGGGTTTATTTCTCCCAGCTGGTCTGGGAACAGCTCGGAATTCACTAAGCGAGGTTCCTTCTGCAGGGTTTCTGGGCATGCTTGCTTGGATAAGGTGAGGAATCTAGTCTAAGAACATCTCTAAATACATCTGCCACCCCCATGGATCAAATCGCCACTTAAGGCCATTTAGGCATCTAATATAGGTGTCTTCTTTAGCTGAAACGGGCAAACTGACATCATTTTGAAGGGTTTATTTCTCCTAGCTAGCCTGGGAACACCTCGGAATTCTCCCGAAAAAAGCTGAAGTCCTCAGTTCTAAAAGGGAAACCTACCCCACCCAACTACTAAAACAATAACAATGTTCTGCCATTGACCATGAAAAAATAGGTAAGCATTATTGTGTTTAGGTTGAAAGCTGCTCACCTCAAGAAATCCTGAGCTCTCGAAGATTGGTCTATCTCCTAACCCTTAAGTATTGCCATGAGCTTGGAGTAATTGCTTAAGAACTAAGCGAGGTTCCTTCTGCAGGGTTTCTGGGCATGCTAAGGTGAGGAATCTAGTCTGAGGACATTTCTAAATATATCTGCCACCACTATGGATCAAAGGATCATTTGGGCATCTAATATAGATGTCTCCTTTAGCTGAAATGGGCAAACTGACATCATTTCGAAGGGTTTATTTCTCCCAGCTGGTCTGGGAACAGCTCGGAATTCACTAAGCGAGGTTCCTTCTGCAGGGTTTCTGGGCATGCTTCCTTGGATAAGGTAAGGAGTCTAGTCTGAGAATATCTCTAAATACATCTGCCACCCCCATGGATCAAAGTGCCAGATAAGGCCATTTAGGCATCTTGTATAGATCTCTCCTTTATCTGAAACGGGCAAACTGACATCATTTTGAAGGGTTTATTTCTCCCAGCTGGTCTGGGAACACCTCGGAATTCTCCAGAAAAAGCTGAAGTCCTCAGTTGTAAAAGGGAAACCTACCCCACCCAACTACTAAAACATTAACAATGTTCTGCCATTGACCATGAAAAAATAGTAATGCATTATTGTGTTTAGGTTGAAAGCTGCTCACCTCAAGAAATCCTGAGCTCTCGAAGATTGGTCTCCCAACCCTTAAGTATTGCCATGAGCTTGGATTAATGGCTTAAGAACTAAGCAAGGTTCCTTCTGCAGGGTTTCTGGGCATGCTTCCTTGGATAAGGTGAGGAATCTAGTCTGAGGACATCTCTAAATACATCTGCCACCGCTATGGATCAAAGGGCCAACCAAGGCCATTTAGGCATCTAATATAGATGTCTCCTTTAGCTCAAATGGGCAAACTGACATTTCGATGGGTTTATTTCTCCCAGCTGGTCTGGGAACAGCTCGGAAATTCTCAAGTAAGAGCTGAAGTCCAAGGGAAGCCTCCCCCACCCAACTATTAAAAACATTAACAAAGTTCTGCCATCGACCATGAAAAAATAGTAAATCAATATTGCTGTGTTTTACTACTTAGCAGAAAACATAGCATATATGGTATATGTATACCATGGTAAATAGAGCATTTCAATTTGTGACCAGAATTATGACACATTAACACGAGGATCCTTGAGAAAAGAAAACATAAACTTTGGATAGAAAATATAGATTATGAGGTTTACAAATGAAATGCGTCCTAATATTTTGTTTTCTAATCAAATTTGTTTCCATTGTTTTTTTTTTCTTAGATCTCTATAGATCACTTGAACGAAACGATGGACGAAGACTGGAGTCACATGACTGAGAAAATTTTAAACCTCACCCTAGAAATCATCTACCTGCTGACCGGAGAGGTGAGGAGGATTCTGGGAGGTCACATGACTTCACTATTATCTCTATTAAAGGAGAAGTACAGCCAAAGCTTGTTTGGCTGTCATTCTCCTGTGGATCACAGGAATGCAGTTCGATCTGCACTCCTGTGACCCCGGTTTTTAAGCAGACAGCGGGCTGAAGTCTGCTGTCTGCTGATGTCACAGAGCCGGTCCAGGCTCGGGTTAAGATCGTGACAATGGAGTCAGGATCCACCCACATGCCTGGACAGGCTCAGCCTCTCAGCGAGTCTCTGAGAAGCTGAGCCGGCCACTCCTGCCCTCTCCACAGCCCAGCGCTCCAGTGAGTGAGGAGGGGGCAGAGCAGAGAGCCGGTGACTGACAGCCACCAGCTTTCTGCTCAGGGAGCCCTGAGAACCAAGCGATCGTGGTGTTAGATCACTTGGTTCTCAGTCTAATGCCACGTACACACGATTGGAATTTCGGCCAGCAAATGACCGATGAGAGCTTTTCATTGGAAAATGCGACCGTGTGTAGGCTCCATCGGAATTTTGCTGACCAAATTCCCGCCAGCAAAAATTTATGAGCATGTCCCAACGGAAAAGGTTTCTATCGGAGTTTCCGATCGTCTGTTGCAATTTTGACGTGCAAAATTCCTATGCATGCTCGGAAGCATTAAACTTAATTTTTCTCGGCTCGTTCGTTTGTTGTACGTCACCGCGTTCTTGACGGTCGGAATTGGGTGTGACCGTGTGTAGGCAAGACAGTTTGAGCGGAATTCCGTCGGGAAAAGCATCAGAGCTTTTTCCGATGAGAATTCGGATCGTGTGTACGCGGCATTAGAGGCGTCGGGGGACAGATGCAGCACCCAGATAGGTAAGTATAATCCTGGAAAAAAACATAACCCCATACTTCTCTTTTAATAAAATACTGACCTGACGGGAGAGAGGTGAGGAGGATTCTGGGAGGTCACATGACATCACACTTATCTCTATTAATAAAACACAGACCTGACCGGAGAGGCGAGGAGGATTTCTGCTCACAGTTTGTGTATTATGCAATTTTTTTCCATCAGGATTATGAGGTAGTGAAGAAGACCACTCGGAAACATATAACACACAGAGAAGGTCAGCGTTTGTCTAAAGGATTTAACAAAAGCCGCACCCCAACCATATCTCTGCCTTCATCCGTGATACCTGAAAAAATCAACAACAAGAAGATCCTGGAAGTCACCCAGAAGATCATTGAGCTGCTGACAGGAGAGGTGAGCGGTGCCGGGAATTCTGGGACATTATCCAGTAACAGACAAGGGATGTGTCTGGATGGTGACTGTATCATTGTGTGTGTCAGGTTCCTATAAGGTGTCAGGATGTCACTGTCTATTTCTCCATGGAGGAGTGGGAGTATATAGAAGGACACAAGGATCTATACAAGGACGTCATGATGGAGGACCAGCCGCCCCTCACATCACCGGGTAAGAGGAGACTTTATTATAAAGGAGTCACCTAGATCCCCTTAGATACAATGTATTCAGTCAGTGTGTGTGTTTCCTACACAGAGAAGAAAACCGACAAAAAACTTCAAAGAGTCCCCAGCAATTTGGCAAGCCAGCCGCCCCTCACATCACCAGGTAAGAGGAGACTTTATTATAAAGGAGACACCTATTACTGGGTACAGAATGAAGCTTCTGCCTCACCTTTAGTGACATGGGATGCATTTAAAGCTTTTATTAGGGTTGCATACATTACTCATATTTCTGCACTTAAGCAGAATTCGACTGCCTTTTAGGAGAGGCTGAAGTGGCTCGGTTGGAGGCGTTATAGGTTGAGGCTCCTGATCAAGCCCGGAATTCAGCATGACGACAAGCATTGTCCTTCGGGGAGCTTTGACTAAGAAATCACTTCTGCATTCCGCACAGAGATTTTTTGAGTATGGGGACAAAAATTGTCGCCTCCTGGCATAGTTGGCTATGGGTCAATTCACTTTGGTGATATAAAACGTGTTGGGTTTTTCTGTTAAAAAAAAAAAAAAACGTGTTGGGTACTTTTATTACCTCTCCTGATCAGATTAGTGCCCGGTTTATGCAATACTATAGAGACCTTTATGCCTCCTGTGTGCAGTATGGGGCACTTGAGTTAGAGGCTTTTTTGGACACGTTCTCCTTTCCCACCCTAGAGCCCTCCGTATGTGAATGGCTATTTCACTGGACGAGGTTCAGGAAGCCATAGGGTGGTTGCAGGGTGGGAAGACTCCCAGGACCGATGGACTACCCACCAAGGTTTATTCTCTGCATGTTGAACTCTTGGCTCCCAGGCTTACAGACCTGTTCTTTCTGTATCTCTCATTGAGCTCTCTCCCTAATTCTATGGCAGAGGCGATTATTGTGCTGGTGCCTGTAGCACCCTCTAGTGTGCTATTATGTTAGTGAAGGTAAATTTATTTGTGTGACTCGTGGTAAAGGGAGTCTGAATCTGGGTCAGGGTTTACTGCAGGTCAGGCTGGATGACACACAGAGGCAGGGCTCTGGTACCTCCCCCTGGATTTGGAAGTTTGGAGAAACTTGTAGAAGTTAGTGGGCGGAGGCCAGGAGGGTTGATCTGCATACCTAGGGGAACTTGGCCAATCCATAGGCAGAGGGCCTGGCTGGGTGGCAGAGTCGGCCCTAAATATTGATGATTCATGCCAGCAAGGGAGTCAGTGAAAGATAGAGTGCTGAGGAGACTGTTGGTGGTCTAGGAGGGAACCCCTAAGTCTGGGGTCTTTTGTGGTCTTTGTTTTGGTCAACTCGAGGCGAAATTGACGATCTACGCCAATGATGCTCTGCTGTACTTGCAAGATGCAAGCCCCTCCTAGTCGGCGGCCTTGGAACTGTTTGACACCTTTGGTACGCACCCGTATTAAATGGTCTAATTCCCTTGCTTGTTCCTCTCTTTATGCTGGGTGGATGAATTCAGATACTTGGGGGTGAGGGGGACTCGGGATCTGTCAGCTTTTTGTGATAAAAACGTACTCCTTTTACTTTCGCTTCTCTGGGAACGGTGAGCCTCTTGGTCTACTCTCCCTCTTAATCTTTTGGGGCGTATCAACTTCCTCAAGATGATAAATCTTTCACAATTTTAGTTTTTCGGAACTACCCGATTTGGATTCCGAATTCTGTCTTCCGGGAGATAGACCGTTATATTACTTTGTTTATATGGCATGGGTCCCTTCCCAGATTGGCGAAATCTACTCTGCAGCTTCCAACGCCTTGTGGGGGTCTAGCTCCGCCGAACTTCCAGGTCTACTATTGGGCGGCCATTCTTTTTTTTTTTAACAATTGGGTGGCCATTCTAGTTACTGCCCACTGGTGGTTTCTTGGATCCAAGTCCGATGTGGTGATCTGTTTGAAGGCTACCTTTCTGGTCTCCTTTTCAGAATGACCTGGTGTATAGAGGTCCTATGCTGTGCTGTCTGTCCCTACTAAAACGACTCTTACGGTATGGGGAGCGGCTAGGCGCAGGTTCCTTCCCATGAATCAATGGTCCCCTGCACAGCCCCTATGGGGTAATCCTAACCTCCGCCATTTCCTTACTATACCCAGTTGTGGGCCAGAAATGGGATCAAGGCTCTGGGAGATATTATGCCAGCAGGTTCTCCCTTGACCTTTCCCCAACTCTCACGGGAATTTCATCTACCAGGTTGGATGCTCTTTCGATACCTTCAATTACCTCACGCTGCCAGATCAGTTTCCTTAGATGCACGTCCTCCAAACCGACCCAAATTGCTTTCTCAGTCAGATTTATGCAAGGCCTTTTCTGCTCTCTATGCTGCTCTTTTATGTGTTGGTGGAGCGATTATGGGTTCTCCGGAAGGCCGATAGTCCAGCTCTGGAGCAAGAGGATTAGGAAGATTGTTTAAAAGCTTGCCCTGAATTGGTTATTTCTTCCAAGGACAAGCTGACACAGACAAAATGTCTTCATAGGGTCTATTATACCCCAGGATTTTTCCTGGGTATACCCCTATCTGCTCACTCCATCGGGGCACCTATATGCACATCTTTTGGGATAGTCTTGTGGTTTATAGATTTTGGGTAGATGTCTTTGACCTCGTTCGGATACGCCTTCCAGTGACCCCAGAGCTAGCTCTTCTGGGCATTCACGATGATGACCAACGTCCACACCATGCTAAAACGTTGATTTCCTTCTAAGCCCCCGTACACACGGTCGGACATTCCGACCACAAAACCCGTCCGATTTTTTTTTTTTACGACGGATTTTGTCCGAAACTGGTGTTGCATACACACGTTCGGACAAAGTTGTCGGAAAATCCTCCGATCGCTCGGAACGTGGTGACGTTCGTTGCGTACGTACGTAGAGGCTAGTAGCCAATAGCTTTGGTCTCGTAATTTGATCTGAGCATGCGTGGCACTTTGTCCATCGGAATGCTCTACACACGATCGGAAAAAGTCAGATCGGATTTTGTTGTCGGAAAATTTGAGAGCAGGATCTCAAATTTTTTTCCGTCGGAAACTCCCACGGAAAAAGTCAGATGGAGCCCACACACGGGCAGATTTTCCGACAACATGGTCCGATCGGACATTTTCCATCGGAATTTCCGAAACGTGTGTACGGGGGCTTAGACTACTACGCTAAGAAAGATATTTTGTGCAAGTGGTCCTCGCCCTCCTCTCAGATTGTATCTGGAAGGCTATGATTGACGCTGCCTTACCATTGTATAAGGTTAACCCAGTGTTTTTTAACTTTCTTTTCGGTCAAGGCACCCGTTAGAACTGCGCACAATCCCAGGGCACAGCAGTCCTGAGGGTTCGTTCACACAAGGAGGTGCGTTTGAGCGCTTTTTTTTTTTTTGTGTGATCTCCGCATGTTGCGTTTTTTAATTAGGCTGCTCCCTGCTTGTGAAACACGCAAAAAGGTGCTGGCATGATTTTTAAACTGAGCCATGAAGACGTTGGCGGACGGCTTGGACAGCTTTCGGTTTTGCTGGCAAAAGTACAGAGAACAACATAGAGGAGGAGAGAGCCGGGAGAATGCCTGGTGTGATGTCTCCTCTGTATACAGAAGTTAACAGTGGAAGTCTATAATGATCAGACAGTAGCGGGCTGTGTGTAATTTTGCCGCAGTTGAAAAACCCTGAGTTGACCCACCTTGAAATACGACAAGGTCTGGCTCCCTTGGACTGACCAGCCGTCTTGAGTTCTTGCTCTTTGCCCTTTTATTCTTAACCCGCTCCTTGTGTTGATCTTCCCTATCTTGCTCCTTCTTAACCACTTACGGACCGTCACACGACGATATACAGTGGTGTGAAAAAGTGTTTGCCCCCTTCCTCATTTCCTGTTCCTTTGCATGTTTGTCACACTTAAGTGTTTCGGAACATCAAACCAATTTAAACAATAGTCAAGGACAACACAAGTAAACACAAAATGCAATTTGTAAATGAAGGTGTTTATTATTAAAGGTGAAAAAAAATCCAAACCATCATGGCCCTGTGTGAAAAAGTGATTGCCCCCTAAACCTAATAACTGGTTGGGCCACCCTTAGCAGCAACAACTGCAACCAAGCGTTTGCGATAACGTGCAATGAGGCTTTTACAGCATCCTGGAGGAATTTTGGCCCACTCATCTTTGTCCTAATTCAGTTACATTAGAGGGTTTTCGAGCATCAACAGCCTTTTTAAGGTCATACCACAACATCTCAATAGGATTCAGGTCTGGACTTTGGCTAGGCCACTCCAAAGTCTTCATTTTGTTTTTCTTCAGCCATTCGGTGGTGGACTTGCTGGTGTGTTTAGGATCATTGTCCTGCTGCAGAACCCAAGTTCGTTTCAGCTTGAGTACACGAACAGATGGTCGGACATTCTCCTTCAGGATCTCTTGGTAGACAGCAGAATTCATAGTTCCTTTTATCACGGCAAGTCTTCCAGGTCCTGAAGCAGCAAAACAGCCCCAGACCATCACACTACCACCACCATATTTTACTGTTGGTATAATGTTCTTTTTCTGAAATGCAGTGTTCCTTCTACGCCAGATATACTTGGACACACACCTTCCAAAGAGTTCCACTTTTGTCTCATCGGTCCACAGAATGTTGTCCCAAAAGTCTTGGGGATCATCAAGATGTATTGTGGAGAAATTGAGACGAGCTTTGATGTTCTTTTTGCTCAGCAGTGGTTTTCTCCTTGGAACTCTGCCATGCAGGCCATTTTTGCCCAGTCTTTTCCTGATGGTGGAGGCATGAACGCTGACCTTAACTGAGGCAAGTGAGGCCTGCAGTTCCTTGGACGTTGTTGTGGGGTCTTTTGTGACCTCTTGGATGAGTCGTCGCTGCGCTCTTGGGGTAATTTTGGGCGGCCGGCCACTCCTGGGAAGGTTCACCACTGTTCCATGTCTTCGCCATTTGTGGATAATGGCTCTCACTGTGGTTTGCTGGATTCCCAAAGCTTTGGAAATGGCTTTATAACCCTTTCCAGACTGATAGATCTCAATTACTTTCTTTCTCAATTGTTCCTGAATTTCTTTGGGTCTCGGCATGATGTGTAGCTTTTAAGGATCTTCTGGTGGACCTTACTGTGTCAAGCAGCTCCTATTTAAGTGATGCCTTGATTGTGAACAGGTGTGGCAATAATCAGGCCTGGGTGTGGCTAGAGAAATTGAACTCAGGTGTGGACAACCACAGTTATAGTATGTTTTAACAAGGGGGGCAATCACTTTTTCACACAGGGCCATGATGGTTTGGATTTTTTTTTACCTTTAATAATAAACACCTTCATTTACAAATTGCATTTTGTGTTTACTTGTGTTGTCCTTGACTATTGTTTAAATTGGTTTGATGTTCCGAAACACTTAAGTGTGACAAACATGCAAAGGAACAGGAAATGAGGAAGGGGGCAAACACTTTTTCACACCACTGTACGTCCTAAGTTTGAAGTGGAATATCGTTGTTATGGCAGCAGCTAGATGTCATAACCCCGGTTTCTTCTTCGCCAGCGGTCCGCTTTCCGATAAGAGTGGTCTCTGCGGCGGCTTTGGCGCAAGATCACTTTTATTGCCGGCAAGAGAGGGCCTCCCGCCGTGCTCCGGTGCCCTCCGCCTCTTACCGGAGCCGTCGGCAGCGGCGGAGGCGATTGAGTGAGGGGAGGATTGCCCCCACCCGTCTCTATACCATTGTTGGGTGGAAGCGACGTCAAAACGTCACTTCAGACCCATAGCTCTTAAAGAGACATTTTTATTTGAAATTTTTTTTTTCAATGACATTTTTTTTATTTTTTTTATTTCATTTTAGTGTAAATATGAGATCTGAGGTCTTTTTGATCTCATATTTAAGATGTCCTGTCATGCTTTTTTTCTATTACAAGCGATGTTTCTTGTATTAGGAATAAAAGTGACACTTTTTTTTTTTTTTAAAAAGAACAGTGTAAAATTAAAAGGTAAAATACGCCGAGCTCGCGTGCAGAAGTGAACGCATACGTGAGTAGCGCCTGCATATGAAAACGGTGTTCAAACCACACATGTGGGATATCCCCACGATCGGTAGAGCGATAGCAATAATTCTGGCCCTAGACCTCCTGTGTAACTCAAAACATTTTAAACGTTGCATATGGAGACTTTTTTAGGGTAAAATTTTGTCACCATTCTACGAGCATTTTTGAAGCATGACATGTTGGGTATCAATTTACTCGGCGTAACATTATCTTTCACAATATAAAAAAAAAAAATTGGGCTAACTTTACTGTTGTCTTATTTAATAATTCAAAAAAGTGATTTTTCCAAAAAAAAGTGTGCTTGTAAGACCGCTACGCAAATACGGTGTGACAGAAAGTATTGCAACGACTGCCATTTTATTTTCTAGGGTGTCAGAAAAAAAAAAAATAAATGTATACTGTTTGGGGGTTCTAAGTATTTTCTAGCAAAAAAAAATGTTTTTAACTTGTAAACAACAAATCTCAAAAAGAGGCCCGGTCCTTAACCTCTAGAGATCCGTGCTATAGCCGAATGACGGCTACAGTGCGGATCTACAATGCCGGGACTACGTCCATTGACGTCGCCCGTGCACGAGCAGCCTGTGCGCCCCCTGAAGGGTCTGTGAGACTCGCTGGATCACAGATCCGAGTAAGGGGTCGATCCCGACCCCTTACCACGTTATCAGCCAATGACAGCTGATCATATGATGACAACATAGCCAGTAATCGGCTATTTTTCCTCCTCATTGAGAGAAAAAAAAAACCCATCACCGGCGGCAGTGAGAGGGACATTAGTCCCGATCACTGCAATGTGCCCCGACTCCTCGGTGCACACCTGTGCCCCCTACAAGTGCCGCCTACCAGTGCCCGCCAGCTCCACCTGTCAGTGCCCACAGTGCCATCTGTCAGTGCCCACAGTGCCACCTGTCAGTGCCCACAATAAGTGCCTGAACAGTGCTGCCCATCAGTGTCACCTACCAGTGCCCATCAGTGCCAACTATCAGTGTCATCTATCAGTGCCCATCCGTGCCACCCATCAGTGCCATCTTATCTGTGCCCATCAGTACCGACTTATCTGTCCCCTTCAGTGCCACCTATCAGTGCCACCTATCAGTGCCATCTATCAGTGCCACCCATCTGTGCCACCCATCAGGGCCCATCAGTGCCATCTTATCTGTGCCCATCAGTACCGACTTATCTGTCCCCATCAGTGCAGCCTCATCAGCGCATATCAATGAAGCAGAAAAAATTACCTGTTTGCAAAATTTACAACAAACTATTAAACATAATTTTTTTGGTTTTTCAAAATTTTCCATCTTTTTTGTTTGTTTAGCAAAAAATAAAAACCCAGCTGTGATTAAATACCACCAAAAGAAAGCTCTATTTGTGGGGAAAAAATTATAAAAATTTAATTTGGGTGCAGTGTTGTATGACCGCGCAATTGTCATTCAAAGTGCGTCAGCGCCGAAAGCTGAAAATTGGTCTGGGCAGGAGGGGGGTTTAAGTGCCCAGTAAGCAAGAGGTTAAATGGGTCATTTCCCCCCCCCCCTTTTTTTTCTTTTCCCCCGTTTCCCTTGTGACATAATTCTTATATTAATTATATGACATTGGGGTTAAGGACCTCTTTCTTCAGGGCCTTTACACCATTAGGTTTGTTGGGATTTTTAACATTCGCTGAGGTTGTACTGATCCTTGGATGTGCTGATAGACTCTGCATTGTTTTACCTATACATCATATACATGTGTTGACCTGTACCATGTCAACTTGTTGTTGTAGCTTGTTCTTGGTATGTTTTATACCTTTCTGTAATCCTTTTTTTACTTAATAAATAAATAAATAAATAAATATTCAGTCAGTGTGTGTGTTTCCTACACAGAGAAGAAAACCGACAAAAAGCTTCAGAGAGTCCCCAGCAATTTGGCGAGCCAGCCACCCCTCACATCACCAGGTAAGAGGAGAGTTTATTAAAAAGGAGACGCCTACACTCGCCGGCCATTTTATTAGGTACACCTGTTCAATTGCTTGGTAACACAAATTGCTAATCAGCCAATCAAAAATCAGCAACTCAATGCATTTAAAGCGGAGTTCCGCCAAAACTTTTTTTTTTTTTTAAAAAGTCAGCAGCTACAAATGCTGCAGCTGCTGACTTTTAAAATACGGACACTTACCTGTCCAGGGTGTCTGCGGTCCTCACCCGAAGCCGTTCTGTCCCTCAGCTCTCGGGTGGAGGTGTCTCTATTTTCGGTAAGGGAATCAGGAAGTGAAGCCTTGCGGCTTTACAGCCTGGTTCCCTACTGTGCATGTGCGAGTCGCGCTGCACGTCCTCACTGGTCCCTGCTGTCTTCTTGGACCTGTGTGTCTCCCAGAAGACAGAGGGGGGCGGAGGAGGGGCCGGACATGGCATAGATCGCAGAGGAGCCTGCAGTGATCTATCACCGGAAGTGGGAGCAAATACCTGGATTATACAGGTATCTGCTCCCCCATCTCCCTGAAAGGTGCCAAATGTGACACCGGAGGGGGGGGAGGAGTCCAAAAAGCGAAAAAGATAAATTTTTGGGTGGAACTCCACTTTAAGCATCTAGACGTGGTGAAGACAAAGCGAAGTTCAAACCGAGCATCAGAATCGGGAAGAAAGGTGACTTTGAACATGCCATGGTTGTTGGTGCCAGACGGGCCGGTCTGAGTATTTCAAAAACTGCTGATATACTGGGATTTTCACACACAACCATCTCTCTGGGTTTACAGAAAATGGTCAGAAAAAGAGAAAATATCCAGTGAGCGGCAGTTGTGTGGATGAAAATGCCTTGTGGATTTCAGAGGTCGGAGGAGAATTAGCAGACGATAGAAAGGCAACAGTAACTCAAATAACCACTCGTTACACAAAAGGTATGCAGAATACCATCTCTGAACACACAACACTTCCAACCTTGAAGCTACCTTGGGCTACAGCAGCAGAAGGCCTCACCGGGTGCCACTCCTGTCAGCTAAGAACAGGAAACTGAGGCTACAATTCGTACAGGCTCACCAAAATTGGACAATAGAAGATTGGAAAAACGTTGCCTGGTCTGATGAGTCTTGATTTCAGCTGTGACATTCAGATGGTAGGGTCAGAATTTGGCGTAAACAACATGAAAGCATGGATCCATCCTGCCTTGTATCAATGGTTCAGGCTGATGGTGGTGGTGTAATGGTGGGGGGGGGGGGATATTTTCTTGGCACACTTTGGGCCCCTTAGTGCCAATTGAGCATCATTTAAACACCATGGCCTACCTGAGTATTGTTGCTGACCATCTCCATCCCTTTATGACTACAGTGTCCCCATCTTCTGATGGCTCCTTCCAGCAGGATAATGCACCATGTCACAAAGCTCCAATCATCACACCACTGGACAATGAGGTCACTGCACTCCAATGGCCTCCACACTCACCAGATCTCACCACTGGACAATGAGGTCACTGCACTCCAATGGTCTCCACACTCACCAGATCTCACCACTGGACAATGAGGTCACTGCACTCCAATGGTCTCTACACTCACCAGATCTCACCACTGAACAATGCGGTCACTGTACTCCAATGGTCTCCACACTCACCAGATCTCACCACTGAACAATGAGGTCACTGTACTCCAATGGTCTCCACACTCACCAGATATCACCACTGGACAATGAGGTCACTGTACTCCAATGGTCTCCACACTCACCAGATCTCACCACTGAACAATGCGGTCACTGTACTCCAATGGTCTCCACACTCACCAGATCTCACCACTGAACAATGAGGTCACTGTACTCCAATGGCCTCCACACTCACCAGATCTCACCACTGGACAATGAGGTCACTGTACTCCAATGGTCTCCACACTCACCAGATATCACCACTGGACAATGAGGTCACTGTACTCCAATGGTCTCCACACTCACCAGATCTCACCACTGGACAATGAGATCACTGTACTCCAATGGTCTCCACACTCACCAGATCTCATCCAATAGAGCACCTTTGTGATGGATTCGCACCATGGATGTGCAGCCGAGAAATCTGCAGCAACTGCGTGATGCCATCATGTCACTATGGACCAAAATCTCTGAGTAACGTTTCCAACACCTTGTTGAATCTATTCCAGGAAGAATGAAGGCAAAAGGGGGTCCAACCCGGTACTAGCAAGGTGGACCTAATAAAGTGGCCAGTGAGTGTAGATCCCCCTAGAAACAATGTATTCAGTGTGTGTGTGTGCGTGTTTTCTACACAGAGAAGAACACAGACAAAAAACTTCAGAGAATCCCCAGCAATTTGGCGAGCCAGCCGCCCCTCACATCACCAGGTAAGAGGAGACTTTATTATAAAGGAGACACCTAGATCCCCCTAGAAACACTGTATTTAGTCAGTGTGTGTGTTTACTACACAGAGAAGAACAACAACAAAAATCTTCAGAGAGACCCCAGCAATTTGGCGAGCCAGCCGGCCCTCACATCACCAGGTAAGAGGAGAGTTTAGGAGAAAGGATAGAGCAGTACGGAGGTGTCATGAATCAGGTGTGACCAGAACTACGTTGGCAGCAACAGAGGAAACCAAGCGCATGTAAAGTGAAAATAGAGTAATTTATTAAAGTAAGTTAAATATAAATACAACACCTCCAATACAACACAGTGCACAACACACCAACTACCAGACAGAGACCCACAAATAACAGTCAGACAGGTATATACAATAAATGGGGAATATGAGAATCGTAAACATAGCCAGGCCAAGGTCATCAATGAGAGATCAGCAGATGGGGGCAGGGAGCAAACCGGAAAGGGAGAGGATGGACGGATCAGGCTGCAGGGCAAAGGAAAAGGTAACAGGGTCACAGGAGGGTCAGGTACAGGGTTCAGGTACCAAGTTCAGAGTCAGGGTCAGGTTCAGCTTCAGGTCAGGGTGCAAGGACGATACCAAGGCGAGTGTGTGTGTGTGCTTGTCGGGTATTAATACACATCTCCTGCAATCAGGCTCAGGTGACGCCTGATCGCATGGGATAATGTCGGCCCCACACTGCCGGGAAACACCCGCTGGTCGACGCCAGTACTGCAGCCCAAAGATCAGATGCCACCAGCAGGTGAAATCTTTCCTGACAGTTTCAGACTGCCAGGAGACACCCGCTGGTGGACATCAGTACTGCAAGCCAAAGGTCTGACAGCGCCACCAGCAGGTGGAACCTTTCCTGACAGGAGGGTTGATATAGATCCCCCCATCATCTAAAACACACATAGAAACAATGTATTCAGTTAGTGTGTGTGTGTTTCCTACACAGAGAAGAACACAGACAAAAAACCTCAAAGAGTCCCCAGCATTTTGACGAGCCAACCGGTCCTCAAATCACCAGGTAAGAGGAGACTAAAAAAGAGAGGACTTTATCATAAAGGATAGAGCAGTACAGAGGGTCCACCTAGATCAGGGGTCTCAAACTGGTGGCTCTCCAGCTGTTGCGAAACTACAAGTCCCATTAAGCATTGCAAGGCTGACAGTAACAAGCATGACTCCCTCAGGCAGAGGCGTGATGGGACTTGTAGTTTCTCAACAGCTGGAGGGCCACCAGTTTGGGACCGCTGACATAGATCCCCCATCATCTGATACACACATACAAACAATGTATTCAGTCAGTGTGTGTGTTTCCTTCACAGAGAAGAACACTGACAAAAAACATCAAAGAGCTCCCAGCAATTTGGCGAGCCAGCCGGCCCTCAAATCTCCGGGTAAGAGGAGACTTTATCATAAAGGAGAGAGCAGTACGGAGGGTCCACCTAGATCCCCCATCATCTGATAAACACATAGAAACAATGTATTCAGTCAGTGCTTTTTATGTGTTTCCTTTACAGAGAACAACACTGACAAAAAAATTAAAAGAGCCCCCAGCAACTTGGCGAGCCAGCCGGCCTTCACATCACGGGGTAAGAGAGGAGACTTTATTGTTAAAGAGAGAGCAGTACGGAGGGTCCACCTAGATCCCCCATCATCTGATAAACACAGAAACAATGTATTCAGTCAGTGTGTGTGTTTCATTCACAGAGAAGAACACAGACAAAAAACTTCAAAGAGCCATCAGCAACTTGGCGAGCCAGCCGGCCTTCACATCACGGGGTAAGAGAGGAGACTTTACCATACAGGAGAGAGCAGTACGGAGGGTCCACCTAGATCCCCATCATCTGATAAACCCATAGAAACAATGTATTCAGTCAGTGTGTGTGTTTCCTACAGGAGGATCCAGTAAGAGAAACCCACCAGAGAGATGTCCCCGTCCTCTGTATTTCCAGGATTCCTCAAAGGACGACCTCAGCCCCAGTCCGATATATTCCCAGGATTCCATACAGGAAGATCGAAGCTCCAGTCCTCTGTGCTCACAGGATTCCACACAGGAAGACCACAACACCCCCAACCATTTTTCGGTAGGTAGAACTGAGGGCTTCATTAAATACCAAAGTAAATCTACACGCTGTAGAGTAGTTTACAAGATGTTGATAACATTAGACATGTGCACAATAGAAAAATTAGTTTAGTTTCGTTTCATTTCTGTTCGTTTCCGTTGATTCGTAACGATTCGTAATTTCGTAAGTCGTCGGTGTTCGTATTCGGACTCGTTCGTATTTTCGTAAGAGTTATTTTTTCGTTGATTCGTTTTTCCGTTAGTCTAATTTTCGTTTATTCGAAATTCGTATTTTCGTATTTTCGTTATATTTCGTATTCGGACGCATTCGTATTTTCGGAAGAGCTATATTTTCGTTGATTTAAAAAGATTCGTATTTCCGTTAATCTAATTCTCGTTGATTTGAAATTCGTATTTTCGTAGATTTAGTTACATTCGTACTTTCGTAAGATTGATTTATTCGTACATTCGTAACATTGTTTTCGTAGATTCGTAATCGGAGCATAATTCATAATTTTATGTAATGTGTATGCTATTTACATGTTCAAGAAACAAAGAATTTCTCTCTCACAAGTCAGAACTTAACTCAAAAATCCCCCAAAACACAGTGCCTCCGACCCAACCACACCCTATCTGGACTCTGAATATTTCAGAATCAGAACTAATATTTGTTCTTTCGAATTCTCGATCAGCAGAATTTTCGTTATTTCGTATTTTCGTTGTTTTGATTTCCTTTTTCCGAATATTCGTAATTTCGATTTTTTTAATCGTTCATTTTGATTTTCGTTATTTTTGAATCTTTGTTCGGTATTTTCGTTGTTTCTGTTTTCGTTTTTCGGATTTTCATTCTTTCGTAGTTTCATTGTTTCTAATTTAATTATTTCATATTTTCGTTGTTTTTCAGATGCGTTCTTTTCGATAGTTCGTTATTCGTTAGAATTTTTAGTAAACCATTCGTTCATTTGTACGATAACGAATGAACGAATATAAAGAATTTGAAGGGAAAACGAATTCGTAACGAAACGAATTGCACATGTCTAGATAACATCCTATTCTGCTGTGCCCGGAAAAAGACATTAACTGTTACCTGTTGTGTGTCACCTAGCTTGAAAACCTGACAAACATAAAAGTTGAAGAGATAGACGAAGAAGAAGAGATGCTTATAAGAAATTATTGGCGACGTAAGGCAGAGCAAGGTCCCATAGAGATCGGAGCAGGTGGGTAATGGAGAACTTAGGTTTGTTGTGTGTTGTGGTTTTCCCATCCTTGTCTAGATCTTCTGCTTTCGCTTTGTCCATCTTTTTTTTTTTCCATAGTTGGTTGTTGCCTTTCTTCTGTTTGATTATTCTACCCCTTGCTATCACCCCGTAAATGTTTGGGACATTTTTTGGCTGGTTTTCTCATGAAATCGGTCCGAGTGGCTCACCGGTGTTTCTCACCGAGAAACGTTCCGACGGTGCGGCCGGCTGGTCACAGAGGCGAACAGAGGCCAGATCATCTTTGGTTGCTTCTATGTCCTTGGAGGACCGGAGCGACGTGATGACGTCACTTCCGATCCAGGGCAGAGGTAAACAATTATTCTTTTTTTTTTTTTTTTTTTTTTATAGCAAAAGATCAAAAAAACATTATTTTTTTTTATCTTTTCCTTTAAAAGGTAAAGGAGAGTCTTTTTGAACCCGAGATCTCTCCATAAAGAGGACCTGTCATCCTTATTTCTATTACAAGGGATGTTTACATTCCTTGTCATAGGAAAAAAAGCGATTAAAAAAAATTAAAGGGACGGTGTAAAAATAAAATAAATAAGAAAAAAAAATGTTAAAAAATGTAATGTGCCCCCTATCTCTCCGTGCTCATGCACAGAAGCGAACGCATTTGTAAGTCGCGCACGCATATGTCAATTTGTTCTCACCACACATGTGAGGTATTGACGTTAGAGCAAGAGCAACAATTCTAGCCCAAGACCTCCTCTGTAACTCTATTATCTGTAACAGATAATCTGTAAAAAAAAATTAAAGCGTGGCCTATGGAAATTTTTTTTAAAGTGAGGGTGCCCCTTAAAACATTTTTTTTTTAAAGTCAGCAGCTACAAATACTGCAGCTGCTGACTTTTAATAATTGGACGCTTACCTGTCCCAGGGTCCAGCGATGCGGGGGAATAAAGCCCCCCCTTGTTCCCCGCTCCGCTCGCAGCGCTGGCATTCTTACTGTGGGCACCCGGCTGTGGCTTCACAGCCAGGCACCCACTGTGCATGCGCGAGAAGCGCCGCGCGCCGTGATACGCCGCGCAGTCATCTGGGACCTGTCACGTGTCCCAGATGACATGAGGGGAAGTGATGTCAGTGCCCGGGCAGTATAGGAGGCAGACTACGAGGGACCCCCTAGCAACAGGCATTTAGAGGTGAGTGACAGGACACATAAACGTCAAAACGAGGTGAGTGAAATTTTTATTTTTTTTTCCAATTTTTTTTTTTCATTTTTTTTTTTTTATTTATTTTTTTTAGGAATTTTAAGCCTTTTTTTTTTTTTTGGGTGGAAACACCACTTTAGGTACCTTAATTTGTTGCCCTTCCACTAGCGTGTGCAGTTTTAAAGCATAACATCTATTTACTCGGCATAACATTATCTTTCATATTTTATAAAAAAATTGGGGTATATATTGTGTGTGTGTGTGGGGTTTTTTTTTTGTTTGTTTTTTTTAATTAAAAGGCTTTTAAAGCGTTGATAATGGAGATTTTTAGGTACCGTAATTTGTCACCATCCACGAGCGTACGCATAAAGCATGACATGTTAGGTATCTATTTACTCAGTCTAACATCTTCTTTTATATTTTTACCAAAAATTAGGTATTATATAGTGTTTGTTTGCAATAAAATTCATTAAAGTGTATTTTTTTTTTTAAATGCGTTTGAAAAACCGCTGCGCAAATACCGCGTGACATATAAAAATTGCAACGATCATTTTATTCCCTAGGGTCTCTGCTAAAAAAAAAAATATATATATATGTATATATATTATAATATATATATATATATTATAATATAATGTGTGTTTGGGGGTTACAAGTAATTTTCTAGCAAAAAATACTGATTTAAACTTGGTCTTCAGTGTCAAAAGTTGGTAGATGTTGGTTGGCGTTTATGTGTCCTGTCTGCAAGAGTGACTCGTGGTTGGGACAAAATATTTGGTAAGCGGTACACAAGGACAGTCTAATTTCATCATATTGGCATGATGGTTTGATCCACCAATTAAACCAGTGAGTCTCTTTAAAAAACAAGCAGATCTTCTGAATATACCTTTTTTTTATTTATTTTTTTGCCCTGGCAGACGGTCACATGAGGAAAATGTCAGAGGAACATTTACTATTATCGGCAGACTGTCATGTAAAAGATGAAGAGTTTTCACAGGATTCTCTAGAAGAACTCCCCGATACCCCAAATACCTTTGGAGGACTTCACAATAGATCCCCAGATCTCTCTCACCCCGGGGAAGCCTCCCCCGCTAATTTAGATAATGTGGATGTGGGTCAGAGAGGAGGCAAAATGTATCCCTGTACCGTGTGCGGCAAATGGTTTACCACGTATGGAGGTCTTCTCATGCACCAGAGACTTCACACTGGGATAAAGCCTTTCGCCTGTTCCTTCTGTGGGAAAAGCTTCACGCAGAAAGGCATTCTGGTCAACCACGAGAAGATCCACCGAGGGATAAAGCCGTTCCCTTGCTCGGTGTGCGGGAAGTGTTTCGCCAAGAAGTCCGACGTGGTGAGGCACCTGAGAGTCCACACGGGAGAGAAACCCTTCCCATGCGCTCGTTGCGGGAGGTGTTTCTCCCAAAAGTCGTCTCTCCTCAATCATCTTCGGCTGTACATCTGTGAGAAGCCATATCCGTGCTTTATATGTGGGAAGCGGTTCTCTCAGAGATCGGACCTTGGTAGACATCAGGAGATTCACCGAAGGAAGAAGACCTCTCCGTGGTCGGAATGATAGGAGCTCCGGTGCCCACCATAGTTCCTGCATTTTACGTTCTGAAAAAGGACGAGGGGTTGTCGTCTAATGCAAGATGTTGGCCGTTGTAGCAAGGACCTAGGCTGTTTTTATTTCCCCCGAAAGCAGGAGATGTTTTTCGGACAGATCAAAATTTTGTAAACAGTTAGGGAATTCTCCATTATCTCTATAGGAAGCATAGGTCACATTTAAATGTAACAACGATTCACATGATGAAGAAAAGGAACAAAAATGTCACATCTGGCAGTTTCAACATCAACCATCATCAAACAGCAGAATGTTTTTTTTAACTTTTGGGTTTTTTTTTTTTGCTTTAGAGTGAGAAAGGATCAGAAACGCTCAGGGTATTTATTGTTGCTGGTGTCCTCATTAGTAAGATTGTCTGTTGTGGTGAGTGCATGGGAGTTGAAGGACAAAAAAGCCCTGACAAATGTATCATGACTTCCCTAGTCCATCAAAAAAAACAAAATGTATCTTGGTTTGAGTTGGGATTTCTGGGAAACCTGTGGGGAAACCTTCCTTTCTTCCAAAAGCCCAACACCACTACAGTAGTGTTTCTCCACCTTAGTGAGACAAACCTTTCCATGCTTCAACGAGATCATCGCTTGTGGTGAGTGCATGGGAAATGAAGGGCAAAAAAGCCACGATAGACTTCCCTGGTCCATCAAAAAAAATAATAATCTTGGTTTGAGATGGAATTTCTGGGAAACCTTCCTTTCTACCAAAAGCCCAACCCCACTACAGCAGTGTTTCTCGACCTTAGTGAGACAAACCCTTCCATGCTTCAACAAGATCATCTCTTGTGGTGAGTGCATTGGAAGTGAAGGGGGACAAAAGCCCCAACAGATGTACCATGCCTTCCCTGGTCCTTCAAAAAAACTAAAATATCTTGGTTTGAGTTGGAATTTCTGGGAAACCTGTGGGGAAACCTTCCTTTCCTTTCTTCCAAAAGCCCAACCCCACTACAGCAGTGTTTCTCCACCTTAGTGAGACAAACCTTTCCATGCTTCAACAAGATCATCTCTTGTGGTGAGTGCATTGGAAGTGAAGGGGGGAAAAAAGCCCCAACAGATGTACCATGCCTTCCCTGGTACTTCAAAAAAAAAAATAAAATATCTTGGTTTGAGTTGGAATTTCTGGGAAACCTTCCTTTCTTCCAAAAGCCCAACCCCACTAAGCCAGTGTTTCTCAATCTTAGTGAGATAAACCCATCCATGCTTCAACAAGATCATCTCTTGTGGTGAGTGCATGGGAAATGAAGGGCAAAAAAGCCATGATAGACATACCATGCCTTCCCTGGTCCGTCAAAAAAAAAATATCTTGGTTTTAGTTGGAATTTCTGGGAAACCTGTGGGAAAACCTTCCTTTCTTCCAAAAGCCCAACCCCACTACAGCAGTGTTTCTCGACCTTAGTGAGACAAACCCTTCCATGCTTCAACAAGATCCTCTCTTGTGGTGAGTGCATTGAAAGTGAAGGGGGGAAAAAGCCCCAACAGATGTACCATGCCTTCCCTGGTCCTTCAAAAAAACAAAACCATCTTGGTTTGAGGGGGAAAAAAGCCCCAACAGATGTACCATGCCTTCCATGGTCCTTCAAAAAAAACAAAAATATCTTGGTTTGAGTTGGAATCCCTGGGAAACCTGCAGGCAAACCTTCCTTTCTTCCAAAAGCCCAACCCCACTACAGCAGTGTTTCTCCACCTTAGTGAGACAAACCCTTCCATGCTTCAACAAGATCATCTCTTGTGGTGAGTGCATGGAAGTGAAGGGGGGAAAAAAGCCCCAACAGATGTACCATGCCTTCCCTGGTCCTTCAAAAAAAAAAAAAAAATATCTTGGTTTGAGTTGGAATTTCTGGGAAACCTTCCTTTCTTCCAAAAGCCCAACCCCACTACGCCAGTGTTTCTCGACCTTAGTGAGACAAACCCTTCCATGCTTCAACAAGATCATCTCTTGTGGTGAATGCATTGGAAGCGAAGGGCAAAAAAAGCCCCAACAGATGTACCATGCCTTCCCTGGTCCTTCAAAAAAAAAACAAAAATATCTTGGTTTGAGTTGGAATTTCTGGGAAACCTTCCTTTCTTCCAAAAGCCCAACCCCACTACAGCAGTGTTTCTCAATCTTAGTGAGATGAACCCGTCCATGCTTCAACAAGATCATCTCTTGTGGTGAATGCATGGAAAATGAAGGGCAAAAAAGCCACAATAGACATACCATGCCTTCCCTGGTCCATCAAAAAAAATATATATCTTGGTTCGAGTTGGAATTTCTGGGAAACCTGCGGGCAAACCTTCCTTTCTTCCAAAAGCCCAACCCCACTACAGCAGTGTTTCTCCACCTTAGTGAGACAGACCTTTCCATGCTTCAACAAGATCCTCTCTTGTGGTGAATGCATTGGAAGTGAAGGGGGAAAAAAGCCCCAACAGATGTACCAGGCCTTCGCTGGTCCTTCAAAAAAACTGAAATATCTTGGTTTGAGTTGGAATTTCTGGGAA
The DNA here is from genome assembly GCA_028564925.1 of Lithobates sylvaticus. NCBI lineage: Eukaryota > Metazoa > Chordata > Amphibia > Anura > Ranidae > Lithobates > Lithobates sylvaticus. Next base: position 613,720,942 of record CM053028.1, on the reverse strand, counting down.
ACCTTCCTTTCTTCCAAAAGCCCAACCTCACTACGCCAGTGTTTCTCAATCTTAGTTAGATGAACCCATCCATGCTTCAACAAGATCATCTCTTGTGAGTGCATGGGAAATGAAGGGCAAAAAAGCCACGATAGACATACAATGCCTTCCCTGGTCCGTCAAAAAAAAAATATCTTGGTTTGAGTTGGAATTTCTGGGAAACCTGCAGGCAAACCTTCCTTTCTTCCAAAAGCCCAACCCCCCACTACAGCAGTGTTTCTCCACCTTAGTGAGACAAACCCTTCCATGCTTCAACAAGATCATCTCTTGTGGTGAGTGCATTGGAAGTGAAGAGGGGGAAAAAGCCCCAACAGATGTACCAGGCCTTCGCTGGTCCTTCAAAAAAAAACTAAAATATCTTGGTTTGAGTTGGAATTTCTGGGAAACCTGCGGGCAAACCTTCCTGTTCTTCCAAAAGCCCAACCCCACTACAGCAGTGTTTCTCCACCTTAGTGAGACAAACCCTTCCATGCTTCAACAAGATCATCTCTTGTGGTGAGTGCATTGGAAGTGAAGGGGGAAAAAAGCCCCAACAGATGTACCAGGCCTTCGCTGGTCCTTCAAAAAAACAAAAAAAAAAAAAGCCCCAACAGATGTACCATGCCTTCCCTGGTCCTTCAAAAAAAAAAAAACATCTTGGTTTGAGGGGAAAAAAGCCCCAACAGATGTACCATGCCTTCCCTGGTCCTTCAAAAAAAAAACAAACAAAAAAAATAATATCTTGGTTTGAGTTGGAATTTCTGGGAAACCTGCGGGCAAACCTTCCTTTCTTCCAAAAGTCCAACCCCACTACAGCAGTGTTTCTCCTTAGTGAGACAAACTCTTCCATGCTTCAACAAGATCATTGCTTGTGGTGAGTGCATTGGAAGTGAAGAGGGGGAAAAAGCCCCAACAGATGTACCATGCCTTCCCTGGTCCTTAAAAAAAAACATCTTGGTTTGAGGGGAAAAAAGCCCCATTTCCATGCTTTTCCTAAAAAAAAAAAAAAAAATCTCATTGCTTGTGGTGAATGCATTGGAAGTGAAGGGGGAAAAAAGCCCCAACAGATGTACCATGCCTTCCCTGGTCCTTCAAAAAAAACATCTTGTGGTGAATGCATTGGAAGTGAAGGGGGAAAAAAGCCCCAACAGATGTACCATGCCTTCCCTGGTCCTTAAAACAAAAAAAAATAATATCTTGGTTTGAGTTGGAATTTCTGGGAAACCTTCCTTTCTTCCAAAAGCCCAACCCCACTACGCCAGTGTTTCTCAATCTTAGTGAGATGAACCCGTCCATGCTTCAACAAGATCATCTCTTGTGGTGAGTGCATGGGAAATGAAGGGCAAAAAAGCCACGATAGACATACCATGCCTTCCCTGGTCCATCAAAAAAAAAATATCTTGGTTTGAGTTGGAATTTCTGGGAAACCTTCCTTTCTTCCAAAAGTCCAACCCTACTACAGCAGTGTTTCTCGACCTTAGTGAGACAAACCTTCCCATGCTTCAACAAGATCATCTCTTGTGGTGAGTGCATTGGTAGTGAAGGGGGAAAAAAGCCCCAACAGATGTATCATGCCTTCGCTGGTCCTTCAAAAAAACAAAAATATCTTGGTTTGAGGGGAAAAAAGCCCCAACAGATGTACCATGCCTTCCCTGGACCTTCAAAAAAAACAAAAATATCTTGGTTTGAGTTGGAATTTCTGGGAAACCTTCCTTTCTTCCAAAAGCCCAACCCCACTACGCCAGTGTTTCTCAATCTTAGTGAGATGAACCCGTCCATGCTTCAACAAGATCATCTCTTGTGGTGAATGCATGGAAAATGAAGGGCAAAAAAGCCACAATAGACATACCATGCCTTCCCTGGTCCGTCAAAAAAAAAAAAAATATCTTGGTTTGAGATGGAATTTCTGGGAAACCTTCCTTTCTTCCAAAAGCCCAACCCCACTACATCAGTGTTTCTCCACCTTAGTGAGACAAACCTTTCCATGCTTCAACAAGATCATCTCTTGTGGTGAATGCATTGGAAGTGAAGGTGGGAAAAAAGCCCCAACAGATGTACCATGCCTTCCCTGGTCCAAAAAACCCTGAATATTTCTTAGTTTGAGTTATTATTATACACGATTTATATAGCGCCAACAGTTTACGCAGCGCTTTACAATGTATAGGGGGGACAACACAATTACAGTACAGTTCAATACAAAAGGTACAGGAGGGCTCGGCTCGTAGAGCTTACATCCTAAAGGGACGGGGTGGTGGTACAAAAGGTAATAGCTGCAGAGAATGATTTGATGGGGGTGGCTCAGGGACAGTTGTTGTTAGGTGTTTGTGGGATAGGCTTCCCTGAATAAATGAGTTTTCAGGGATCTCCTAAAGGTGGACAGGGTAGGGGCTGATCGGACAGACTGGGGCAGGGAGTTCCAGAGGATGGAAGAGGCTCTGGAGAAGTCTTGAAGGCGAGCATGGGAGGAGGTAACAAGGGATATAGAAAGCAGGAGGTCCTGGGAGGAGCAGAGGGGACGATTTGGGATTTCTGGGAAATCTTCCTTTCTTCCAAAGGCCCAAATCCACTACACTGGTGTTTCTCGGCCTTAGTGAGATGAACCATTCCATTCTTCAACAATGAGAAGTTTGTACTCATAAAATAGAAGCATGGGAATACAAAATATGTGTTGAACAGGTAGTGATAAGTCAAAAATATGAATTACTGTAGCTTAAATAGACACAACAAAATTATTTCAGTCTATTTATCTGTATCAATGGGATAGTGAATCGGAGGAGAGACCCTCCCCGCCCATCAAATCATTGGTATTTGCAGGATAGTAGCCTGCAGGGAAGAATAGCTGCCTAAACAATTCATTGGTGTCAGTGGGATAGTAAACCCCAGGAAAAAATAGCCCTTCAAATCATTGGTGTCAGTGGGATAGCTGCCCACTGGGAAGAATAGCTCCTTAGATCATTGGTGTCAGCGGCATAGCTGCCCACTGGGAAGAATAGCTCCTTAGATCATTGGGGTCAGTGGGATAGTGAACCCCAGAAAAAGAAATCCTTCAAATCATACGTGTCAGTGGGATACTTGCTCCCTGGAGAGAATAGACCCTCCAATCATTGGTGTCATTGCGATAGAGGCCACCAGGGAAGAAAGCTACCTAAATCATTGGGTTCAGTGGGACAGTGAACCCCAGAAAAAAATCCTTCAAATCATTGGTGTCATTGGGATAGTTGCTTCCTGGGGAGAATAGCCCCCTCACATCATTGGTGTCAGTGGAAGAGTGGCCACCAAGAACGGATAGCTCCCTAAATCGTTGGAGTCAGTAGGATAGTAAACCCCAGAAAAAAAAAATCCTTCAAATCTTTGGTGTCAGTGGGATAGTTGCTTCCTGGGGTGAATAGCCACTCAAATCATTGGTTTCAGTGGCATAGCTGGGCCCTGGGTTGAATAGCCCCACACATCATTGGTGTCAGTGGAATAGTGGACACCAAGGAAGAATAGCTCCCTAAACCATTGGGGTCAGTAGGATAGTGAACTCCAGAAAATAAAATCTTCAAATCATTGGTGTCAGTGGGATAGTTGCTTCCTGGGAACAATTGACCCTCAAATAATTGGTTTCAGTGGCATAGCTGGGCCCTGGGTAGAATAGCCCCTCACATCATTGGTGTAGGTGGAATAGTGGCCACCAAGGAAGAATAGCTCCCTAAACCATTGGGGTCAGTAGGATAGTGAACTCCAGAAAAAAAAATCTTCAAATCATTGGGGTCAGTGCGATAGTTGCTTCCTGGGAACAATTGCCCCCTCAAATCATTGGTGTCAGTGGAATAGTGGCCACCAGGGAAGACCAGCTCCTTAAGTCATTGGGTACAGTGGGACAGTGAACCCCAAAAAAACATCCTTTAAATCATTGGTTTCAGTGACATAGTTGCCCCCTAGGGCGAATAGCCCCTCCAAGCATTGCTGTCATTGGAAAAATGGCCACCAGGGACTGGTCCTCAAATCGTCAGTGTCAGTGGTGGTACCTTTGGTTACAAACCCGTTCACTGTCCACCAGTGCCTCTTCCAATGACTTCTTTGTGTTCCGGCAGTAGTGCCGAAAATCTTTCACATCTGTTGGCTTCAGGCAATCCACCCATGGAGAAATTTGAGCCAGGGTACTTTAGTTTACAAAAAGTAGTAGTACCTTGTTCTTTTCTGTGACGCAGTGGGGGAGACCCATCTGAGAATCCCCCGCCAGGCCAGTCTGAGCCTGGCGTGACAGCAGTCGCTGCCAGAGCATTCAGAAAGCTACGGCCTGGAAGTTGAAACCCATGGTTATGGACCATGCCCTTTCTTGTACCATACAGTTAGGTAACCTGATTAACCCTAAACCTCTACTGGGTAGTCTAGAGGACCCTAAGAGACACTGGCATGGCCAGCAGGACACTAATGCTTAACATAAAGCTAAGGGACATAGGCCATTACAGCAGCACGTGGTCAAAACCAGATAGAATCTCGGTATGGAAATGTAGTGGTACCATAGATATTTTTCTAACTGGAGAGTAACCTACATTATCTGTCTTGGTTTGACAGGAACTTTGGTAGTGTTGGCTAAAAAAGATTTGATGATAAGATATATAGATGACCTGTTGAGAGGCTTCTTCAAGCAGTTGGATCTGTAATGGTCAGGGACCACTGGCCTTATATATGGGAAGAGAATTCATACACTGGAAAAGCTGTATTATGTTCTGTATGTCAGAGACTGTCAATAAAATATAATCGGATTGTTTGGTTTATTGTATGCTATTGCTGTTACTTGTGTCCTTTTTAGTGCAATCTCTTGGCAGTAATCCCAGTGCTTCCCAAGACTTGTGTACTCCTTCCTTCTTGTGATCCCAGCACCCCAGTGCTCCCAAAGACTTTTGTACTTTTTCCTTCCTGTTATCCTAGTACCTCAATGCTCCCCGAGGCTTTATACTCCTTTCTTTTGTGATCCCAGCACCCCAATGCTCCCAAAGACTTTTGTACTCCTTCCTTCCTGTTATCCTAGTACCTCAATGCTCCTCGAGGCTTTATACTCCTTTCTTTTGTGATCCTAGCACCCCAATGCTCCCAGAGACTCTTGTACTCCTTCCTTCCTGTTATCTTAGTACCTTAATGCTCCCCAAGGCCTTATACTCCTTTATTTTGTGATCCTAGCACCCCAGCGCTCCCAGAGACTCTTGCTTTCCTGCCTTCCTTTAATCCCAGCACCCCAGTGTTCCCAGAAGATCTTGTACCACTGCCTTCCTATGATCCAAGCACCCCAGTGCTCACAGAAACTCTTGCACCCCTGTCTTACAGTGATCTGAGCACCCCAGTGTTCCCAGAAGATCTTTCAGCACCACCTTTATATAATCCCAGTACCCCAGTGCTCCCAGAGTCTTTTATACTTCTGCCTTCCTGTGATCTAAACCACCCCCCCCCCCCAGTGCTCCCAGAGACTCTTTGTAATCCTTCCTTCGAGCACCCCATTGCACCCAGAAACTCTTGCACTCCTGTCTTCCTGTGATCTGTTCCCAGAAGATCCTGCCTTCATGTGATCCCAGCACCCCAGTGTTCCCAGAAGATCTTGTACCACTACCTTTTATATGATCCCAGTGCTCCCAGAAACACTTCTACTCATGTCTTCCTGTGATCCCAGCATTTGAGTGCTCCAAGAAACTCTTCTCCCAGAGACTCTTGTACTCCTTCCTTCCTGTAACCGCAGAGACTCTCACCTGCATTTCCATGACTTCTGTCTCTCCACTGCCTTCCTGTGATCCCAGCACCCTAGTGCTCCCAGAATCTCTTGCACTCCCATCTTCCTATAATGCCAGCACCCAAGTGCTCCCAGAGAGACTCTCACCTGCATTTCCATGACCCCTGTTGCTCCAGTGTTTAGGGACCTTAGTACTTGTGTCAGCTATTGTCTGAATGGGTGTAACCAAGGGCCGCAACCTGGGAGCTGTCCTGCGGTGAGGCCCATTACCCCTTGTGGGGTGCTCTTGGTAAATACCAGGCAGCTCTTTAGACTTGGCCCCTTTTTTGGGCTTGCACCCTCGGCAAATGTGCAGACATCACAGAGGGTCTACAACCCCCAGCCCTACATGACAAGGAAAAGGCGGAAAGTGGGTGACTACCCCTAAGGATAACAAGAGAGCCAAAAGACTTGCTTTGGAAGACACTTAAAGGATAAAATAAACTTTGGAAGACAGAAGGGGAACAGGTAACCTCAAAGAACTTCTCCAAATTAGTGGTGTATCAGTAAGTGAACAATTCAAAAGTATATAATACATGTTCCTGTGCTACTAATAAAACCCTATTCCTCCCAGCTGCTTGCACTTATTGTGAATGCCGACACCATAAACATAAAACAATATCAAAATTCGTGCAGTGTTTACAAAATGTTAATAAAGTGACAAAGTTAACCACACTATAAATGTATTCCAACAATATATGTATGTAGTATACATTTTTCAAACAGGTGTTCCTATTGATAATGAAAGTCCACCTAAAATTCTACAAAATTTTGTAACCCCCACGACTCTGTTTAGCAAAAAATCTTCTGGAGTTGCCATTCATCAGACGTTGGCTAAAGCATGGCGCCAGCCATTCATCCCCATTAAGGAAGTTAAGCAATGACTCATGGGGACTATGGTTCATGAGAAGCTCACCTCAATCCTAAACGATACCCAAGCCAAGTTCCTGAGGGTCTTGGGGCCCATGGATATTCTACAATGATGGCCCGAACCTAGACCGCACTTTACTTTCGGCCTGGTTGGGCCCCTGGCACCCTTTTACCCTGGGCCTTGGCTTGGACCTTGCAGGGTGTCTTCTTCCCCTCCTGCCCCATACACACGATAGGATTTTCCAACGGAAAATGTTTGATAGGACCTTGTTGTCGGAAATTCCGACCGTGTGTAGGCTCCATCGGACATTTTTCCATCTTAATTTACGTCACACAAAATTTGAGAGCTGGTTCTCAAATTTTCTGACAACCAAAATCCGTTGTCGGAAATTCCGATCGTGTGTAGACAATTCCGATGCACAAAGTGCCACGCATGGTCGGAATCAAGCAGAAGAGCAGCACTGGCTATTTTTTCTCAGCTCGTCGTACGTGTTGTACGTCACCGCGTTCTTGACGTTCGGAATTTCCGACCAACTTTGTGTGACCGTGTGTATGCAAGACAAGTTTGAGCCAACATCCGTCGGAAAAAAAAACATGGATTTTGTTGTCGGAAAATCCTATCGTGTGTACAGGGCATCTCCCCTTCTTTTCTTCTTTCCTCTACCTTCTCTATTTCCTTTGACATTGTCTTGGGAATCATACGGGTCGCCTCTCTCCACCCCCCCCCCCACTTATGCACGCTTACCTTCACCAGCGAGGAGCAGGTCTCTCTTAAGCCTCATACACACGATCGGACCGTGGACCAACTTTCCCGTGGATTTTTGTCCAAAGGGCGTCGGCCCCAAGTTGGTATTGCATACACACGGCAGGACTTTTTCAGCCAACTTTCACCAAATCACTTGGTTTTTCTGCTCTTTACCGCTCCTTTGGTCAACTTCTGTATTGTTGTCTGATCTTTTGCATTGGTTCTGCATTGGTTTGTACAAAAGTCCGTTGGTTTTGTGTACACACGGTCGGACTTTTGTTGGCAGAAAGTTGGTCCGTTCGCACAGCCAACAAAAGTCCGATGAAACCTGGAAAAAGTTGGTCCGATGGAGCGTACACACGGTCGGATGTTGGTCCAAAACAGCTAATTTGCATGTTGGTTGTCAAAAAGTCCGATCGTGTGTACGGGCCTTAACCTCGTCCACATACATTGGACACACTTATTTCATTGACGCATCGGATACTCCATTGACTTCTGGAGAGTTGGTTTGTGTTCTTCTGTCCTGTTACCTCTCGCCTACAATAGACCTGTATGTTCGCTCTTTGTTTCTGTTAAATGCTACTATATTGTGACATTGAGCTCTATACTTTAAAACAAAAACTTCAAAAAATTCTTTGTAAAAGAAAAATAGTCAGGAGTTCTGGGCTACCGTGTGCTTTTACCCACACTTATGGTGTTATGGTCGCCGCAAAGAATGGACCTCTAAACCATAAGAGGTAAACTGGCTCTTTAAGAACTCTCAGGGAACTATCCTCTGATCATATGATCCCAATTCAGATGTCCAACTTGGCTACTTCATGCTGGCTTGAAAGCAATAATGCTAACGAAGAAGCTATATTTGGATGATGAGAGAAGACTAGAAGACGTGTTTTGTTGGCCAAAGAACATCTACGCTGGACATTAAAAGCCTGGGATGAGATGATGAAACAAAAATATTTTTTTTTGTGAATGATGGTGTGAAAATTGTCAACTGAAGGGTTGTTCCGGTGAAGGAAACCTGCTTGTAGGCAGGCTGCTTACAGGAGTATGATTCTAGTTAGTGGCTGGCCCAGGCTTTTTGGATCTAGCCTACCCATCGGTGATATAAATAAGGGGGAAAGCTAAGTTCGGGGAAAACTCCGATCACATTGGGCAGAACATGATGTGATTTCTGTGGAAGAGGACTGCTTGCAGTCTGTAGGAGGCACCAAGGATCCGGAGATTAACCAGCACTTGGAGGACACCAATATGGACTACTACCTTGCAGAGATATGCCTAGGCAGCCAATCAGTCGTGGTTAGGATCAGTATATGGACATTTGTTTATGCTGAACTGTATTGCCAGAAACTCTTTAAGTAAAGTTGCATCAGCAGTTCTAAGCCTGGTCTGAAGTTCTTAAAAGGGGTGCCTGTTGGTCCTGGCATATTCAAAAGAACTTGGGTCAGTAAAGCACATAAGAGGTATGAAACAAAGACACTATAAGAAGTCTACTCGGCATGTCAAGCAAGAGGAGCAATGCAGCTGCTATGGGTAACCAAGGACTAGAAAGAGCCGTTTGCAAAGAGTGGTACCTGGTATAGGTGATGGGTCCTCCAGTAGCAAGGGGGTCAATGTCAGGCCCCCTCCCTAGAGGTCGTTTTCTAGTAGAAACCGGAACCAAACCCACATTATGGAGATCATGACCTGGTCACAGAGTACGAGTGTGAAGGATTAACCAGTGCACGCGTGGTGAGCGCGTTTACGGCAAAAGGTACCCCCCGCGTGCAAGGTGAGTTGGCCCCACCCAGATGATTCCAGAGTGACCAACCAGCAACAATGTCTAGTCATGCTAATGGCCATATTCTGCTTGTAGAAAGGAATTCTTGGGAATATTTTATTGGTTGTCCTCATGGGTAGTGGGGTCCCCCAGGGTTCTGTGCTCGGACCAATCCTATTTAATTTGTTCATAAACGATCTGGAGGATGGGGTAAACAGTTCAATCTCTGTATTTGCGGACAATACTAAGCTAAGCAGGGCAATAACTTCTCCACAGGATGTGGAAACCTTGCAAAAAGATCTGAACAAATTAATGGGGTGGGCAACTGCATGGCAAATGAGGTTCAATGTAGAAAAATTTAAAATAATGCATCTGGGTGGCAAAAATACGACTGCAATTTATACACTGGGGGGAGAACCTCTGGGGGGATCTAGGATGAAAAAGGACCTGGGGGTCCTAGTAGATGATAGGCTCAGCAATGGCTTGCAATGCCAAGCGGCTGCTAACAAAGAAAACAGAATATTGGCATTAAAAAGGGGATCAACTCCAGAGATAAAACGATAATTCTCCCACTCTACAAGACTCTGGTCCGGCCGCACCTGGAGTATGCTGTCCAGTTCTGGGCACCAGTCCTCAGGAAGGATGTACTGGAAATGGAGCGAGTACAAAGAAGGGCAACAAAGCTAATAAAATGTCTGGAGGATATTAGTTAAAGGAAAGGTTGTGAGCGCTGAACTTATTCTCTCTGGAGAAGAGACGTTTGAGAGGGGATATGATTTCAATATACAAATACCGTACCGGTGACCCCACGATGGGGATAAAACTTTTTTGCAAAAGGGAGTTTAACAAGACTCGTGGCCACTCATTAAAATTAGAAGAAAAGAGGTTTAACCTTAAACTACGTAGAGGGTTCTTTACTGTAAGAGCGGCAAGGATGTGGAATTCCCTTCCACAGGCGGTGGTCTCAGCGGGGGGCATTGATAGTTTCAAGAAACTATTAGATAAGAACCTGAACGACCGCAACATACAGGGATATACAATGTATTACTGACATATAATCACACACATAAGTTGGACTCTTTTTTTCAACCTCTCCTACTATGTAACTATGTAATCTCAAAAGTCCATAGTGAATCTTGTTTCTTTCGCTTGTAGAAAGGAGCCAAGAAATACATCAAGTGTGATTCCCTTACACAGGATTTTAATTTCCATCAAGAAAATGCTTCTCCCCATACTGCCAAGGCTGTAAAGGACTGGTTTTCATCCCATCATATTAATGGTATTGACTGACCAGCCAGGACCTAAACCCCATTATAAACCTTTGGTCAGGACTAAAGCATGGTGTTGGAAAATAAAGACCAAGGAACAAATAAGAGCCCGAAGAATCTTTAATAAAGTATTGGCATCTAATGATTACACCAGCAGAACTTAAAGGGTTAGTTCACCTTTACTGAAAGCACTGCCCATGCAGACAAGGGCTGCCTGTAGATAAAAACAAACTGTGCAGCTCTGACTAAAGTTGAATAATGCCCTTGTTATAGGTGTCGGCCATTTACACTTAACGGACACTTTATTAGGTGCACCTGTTCAGTTGATTAGTAACACAAATTTGTTTTCAGCCAATCACATGACAGCAACTCAATGCATTTAGGCAGCTAGACGTGATGAAGACGACTTGCTGAAGATCAAACTGAGGATCAGAATGGAGAAGAAAGGTGATTTAGGCTTTTCCTCACTGACTGACGCGAGTAGAGGATAGCCGATGGGCAGCTCCTCTGACAGGGGGGGGGGTGTCTGTGCTGAGTGGTTATCAGCGCAGCCCCCCCCCGCCCCCCCCCCCCCCCCCCCCCCCCCCCCCCCGAGGATGCCCACACTGGACCATCAGGGATACCACCAGGGATGCCCACCACTAATCACCACCAGGTATGCCACCCATGGCCACCAGGGATAACAATCAGTGCCCGCAATGGATGCCTGCCAATCAGTGATGCCCATCAGTACCATCCACATACCTCCCAACATTTTGAGATGGGAATGAGGGACACCTACCAGCAAATGTATGTTGGCCGAGGACACGCCCCCATGTCACACCCCCTTAAAGGAGAATTAACCAAAAAAAGTTGAATTAAATCCACAAGGGCTTTTTTTTTTTACCACTACTATTCCTTTATATTGGCTTTTAAAGTTTACAAATGCAGCAATTTAGAAATTGGATGAAAGGTTTAGCACTGAGAAACTATTTTTGAAAGATAAAAAGTGCATTTTATATACAACTATATAGATCAGATCAAAATGAGGGACAGATGAGGAGGAAAGAGGGACAGAGGGACATTGTTCCAAATCAGGGACAGTCCCTCGAAATCAGGGACAGTTGGGAGCTATGCATCCATTAGTCTACATCAGTGCCACCTATCAGTGCCCATCCATGCCACCTATCAGTGCCGCCTTTCAGTGCCCAGTGCCACCTATGTGTACCCATAAGTGCTGCATATCAGTGCCCATCCGTGCCACCTACGAGTTCCCATCCGTGCCACCTATCAGTGCCGCCTTTCAGTGACACCTATTTGTACTCATCAGTGCCCCATTAGTGCCTATCATCGGTGCCCGTCAGTGAAGGAGACAACTTACTTATTTAGAAAGTTTTGTAACAAAAAAAACAAAAAAAAAAAATTTTTTTTTCAAAATTTTCGGTCTTTTTTTTTATTTGTTTAGCAGAAAATAAAAATCCCAGAGGTGATCAAATGCCACCAAAAGAAAGCTCTATTTGTGGGAACAAAATTATTACAATGTAGTTTGGGTACAGCGTAGCATGACCGTGCAATTGTCATTCAAAGTGCGACGGCGCTAAAAGCTGAAAATTGGCCTGGGCAGGAAGGTGTATAAGTGCCCCCCGGTATTGAAGTGGTTAAATATGCCAGAAAGGTGCAAACGCCATTCTTACTTCTAAAGGCTATCCACCCAGACATAAAAGCATGTATCACTCCTGTATGAATAGATCAGTATATATTGATTATTTATTTTTAGTTTTGCTGCCGTGGAGTTATAGTAGGAATGTAACATCCAATCATTTTATCGGATTTAGTATTTATTTTGATGTGGGTCAGCAAATGCTTAGGGCTCCTTAGTTCTCATGCTGTGCTATGGATGTAACACTGGCTGCCAGTAACATCAATGGCTTAATTTGACTTCCTGCCTCTTCGCCTTTGACCCTGGAACTTCCTGCCTCTTCACCTTTCACCCTGGAACTTCCTGCCTCTTCACCTTTCACCCAGGAACTTCCTGCCTGAGCGTACAACCAGACTTTTGTGTTCCAGTTGACTTCCTGTCCTCAAGAGCGGCAGCAGCCATTTTATTGTGGTCCACTTCACTCAAAAGAGAGAGGCTTGATGCTAAAAACTGGACACTCTGGACGTTTTTAGCCTCAGCCCCTTTTTGTTCTATCACACTAAAAAGATGGAGAGACAACATGTGCCAGAACTGCAGGAGTGGCTTAAAGGCCACTTTGAACACTAGAGGTTCAAGTTTCCTGGGGGCAGCAAGGAACTGGTGGCCATATTTTTGTGGTCAAAATCAGAAATTAGCCCAGGACTATAACTCCCAGAATCCCTTAGTATAGCCACTCTACTTCCCTTTTGAGACCAATCTGCAGGAGCTGAGCTTCTGTACTGAGATCCTCCGGGAAAAGGTAATGATTGTTACTATAATTAATATTTTTGGTAGCGGTAATACTATTGTTATGTTGTAAAGGGTACACTTAATTGCAATTTAAAAATGCAACAATAAACAGTCCGCAGAGCTGAGCAAGTCGTCTGTTGAATGGCTAAGGTCACTTTTTTTTATATTTAAAAGTCTGTTTATTGCTCTCATACAGTTGTACAAAAATTTACAAATGCAAAATAGTGCAGCGTGTACGTACATACGAGGTGTGTCTAAAATGTTAGGTGACTGCTATCAGAAAACAAACACATTCCCTTTATTGGTCTTCAAAATAATCGCCATCCTTCACAACAAACCTTCATAAAGCTTCTGGAAACTGTCAGCATGGCGCTCTCTTTCTGGTGGTGCTGGGCAGCGCGCCGCTCTCTCTTTCTGGTGCTGCTGGGCAGTGCGTCGCTCTCTCTTTCTGGTGGTGCTGGGCAGTGCGTCGCTCTCTCTTTCTGGTGGTGCTGGGCAGAGCGTCGCTCTCTCTTTCTGGTGGTGCTGGGCAGAGCGTCGCTCTCTCTTTCTGGTGGTGCTGGGCAGCGCGTCGCTCTCTCTTTCTGGTGGTGCTGGGCAGCGCGTCGCTCTCTCTTTCTGGCAGCGCGTCGCTCTCTCTTTCTGGTGGTGCTGGGCAGCGCGTCGCTTTCTCTGGTGGTGCTGGGCAGCGCGTCGCTTTCTCTGGTGGCGCTGGGCAGCAAGTCTCTCTCTCTCTCTCTCTCTCTCTCTCTCTCTCTCTCTCTCTCTCTCTCTCTCTCTCTCTCTCTCTCTCTCTCTCTCTCTCTCTCTCTCTCTCTCTCTCTCGTGGCACTGGGCAACATGGCGCTCTCTCACTGGTGGTGCTGAGCAGTATCTCTCTCTCTCTGCTGGGCAGCATGGCGCTCTCTTTCTAGTGGTGCTGGGCAGCGCGCCGCTCTCTCTTTCTGGTGCTGCTGGGCAGTGCGTCGCTCTCTCTTTCTGGTGGTGCTGGGCAGTGCGTCGCTCTCTCTTTCTGGTGGTGCTGGGCAGAGCGTCGCTCTCTCTTTCTGGTGGTGCTGGGCAGAGCGTCGCTCTCTCTTTCTGGTGGTGCTGGGCAGCGCGTCGCTCTCTCTTTCTGGTGGTGCTGGGCAGCGCGTCGCTCTCTCTTTCTGGTGGTGCTGGGCAGCGCGTCGCTCTCTCTTTCTGGCAGCGCGTCGCTCTCTCTTTCTGGTGGTGCTGGGCAGCGCGTCGCTTTCTCTGGTGGTGCTGGGCAGCGCGTCGCTTTCTCTGGTGGCGCTGGGCAGCAAGTCTCTCTCTCTCTCTCTCTCTCTCTCTCTCTCTCTCTCTCTCTCTCTCTCTCTCTCTCTCTCTCTCTCTCTCTCTCTCTCTCTCTCTCTCTCTCTCTCTCTCTCTCTCTCTCTCTCTCGTGGCACTGGGCAACATGGCGCTCTCTCACTGGTGGTGCTGAGCAGTATCTCTCTCTCTGCTGGGCAGCATGGCGCTCTCTTTCTAGTGGTGCTGGGCAGCGTGGCGCGCTCTCTCTCTGATGGTGCTGGGCAGCATGGCGCTCCCTTTCTATTGGTGCTGGGCAGTGTGGCTCTCGCTGGTGGTGCTGAGCAGAGTATGTCTGTCTCTCTCTCTCTCTGGTGGTGCTGGGCAGCGTGGCGCTCTCTGGTGGGGCTGAGCAGCGTGGCGCTCTCTCTCTGGTGGTGCTGGGGCCATTACTTCTTCCTTTATTTTTCATGTCTCCTGTAGCTGCTAGGGCTTCCATCGGGGGGGTATAGCCCATACACATGTACGGGGCCCAGGTGTTTTCCAAGAGTCATTGTTGTGGGGCACAAAGATGAATATGTCCTGAGCAGCTCTGTCTGCTCTCTCTTCTAGCTGCTGTACTTCCCCCCCCCATCGTTCTATCTCTCTTCTGGCCCTCTCCAACATCTACCCCCCACACCACAATTCTCCACCCCTGCAGCAGTCTGTTGCATTGTGGGCACATAGTGTCATCCGGACCCACCACATTTGATGAGTGATGGCCACTGGGTGGATTCAGTGGGATGGCCAGTGGACGGGCCACAGGGAATATTGGATGGTTGGGCCCAGGCCTAACGCTGAGTAAGGGGACCCAAAATTTCTGATGGCTGTCCTGAGAGTAGCACTCATTCCCTCAGCTTGTTTCCAGGTTCTCTCCCCCCCCCCCCCCCCCCCAGCAGAGGGGGCTGTAGCCTGCTTCTTGTGGAGAACAATTGGGCTGCCAACACAACCAATCTTCTGGAACAACATGCCCCTCTAGTTTCTTCTGATTGGCCAATGGGGAGGGAAAAAGAGTGGGCAGGAAGCTCTCTCTTCTCTCATGCTGCTGACAAGATAAGGGGGGGGGGGGGTTTGACAGCACCCATTACATCTGCCTCCTTGAGGTTGTCACCCGGGTGCGGTCCGCCCCCTGCACCCCCATAGGGACGCCACTGCGAGCCAGGCCTTCTCGTTCAACATCAGTGCCTGGCCTCAAAAATGCTGTTCTGGAAGAATAGTCAAACATTCCCATAGACACACTCCTAAACCTTGTGGACGGAAGAGTTGAAGCTGTTAGGCCGGGTTCAGACTGCTGCGGTGCGGGAGATCGCATATGATTCGCACCGCACTGCAGTTCAAATCATATGCGATCTCTGTGCGATGCAAATTCAGCCATACAGATAGTATGGCTGAATTCGCATCGCATTCGGCCGAAAATCGGACAGGACCCTTTTTTTCGCTCCGCAGCAGAATCGGATCGCATGGTGTTCTCACCATGCGATCTGATTCCTGTCCGAGTTTGCAGATCGCACTGCGATATGCGAGCTGCTATGGGGGTGTCATTAACATTTCATTGACACCCCCAGCAGCTCGCATAGGGCAGTGTGAACTGCCGGCGGGAGACATGCGGTGCGGGAACTCGCAGTGTATTCGCAGCGTTCCCGCACCGCAGCAGTGTGAACCCAGCCTTATAGCTGCAAAGGGTGGGCCAACTCAATATTGAACCCTACGGACTAAGACTGGGATGCCATTAAATTTCATGTGCGTGTAAAGGTACCCCAATACCTTTTATATACCCAATACTTTTGACTATATAGTGCATTAGAGAAACGCATCATCAAAATCTTTGTCTGTCAAAGTATGCATAAAAACTTGCAATTTGTTTTTTTACTGTAAAGGGCTTTGGTATGTAATAGATGGGAGTATGAAGTTGAGACTTCAAGGTGTCTCTTGGTGATTTCAAGGTGTCTATTGGTGGGCACTTGGATATACAAATATTCTAATCTCTAAATTGTGATGGCATTGCAGAAATACGTAAAAAGAAGGAGCGGAGTAGACCATACTTCTCCTGTAATTTCATAAATGAGTGCATGACACCTTCATAGAACATCTGATAAGGTAACAATGCCATCAGAATTGGTACATGATTGGTCAAAAAACCGGATTGTTCCACAAAGACTACTACTGGGGTCCCTAAGACATACGAGTTGGTGGCTCGGGTGTTTAGCACGCCGGCAGCAATACAACAATGAAATATGTTTTAGAGGGTGTTTATCTTTAAACATGTTTTTATTATTTAGAGACCCCATGATGGAGAAGGATGGAAGCCACATGACCGAGAGAATATTCAACCTCACCCT
The DNA here is from genome assembly GCA_028564925.1 of Lithobates sylvaticus. NCBI lineage: Eukaryota > Metazoa > Chordata > Amphibia > Anura > Ranidae > Lithobates > Lithobates sylvaticus. The sequence continues at coordinate 613,704,503 of CM053028.1, read as the reverse complement.
GGAGATCATCTACCTGCTGACCGGAGAGGTGAGGAGGATTCTGGGAGGTCACATGACATCACACTTATTTCTAGTAATAAAACACAGACCTGACCGGAGAGGTGAGGAGGATTCTGGGAGGTCACATGACTTTATTCTTATCTCTATTAATAAAACACAGACCTGACTGGAGAGGTGAGGAGGATTCTGGGAGGTCACATGACATCACTCTTATCTCTATTAATAAAACAGACCTGACCGGAGAGGTGAGGGGGATTCTGGGAGGTCACATGACATCACTCTTATCTCTATTAATAAAACACAGACCTGACTGGAGGGGTGAGGGGGATTCTGGGAGGGTCACAGTCTATATGTATTGATATTGGTGTCTCAATGCACAGGAATACACTGTAGTGAAGAAGACATCTGGAGAGCATTTCACTCCGAAAAAACATTTACGTGGCATGAGCAGTAAGTTGAAATTGAACAACAAAAAGATCATGGAAGTCACCAGCAACATCATTGAGCTGCTGATGAGAGAGGTGAGCGGTGCTGGGAAATATGGGACGTTTTTCAGTACCTAGCCAGGAGTATGCCTTGATAATGATTTAAAGTGATTGTAAAGTCTCAGTTTTTTTTTTTTATTAAAATAACAAACATGTTTATACTTACCTACCCAGTATAGTGGTTTTGCACAGAGCCGCCTAAACCCTCCTCTTCTCGGGTCCCTGGCCCCTCCCTCCTGACGAGTGCCCCCACAGCAAGCAGCTCTGCTGTGGGGGGCACCCGAGCCAAGCTGCAGCTCTGTGTATCCATTCAGACACGGAGCTGCAGTTTGGGCCTTGCCTTTGATTGACAGAAGCGGGAGCCAATGACGCCACTGCTGTGTCTCAGCCAATCGAGAGGGAGAGTCCCTGGATGGCCGAGGCACTCGTGGACAATGCTGGATAGAGGCCACTGCACACAGAAGGCTTTTTATCATAATGCATAAAATGCAAAACTTCTAACTTTGCAACCACTTTAATATGTTCTCCATATGCCCACAGGAGGACATAATTTGGTTATGGAAACACAGCATAATAGGGATAGGATAGGGGCCAGCTCCTCCCTTGTCTTCTCTTTCTAACAGGAAATCCACATAGCATACGATGTACTCAAAAGGCAAGCTATAGATCAGGGGGTCTCCAAACTAGGGCCCTCCAGTTGTTCAGGAACTACAAGTTCCATCCATGCCTAGTCATGTCTGTGAATGTCAGAGTTTTACAATGTCTCATGGGACGTGGAGTTCCACAACAGCTGGAGGGCCGTAGTTTGGAGATCCCTACTATAGATGAAACATAATGTTCCAGTTTCTATTGGCGCTCCCTTCCTAGCTAATAGACATTTTGGCCATGGAATGGGTAAGCCTAGGGCATCATCTCTGTACACCACACCACAGTTGCAACCAGGTTCAAAGAGGGGATCTACCACACCACAGCTGCAACCAGGTTCAAAGAGGGGATCTACCACACCACAGCTGCAACCAGGTTCAAAGAGGGGATCTACCACACCACAGCTGCAACCAGGTTCAAAGAGGGGATCTACCACACCACAGTTGCAACCAGGTTCAAAGAGGGGATCTACCACACCACAGCTGCAACCAGGTTCAAAGAGGGGATCTACCACACCACAGCTGCAACCAGGTTCAAAGAGGGGATCTACCACACCACAGCTGCAACCAGGTTCAAAGAGGGGATCTACCACACCACAGCTGCAACCAGGTTCAAAGAGGGGATCTACCACACCACAGTTGCAACCAGGTTCAAAGAGGGGATCTACCACACCACAGTTGCAACCAGGTTCAAAGAGGGGATCTTTTTTTCTGATGTAACCTTGTGTGGGAGCTGTCAGTTTTTTTAGAGTATGTTCCCAATGGAGCTGTAAACCAAATCAGCGTATGGCGTAACTATAAGGGTCACAGGGGTCACAATTGCGATCTGGCCCTATGCTCTAGGGGGGCTTGTGCAGTTCCCCTGTACACCTTGATTTGGAGGGGCAGCAGGGCAACGTATAGAGGAACCGATACCCTCTATTTTCCTCCTAAAGCTGCTTCAAGCCTGCTTCTCCTCTTCTCCCTCCTGCAGGCATTCAGCGGCTTCAGGAGGAAAATGGAAGACCTTGGTTCCTCTATATGACGCCCCCCCCTCAGGGCTTGGAGGAAAGGGCCCCGGCTGGGGGGGGTAAAGTGGGCCCTTCATTGTTTCTTGCTCTGGAGCCCTGAAGGTTCTAGTTATGCCTCTGCCTTGTAATTTTGGTCACCAGGAAAAATTAAGAAGGTAGACTTCCCCACTGCCAAATTCTGATGGAGGTTCTATCCCATCCACAATCTGTCCAAAACAAGAAAAACATTTGAGTCTCAGTTCAACTTTTAGGTCAAGTTCTTGTTCTTTGTGTAGGATTGGAATCATATAGAGGGACACAAGGATTTGTACAAGGACATCAAGAAGGAGAATCATCCGACCTTCACATCGGGTAAGAGGAGTCTATATTCAAAGCAACTATAGAAAACTTCCCACCCATCAGCCACAATACATATTCAGTCAACGTGTGTGTTCCTCACAGTTGGATCCGGTGACCGTAACTCGCCAGAGGGACGTCCCCATTCTCTGTATTCCTGGGATTCCACACAGGAGGATCACACCATCCCTCACCGTGATAAGGTAGAGACTGAGGGGTCTCACCAAAGACCATGGTGACTCAACTTTGTGGTTGTTACACACTGCTTCTTCTGGATCCATTAAACTTTGCTTTATTTGTAGGTTGAAGACCTGGTTGGTATCAAGGTAGAAATTGTAGAGGGAGAAGATTTGTATTTGGGGGATGAACAGTCATGTTTGGAGGAGGACAGCCCAACATTTATTACCCCAGGTGAGCAGTACATGCATACTCCTAACCGATTTCTCATTTTCTTGTCTGATCCTGATCAACCATAGCCCAACATAATGTACATAAGCTTTATCTTTGGGGAAGGCAGTAAGCTTCACCTACAACTCTGTCCCATACTACATCAGGAACCTCATCTGAAAATACACCCTAACCATCATCTGAACTCTTCCCAAGACCTCCTGCTCTCTTGCCCCCTCATCACCTCCTCCCACGTCTAACTCCAAGATTTCTCCATCTTCTGGAACTCTCTACCCCATTTTTTCCAGCTATCTCCTACTCTATTCGCAATCCCTAGGCAATCTCTAAAAATTAACCTTCTCAGGGAAGCCCGTGCTGCCTTATGCCGCGTACACACGACCGGTTTTGTTGTCGGAATAAACTCTGTAGGTTTTTTCGACGGAATTCCGCTCAAGCTGTCTTGCCTACACACGGTCACACCAAAGTCCGACCGTCAAGAACGCAGTGATGTACAACACGTACGACTGGACTAGAAAAAGGAAGTTCAATAGCCAGTAGCCAATAGCTTCCGTCTGGTACTTGCTTCAGAGCATGCGTCGTTTTTGGTACGTCGGAACAGCATACAGACAAGCGGTTTTCCCGATAGGAATTGGTTCCATCGGAAAAATTTAGAACATGTTCTCTTTCTAGGTCCGTCAGAATTTTCGGCGTAAAAAGTCCGATTGGGCATACACACGATCAGCATATACGATGAAAAGCTCCCGTCTGACTTTTTCTGTCGGACATCCCGCTCGTGTGTACACGGCATTAGACTACCCCTGGTAACAGCTGGATCTTCCTTAATAGTACAGAGGCTGCTAGTCTCCCAAGCACCAGTCCATACACTCCAGCTTCAATGAATCAGTCAAGGGCAGGGGTCTTCAAATGTTCTAAATAAAGACTTTTGGGGGGGCCAGACTATGGCCACTGAGATTAGAAAAGATCTTGATGTCAATGGAAAAAAAACAATACCCCATGTTTAGTGCCAGTAGTAATTGGGCGCTATCTTGGTGTCATAGGGAGGAATTGTGCCCTATTGTTGGTGTCATAGGGAGGAATTGTGCCCTATTGTTGGTGTCATAGGGAGGAATTGTGCCCTATTGTTGGTGTCATTGGGAGGAATTGTGCCCTATTGTTGGTGTCATAGGGAGGAATTGTGCCCTATTGTTGGTGTCATTGGGAGGAATTTTGCACCATTATTAGCGTCAGTGGGGGGAATTATTCCCCCTTGTTGGCCAATGGATGAAATTGTGCCCCAGGGGCTGAATAACAGCAAGTAAGGAGCCACATCTGGCCCGGGGCCGCAGTTTGGAGACCACTGGTATAGCAGATGTCTTTTGTAATTTTATTGCTTGAATAACTTTAACAGGAGAGAGGGTTACGGCATTGTATACTCCAAAACGATTAGCATGTAGCAATTAGAGGACAATCTTCTCCTTGAGTAATTGTGGGTGTTAGACAGTCTATTGCCCCACAGCTGGGGATCATGAGGCAGAACTTTGGCATCTAGTTACCTTGTACTGATGCACAACTTCTGGTACCCCATGCAATCTGCAGAATACTACACAGTCACAGAGATCAATTTAGGGTCTTTACTCACAAGTCTCCAGGACAGCTGCCACGATCCAGCTTCCTCTGGGCATGGTCCGCTGAGTGGGCCAGTCTATCTCTAGACCAGATCCCTAGTGGTGAGGTTCTACAATCAGATCTAGCAAAGTCCATCCAGACCCTCAGCCTGGACACCACTAAGGCCTCTAGAAAAGCTATAGAGTCCATGGCCTGCCTAAGGGTCTGGAACCCTCTTGGGGAGAAGGAGCCCAGCTTTCCAGTGCTTCAGGCAATAGCAATCAAACTCCCAGCCTGTGAAAACCTAAACAGACCAGGTCAAACGATCACTGCTCCCTTGATTACAGAAGCCGAAAACATCCTATGCTAGGAGGGTGCTAAACTACCAACTAAACTTTTATTTTCTTCATTAATAGACATGTGCACAACAAAAAAATTTGTTTATTTTCGTTTCGTTTTTTTTTCGTTTCCGTTGATTCGTAACGATTCGTAAATTCGTAAGTCGTCGGTGTTCATATTCGTAACGATTTGTATTTTAGTAAAAGTTATTTTTTAATTGATTCGTATTTCTGTTAGTTTAATTTTCGTTTATTCGAAATTCGCATTCGTACTTATTCGTACATTCGTAACATTGTTTTCGTAGATTCGTAATCGGAGCATAATTCATAATTTTATGTAATGTGTATGCTATTATTACATTTTAAGAGACACGAAAAATTACGAATCGAAAAAAAAAAGTTACGAATGTACGAATTTTTTCGTTCAATCCATTCGAAGCACGTTAAGCAGCGCCATTGTAAGGGACACGGAAAATTACCAATTCAAAAACAAAAAAAAAGTTACGAATGTACAAATTTTTTCGTTCATTTTCATTTTCGTTGTTCCGTTTTCGTTTTTTCGGATTTTATTCATTCGTACATTCGTTGTTTCTAATTTGTTTTTTGTGGATTTTTGTTATTTTCGGATTTTTAGCGAATCGTTCGTTCATTCGTACGAAAACGAATGAACGAAAATAACGAAAAAAAATGAAAAACGAAAAAAAAAAAACGAAACTAATTGCACATGTCTATTCATTAACTCACTACCCCAAAGTTATTACAGTGGGGGGAAAACAGGTATTTGATCCCCTGTTGATTTTGTTACTTTGCCCACTGATAAAGAAATGATCAGTCTATAATTTGATTTGTCGGTTTATTTTAAGAGTGAGAGACAGAATAACAACTAACATATCCAGAAAAACGCATTTCAAAAAAGTTAAATTGATTTGCATTTTAATAAATGAAATAAGTATTTGATCTCCTATCAATCGGCAAGATTTCTGGCTCCCGGATGTCTTCTATGCTGGTAACAAGCTGAGATTAGGAGCACTCCCTTTGAGAGTGCTCCTAATCTCAGCTTGTCTGGGGCTCCATGCAAGATTTCACCTCCGTGGAGTTTCAATGATCATGAGAACGGTGAGGAATCAGCCCAGAACTACACGGGAGAGTCTTGTCAATGATCTCAGGGCAGCCGGGACCACAGTCACCAAGATAACAATTGGTAACACACTACGCCGTGAAGGACTGAAATCCTGCAGCGCCCGCAAGGTCCCCCTGATCCCCTGCAAGGTCCCCCTGATCCCCTGCAAGGTCCCCCTGATCCCCTGCAAGATCCCCCTGATCAAGAAAACACATATACAGCCCGTCTGAAGTTCCCTAATGAACATCTGAATGGTTCAGAGGAGAACTGGGTGAAAGTGTTGTGGTCAGATGAGACCAAAATCAAGCTCTTTGGCATCAACTCAACTCGCCGTCTTTGGAGGAGGAGGAATGCTGCTTATGACCCCAAGAACACCATCCCCCACCGTCAAACATGGAGGTGGAAACATTATGATTTGGGGGTGTTTTTCTGCTAAGGAGACAGGACAACTTCACTGAATCAAAGGGACGATGGATGGGGGCCATGTTACGTCAAATCTTGGGTGAGAACCTTCTTCCCTCATCCAGGGCATTAAAAATGGGTGGTGGACGGGTCTTCCAGCATGACAATGACCCAAAACACACGGCCAAGGCAACAAAGGAGTGGCTCAAGAAGAAGCACATTAAGGTCCTGGAGTGGCCTAGCCAGTCTCCAGACCTTAATCCCATAGAAAATATGTGGAGGGAGCGGAAGGTTCGAGTTACCAAAAGTCAGCCTCGAAACCTTAATGACTTGGAGAGGATCTGCATAGAGGAGTGGGACAAAATCCCTCCTGAGATGTATGCAAACCTGGTGGCCAACTACAGGAAACGTCTGACCTCTGTGATTGCCAACAAGGGTTTTTCCACCAAATACCAAGTCATGTTTTGCGAATACTTATTTTACTCATTAAAATGCAAATCAATTTATGACTTTTTTGAAATGCGTTTTTCTGGATATTTTTGTTATTCCGTCTCTCACTGTTAAAATAAACCGACCAATAAAATTTTAGACTGATCATTTCTTTGTCGGTGGGCAAACATACAAAATGAGCAGGGGATCAAATACTTTTTTTTTCCCTCACTAACTTTTTTTTGTATTAAGTGCCCCCCTTTTAGATTGTAAGCTTGAAGGTTGTACTTGTATTGAAGTAATACAACAACAAACCTGGTGGCACAGCTACCCAACTGGGCACACTCACAGTTCCAATAACGTGAAGAAGTAAGTTCCAGCCGAACCAACGGGGACAGAATGCGGCCTGGTCATCTCGTGCCCAATCAGGAAGGTATCCAGAAATATGCCACCCCATGCTTTCCATCCTTGTCAGGAACCTTTCTCTATCGCCAGTACTGTCCCTCACAGACTGGGTACCTTTCCCTACTCTACCCACCTTCATAAAGCGTGCCAAACCCAGGGGGTCAGGTAATTAAATAGACTCTGCCACACCCAAAATGGCCACCAGAGTCACATGGGTGACCAGCATCCAATTGGATCTCTGCCCAAGTGATTTAAAAACCATAGAGGAACCCTGTTCCCAATGACTTCCTCTCCCTCTGTATTGCTGCTGCGGTTGAGCGCCACCTGCAGTGGAGACAGCAGACTGCACCTGCCTACAAGCTCTTGCACAAGCAAAGCCCTCATAGCCCTCTTGTTCTAAATGTATTGTAAATGTTAAAAAGGCAAAAAACAAACAGCGCTAAAAAATTTAAAAATAAACAACATAAACAAGCAGCAGCATGAAGTGGGATACACACAAAAAGTAACTTAAAAGAGAGAAGCTGCGCTAAAGAGTCTCAATCAATCAAGTCAAGACATATAAAGTCCATATTGAATCCCTATTTCCTCTTAATGACATCACAGTGATTCACAAACAGGAGAGTGCCCAGCCACCGTAATGAAGATCTGCTTACCAGATGGCAAGCATAAAGGGCAGATGGCTATAACCCAGCCGCAGCCTTTAGCTTGCAGATATTAGTCAAAATCCGGTTGCAGCGGACTGGATGGTGCAGATCTCTCCCTCTCACCGTCTATGGAGTCCGTATTCGCTTAGGTAAATGCCCCAATAAAAGAAGACTACCTGTAGCGTAAAACAGTCGAAATGCTTTATTTATAAAAAAAAGATATTGCACTTGCACATCTGTAGGTTGAATATCACATATGTTAAAAGCAATGCCGCCCGGCAACAAACAAACAAGTAAACTTACGTTGTGACGTCCGTATGTGCCCTCCCCCCAGACGCGTTTCGTCATACGTGAAGTTCTGTAACTGTACGGTCTCTTTTTTTATATTGTAAAGTACTGGCCAAACTAATATAAATAAGACAAAAAGTTTTTAAAGGTTTTAATATTTTTTACGCCACCTGCAGTGGAGACAGCAGACTGCACCTGCCTACAAGCTCTTGCACAAGCAAAGCCCTCATAGCCCTCTTGTTCTAAATGTAAACTATTGCACTTGTACATCTGTAGGTTGAATATCACATATGTTAAAAGCAGTGCGGCCCGGCAACAAACAAACAAGTAAACTTGCGTTGTGACGTCCGTATGTGCCCTCCCCCCAGACGCGTTTCGTCATACGTGAAGTATTGTAACTGTACGGTCTCTTTTTTTATATTGTAAAGTACTGGCCAAACTAATAATCTAAATAAGACAAAAAGTTTTTTAAGGTTTTAATATTTTTTACGCCCCCCCCCCCACAGATGGCCACTACAGCCAGATGGCCCCAGATGTTCCAGAAGATGTGCAACCTTCTCAGGGAGACAACTCTGGTATTCCGAGTTCAAAACAAATCATTATAAGCACACAGGCAAGGCCAACTGACAAAATGTACCCATGCTCCGAATGCGGCAAAAGCTTCACCCACATGTCCAACCGAATCCGGCACATGAAGATCCACAAGGGGCTGAAGCCCTTTGTCTGCCTTGAGTGCGGGAAGTGTTTCACCCGCAAGATGCATCTCGACGGGCACCAGAGAAAACACACAGCAAAGAAACCCTTCTCCAGTCCAGAAGATGTGGACACCGTGCAACCTTCCCAAGGAGACAACTCTGGTGTTCCAAGTTCGAATCGAATCATTACCCGCACGCGGGCAAGGCCAAACGAAAAAATCTACCCGTGCTCCGAATGCGGCAAATGCTTCACCCACATGTCCAACCGAATCCGGCACATGAAGATCCACAAGGGGCTGAAGCCTTTCGGCTGCTCCGAGTGCGGGAAGTGTTTCACCCGCAAGTCGCACCTCGCCGGGCACCAGCGAATTCACACGGGCGAGAAACCCTTCCCCTGCCCGCTGTGCGGGAAGCTCTTCAAGCACAAGTCGCACCTGGTCATACACAACCGGACCCACACCGGCGAAAAACCTTTTATTTGCGGGGACTGCGGCAAATGTTTTGGGCAGCAGGCCAACCTTCTCGGTCATCAGAGGGTTCACACCGGTGGGAAGACCTGATCGTTTTCTGAGGGAGCTTTAAAGGATCAGTCCACAGATTTTGTCTACTCTGCCCATGGAGAACTCAAGACCTCTCTTGCTCGTTAAATAATGGTGCCCGTTCCTGCAGGGTGCGGGTGTTCATGCCCTCACTCACTGTAGCAGGCACCTCCTTCCAGTTTTCCTTTTTGCCTACATTCCTAAGCATTCCTACATATTGAACTGATCACCATGAAACTTTCAAGCCAACAACAAATCTATGATACCGGTCATGAGAGACTTTTAGTGTTAAAGGATGGGGGGTGGACGGCTTTAAAGTGGAACTTCAGTCATTTTTTTTTCATCTTTCCATCTAATAAATCTTCTGCCCTTGTTATATATTCTGCTGGTAAATATTTTCTACAGCCTACTTCCTGTTTGTCTGGTAAAAAGCCTAGGCTTATGACATCATACACAGCTCTCTCACTCTTTGCCAGGAAGAGAGGGGGGATGAGTCATAAGAGGGCCAATGAGAGCTGCAGAGCCGAGGCACGTGTCTGTGTAAATCCAGGGGGTGAACAGGCAGCAGCTTCAGCTGAATGAATGCAGCCAGACTCAGTGGAGGGAGATTTCTGCAGCATATTTGGCAAGTATAGAATCCCAGTATACAGTATCTCACAAAAGTGAGTACACCCCCCACGTTTGTAAATATTTTCTTCTATCTTTTCATGTGACAACACTGAAGAAATGACACTTTGCTACAATGTAAAGTAGTGAGTGTACAGCTTGTATAACAGTGTAAATTTGCTGTTCCCCTCAAAATAACACACAGCCATTAATGTCTAAACCACCGGCGACAAAACTGAGTACACCCCTAAGTGAAAATATCCAAATTGGGCCGAGTTAGCCATTTTTCCTCCCTGGTGTCATGTGACTCGTTAGTGTTACAAGGTCTCAGGTGTGAATGGAGAGCAGGTGTGTTAAATTTGGTGTTATCGCTCTCACTCTCTCATACTGGTCACTGGAAGTTCAACATGGCACCTCATGGGAAAGAACTCTCTGAGGATCTGAAAAAAAAGAATTGTTGCTCTACATAAAGATGGCCTAGGCTATAAGAAGATTGCCAAGACCCTGAAACTGAGCTGCAGCATGGTGGTCAAGACCATACAGCGGTTTAACAGGACAGGTTCCACTAAGAACAGGCCTCGCCATGGTCGACCAAAGAAGTTGAGGTCACGTGTTCAGCGTTGTCTTTGGGAAATAGATGTATGAGTGCTGCCAGCATTGCTGCAGAGGTTGAAGGGGTGGGGGGGGGGTCAGCCTGTCAGTGCTCAGACCATACGCAGCACACTGCATCAAATTGGTCTGCATGGCTGTCGTCCCAGAAGGAAGCCTCTTCTAAAGACGATGCACAAGAAAGCCTGCAAACAGTTTGCTGAAGACAAGCAGACTAAGGACATGGATTACTGGAACCATGTCCTGTGGTCTGATGAGACCAAGATAAACGTATTTGGTGTCAGATGGTGTCAAGCGTGTGTGGCGGCAACCAGGTGAGGAGGACAAAGACAAGTGTGTCTTGCCTACAGTCAAGCATGGTGGTGGGAGTGTCATGGTCTGGGGCTGCATGAGTGCTGCCGGCACTGGGGAGCTACAGATCATTGAGGGAACCATGAATGCCAACATGTACTGTGACATACTGAAGCAGAGCATGATCCCCTCCCTTCAGAGACTGGGCCTCAGGGCAGTATTCCAACATGATAACAACCCCAAACACACCTCCAAGATGACCACTGCCTTGCTAAATAAGCTGAGGGTAAAGGTGATGGACTGGCCAAGTATGTCTCCAGACCTAAACCCTATTGAGCATCTGTGGGGCATCCTCAAATGGAAGGTGGAGTGCAAGGTCTCTAACCTCCACCAGCTCTGTGATGTCATCATGGAGGAGGGGAAGAGGACTCCAGTGGCAACCTGTGAAGCTCTGGTGACCTCCATGCCCAAGAGGGTTAAGGCAGTGCTGGAAAATAATGGTGGGCACACAAAATATTGACACTTTGGGCCCAATTTGGATATTTTCAGGGGTGTACTCACTTTTGTTTAGACATCAATAGCTGTGTGTTGAGTTATTTTGAGGGGACGGCACATTTACACTGTTATACAAGCTGTACACTCACTACTTTACATTGTAGCAAAGTGTCATTTCTTCTGTGTTGTCACATGAAAAGATATAATAAAATATTTTCAAAAATGTGAGGGGTGTACTCACTTTTGTGAGATACTGTATATAAAATAATATGCAAAGTGGTTGGAGGGAAGCTTCAGAATGGCAAAGATGTTTTTTTATTACAAATTATGTGAGCAGACTGCAGTTCCTCCTTAATCTTACAGAAATTAATAATAAAAATGTTTTTAAAGGTAATTTTTATTGTACAATTAGTCATTTTCAAGCACATTGGCACAAAAAAAGGGTGTGTTCCAATATTGCCATACATCGTATGAATAGTGTCCATTCACCGCAAGTGGATGACGGTTCAAAGAACCATACATGGTACATATATTCACTGACTAGCTTACAATAAATAACAACATCTTCAAAATGGCATAAAAAGAAAAAAAAATTACAACATTCCAGAAAAGATAATAAAAAGATTCAGCAAATACTCTACGAATTTGGTGGTATAATACGATCAGAGGTTACCCACAAGTCCCATATCTTATCAAATTTAGGAGGACAGCTTCGAGCTTCATAGGTTAGTTTGTGTAATAGGAGTTCCTGATTAACCAAAGTAAGCCAGAAGGCTATAGTCGGAGGAGCTGAGGACTTCCAGTGCAAAGTTATAGACTTTTTGGCATAAAAATAAAGCTACCATATATACTTGAGTATAAGCAGACCCGAATATAAGCCGAGGCACCTAATTTTACCACAAAAAACTGGGAAAACGTATTGACTCGAGTAAAAGCCTAGGGTGAGAAATGCGCAGCTACTGTAAGTGTAAAAGAAGGCCAACAATGCCCATTTGCAGCCTCACTGTGCCCATTTGCAGCCATAGGTCCCCCGAACTTCAAACTTGGTAGTTATGGGTTCCTGGATGCCCCCTAGCAGCAGCCACAATTTGGGGTCTCTGGACCCAAAGGGTCCCGAAATGACATGGCTGCAGATGGACACAGTTAACTGAAATTATATCTCGGGGCCACTTGGTGCTAGGAACCCCATTTGGATATGTTGTAGTGTTGTATATGTTGGGGTTTGCACACCGAATTTGGGGTTCCTAGCACTAAGTGGCCCCGAGATATGGGGCCCCAAAGTCGGGTCGGAAATGTCAAGCACTTTTCTGCAGCAGAGAATGACATTTTCCGAACCGACATTGGGGCCCCGTACCTCGGTGCTAGGAATCCCATTTTAATTTAATTTGGAAATGTTGTAGTGTTGGTTCCACTGGGTTTGCACACCAAATTTGGGGTTCCTAGCACCAAGTGGCCCCGAGATACGGGGGCCTCAAAGTCGGGTCAGAAAATGTCATTCTCTGCTGCAGAAAAGTGCTTGACTCGAGTATAAGCCGAGGGGGGGCACTTTCAGCACAAAAAAATGTGCTGAAAAACTCGGCTTATACTCGAGTATATATGGTAATTGTAAAAAAAGTTGGTTGCTCTTAGAGAGGGACTCATCATCATATAACCAAGAAGACACCTTAATGGGTTACAGATGTTCGGTATGAGGGAAATTGAGCTGATAAACGTGGTGACTTCCAACCAAAAGTCTCTAACCAGTGGGCATTCCCATACAATATGGTAGAGCGTGCCAACCTCCAGTGGCAGCCGCTCATCCAGGGACACCACCCCCCTAATCCATGTGCCCGGCCCCTAATCTACATGCAGGGCGCCGGACACTTGTATTTCAATGGGGGTTTTTTTTTTTTTTAAGCACATGATTAGAGCCTGAGCCTCTAATTGGCTTAAAAAAGGGTGGGCTCATGGCGCAGAGCACTGCACCCCGAGCCCACCCCACTTGTGTGACATTAACAAATGTATTATTCGCTAATGTCGTGAAAGACATGCATCAATTGCTTATAGGGGACGCCCCCTTGGACTTTTTGAATGGCAGAATAATAAGTATATAAAAAGGCACAATGGTGCCAACTTTATTAATATATAAAGGTAGAAAAAATGTATATATAACATATAAACATACTCATCAAAAATAAGTTGTGACAATACATCAATGAATTGACATAAAGGACATCATAGGATAACCCAAACTTATAATTCTAAAGTGCCACCTAAGCAGAAGGAGGTCAGCAGATTAGATGTTCAACCATATACCCGACATGTTTCGGAAATGATTGCATTGTTGTGCATTTTCCTTCCTCAGGGGTGGTTTATTACAAAGAGACACAAGCAAGCGGAAGCACGATGCGGGCCACCTAGCGGATGGAAAGATAAGCAGCCAGCTTGTTTAATAGACAAATTAACAGCCAACATGTCTACATAATATACCAGAGCATACATACCGTATATACTCGAGTATAGGCCGTCCCGAATATAAGCCGAGGCCCCTGATTTACCACAAAAAAACTGGGAAAAGTTATTGACCCGTGTATTAGCCGAGGGGGAGAAATGGAGCAGCTACTGTAAGTGGAAAAGAGTGTCAGCAAATGCCCATCTGCATGTCCCCTGTGTCCTATACAACCCCCCGTGTCCCCAGTGCAGCCTACCTGTGCCGATCGATCCGGTGTCCCGCTGTCCCGTGTCCCTCGGGGGCCGCTGTCCGGTGTCCCGCTGTCCCGTGTCCCTCGGGGGCCGCTGTCCCGTGTCCCGCTGTCCCGTGTCCCTCGGGGGCCGCTGTCCGGTGTCCCTCGGGGGCTGCTGTCCGGTGTCCCTCGGGGGCCGCTGTCCGGTTGTCCTGGCGATCAGCGTACACGCTGAGGCGCCATTACAGGTTTGAAAGCCGCGCCTCCTCCTCGTCCGTGATAGGAGGAACACTCGGTTTTCCCAGCAGTCATGGGCAGTGTTCCGCCTATCACGGACATTCTCTCATCCTCGTCCATGAGATGAGAATGACAGAACATCCGTGATAGGCGGAAACACTGTACTGCTGGGAAAATTTGTGTCCGCCTATCACGGACGGGCGGGAGGAGGCGGCGCGGCTTTTAAACAGTGCCGTCTGTCTACATGACAAGCTGTTCATGTAGGCAGACCGCACTGACTCGAGTATAAGCCGAGAAGGGGACTTTCAGCCCTAAAAAAAGGGCTGAAAATCTCGGCTTATACTCGAGTATATACGGTATATACACAGCGGCATGAAAAAAATAATTATTCGCTAATGTCTTCCTGCTTCTCCTCCCAGCCAATCAGGAAGTGGGTCCTGGGTCCTTTTTGGCCAGGGAGTCTTAGGACTCACGGGGTCGGCTCCTCCCCTCTACATGTGTTTCGCCCTCTGATTGGGCTTCCTCAATGGAAGCATCTACTGAGAAAGCCAAATCAGAGGGCGATACGCGTGTAGAGGGGAGGAGCCGAGCCCATGAGGTCACGCAGCCACAGTGCTGAGAAGAACTATGCAGAGCTGGTTTTAACTGAAATATCTTGCAAGTGTTTTTAATTGGGGCATTTATAAATATAATGTTGCAAACGGAGAGCACTATGTATCCTCTATTGCTGGGAGCAGAAGCAAGCGGAGCTCTGTGAAAACCGGAAGGGTAAACGTCCCTGCCTCACATTTACATCCCGTTTTCGCTCGTTAACGATTTTCATCATAGATTTCATCAGTGGACGAAACGTGCTGTACTTTTCATTTGG
Organism: Lithobates sylvaticus; assembly: GCA_028564925.1. Lineage (NCBI taxonomy): Eukaryota > Metazoa > Chordata > Amphibia > Anura > Ranidae > Lithobates > Lithobates sylvaticus. The sequence goes on along the minus strand of CM053028.1, from coordinate 613,689,407 downwards.
TTTTCGTCACTGTAAAAATGGCGCTGACAAAAACTTTGGAAACTGACACTGCAACGCACAGGCTCACCAAAATTGTACAATAGAAGATTGGATAAAGGTTCCCTGTCTGCAACATTCAGATGGTAAGGTCAGAATTTGGTGTAAACAACATGAAAGCATGGGTCCATCCTGCCTTGTATCACTGGTTCAGGCTGGTGGGGGTGGTGTAATGGTGTGAGATATTTTCTTGGCACACTTTGGGCCCCTTAATACCAATTGAGCATGGTTTAAATGGCTCGGCCTACCTGAGTATTGTTGCTGACCATGTCCATCCCTTTACGACTAGTGTCCCCATCTTCTGATGGCTACTTCCAGCAGGATAATCCACCATGTCACAAAGCTCAAATCATCTCACCACTGAACAATGAGGTCTCTGTACTCCAAGGGCCTCCACACTCACCAGATCTCACCACTGAACAATGAGGTCTCTGTACTCCAAGGGCCTCCACACTCACCAGATCTCGCCACTCGACAATGAGGTCACTGTACTTCAATGGCCTCCACACTCACCAGATCTCACCACTGGACAATGAGGTCTCTGTACTCCAATGTCCTCCACACTCACCAGATCTCACCACTGGACAATGAGGTCTCTGTACTCCAATGTCCTCCACACTCACCAGATCTCACCACTGGACAATGAGGTCTCTGTACTCCAATGGTCTCCACACTCACCAGATCTCACCACTGGACAATGAGGTCACTGTACTCCAATGGCCTCCACACTTACCAGATCTCACCACCTGGACAATGATGTCACTGTACCCCAATGGCCTCCACACTCACCAGATCTCAATCCAAAAGCGCACCCTTGGGATGTGGTGGAACTAGGGTTGCTGCCTCATCCCTTTAAAACCGAACATATATTAATTACACAGGTTCTGTGGCTCACTTGGTGCCTTATCTGCATGAAATTAGCCTCAGAACCTGTGTAATTAATATGTGTTCGGGTTTAAAGGGGTGAGGTGGCAACTCTAGGTGGAACGGGAGATTTGCATCATGGATGTGCAGCCAACAAATCTGCGGCAACTGCGTGATGCTATCATGTCACTATAGACCAAAATCTCTCAAGGAATGTTTCCAATGCCTTGTTGAATCTATGCCACCAAGAATGAAGAAAGTTCTGAAGGCAAAAGGGGGTCCAACCTGGTACTAGCCAGGTGTATCTAATACCGTGGCTGGTGAGTGTATACAATTTATTGATTTATGTATTTTGCTGCCATGGAGTTACAGTAGCAATGTAGCATCCAATAATTTCATCAGATTTACTATGTATTTTGATGTGAGTATGGTTGCCAACTCATCCCTTTTAACTTCTTGAGATCTGCGCTATAGCCGAATGACGGCTACAGGGCGAACCTGCTTTGCCGGGACTACGTCCACTGACGTCATGCCGTGCACGAGCGGCCTGCGCGCCTCCTGAAGGGCGCGAGCGGCGTGCTCTGTGATCAGCGAGTCTATGAGACTCGCTGGATCACCGATCCGAATAAGGGCTCGACCCCGACCCCTTACCACATGATCAGCTGTCAGCCAATGATCACGTGATGTCAACACAGCCGGTAATCTGCAATTTTTTCTCCTCGTGCTGACAGCGCCAGGAGAAAAAAAAAAAGCCGATCACTGCAAGCTGCCGCCAGCCCCTCAGTACCCACCTGAGCCCCCTATAAGTGCCACCTCGTTGTAGGCAACAGTGCCGCCTACCAGTGCCCACCAGCACCACCCATCAGTGCCACCTATCAGTGCCCACAATCAGTGCCTGAGGAACAGTGCTGCACATCAGTGCCCATCAGTGTCACCTATCAGTGCCGCCTATCAGTGCCCATCAGTGGCATCTATCAGTGCCCATCCATGCCACTCATCCGTGCCACCCATCAGTGCTATCTTATCAGTGGCCATCAGTGCCGCCTTATCTGTGCCCATCAGTACCAACTTATCTGTCCCCATCAGTGCCGCCTTAACTGTGCCTATCAGTGCCCACCAGTGCCGCCTCATCAGCGCATATCAATGAAGCAGTATAATTACCTGTTTGCAAAATGTTATAACAAACTATTAAACATGATTTTTTTATTTTTTTCTAAATTTTCCATCTTTTATTGTTTGTTTAGCAAAAACTAAAAAATCCCAGCTGTGAATAAATACCACAAAAAGAAAGCTCTATTTGTGGGAAAAAAATTATAAAAATTTCATTTGGGTACAGTGTTGTATGACCGCGCAATTGTCATTCAAAATGCGTCAGCGCTGAAAGCTGAAAATTGGTCTGGGCAGGAGGGGGGGGGGGGGGTTTAAGTGCCCAGTAAGCAAGTGGTTAAACCCGAACACATATTAATTACACTCACAATTAAACTCACTTGGTGCCTTCTCTGCATTTAATTAGCCTCAGAACCCGTGTAATTCAAAGGTGTTCGGGTTTAACTCTAGCTGTGGGTCAGCAAATTCTTAGGACTCCTTTATGCTTCTAATGAGCTTTATATATAATACTGGCTGCCAGTAACATCAATGGCTCCATTTTACTTCCTGCCGCTTCACCTTTCACCCTGGAACATCCTGCCTCTTCCTGCAACCAGACATCTGTTTTCCAGTTGACTTCCTGTCCTCGTGAGTGGTAGCAGCCATTTTGTTGTGGTCCAATTCAATGTAAAGTAAGAGGCTTGATGCTAAATTGTGGCTCCTCTGGACTCCATTTTTCATTCAGTCCTTTTTGTTTGAGCAGATTATTAAAGAGGAAGGACAACATGTGCCAGAACAGCAGGAGTGGCTAAATGGCCACTTGGAACACTAGAGGTTCAAGTGTCTGGGGGGCAGCAAGGAACTGGCGGCCATATTTTCTGTGGTCAAAGTGGACAGAAAGTTATCCAGGACTATAACTCCCAGAATCCCTTGCTGGAGCCACTCTGCTTCCCGTTTGGTGTCAAATCTGCAGGAGCTGAGTTTCTGGACTGAGAGTCTCTGGGAAAAGGTAATAACGATCGTTACTATAATTTATATTATTTGCAGCGGTAATAATAGTGTTGTAAAGGTTACAAAAAATATGCAGTGTACAGCATAACACAGTCCACAGAGCAGTGCGGTCTTCTGCTGATTGGCTGAAGTCACTTTTTTTTATATTTAAAAGTCTGTTTATTGCTCTGTCGTACAGGAATGTGGCCTGGACCAGGGCATGACAGGAGGGTGAGGGGGCACTATGCGCGCCACTCTATTCTCTTTGGAGTGCCCAAAGATGTCCCAGTTCTCTTATAATCCTATAGTAGTATAGTAAAAAATTCTGTGCGCCACTAAAGTGTTTGTGTTTGACTTGAAGAAAAAGTGTTATCCTTCAGACTTTAGAGGCGCTAGACTGTGGCCAATAGGAGTAGAAAGTCCTGACATCGATAACAATACCAGAGTGGGAGGAATGGTGCGCCATCATTGGTGTCAGTGGGAGGAATGGTGCCCCATCATTGGTGTCAGCGGGAGGAATAGTGTCCATCATTGGTGTCAGTGGGAGGAATAGTGCCCCATCATTGGTGTTAGTGGGAGGAATAGTGCCCCATCATTGGTGTTAGTGGGAGGAATAGTGTCTCATCATTGGTGTTAGTGGGAGGAATAGTGTCTCATCATTGGTGTTAGTGGGAGGAATAGTGCCCATCATTGGTGTTAGTGGGAGAAATAGTGCCCATCATTGGTGTCAGTGGGAGGAATAGTGCCCCATCATTGGTGTCAGTGGGAGGAATAGTGCCCATCATGGGTGTCATTGGGAGGAATAGTGTCCATCATTGGTGTCAGTGGGAGGAATAGTGCCCCATCATTGGTGTCAGTGGGAGGAATAGTGTGCCATCATTGGTGTCCGTGGGAGGAATAGTGCTCCATCATTGGTGTCAGTGGGAGGAATAGTGCCCCATCATTGGTGTTAGTGGGAGGTATAGTGCCCATCATTGGTGCCAGTGGGAGGAATAGTGCGCCATCATTGGTGTCAGTGGGAGGAATGGTGCACCATCATTGGTATCAGTGGGAGAAATAGTGCCCATCATTGGTGTCAGTGGGAGGAATAGTGTCTCATCATTGGTGTCAGTGGGAGGAATAGTGTCCCTTCATAGGTGTCAGTGGGAGGAATAGTGTCCCATCATTGGTGTCAGTGGGAGGAATAGTGTCCCATCATTGGTGTCAGTGGGAGGAATAGTGCCCAATCATTGGTGTCAGTGGGAGGAATAGTGTCCCTTCATAGGTGTCAGTGGGAGGAATAGTGTCTCATCATTGGTGTCAGTGGGAGGAATAGTGTCTCATCATTGGTGTCAGTGGGAGGAATAGTGTCTCATCATTGGTGTCAGTGGGAGGAATAGTGTCTCATCATTGGTGTCAGTGGGAGGAATAGTGTCCCATCATTGGTGTCAGTGGGAGGAATAGTGTCCCATCATTGGTGTCAGTGGGAGGAATAGTGTCTCATCATTGGTGTCAGTGGGAGGAATAGTGTCTCATCATTGGTGTCAGTGGGAGGAATAGTGCCCCATCATTGGTGTCAGTGGGAGGAATAGTGTCTCATCATTGGTGTCAGTGGGAGGAATAGTGTCTCATCATTGCTGTCAGTGGGAGGAATAGTGTCCCATCATTGGTGTCAGTGGGAGGAATAGTGTCTCATCATTGCTGTCAGTGGGAGGAATAGTGCCCATCATTGGTGTCAGTGGGAGGAATAGTGTCTCATCATTGGTGTCAGTGGGAGGAATAGTGTCCCATCATTGCTGTCAGTGGGAGGAATAGTGTCCCATCATTGCTGTCAGTGGGAGGAATAGTGCCCCATCGTTGGTGTCAGTGGGAGGAATAGTGCCCCACCCATCATTGGAGCACAGGTGTGTCAGGAGGAAGGTGTCTCTGGAAGCTCCTCCAGCTGATCTGTGTGAGAGGGGTGTGGTGGTGAAATCTCTCCCAGCTCTCCTGGCCCCTTTCTGGGGAAGCCATGGAGACCAGCGGGGCCTCTCCTGCTGGAGGCTCTCAGCCATCTCCTGGGCCGTCAGGTGACATGCCTTCCACTGGGCAAGCTGATCTCTCTACCCCTGGTGAGGACGAAGGAGCGGAAGCCATTCGGGAGCGTGTGGTGACCGGGATAAAGGTCCTAAATAGGGAGAGGGATAAGCTCTACAAGTTACGAGCGGAGCTGAAGCGTCTGCGAAGGCAGCGTGAGGGCTTATACAGCCAGAAACGTGGATCCATGGATCCGGAGATCCAATTGGCCAAAGTCCGTGTGGACCATCAGGAGACCATTGTGGCCATGATGGAAGGCAAAGATGGGCCCTTCAAGGAGAAGTTTGGGAATGACAGGAGGTTTGGAAGGATGACAAAGATGGAGGAGGAGGAGGAGACCCCCAGTTCTGAACCCCTGCCCCCCCAGGGAGAGGTAAGCAGCCCCATGCCTTCCCAGGACTCAGGAGGCATGATGAGGACCATTCAGGTAATGGAGTCTCCAATGCGGGGGGATCAGTTGGTATTTAATGAGGAGGACATTGCGGATGATGTACCTGATAAGGTAAAGCCTGCCAAGTCCCATGTTGTGGATAAGACTGTTTTTGTCCCCTTCACTGATGCTGCCACTCCTGTGGGCAGCAATATTGTGCCCGCTGATGCTGCCACTCCTGTGGGCAGCAATGTTGTGTCTGCTGATGCTGCCAGTCCTGTGGGCAGTGATGTTGTGCCTGCTGATGCTGCAATGCAGGAAGAGTTACTTTTAAAAAATGTAATTTCTGTGGAGGAACCACAGGTGTCAGCAGAGCCCATTAACCCTTCCAACGCTGTTTGCCCCACTGCTGCTGAAGACTCTACAGCGCAGCATCAGGAGACAGCTGGTACTGCAGCAGTAACTATGACCACTCCTGTGACTGATAACAATCCCCCCAGCACCAGTGTGATGGACAATCGTCCTGCTACGGATTCTGCCAGTCCAGTTCAGACTGTTGATGCTAATAATAATAATAACAACAACATAAAGACTAATGTGACTTCAGTGTGGAGCCTTGGTCCTGATAAACCCACCTTTGCTCAGGTGGTGCGCTCTGCTCCTGGTGGCTCTGCTCCCAAGCAGGGTTTTCCCCTACGGGCTACCACTTTGGGCACCCCGGGATCGGGTCTTGGGTCTCTGCCTTCTGCTGGGGGCCCCAGACGTAATGTTGTGATTCTGAAATGGGAAGGTGGTGCAGTGCCTCCAGCACGGCGTGCGGTGGTGGATATGATTTTGGAGATGGGTTTTGGGGCAAATGACCTGTATGCCTTTATACATGTAGCTGGGACAAGGGATTATACGGTCAGCTTCACCAGGCCAGAGGGTCTTGACCTGTTCTGGGAGCGATATGAGGCTCGGTGCAGGTCAAGACCCGAATGGGAAGGTCTGGCCCCAGTTGCGATCTCTCAGAGGTCAACAGTAAAAAAGATAACAATCATTTTGACTAATGAGAGCGTCCCCGCTCGGGATCTAGAGGTTTGGTTACGGAACTATGGGGAGGTTTTGATTAAGCCCAGCAAAATCTTTGATGAGCGTAACATCTGGACTGGGGGATGGTCAGTAACAGTCAGGTTGGCCAGGGATGGGAATGTTGTCCGTCACCTGCCCTCCTCAGCTTTTATAGGGAGGGATAGGATGACTATTTTCTACCCTGGTCAGCCGAAGCTGTGTCACCGCTGTGGAGAAAAGGGGCATTTGAGCTCCTCCTGTTCAGCCTTGATATGTTCAGTGTGTCGGGGTCAGGGTCATATGGCCAAGGACTGCACCCAGATGATCAGGTGCAACCTGTGCCTGCGCCTTGGCCACCCCTACAGCAGATGTCCTGAAGCCTGGCACAATATGGAGAAGGAGGTAATTGATGACTTGTCAAGGCTGGACGGGATGGAGGGTGAGGCCCCTGGTGTACCATCCTCCTCTGCGGTGACCGACTCCCCTGGTCCTGCTCAGGATCCCTCTCCAGATCCTGTGACCACCCCTCCTGTGTCTGTAAGTATTCCTTCTGTATCTGTCTCTGTGTCCCCCCAGCCTACTGTACCCTCTCCTCTTGTGTCAGAACCTTCCCAGTCTGTGCCCCCCGAGTCAGTTGCCCCCCAGGTGTCTACCCCACCTATGTCTGTCTCAAAGGGAACACCCCCCCCCCACCAGGAGTGGTAGCGTGTACCAAAAAGGTTGCTTCATCCTCTGTAAAGGAAAAAAAAAGAGATGTTGGCACCTCAGAAGCTGACCTGCAGTATCTGGAGGAGAGAAGGAAGGTTGGGAAGCGGAAGAAGCAGGTGGTGAGGACGGAACGGGCACCAGTGCCTGTCTCCCGCCGTCATAAGTCCTGGGATATTTCCTCATCTGGAGCTTCTTCTGAGCGGAGTTCCGATTCTGATATGGAGTTTGAGGCGGCCTCTAGAAAGAGAGAGGCTTCTGGTGATGAGCAGCAGAGGGGAGCTAAGAAGCAATCCACCCAATAACCCAAATGGCGGTTCCCCCTCCGTTAAAAGTGGTGACAATAAATGTCTCCAGCATTAAGTCGGTAAGAGCTCGTTCTATGGCCTTCTTTTTTTTCAGCCAATTAGATGCCGAAATTTTATTTCTGCAGGAGACTAGGCTCACCTCCTTGGCTGATATTCATTTGGCCAAGAGAGAGTGGAGGTATGGTCCATCTTACTGGTCTCTTGCAGCCGAGCCTTACGGCGGTGTGGCGGTGTTGTTTAAAACCGGCTTGGTAACTGTCCGGCGGGTTATTGAGGTGGAAATTGGGAGATGTATGGTCTTAGACGTCCTTGTGGGGGGGCAGGACCTGCGCCTAATTAATGTTTATGGGCCGCACACAAAGTGGGACAGGAAATGCCTTTTTACAAGGATCAAGCCATTTCTTTTTACATCCCAGCAAGTGGTCTTTGGAGGTGATTTTAATACAATAACTAGGCCCAAGGACAGGAAGGACTTCAAGGACCGGCTGGGATATGATAGCGTTTTTTTAAATAGTATGGTTAGGGATGCTGGTCTTGTGGATGTGCACATTAAGCACATCCCGGATGACACGGGGTTCACCTTTCATCGAGGTAATAGTCAGAGTAGGATAGATAGGGTTTTTTTTGAAGGAGACCTCTGCTTTCTCGCCCCCAGTGGTGCAGGCAGTAGAGTTCTCTGATCACTGTATGCTATCTGTGGTCCTGAATGCTTCAGACGCCCCTCAGAGGGGCAAGGGCATCTGGAGATTGAATTCGACTCTACTCAAGGAAGAACATGTTAGACAATCCTTTGAGGAATTCTTTCAGGCTCAGGTGACCATCCTGGACTTTTGTAGCAGCAAGGCTGAGTGGTGGGAGCTGACCAAAAAGAGGATCGCTGGATTCTTCAGGGGCCTAGCCAATAGAAAACAGTTTAATAAATACATGATCTACCAATGTTTACGGAGGAAGCTGGATATTCTTGTCTCGAGAGGAGGAGATCCTGGGGCAATCTCTGAAGTGAAACTCCTTCTCAGGAAGTGTCAATATGACCGGCATGCCTCTTTGGTTCTAGAGAGGGACTATGGGAAGTACCACTCGCCTGACCCTTACCAGAACTGCAAACAAGGTGTAGCTGTTAAAACGGTTGTTGGCCTTAAGGACAGTACAGGTTCCCTGACAAAGTCCAGGTCAGGGATCCTGGAGGTCGTGAGGTCCTTTTATGCTGACCTTCTTGGGAGGAAAGAGCTTGACCATGACAAGATGGACAGCTTTTTGGACTCTACTCCAGGTCTAAATGGTGGAGATGTTCCATTGATGAACTTGACAGAGGAGATCACAGTTGATGAGGTGATGAGGGCAATTGAACAGCTTGCCATCAAAAAGTCACCTGGACCGGATGGCTTGACGGCTGAGTTTTACAAAGCCTTTAAGTCTATTCTGGCTCCACATTTGGTAGAGGTTTTTAACAGTTGCCTTGCTGAGGGGGTGCTTCCCCCTTCCATGAGGCACTCGGCTGTGATTCTTCTTTCAAAGGGTAAAGATCCTTCGATGATTGAGAATTGGCGCCCCATCAGCCTTCTTAATGTCGATAGAAAGATACTGGCAAAGATTATTTTCTGGCGCCTGTCGTCAGTAGCAGAGTCTTTGCTTTCTCGCCATCAGCACTGTTCGGTCCAGGGTAGGTGCACCTTCACAGCGGTTTTAGCTGTCTGGGAGGCCTTGGAGCGGTGCAGGGCTGCAGGCTGGGGAAAGTATTTGCTGACATTGGATCAGGCAAAGGCTTTTGATCGTGTTAACCATGAGTACCTGTGGTTGCTCCTTAGTAAGTACGGTCTGCCGGGTGGTTTTGTCGATTGGTTAAAAGTCTTGTATAAGGGGGCAGAAAGCTTTCCTCTTGTTAATGGTTGGGTTGGGCAGTCCTTTGAGGTTGGTTCCGGGGTGCGCCAGGGTTGTCCCCTGAGTCCCCTGCTCTATGTGTTTGCAATCGACCCCTTCATCAGGAGGCTAGAGAGCGGCATGTTGTGTGGGGTACCAGTGGGGTTCCCAGGTGAGCCGCCTTTGAGGGTTGTTGCCTATGCGGACGATGTGTCGGTGATTGTCACTGGGGCAGATGAAGCAGAGGAGGTGGTCTCTCTGACATCACGGTATTCTGAAGCATCAGGCTCCAAGATCAATCAGGAAAAGAGTGAAGTTTTCTGGATGGGAAAGGAAGGTGAGGGGTTTGATCTCCCGGACACCTTTCCAGTGCCCCAGGAAAGAATTAGGATTCTAGGCATTGAATTTGGACCCGGCGATTATGGCCTCAAAAACTGCGAAGGCAGACTGGAAATTGCCAATACTAAGGTGGTCAGCTGGAAGAGATGGAAGTTATCTATGAGGGAAAGGGTTGATCTGATTAAGACTTACCTGATTCCGATCTTCTTGTATGTTAGCTTTGTCTGCATCTTGCTAGGGTCAGTAGTGTGTTCTTCCAGATGCTGTGGGGGAACAGGCTGAACCCCATCAAGAGGAATGTCACCTATCTATCCAGGAGGGAGGGTGGCTTAGGTATGGTCAACCCAGTTCTTTTCTTTTCACTGCTATTTCTCAAGTTTAACATTGGTAATATGCTTGCAGTGGAACCTCCTGGATGGGTAGGCATATTTAGATCTTGGTTTAGGCCTTTTCTACGACTTTGGGAAGAAGGTGGCCAAGTGAAGAATCGCAGGGGTCATCGTGGTCAGCTACCAGCCTATGTCGCTCCGTGCCTGAAGTTACTGCGGCAGTGGCGATTGTCGGCTGAAGATCTCAGATCGGTTCCGAGGACAGTCCTTATGAGTCGAGTCTTGAGCGAAGTCTTTCATGACCCACTGGCCTTAAGGGATTGCCCAGGCCCAGTTTTGAGGGAAGGGTTAAGACTGATTAATTTGGACAGAGTACCCCCTAAATTTAGGGATCTGGCCTGGTTGTGCTTCCATGGGAGGCTCTATGTTCGGGGCAATTTGAAATTCCGCAGTGGGATGGATCGTAGCTGTCCTCGGGAGGAGTGTGCAGGTGAGGAGGAGACTATGGACCATTTTCTGCTTCGTTGCCCTTTTAACATAGAGGTGTACAAACAGGTGGGGCGGGCCCTCGGTGTTCCTTGCCTCTCCAGGCTGGGTTATGCTGAGTGGGTGTACGGAGCATTCAGTACTGGTGGGGTTTTTTGTTTGGATACACTTTTTCTAGTTAGCTTAGTAGTCCGTTATTTCACCTGGAACGCACGGTGTCAGGTCTGCATTCGGCATAAAATCCTTCCTGTTGAGGTGGTGGTGTATGACATTTTGCATGAGGTGGGGAAGATTCAGGTGCTTGAGAGAGATAAGCGGAGTCAGGGGGCTTGGTTGAAGGCGTGGAGGGGTTTCAAGCCTCCCTGACTGCCAGGAGTCTCTTTCCCGGGTGTGGCTGTCTGTCTCTTATCACCCTAGATTATTATTTTTATTAATTTTTGATAAATGGCTACGTACATAGGTGATGGGTTGTGCCTCTTAGGCCCTCTCTGCTGCTTTATGTAAATAGTTTTGGAAGTGGACTATGTATATATTGTATATATTCTGAACATGGATGTGTATTCCTACGATTTCTGTTGAAGTTTTGTACTATGGTTTTGTTTTTTACTTTTGTATAAAATTGGTTGCTTGATTCTTTTCAATAAAAGATCAATAGTGTCTCATCTTTGGTGTCAGTGGGAGGAATAGTGCCCATCATTGGTGTCAGTGGGAGGAATAGTGTCTCATCATTGGTGTCAGTGGGAGGAATAGTGTCTCATCTTTGGTATCAGTGGGAGGAATAGTGTCTCATCATTGGTGTCAGTGGGAGGAATAGTGCCCCATCATTGGTGTTAGTGGGAGGAATAGTGTCCCATCATTGGTGTCAGTGGGAGGAATAGTGTCCCTTCATAGGTGTCAGTGGAAGGAATAGTGTCCCATCATTGGTGTCAGTGGGAGGAATGGTGCGCCATCATTGGTGTCAGTGGGAGGAATAGTGTCTCATCATTGGTGTCACTGGCAGGAATTATGCCCCATTGTTAATATCAGTGGGAGGAATAGTGCCCCAAGGGCCAGCTAAAGGCAAGCAAAGGGCCGCATCTTGACCCTGGGCCACAGTTTGGAGACAACAGCGCTAGGGTTTTATGGGTTCATCTATTTAATAACGATGGCCTTACAGGACATGGAACAAATTCTCATACATTGAGTATGGAGTCTTTTTTTCCGTATATTGTTTACAGACCTACCTACTGATTTCTGCAGCAATAGAGATTATTAAGCCAGCATCTCGAGTATAAGTCCACGCCAGCACGGCACCGCAACCATAGCCCTTATAATAGGGGCAGAAGGGGTGAGTAGAAGGGCAGCTAGGGAAGAATTTAGGCCATGCTCATATTTCTGCAGCACTAGTAAGTCTCACATAGGGACTGTTTTAGAGTGGGATTAATGGTCTTGTCACTGAGGTAGAGGTCCTATGAGGTCTATATGGATGTGTGCACCACTTTTTGATGTATACTGTTATGTGCATTCATTTATTTAAGTAAGGTTCAGTGTTTACCACATTTAGTCCTGCAAGAGTGGGAGTGTGCTGAGGCTTTGGATTTGTAGAAAGACTATTTCATGTATAGAGTTTGCCACATTATTGTTTTTTACTATTTAATCACTATCAACAGTAATATGATTTTATCTATTTATGTATCAATTTTATTGAGACTAGCGAATTTTAACTATAATTGGTTTTATGACTATACTTGCACACCCACTCTTTGCAGGTAGTGACCCGAACACTGAACCTGATTGCCCCCGTTTTTATATCTACATGCAGCATATCTATATCAATATGCTAATTGCATATGAGTACTCTCTTAGGGTATATGGCCATTGTTGGTGGTACTATTATTATTCCATTTACAGCATTATGCACACCTTTTGGGTGTATTTAGATAATATGGTTGAGTTGGGTTGGGCGCCTTCAATATCCCCCCTGTTTTCCTCTTTATAACTCCCCCTTGCAGTTTTTCGTTCCAGCACCACATCGTTTCTCCCCCCCCCCCTGTTTGGCTGACTCCCCTGTAGCGATCAGCTGGGCCGGGGTGCAGGAGCTCCCCCTGTAGTGGCCTGGGGATGCCGGCGGAAGCATGGGGTGGAAAGTGTGTACACTGATGCCCCCGCATTAAGCCGCAATGTATGTGCGCGCATGCGCAGTAAGAGCCCGTGTAGTTGATGTGCGCGGGCGCAGTAGAGGCATACATCGCTCTATTGGGTTCCTGGCCACCGCGAGAGCGAGGCTTGGGCCGACCGGAAGTCGCGGGTGGAGCGCAAACACACCCGCGCTTCCGGGATGTGGGGTATTGTTTGGCCAGCCTGGGAACGAGACGTGGCTCGACCGGAAGTTGCGGGTGGAGCGCAAATACACCCGCACTTCCGGATCGGAGTCGCCAGCTATCCAGCCACTCGTGGGAACCACTGAGCTAATGGGGAACACGCCGGTCAAGGATCAGCGTATGGTAAGCAGATACTTTATATCCTGAGAAGCCCTGGTGGTTTGGGGATGTCACTGGAGGTCCATCTGGACATTTGGCTGGATATATAGAGGTACCTTTTACAACAATGCAACTAATCATATACTGAATGGGAGATGGGAGTGCCTATGAGGATGAGGGGGTAGGGGGAGGGGTTAAGTGCCCGACCACGCCCACCTGTACACCCTCCCTACAAAAGGAGAGTAGAATAAAATGGGGGGAGACGAGACCATTGCCCGCTTGTAGGCTCTGAGGAAAGGGGTGCTCCCCTGAAACGCGTCAGCCATTCACTAGAGGAAGCATCAGATCCTCCCGGTATCTAAGAAACGAGGTTGGAAGTTCATAGCAGTGGACGTGTCCATCCATCCATGTAGTTGCCTATACCGTGCACTCGTTTGTGAGTAGTCATTTTGCTGTTTTTATCTATTTTAATAAAGCCTTTTTAGTGGTAATGCACAAAGGTCGGTGCGCCCTTCTGTTTTTCTTGTTTCCTTACAGGACATGTACAATGCTTCCTGTAGAAATAGTTTCATGTAATGTTGCAAATGTTCTTAATCTAATAAACCGCCCAATTTAGGTGTACACATGATAGGGAAGCATAAAAGATTAACTGGGCGATCACTGGGCAACTCTGAATAAGGTACATAAAATCCTAGTCAGCCTGAGCATTGATTGTTATTTCTGCTTTCCTCAGGTATTCCCTAAGCTCAGTTATTGTTTGCTTCCACCTGCTATTGGTGGGCATCTCCAAGAAGTTCCAATAAATAACCTGAGAATATTGGCCACTGGTGCATGCTGGGGGAGAATATAAATATTTGGGTGGGACCTTGAAAAGTTCTCTTGCCTCCCAGGTTTTGCCTGGGTAGGTGTGTAAAGCTGCTCTCTACCCTCCCGCCTTGCCGGAGGTTCAAACCTGGAGGAGTGAATCTGAGAGCTAGACTGGAGCAACAAGGTTGGAGCTTCACCTTCTGAAAAGTGTCCTGGGGAAGCTGAGTAGAAAGTACCACTGGTGGCCATTGTAAGAAGTTCTGGTGGCTTGTCCAGGGAGATCACGTATTACCTTGAACTTATTTTACTGTCTGAAGAGTACAGAGTGCCAGTTCGGCCTAAAGGTCCTTCTTCTCTATTGACTTTTAGTAGACATAGAGCCTGAATTTTGGTCTTTTTGGGTATCCTATGCCCTAACCCAGTGATGGCGAACCTTGGCACTCCAGATGTTTTGGAACTACATTTCCTATGATGCTCACGCACTCTGCAGTGTAGTGGAGCATCATGAGAAATGTAGTTCCAAAACATCTGGGGTGCCAAGGTTCGCCATCACTGCCCTAATCTATTTCTCCCTGAGTGTTTTGGCCCTATACATTTAGCAAGGGCTCTGACCTTGTCCAGTCTAATGAGAACTTTTGGGGCCAAAGATAGCTGACATCCTTCTGTATGTGGTGGGTTGTAAGGCATAGTGGGTGCAAAGTGGATAAAGTTATTGGGTGCCAGACACTTCTTGGATGTAGAAGAGGTTTTGCTTCTCTTGACAGTCCTTTTTATATTTTGAGGGGAAAGAGTGTTAAGACCACGACACCCTTAAGCAGTTTCAATTTCAATTGGCAGACACTGAGACTTCAATAGGGGGACAGCCGTGCAGGGAAAGGCCCCAGCAAGGCACCGCATCTGCACGTGCAGGATTGCTGTCTCTTATGGCAACAGTCTTTAACAGTTCCTAACACAAATCATTACGGTTCTCTTTGCTTCACTACAACTTCTACTTGTAGTTCTTCAGCCCCTTAAGCTGCTGGTCTCTCCCTGGACCCTCTGATTCACTGACTCTGAATCCATGAAGCTCCTCAAAGCTTTGTGGTGGTATCCCCCTCAAGCGTCACCCACGCTTCCCAGCTTCCCAGTCCCTAGCTTGGCACTCCAGATACTTCTCAAGCTTCACCCCGCTAACTGGCTCGGTCCCTGGCTGGACTCGCAAGGCTGCTCTGCAAGCGTCACCTCCACTGGTTGGGTCCCTGACTTGATCACCACCTGAAGTTTCCCGATTCTCCACCGTGCCCGTTCGGTGAGAATGCTGCTCCGGTACTTGCTTCAGCTACTCTCTGTGGTCCCTGGCAAAGGTGGTTGGTCCCATTGTGGCGACAGCTTTCTTTCAACCTCCTACCATGACAGGTTCTCCAGCCAGCAGATTGGACTGCAAGCCGCAATCTTAACCCTGCACTGCCCTCTTACTTCTGGATAGGCCCTCACACAGCCTGGCCGCCAGATGCCCCGGGCTAGGCCTAGCAGCCCGGGGCATACAACACACGTCCACCCAGACAACCGTCCAGGTGGCACAGAACATAGATCACCTGACCTCACCCAAATATATAGGCCGGCCATACACGGTTCGAATTTCGAAAGAATTTTCTTTCGAAAATCGTATATAAGAATTTTCGTATGAATTTCTCACCATTAGTGGGCTGCAGTAACAGCCGATTTTCGTTCGGAAATAAAATTTGAGGAATCGGACATGTTGGAAATTTTTTGAAAAATTACCGATTTTCTAATCAATGATGGGATAATCGTGCGAGAAATGTAATAAGAAAAAAAAATATACAGAGAGAAAAGAAGATTCCCAGAAAAGAAAATTATTTTCTGTAGCAACATGAGGTGAAATTGAAGGCTCGGTCGGCCGAATTTCGAAAATCAATGGTGGCACAATCGGATCACAAAAAAAACGAACTTTCTGATTTTGAAAAGAAAATTCGTCCAAAATTCGACCATGTATGGCCTGCATTAGGCTCTCCCAGCAGGACAAAGGATTCAAGAAAACCCTCGCCTATTGGCTAAGATACCCCACATACCCATAACCTGACCTTGAGTTGTCCTTCTCATATCTAGTTCCACCAAGTGCCCGGCCACCTAGTGGTAGAAGAGAAAAGTACAACAAAGCCAAACTTAAGGAGAAATCAATGGATCTCTAACAATTGACCAAGGTAACAATTACTCCTGGCAAGTAAATTTGTGAGGTGCATCCCTGACTAAACCCCAGGGTGCTACATCAATAAACTCTGTTAAATTGTTTTAAAATGACAGGCATCAATTATTTTCATCCCCTGACCCTCAAAAAAAGTAAAAAGTTCTACCCCGGGGGTGAAATGCTAGCCCACCAAGCTACCTGGGGTTCCCTAACATCCCGAAGGTACGACTAAAATAGGATGCAGTTAGGAGTGGTCATACATCCCGTTTTTTTTAGATAGGCAGGGGATGGATAGATCTGATAATTAATATACTACAGGATCAACCGGTTATTGATCACTTTGTTTGTCAAAGTATGCATAAGAACTTGCCAGTTAGTTTTCACTGTGAGAGGGCGTTGGCCCAGTTTGGTATGTAATAGATGGGAGCATAAATTAGAGGTCGACCAACCGTATAGGGCCCTTTGATTTCAAGGGTATTTAGGGTGGGTATTTAGATATAGAGATATTCTAATTTCTCAATTGTGACTCTAAACCAGCCATTCTCAACCGTTTCAACACAGAGGAACCCTCAAGAAACCCTTGCTAAAAATGACTATATCTACATCTCATGATACATTAGTGTGATGGTCACTGGAAGGAATGCTCCTTACACTTGTGGTCATTGGGAAGAATTACCCCCTTACAGATACAGTGGATATAAAAAGTCTTCACAACCTTGGTAAAATGTCCAAGTTTCTGTGGTGTAAAAAAAATGAGACAACGATAAATAATTTCAGAACATTTTCCACCTTTAACCACTTCAGCCCCGGACCAATTTGCAGCCAAAGGACCAGGCCCCTTTTTGCGATTCGGCACTGCGTTGCTTTAAATGACAATTGCGCGGTCGTGCAACGTGGCTCCCAAACAAAATTGGCGTCCTTTTTTTCCCACAAATAGAGATTTCTTTTGGTGGTATTTGATCGCCCCTGCGGTTTTTATTTTTTGCGCTATAAACAAAAATAGAGCGACAATTTTGAAAACAATGCAATATTTTTTGCTATAATAAATATACCTAAAAAATATATAAAAAAACATTTTTTTTCCTCAGTTTAGGCCGATACGTATTCTTCTACATATTTTTGGTAAAAAAAATCGCAATTAGTGATTATTGATTGGTTTGCGCAAAAGTTATAGTGTTTACAAAATAAGGGATAGTTTTATAGCATTTTTATTAATATTTTTTTTTTTACTAGTAATGGCGGCGATCAGCGATTTTTATTGTGACTGCGACATTATGGCGGACACATCGGACATTTTTGGGACCATTGTCATTTATACAGCAATTAATGCTATTTAAATGCATTGATTCCTGTATAAATGACAGTTGTAGTGAAAGAGTTAACCACTAGGGGGAGGGGAGGGGTTATGGGCTGTGACGTGTGTGTGTTTTTTGCGACCCACGGGCAGGCATTTAAAGGGCCACATACAGGTAAGTGATTTTGCCTGCCCGTGCCATTCTGCCGCAGTATATCTGCGTGAGACGGTCGGGAATTGGTTAATGTGACCTATAAACTGTACAACTCAATTGAAAAAGAAGCTGAAATATTTTAGGTGGAAGGTAAAACTAAAAAACTAAAATAATATGGTTGCATAAGTGTGCACACCCTTAAACTAATACTTTTGTTGAAGCACTTTTTGATTTTATTTAACGCATTCAGTCTTTTTGGGTAGAAGTCATTCAGCATGGCACATCTTGACTTGGCAATTTTTGCCCACTTTTTGCAAAAACACTCCAAATGTGTCAGATTGCGAGGGCATCTCCTGTGCACAGCCGTCTTCAGATCACAGGTTTTCAATCGGATTCAGGTCTGGGCTCTGGCTGGGCCATTCCAAAACGTCAATCTTCTTCTGGTGAAGTCATTCCTTTCTTGATTTGGATGTATGCTTTGGATCGTTGTCATTCTGACAGATGAAGTTCCTCTTCATGTTCAGCTTTCTAGCAGAAGCCCAAAGGTTTTGTGCCAATATTGACTGGTATTTAGAACTGTTCATAATCCTCTCTACCTTGACTAAGGCCCCTGTTCCAGTTGAAGAAAAACAGCCCCAAAGCATGATGCTTTCACCATCATGCTTCACGGTGGGTATGGTGTTCTTTTGGTGATGTGCAGTGTTGTATTTTTGCCAAACATATCTTTTGGAATTATGGCCAAAAAGTTCAACCTTTTGACCATAACACATTTTCCCACAATCTTCAACCTTTTGACCATAACACATTTTCCCACAAGCTTTTGGGAGACTTCAGATGTGTTTTTGTAAAACTTAGCCGGGCTTGGAGGTTTTTCTTTGTAAGAAAAGGCTTCCGTCTTGCCACTCTACCCCATAGCCCAGACATATGAAGAATACGGGATATAGTTGTCACATGTACCACACAGCCAGTACTTGCCAGATATTCCTGCAGCTCCTTGCTGTTGCTGTAGGCCTCTTGGCAGCCTCCCTGACCAGTTTTCTTCTCGTCTTTTCATCAATTTTAGAAGAACGTCCAGTTCTTGATATTGTCACTGTTGTGCCATGTTTTCTCCACTTGATGATGACGGTCTTCACTGTGTTCCATGCTATATCTAATGCCTTGGAAATTCTTTTATACTCTTCTCCTGACGAATACCTTTTAGCAATGAGATCCCTCTGATGCTTTGGAAGCTCTCTGTGGACCATGGCTTTTGCTGTAGGATGCGACTAAGAAAATGTCAAGAAAGACCTACTAGAACAGCTGAACTTTATTTGGGGTTAATCAGAGGCACTTTAAATGCTGGCAGGTATGTGCTGACTCTTATTTAATGTGAGTTTAAATGTGATTGCACAGCTACATCCCCAGTTATAAGAGGGTGTGCACACTTATGCAACCACATTATTTTATTTTTTTATTTTTACTTCCTCCCCTAAAAGATTTCAGTTTGTTTTTCAATTGAGTTGTACAGTTTATAGGTCACATTAAAGAGGAAGTAAACCCTAATGGGTTTACTTCGCCTTTGTTTCCCTGCAAAGGTAAAGCATAATGGACTACTATGCATCGCATAGTAGTCCATTATGTGTCACTTACCTGACACAGGAGCCAGTAAAGTCACTGCTGTCCCCTTGTGTACGGAGCCTCCATCTTCTTGGTGGGGCTCACGGCTCTGGCACTGTCATTCGATGGCGCCGCAATGACGTCACTCCCGCACATGCGCATAGGAGCCGCCACTCGCGGCATATCGGCGTTGAGAGCGGCTCACTCAGTGCGCGGCTGTCTACGGCGCATGCGCGGTAGACAGTGGTGCCTGTCTTTTGGCAAATATCTCCTAAACCGTGTAGGTTTAGGAGATATTTCTTTGACCTACAGGTAAGCCTTAATCTAGGCTTACCTGTAGGTCCAAGTGGTTTGTAAGGGTTTACAACCACTTTAAAAGGTGGAAAAAGTTCTGATTTATCTTTGTCTCATTTTTTTACATCACAGAAACCTGACATTTTAACGGGTGTGTAGACTGTTTATATCCACTGTAGCTAAAAAGATCAATGGGAGCTTATCTGAGAGGCAGAAATTTCTCCTTGCTCAAGGAACCCGTAACGACCTCTGGAGGAACCCTAGGGTTCCATGGAACACTGGTTGAGAGACTCTACTCTAAACCATGACAGAGTTGCAGAAATATGTAAAAGAAGGAGTGAGGTAGATCACACTTCTCATGTAATTGTATAAATGAGTGCATGACACCTTCATGGTACACATCTGATAAGGTAACAATGCCATTGTATCTCAGGATTAGTACATACTCCATCAAGTACTGGATTTTTGCACAAAGATTACTGAGGTCCATTAGACATATGAGATGATGGCTCAGGTTGTTTTTGAAAGCCTGTGGTGTGTGAACACACTCCCAAAAACTTCACCCAGTGCCAAAAAAAAGTGCACACACATAAAGAGTGTAACACAAAACGTGCAACGGGTGTACTATGGTCCTCCAAAAGAAGGACCTTACCCTGACCTCCCAGGGCGTTAGGCTCCAGACGGGGACTGAGGTACTCACTATGGCCGAAACCAGACAGACCCCGTTCTCTGGAATGGCCCCCCGAAACAGACCCACCCAAGTACTAGGTGGGGCTCTCCCAAAGGGAAACCCCATGAGAGAAGGCGAACCCAACCAGAAGACCATGTCCACCCCCTACCAAGACTTTCAGGGCAGGCCCGAGGACCTACACCGTACCAGTCACACACGTGACAAACGTGTACACATCAAACACAGAAATACAAAAAAGTGACAAACACGGGTTATAAATAAAAGAGAGTGGGTAGAAGGAAGTGGAGAGAAGAAGTGAAAAGTGACCATTGTGCAATACAATGGCCGACCCTTCGGCCAGGAATAACAAAATTCCTCTGGTCCAAGCCAAAAGGCCCGGCCCAAGAGGCAGGTGTGGAAAAGAGTGGTACAAAGTGCAGTGACCTTGGTGCCCTAATTCAAAGATGAGTTGGTGGCTCAGGTGTTTAACATGCCAGTAGCAATACAACAACCAAATATGTTTTAGATGGTGCTTCTCTTTTAATGTTGTTCTTTTATTATTCACAGACTCAATGATGGAGAAGGATGAAAGCTACATGACCGAAAGATTATTAAACCTCACCCTGGAGATCATCTATCTGCTGACCGGAGAGGTGAGGAGGATTCTGGGAGGTCACATGACATTACTTTTATCTCTATTAATAAAACACAGACCTGACCGGAGAGGTGAGGAGGATTCTGGGAGGTCACATGACATCACTCCTATCTCCTATTAATAAAACACAGACCTGACCGGAGAGGTGAGGAGGATTCTGGAAGGGTAACATAACATCACTATTATCCCTATTTATAAAACAAGCCAGAATAGAGAGGTGAGGAGGATTCTGGGAGGTCACGTGACATCACTCTTATCTGTTATTAAAAAACACAGAGCTTTTCTTGTTAAAAAAAAAACACAGAGCTGACCGAAGGGCTGAGGAGGATTCTGGGAGGGTCAGATAACATCACTATTAGCACATGTCACATAGCACCACTCTCATTAATAAAGCACAGACGTGACCAGAGAGGTGAGGAGGATTCTGGGAGGGTCAAAGTTCATACGTATATATTTGGTATTGTCTTAATGTACAGGATTACACTGTAGTGAAGAAGACATCTGGAGAGCATTTCACTTCGAACAACCATTCACATGTCATGAGCAGAAAGGAAAAAACTAACATGAAAAAGATTCTGGAAGTCACCAGTGAGATCATTGAGCTGCTGACAGGAGAGGTGAGCGGTACCCGGAATTATAGGACATTATCCAGTAACAAGAAAGGTGTAAGTCTTGATATTGACTCAGTATGTCATCACTGGGGGTCCTCCATATGCCCACTGGATGACACGATTGTTGGTTATGGAGACATAGCAAAATAGTGCTAACTGAATGGTGGGGACTATGTTAACTCCTTCCTTGTTTGCTTTTTTTAATAGGACACCCACATATCATTACTCAAGAGGCAATCTGTAGATGGAACATAATGTTCTAGTTCCTTTTGGTGTTCACTTCCTAGCTGACTTGGCAATGGAGTGGCTAAACCTAGGGCAGTGATGGCGAACCTATGGCACGCGTGCCACAGCTGGCACGCAGAGCCATCTCTGTGGGCACACGAGAGGGTCCAGGACAGAGCTAGAGGTCTCTATCTCCTCTCAGCCCCCCTCCCTCCTTGCCCCCCTCTTTTTCCGTCCCCCCTCTTTGTGTCCCCCTCTCTCTGTTCCCCCTCTCTCTCAGCTCACCCCTCTCTCAGCATCTCTCTCGCACCCCTCTCTCTCTGTCCCTATTCTCTCTGTCCCTCTCAGCCCCTCTCCCTCTCTCTCAGCCCCCCTCCCTCTCTCTCAGCCCCTCTCCCCCTCTCTGTTCCCCCTCTCTCTCAGCATATCTCTCACACCCCTCTCTCTCAGCCCCTCAGCCTCTCTCTGTTCCCTCTCTCTTTCAGCATATCTCTCACACCCCTCTCTCTCTGCCCCCCTCTCTCTCAGCCCCCCTCCCTCTCAGCATCTCTCACACCCCTCACTCTTGCTGTCCCCCCTCTCTCTCTCTCTCTCTCTCTCTCTCACCCCCTCTCTCTCACACAACCCCTCTCTTTCGCTCAGCCCCCCTCTCTCGCAAATTGCCGCGTTGGCACTTTGCAACACAAAACCAATGTATTTATTTCAGTTTGGGCACTCAGGCTCAAAAAGGTTCGCCATCACTGACCTAGGGCATTATCTCTGTACACCACACCAGAGTTGCAACCAATGGAGAAAACTTCTTGATAATGTAATGGTGGACCTCTGGTGGCTGATGTTTGGCCTTGTAAAATACATTTTCCTTGCCTCTTCTTCTAAGGGTCAAAGGGGGGATCTTTTTCTGATGATGCCTTGTGTGGGAGCTGTCAGATTTTTTCAGAGTACGTGTCCCAATAGAGCTGTAACCTTAATCGGCCTTAGAAAAATTTGTTTTTATGGAGATTGTAACCATAGACCTTCATTAGAGTAGTTCTGGAAGGGAATCACTACTAGTGGGGATGGGATAGTACTCATCTTTGTCATCATCCAGGAGGTTTCCCTTCTGTTCCTGTCCAAAAGACAGGACATCTTGGTAATGTCTATACATGACTAATAGGCCTTCATGAGAGTAGTTCTGGAAAGAAAATATTACTAGTGGGGAAGGGTTAGTACATGTCTTTGTCATCATCCAGGAGGTCTTCCTTCTGTTCCTGTCCAAGAGACATGAATTCTTGGTCATGTCTATACTTGAAGAATAGGCATTTGTGAAAGTAGTTCTGGAAGGGAACCATTACTAGTGGGGAAGGGATAGTACTCGTCTTTGTCATCATCCGGTAGGTTTCCCTTCTGTTCCTGTCCAAGAGACATGACCAATAGGCCTTCATTAGAGTAGTTCTGGAAGGGAACCACTACTAGTGGGGATGGGTTAGTACTCATCTTTGTCATCATCCACGAGGTTTCCCTTCTGTTCCTGTCAAAGAAACATAATCAGAAAGAAGTGGAAATCTGCCCATGGTGTGAAGAAATCCCAACCTTGAGAGTTGTCACCAGAAAATGGTGCTCTTGTTGGACAATATCTCTAATACTCATGTTTCAGTGAAAACCACAACATTTTGGATTTCCCCAAAACATCTGTCCTTGTGACCTTGGTCACCAAGAAAAATTAAGAAGGTAGACTTCCCCACTGACAAAATCAGAGGTTTTATCCTATCCCCAATTTATCCAAAACAAGAAAAACATTTGTGTCACAGCTTGACTTTTAGGTCAAGTACTTCTCTGTTCTTTGTGTAGGACTGGAATCATGTAGACGGACACAAGGATCCGTACCAGGACATCAAGAAGGAGAAGACCTTCACATCAACAGGTAAGATGAGTCTTCATTCAAAGCAACGATAGAACTCTCCCCACACATCAGCAACACATATACAATACATATTCATCGGTGTGTGTTTCCTACAGATGGATCCAGTAATGGGAACCCACCAGAGAGATGTCCCCGTCCTCTGTATTCCCGGGATTCCACACAGGAACATCACACCATCCCTCACCATCATCAGGTAGATACTGAGGGTCTCCCCAAAGACCATGGTGACTCATAGAAACATATAAGAGTGACGGCAGAGAAAAGACACAAGTGGTCCATCGAATCTGAGATAGACTCAACTTGTAAGAGAAACAGTGTGGTTGTGATACACTTCTACTTTTTGATCTATTAAACTTTGCTTCATTTTTTAGGTTGAGGACCTTGTTGGTATCAAAGTAGAAATTGTAGAGGCTGAAGAAGATTTGTGTTTGAAGAATGCACGGCCATGTTTGGATGAGGACAGCCCAGCATTTATCACCCCAGGTAGGCAGTACCTGTATACTCGCCAAAAATACTTCCCAGTTTCTAATTTGGTTGTCTTGTTTCCTCATATTTCGTCATATTCGTTATCTTAGAATGATTAAATTTTAGAATTAATTTTGTATATTCCGATTAGTTTTGTTTATTCGTTATTTTTTCAAATCGATTATATTCCTTCTACTTTCTTTTCTATTCTCTTCTGTATTATTCTATTATTTTCCATTCTATTCTGTTTCATTCTATTCCATTTTATTCTATTCTGTTTCATTCTGTTATTTTCTGTTCTGTTTTATTCTATTATTTGTTATTCTATTCCGTTTTATTCTATTCTATAAAGCAGCCTAAGTAGGAAACTTCATCTTATTTCACTTTTATACCTTACTGTATTCCTTGCAATATGTTTCCATTTCAAATTAATTTTCAAATTCGAATAATTTGTTTCGTTATAATTTATTTCGTATTAGTTGAAAATTCGTTACTATTGTGATTCTGAAATTCAGATACATCTGATACTCCGAATAACGAAAAGGTTGTCCGAATTTTCATTTGCAAACGTCACGAATTACACTTTAGACATGTGCAATTAGTTTCAGTCCGAATCTAAATTTGGATGAATTTTGGGTTATTCATAGATTCAAATGATCCCCCATACCACAGGGTCCCCCTCCTGAACCATACTAGGTACATGCCCTCAACATGGGGGTGGGTGCTTTGGGTAGCCCCCCTACCCCAAAGCACCCCCTCATGTTGAGGGCACGTGACCTGGTATGGTTCAGGAGGGTGGGGCGCCCGCTCGTCCTGTCTCAAGCTTCCCAGCCCACTCCTTAAAGCGGAAGTAAACCCATCGCTTTAATGGCTTCAAAAAAAAAGTTACGTTCACGGCATGCCGTAGAATGCTAGCTGTCACAATGGTTGTGCTCTCAACCAATCTGTCGAACCATCCAATGGCTGGAGTCATAACTGATCACATGTGCAGCATCATGGCAGTTGAAGATTAGACAGAGACCAAGATGGCAGCTTCCTTGGCTGAAAATGATAGGAGGATTTACTTCCGCTTTAACAACCAGCTATTCTTCACACAGAATTTGGATCGGTCAATACATTTTTGACCGATCCAAATTTGAATCGTTACGAAAATTTGGAATTTGTTAGAAAATGAATGAACGAAACTAATTCCGAAACAAATCCGCAAAACTAAATTTAGTATCCAAAACTAAATACATTTTTCCGTTCTGCACATGTCTATCACACATGTCTATTACCAACGTCAACACAAAATATCAGCCAAACTGATCTCTTAGCTTCTTCCAAGACCTTCTGCTCTCTTGCCCCCCCCCCCCCCCCTCACCTCGTCCTTCCATGCTTAAGTCCAGGTATTTTCCGGAGCCTCTTCAAACTTTTTGGAACTTTCTACCCCAATCTCTCCAACTATATCTTATGCTGTCTGCCTTTTGGGCGATTCCTAAAAACTCACACTTTCTCCATCAACTCGTTACCCCAGTTATTACCTTTTTTGTATAACTTGCCCCATTTTTAGATTGCAAGCTCTCACAA
Organism: Lithobates sylvaticus; assembly: GCA_028564925.1. Lineage (NCBI taxonomy): Eukaryota > Metazoa > Chordata > Amphibia > Anura > Ranidae > Lithobates > Lithobates sylvaticus. The sequence continues at coordinate 613,664,048 of CM053028.1, read as the reverse complement.
GCAGGGCCCTCCTATCCCTCTTCAATTGTATTGTAACTGTACTGTCTCCTTTCATATTGTAAAGTGCTGCACAAGCTAATAATCTAAAACATAAGACAAAAAGTAATGTTTTGAGGTTAAGAATATTTTTCTATCCCCCCACAGATGGACACTACAGCCGGATGACCCCAGATGTTCCACCGATGGTATTGTCCTATTTGAAGGCAGACACTGTGCAATCTTCTCAAGGAGACACTTCTGTTATTCCGAGTCTACATCCAGGACTTCGAGGGCCCAGTATCTCACCTTACCCTTCTGACCCAGAATGGCTTCCAGATCAAATCATTACACGCACACGGGCAAGGCCAAACGACAAAATCTACCCGTGCTCCGAATGTGGCAAATGTTTCACCCACATTTCCAACCGAATCCGGCACATGAAGATCCACAAGGGGCTGAAGCCTTTCGCCTGCTCTGAGTGCGGGAAGTGTTTCGCCCGCAAGTCACACCTCTCCGAGCACCAGCGAATTCACACGGGCGAGAAACCCTTCTTCTGTCCGCTGTGCGGGAAGTTCTTCAAGCACAAGTCGCATCTGGTCATACACAACCGAACCCACACAGGGGAAAAACCTTTTATGTGTCGGGACTGCGGAAAATGTTTTGCACAGAAAGCAAACCTTCTCTATCATCAGAGAGTTCACACTGGTGGGAAGACCTGACACTTTTCCGGGGGAGCTTAAAGGATCAGTCCACTTAAAGAGCTTGTCTACCATGCCTATAGAGAACTTGCGCTCTCCCTTGCTCTTTAAAAGGTAATGGTGCCCATTCCTGCAAGGTGCGGGTGTTCGTGTCCTCATTTACTGAAAAAAAAAAACACCCTTCCTTCATGTTGCCAAGCATTTAGCAGCAAAAATATTTAGCTGATCATCATGAAACTTTCACGCCATCAACAAATCTGTGCTTCTGGTCATGAGAGAGTTTTCATGCTGTGTTAAAGGGTGGAAGTGGAAGGCCTTCACGTAGACTCCGTTGGTGGGGTCTCAAGATTGGCATTTTGATAGCTCTCATCACCAATGTTCCCCACAGCCTTGAAAAAGCAACCAGCAATTCAGGCCAACAATGTTACAGAAAATGATAAACAACCTTTCTCGTGGACTCCAATGGTGAGGTCTCAACACCTTCATTTAGAAGATCTCACCACTGATGTTCCTCAGAGCTTTGAGGAGGCAACCAGCAATTCAGGTCAACAACATTAATGTTACAGAAAATAATAAACAACCTTTCTCATGGACTCTGATGGTGAGGTCTCTGCACCTTCATTTAGAAGATCTCACCACTGATGTTCCTCAAAGCTTTGATGAGGCAACCAGCAATTCAGGCCAACAACATTAATGTTACAGAAAATAGAAAATTACCTTTCCAATGGACTCTGGTGAGGTCTCTGCACCTTCATTTAGAAGATCTCACCACTGATGTTCCTCAAAGTTTTGAGGAGGCAACCAGCAATTCAGGCCAACGACATTAATGTTACAGAAAATAATAAACAACCTTTCTCGTGGACTCCAATGGTGAGGTCTCAACACCTTCATTTAGAAGATCTCACCACTGATGTTCCTCAAAGCTTTGAGGAGGCAACCAAAAATTCCGGCCAACAACATTAATGTTACAGAAAATAGAAAATTACCTTTCTCATGGACTCTGGTGAGGTCTCTGCACCTTCATTTAGAAGATCTCACCACTGATGTTCCTCAAAGCTTTGAGGAGGCAACCAGCAATTCAGGCCAACAACATTAATGTTCCAGAAAATTACCTTTCCAATGGACTCTGGTGAGGTCTCTGCACCTTTATTTAGAAGATCTCACCACTGATGTTCCTCAAAGCTTTGAGGAGGCAACCAAAAATTCAGGCCAACAACATTAATGTTACAGAAAATAGAAAATGACCTTTCTCATGGACTCTGGTGAGGTCTCTGCACCTTCATTTAGAAGATCTCACCACTGATGTTTCTCAGAGCTTTGAGAAGGCAACCAGCAGTTCAGGCCAACGTCGTTCATCTCACTTTCAGGTGGACTTATCTTTTGCAGTTTTGCACATCATTTCAAAATGAGTCTATGATTGACTTATTTAGACTTGAGAACATTTTGTACCAAGAAGGAACTGAGATGCAGTTACAGAGAGGACAATGACAAACTGGCGTAACGAACAGGACCTACAAAAGGATTTTGGTTAGTGGTAAAAAAAGGCAAAATATAGACAGATTACCCTTTAAGCTTTAATGCAACAATGGTAATGACTGAAACACTGCTTGTACATAAATCTCCTTTATGGATAGGATTTGTATTTATTCCTTCGTGGACGTGGTACATAAAGATCAATAAATAAATATTTTTATTTTAACTCAAATCATATTCTAGTATTTTTCAATAGCTGGCCTGCTGACTTTTTCTAAAAAAAGATTTTCTTTTACATTTGATACAGCAGACATCTAAAGTGGACCTGTGAGGTTTTTGTGGCTCTGTATGGAACACATTGGGCTTGGCCCTCAGTACTTAGTTTGGAGGCGTGGGCTAACACTAAGGCCCCATTCACACCCCAGCAATTTGTAGCTTGAAGCTCCGAGCTTCAAAACGTGGAAGGAGAAAAAAAAAAAATCAATAATTCTCTATGGCAGGGGTCTTCAAACTACGGCTCTCCAGTTGTTCAGGAACTACCATCATGCCTAGTCATGTCTATGAATGTCAGAGTTTTACAATGCCTCATGGGATGTGTAGTTCCGCAACAGCTGGAGAGCCGTAGTTTGAAGATTTCTGCTGTATGGGGTTGGTTCACATCTCCACTACAAGTCGCCTGAAGCTCAAAAAGGTTCTGAAGCTTTTTTTGTAGCTCAAATCGGGCAGATTGATGCGCTTTTGGAGCATTTTTTTGTGCTATAGAAATGCATTGAAACGCTTGATTTTAGCATATTTTTTTAGCATTTTTTTGAGCGTTTTTCTGCTGAAATGTAAATAATAATAATAATAATAATAATAATAAAAATACAATAAATTAATTAAAAAAAAAAAAATCTAACCCTTAACCCTAATATTAACCCCATTAAAATGGCACATAATTGTGAAGTGGAAAGAAAATGATAAAATGGTTTTCAACATTTTTTTTACAAATATGTGAAAAGTATGGGGGGTGCATTTGTATGGCGCCCCCTTGAGTCAATACTTTGTAGAACCACCTTTCACTGCAATTAAAGCTGCAAGTCTTTTTGGGGATGTCTCTACCAGCTTTGCACATCTAGAGAGGGACATTTTTGCCCATTCTTCTTTGCAAAATAGCTCAAGCTCTGTCAGATTGGATGGAGAGCGTCTGTGAACTGCAATTTTCAAGTCCTGCCACAGATTCTCAATTGGATTTAGGTCTGGACTGGGCCATTCTAACACATTAATATGCTTTGATCCATTCCATTGTAGCTCTGGCTGTATGTTTAGGGTAGTTGTCCTGCTGGAAGGTGAACCTCCGTCCCAGTCTCAAGTCTTTTGCAGACTCTAACAGGTTTTCTTCTAAGTCTGCCCTGTATTTGGCTCCATCCATCTTCCCATCAACTCTGACCAACTTCCCTGTCCCTGCTGAAAAAAAGCATCCCCACAACATGATGCTGCCACCACCATGTTTCACGGTGGGGATGGTGTGTTCAGGATGATGTGCAGTATTAGTTTTCCACTACACATAGCGTTTTACTTTTAGGCAAAAAGTTCAATTTTGGTCTCATCTGACCAGAGAACCTTCTTCCTCATGTTTGCTGCGTCTCCCACATGGCTTCTCACAAACTGCAAACTGGACTTCTTATGACTTTCTTTCACCAATGTCTTTCTTCTTGCCACTCTTCCATAAAGGCCAGATTTGTGGAGAACACGACTAATAGTTGTCCTGTGGACAGATTCTCACACCTGAGCTGTGGATCTCTGCAGCTCCTCCAGAGTTACCATGGACCTCTTGGCTGCTTCTCTGATTTATGCTCTCCTTGCCCGGCCAGTCAGTTTAGGTGGACGGCCATGTCTTGGTACGTTTGCAGTTGTGCCATACTCTTTCCATTTTCGGATGAAGGATTGAACAGAGCCCCATGAGATGTTCATATCTCATATCAGATGTTTGGGATAATTTTTTTTCTTCTAATTTTAGTGAATGGCCACGTGTCTTTTTAAATTCCCTTGCACCAAGTCTTGGTATTTTTGCAATTGTCCCATACTCTTTCCATTTTCAGATGATGAATTGAACAGAGCTCTGTGAGATGTTCAAAGATTGGGATAATTTTTATATAACCTAACCCAGCTTTATACTTATCCACAACTTTATCCCTGACCTGTCTGGCGTGTTCCTTGGCCTTCATGATGCGGTTTGTTCACTAAGGTTCTCTAACAAACCTCTGAGGGCTTCAGAGAACAGATGTATTTATACTGAGATTAAATTACACACAGTTGGATTATTTACTATTTAGGTGACTTTTGAAGGCAATTGGTTCTACTAGATTTTAGTTAGGGGCATTAGAGTAAAGGGGGCTGAATACAAATGTACCCCCCATACTTTTCACATATTTATTTGTAAAAAATGTTGAAAACCATTTATCATTTTCCTTCCACTTCACAATTATGCGCCACTTTGTGTTGGTCTATCACACAAAACCCCAATAAAATACATTTACGTTTTTTGGTTGTAACATGACAAAGTGTGGAAAATGTCAAGGGGTATGAATACTTTTTCAAGGCACTGTATTTTTGGGTCAGATCTAGGCCTCCAAACACACACCTGAGCCTTAAAAACTTGCTCAGTGATTAAAACGTGAGACTGTCAGAGCTACATCTTTTCTAAAGTGTGCAGATGTTCTAAATTCTGTTTTCTACCCCCCTCTTCTATGTCTTCAACCATTGCAAACCATCTCAACCTCCTAAACTCGTATGTTGCGTCTGCTCTGTACCTCTTTTCTGTAGCCAGTGTAGGATCATCTGCCTGCTCTGAGATTTCAGCTGGTGTGCAGAGAATGGGAATTTATTACAAAGCAGGGTTAGTCAGTGCTGGCTTCCCTGTTAAGGGTATAAAATCAGGACATGGATTCTTAGCCGTGTTAATTTCTGTGTCATGTAAACTGATTGGATTGATTGGCTAAGCCCCGTAGCTTCTCCTCATGATGTCAGTGCTGATGGTTTCTCAGTCTGAATTTCTGAGTGAAGGATTTCCCGCACTCCAGACACAAGTAGGGCCTCTCACCGGTGTGAACCCTTCTATGTCTGATGACGTCCGAGCTCTTAGAAAAGCATTTCCCGCAGTCCGGGCACGGGAAAGGCCGGTCCCCGGTGTGGACCTTCTGGTGGTTGAGAAGAATTGACTTCTGCGTGAAACTTTTCCCACATCTATCGCAGGAATATGGCCTGTCCCCTGTGTGGGTCCGCATGTGGCGCACAACGTTGGCGTGCGTGGTAAACCGTTTGCCACAAAAAGAACAGGGGTGCGATTTAGTGCCTCTAAGAGCTTTGTGGTACACGGTTTCCTGAGGTTTAGCAGGATCTGGTGGACAATCCGAACCATGAAGACCTAGGTCACTATCTGGGATCAGGCCAAGCGATGTATCGGCAGAAGATTCTTGAAGGCTGGATGGAGTGGGCGACCTACTCCGTACAGGGTGGACAGGTAGAGTGGCCTGATCTTCTCTTGGGGGAGCCTCCGTGATGCTGTCGTCTTCTCTGTCCCGATATGGAGACAACGTGAAAGTCCCCCTGACTTCACGACCATCTGCCGGGAATACAACAAAAATCTTTTAATTATTTTTTAAGGTTTTTCAAAATATATCTCCAGTAGTTCTATAAGGAAAGAAAACAGCCTGGTTGCCCATTTGGTTTATGTAAAAAAAAAAAAAAAAACAACAAAGATTTGGCTTGGGTGGTGGGCAAGTTCATTGTTTGCATTGGTCAGATGTGGAGGCTCAAGGTTTGTTATGACCCGACAGGGAGAAAGGTGAGCAAAAAAAATTGAGTACCAGAAGAAGCTGATTATGTAGATCAGTGGTCTCCAAACTGTGGCCCATTGCTTGTCTTTATTTGGCCTCATCCACTGACTCCAACAACAGGGCACATGAGGCACCATTCTTCTGACTGACACCAATGATGAGACACTATTCCTCCCACTAATACCAATGATGGTACATTATTCCTCCCACTGACACCAATGATGGAACACTATTCCTCCCACTGACACCAATGATGGAACATTATTCCTCCCACTGACACCAATGATGGGACACTATTCCTCCCACTGACACCAATGATGGGACACTATTCCTCCCACTGACACCAATGATGGGACACTATTCCTCCCACTGATACCAATGATGGTACATTATTCCTCCCACCGATACCAATGATGGAACATTATTCCTCCCACCGACACCAATGATAGAACATTATTCCTCCCACCGACACCAATGATGGAACATTATTCCTCCCACTGACACCAATGATGGGACACTATTCCTCCCACTGACACCAATGATGGGACACTATTCCTCCCACTGACACCAATGATGGGACACTATTCCTCCCACTGACACCAATGATGGGACACTATTCCTCCCACTAATACCAATGATGGTACATTATTCCTCCCACCGATACCAATGATGGAACATTATTCCTCCCACCGACACCAATGATAGAACATTATTCCTCCCACCGACACCAATGATGGAACATTATTCCTCCCACTGACACCAATGATGCGACATTATTCATCCCACTGATACCAATGTTGGGACACTATTCCTCCCACTGACACCAATGATGTGACACTATTCCTCCCACTGACACCAATGATGGGACACTATTCCTCCCACTGATACCAATGATGGGACACTATTCCTCACACTGACACCAATATTGGGACACTATTCCTCCCACTGACACCAATGATTGGGCACTATTCCTCCCACTTACACCAATGATGGGGCACTATTCCTCCCACTGATACCAATGATGGGACACTATTCCTCCCACTGACACCAATATTGGGACACTATTCCTCCCACTGACACCAATGATGCAACATTATTCCTCCCACTGACACCAATGATGGGACACTATTCCTCCCACTAATACCAATAATAGAGCACTATTCCTCCCACTGACACCAGTGATGGGACACTATTCCTCCCACCGACACCAATGATGGGACACTATTCCTCCCACTGACACCAATGATGGGACACTATTCCTCCCACTGACACCAATGATGGGACACTATTCCTCCCACTGACACCAATGATTGGGCACTATTCCTCCCACTGATACCAATGATGGAACACTATTCCTCCCACTGATACCAATGATGGGACACTATTCCTCCCACTGACACCAATATTGGGACACTATTCCTCCCACTGACACCAATGATTGGGCACTATTCCTCCCACTTACACCAATGATGGGGCACTATTCCTCCCACTGATACCAATGATGGGACACTATTCCTCCCACTGACACCAATATTGGGACACTATTCCTCCCACTGACACCAATGATGCAACATTATTCCTCCCACTGACAACAATGATGGGACACTATTCCTCCCACTGACACCAATGATGGGACACTATTCTTCCCACTAACACCAATGATGGGACACTATTCCTCCCACTGACACCAATGATGGGGACACTATTCCTCCCACTGACAACAATGATGAGACACTATTCCTCCCACTGACACCAATGATGGAACATTATTCCTCCCACTGACACCAATGATGGGACACTATTCCTCCCACTAATACCAATAATAGAGCACTATTCCTCCCACTGACACCAGTGATGGGACACTATTCCTCCCACCGACACCAATGATGGGACACTATTCCTCCCACTGACACCAATGATGGGACACTATTCCTCCCACTGACACCAATGATGGGCACTATTCCTCCCACTGACACCAATGATTGGGCACTATTCCTCCCACTGATACCAATGATGGGACACTATTCCTCCCACTGACACCAATGATGGGACACTATTCCTCCCACTGACACCAATGATGTGACACTATTCCTCCCACTAATACCAATAATAGAGCACTATTCCTCCCACTGACACCAGTGATGGGACACTATTCCTCCCACTGACACCAATGATGGGACACTATTCCTCCCACTGACACCAATGATTGGGCACTATTCCTCCCACTGATACCAATGATGGGACACTATTCCTCCCACTGACACCAATGATGAGACACTATTCCTCCCACTGACACCAATGATGGGACACTATTCCTCCCACTGACACCAATGATGGGACACTATTCCTCCCACTGACACCAATGATTGGGCACTATTCCTCCCACTGATACCAATGATGGGACACTATTCCTCCCACTGACACCAATGATGAGACACTATTCCTCCCACTGACACCAATGATGGGACACTATTACTCCCACTGACACCAATGATGGACACTATTCCTCCCACTGACACCAGTGATGGGACACTATTCCTCCCACTGACACCAATGATGGGACACTATTCCTCCCACTGACACCAATGATTGGGCACTATTCCTCCCACTGATACCAATGATGGGACACTATTCCTCCCACTGACACCAATGATGAGACACTATTCCTCCCACTGACACCAATGATGGGACACTATTCCTCCCACTGACACCAATGATGGGACACTATTCCTCCCACTGACACCAATGATTGGGCACTATTCCTCCCACTGATACCAATGATGGGACACTATTCCTCCCACTGACACCAATGATGAGACACTATTCCTCCCACTGACACCAATGATGGGACACAATTACTCCCACTGACACCAATGATGGGACACTATTCCTCCCACTGACACCAATATTGGGACACTATTCCTCCCACTGACACCAATGATGGTACACTATTCCTCCCACTGACACCAATGATGGGACACTATTTCTCCCACTGACACCAATGATGGGGCACTATTCCTCCCACTGACACCAATGATTGCTATTAGTGGGAGAAATAGTGCCCCATCATTGGTGTCGGTGGGAGAAATAATGTACCGTCATTGGTATTAGTGGGAGGAATAATGTACCATCATTGGTGTCGGTGGGAGGAATAATGTTCCATCATTGGTGTCAGTGGGAGTAATAATGTACCATCATTGGTATTAGTGGGAGGAATAGTGCTCAATGATGGTACATTATTACTCCCACCGACCGAAAGGTTTGGTATGACCCAACAGGGAGAAAGGTGAGCAAAAAAATAGAGTACCAGAAGAAGCTGATTATGTAGATCAGTGGTCTCCAAACTGTGGTCCAGTGCTTGTCTTTATTTGGCCCCATCCACTGACTCCAACAACAGGGGACATGAGGCACCATTTTTCCCACTGACACCAATGATAGGACACTATTCCTCCCACTGACACCAATGATGGGGCACTATTCCTCCCAATGATGGTACACTATTCCTCCCACCGACACCAATGATGGGGCACTATTTCCCCCCAATGACACCAATGAAGGGGCACTATATCTCCCACTGATTACAACAATGGGGCACTATTACTCCCCCTTATACCAATGATGGTATGTTGTTTACTCCCACTGATGCCAGGACATTTTCTTCCCCCCACTGGCCACAGTCTGGCCCCCTTAAAGTCTGAAGGACAGTAAACTGGCCCTTTGTTTAGAACGTTGGAAGACCCCAGATCTAGATCTTAGGAGTGTGTCACACCGTGAGGAACATCTATCCATGAAGGCCAGTTCCACAACAGACTATCAAAGAGATGAAAGAACAAGATGCATGAAGGCTGCATTAATATAATTGGTCCATGTCTCTATCCAAATACACTAGATCAGCCTTTTTTCAACCAGGGTGCCTTGAGGTTTCTTCAGGGGTGCCTTGGCAAAATTCCTAAAAATGTATTTAAGCCAGCAAGGTGGATCAGGCCCGCCTTTCAGTTACACAAAGCAACGGGTTTTCATTATGTACCATTATGACTTTGTAGGTACTGGCATCCTAACAACCAATGACGACATCAGTTAACCGCTTTCCGACCGGCGCACGCCGATGTACGTCGACAGAATGGCACGGACAGGCAAAAGGGCGTACAGGTACGTCCCCTTTAAGATTGCCGCCGTGGCATCGAGCGCGCGCCGGTCGGGACCCCCGTGAGTCCAGTCGCGGGTCCCACGGACTCGATCGCCGCGGGGATACCTGCGATCGTCTCACGGGATGGCTGAACGGGGAGATGCGGAAGTAAACAGCATCTCCCCGTTCTGCCTAGCAACTAGTAAAACTGATCTCTGCTCCCTGTGCTTGGAGCAGAGATCAGTGTTCACTAAATCACAGCCACGCCCCCCCACAGTTAGAAACACGCCTCTAGGAACACTTAACCCCTACACTGCCACCTAGTGGTTAACCCCTTCACTGCCAGTGTCATTTACACAGGAATCAGTGCATTTAAATAGCACTGATTGCTGTATGAATAACAATGGTCCCAAAAATGTGTTTAAAAATGTCCGAAGTGTCCGCCATAATGTTGCAGGCACAATAAAAAAAAAAATACAAAAAAAAAAATAAAAAAAAAAAAATCGCTGATCGCCGCCATTACTAGTAAAAAAAAATGATTAATAAAAACGCTATAAAACTATCCCCTATTTTGTAAACGCTTATTGCGATTTTTTTTACCAAGAATACGTATCGGCCTAAACTGAGGGAAAAAAAAAATATTTTTATATATTTTTGGGGGATATTTATTATAGCAAAAAGTAAAAAATAATGCGTTTTTTTCCCAATTTGTCGCTCTTTTTTTGTTTATAGCTCAAAAAATAAAAACCGCAGGGGCGATCAAATACCACCAAAAGAAAGCTCTATTTGTAGGAAAAAAAGGACTTCAATTTTGTTTGGGAGCCACGTCGCACGACCGCGCAATTGTCAGTTAAAGCGACGCAGTGCCGAATCGCAAAAAGTGCTCTGGTCTTAAGTCAGCAAAATGGTCCGGTCTGAAAGTGGTTAATAAGATGGATGTCTGTTGCCTCCACAGCATCCTTGTTTGACCTTTCTCTGCCTCTCTGGCTCAGCACTGACGTCACATTAGCTGACTGAGAAATTGAGGGAGAAAAGAAACATTGGAGTACTAGTCAGTACCAGTGTGCAAAAGTGTATTTCCTTTGGAAGAATAAACCACCTCTAACATTGGGTGTCCTACGTGTGGCTGTTTCTACATTGTGTAAAGCTATTAGAGTCGTTTTTTTACATTTTAGAACGGGGTGCCTCGAGATTGTCCATAATTTTAAAGGGTGCCTTGACTGAAAAAAAGATTGAGAAACACTGCACTAGATAACTGTTTCAAAGAACAAAGAGTAGCTGACCAAAAAGGGAAAATTGGGACTAATCGGACAGACTCAACCGAAAAGAGTTCTTTCTGTGGCTTTTATGGGAAATCACTGAATTCCACACCAATGGCCACCAAACCAACATGCGTGTGGGTGCCAGAGCAAAGGGTGAACACCAATGCCCACCAAACCAACATGCGTGTGGGTGCCAGAGCAAAGGGTGAACACCAATGCCCACCAAACCAACATGCGTGTGGGTGCCAGAGCAAAGGGTGAACACCAATGGCCACCAAACCAACATGCGTGTGGTTGCCAGAGCAAAGGGTGAACACCAATGCCCACCAAACCAACATGCGTGTGGGTGCTAGAGCAAAGGGTGAACACCAATGCCCACCAAACCAACATGCGTGTGGGTGCTAGAGCAAAGGGTGAACACCAATGCCCACCAAACCAACATGCGTGTGGGTGCCAGAGCAAAGGGTGAACACCAATGCCCACCAAACCAACATGCGTGTGGGTGCCAGAGCAAAGGGTGAACACCAAAGCCCACCAAACCAACATGCGTGTGGGTGCCAGAGCAAAGGGTGAACACCAATGCCCACCAAACCAACATGCGTGTGGGTGCCAGAGCAAAGGGTGAACACCAATGGCCACCAAACCAACATGCGTGTGGGTGCCAGTGCAAAGGGTGAACATCAATGCCCACCAAACCAACATGCGTGTGGGTGCCAGAGCAAAGGGTGAACACCAATGCCCACCAAACCAACATGCGTGTGGGTGCCAGAGCAAAGGGTGAACACCAATGCCCACCAAACCAACATGCGTGTGGTTGCCAGAGCAAAGGGTGAACACCAATGCCCACCAAACCAACATGCGTGTGGTTGCCAGAGCAAAGGGTGAACACCAATGCCCACCAAACCAACATGCGTGTGGGTGCCAGAGCAAAGTGTGAAGGTTGTCAGAACTATCAGAAGTGTCTACCAAGCTGTTGGTACGGCAATGAAGAGAAGGGGTCACTTTGGCAAATTGCTCTATTACATTGGATCTAGTGAGATCTGGTGTTCAACCCCTTCAAAACCAAAGGGTTTATACTTTACGTGAACCTGTAGGTTATTTATGATGATCCAACTACCAGAACTTCCAAAGCTTATGTACCTAAATGCAGAAGTCACTTTGTGTGGCCCCCCTGGAGGGCCTTGACCTACACATGAGTCCCACCCACCCAGAGGCCCACCATTCAACAGTCCGAAGGGAGATCCTTCACTGGGCACTGTTCTTTTGACCTTATGATGGTAATTTTACCAAAAAGACAAAGGAGCATGACCATCCCCCCTAAAGGCCTACAAGTCTACTGGGAGAAAAAACTGATGATGGGTTAGTGAATATTTTGAGGGATGGTGGCAAACCTTGGAGCAAAAGGATGAAGATCAAGCTATTGTAGACAAAAACGATACCACAAAGCCCAACAAACCTAATAATAGTTACGTTTTTTTTTATTATTCCCATGGCAAAGGAAACATTTATGACTCACCCACATTGATCTCCATAGGACGTTCCTCCTCCTTACATTGCCGATCGGCTGTCATGTAGACCTCGTCCTCTACGTCATTTTCAAACTAGATGACAAAAATCTAATCGTATGAATGTCTTATTATTATATTTAAACACATTTTTACAGTTCATACAGCCTTGAATCAATGATGAGACCTTCTTCTCTTCCTACCTGATGATGGTGAGGGACGGTGTGACCTTCTTGTGTGGAATCCCGGGAATACAGGTTATGGGGACATCTCTCTGGTGGGTTCTCATTACTGGATCCATCTGTAAGAAGGAGGAGAGCAGAGATTGTTGTGGTGACTGAACAAGGACAATCTGGGACCCTTTTCTGTAGCGTTTATTACTCACCTGTGTGGATCTCTGGAGGGATTTCCTTCTCCTTACACTTACACAGCACTTCATCATCGCCGTCATAGACTTCAGCTTTAATACTTATCACACCTTCACCCTAAAAAGAATACACAAAGCACAAAAATCACCATGTGGCTTCTCTACAGATCCTACGGTGTAGAGTCACTTTTGGGTGCACCTCTACCTGATGAAGGTGAGGGATGGTGTGATCTTCCTGTGGTGAATCCCGGGAATACAGAGGACGGGGACATCTCTCTGGTGGGTTCCCATTACTGGATCCATCTGTAGGAAACACACACACTGACTGAATACATTGTTTCTATGTGTTTATCAGATGATGGGGGATCCAGGTGGACCCTCCGTACCGCTCTCTCCTTTACAATAAAGTCTCCTCTTACCCGGTGATATGAGGGGCGGCTGATTGTCCATCATGACGTCCTTGTAGAGATCCTTGTGTCCTTCTATATACTCCCACTCCTCCATGGAGAAATAGACAGTGACATCCTGACACCTTATAGGAACCTGACACACACAATGATACAGTCACCATCCAGACACATCCCTTGTCTGTTACTGGATAATGTCCCAGAATTCCCGGCACCGCTCACCTCTCCTGTCAGCAGATCAATGATCTTCTGGGTGACTTCTAGAATCTTCTTCTCGTTGTTGTTATTCATTGTCAGAGAGGAGGACCAGGGATCCTTGGACTTCTTTAGGGGTCCATAATCCTATATAATGAGACATTAAGCATTACAAATATATGATCTTCACCTCTCCTTTCAGGTCTGTGCGTAATAAACAGAGATAAGAGTGATGTCATGTGACCTCCCAGAATCCTCCTCACCTCTCCGGTCAGGTCTGTGTTTTATTTAGAGATAAGAGTGATGTCCTGTGACCTCCCAGAATCCTCCTCACCTCTCAGGTCTGTGTTTTATTAATAGAGATAAGAGTGATGTCATGTGACCTCCCAGAATCCTCCTCACCTCTCCGATCAGGTCTGTGTTTTATTAATAGATAAGAGTGATGTCATTGACCTCCCAGAATCCTCCTCACCTCTACGGTGGGGTCTGTGTTTTATTAATAGAGATAAGAGTGATGTCATGTGATCTCCCAGAATCCTCCTCACCTCTCCGGTCAGCAGATCAATGATCTTCTGGGTGACTTCCAGAACCTTCTGCTTGTTATTGTTCTCAGATATCAGGGAGAAAGGTGGAGGTACCATCATGGAGCTCTGGGTTGTGACAAACTTTCCATGGCCAGAGAGGTGATTGCGTGATAATACATACATTCCAGATGTCTTCACTAGTATGTAATCCTATATTACAAAGAATGGCTTTCCTAGAATCCCTACTGTCTCCATTCAGGTCCCTATTAAAGCAGCAGTGAGACTGCTGTATTATGACCCATATAAGTGATGTCATGTGACCTCCCAGAATCCTCCTCACCTCTCCGGTCAGCTCTCTTTTATTAATAGAGATAATAGTGATGTCATGTGACCTCCCAGAATCCTCCTCACCTCTCCGGTCAGGTCCGTTTTATTAATAGAGATAATAATGATGTCATGTGACCTCCCAGAATCCTCCTCACCTCTCCAGTCAGGTCTGTTTTATTAATAGAGATAAGAGTGATGTCATGTGACCTCCCAGAATCCTCCTCACCTCTCCAGTCAGGTCTTTTTTATTAATAGAGATAAGAGTGATGTCATGTGACCTCCAGGGAATCCTCCTCACCTCTCCGGTCAGGTCTGTTTTATTAATAGAGATAATAGTGATGTCATGTGACCTCCCAGAATCCTCCTCACCACTCCGGTCAGCTCTCTTTTATTAATAAAGATAAGAGTGATGTCATGTGACCTCCCAGAATCCTCCTCACCTCTCCGGTCAGCAGGTAGATGATCTCCAAGGTGAGTTTTAACATCCGCTCAGTCACATGACCGCAGTCTACATCCATGGTCGGTGAAGCAGTCATTTGATCTATAGAGGGTTATCTCGATAACAGAATAGGAATGACTGCAGTGCTGTGCCCAGGTCTTCAGTGAAGTCTTCTGATACACACCGTACATAGGTGATGGGGGCTGACGAAAATTGGGGCCTTTGGGTGCAGTTCTCCTTTAAAATAAAACAGTGTCAGTTTACTATTATTTTACTCTTCTAGTACTTCCCTACCTTCCTGGTAATAATCTGATCTCACCACCCCTGAGGTCCTATCTACGCTCAGCATTGATGTTCTATGAATCAGGTCTACCTTGTCTTTCACTATTCTGTCCCTTACCTATTACTTTATTCAATACATCTTATTGCAGCATAGGTCCTCCCATGATGGCGGGTCGAATGACAAGAGATGGGAAATAAACACTGAGAAATGGCCTCAGTGCCTGGAGAACTATAGCTAGAGCTGGAAGGTGCCGGGATGACGGACAGAAGCAGAGAGAAGATTCCACACATAGCTCAACGAATAAGATAATCAACAGGCTTTTTTCCAACAGTGCCTCTCCCTTCCAAACCAAGCCACCGATGAGCACCAGCAAAACCTTCCATGGACTGGTGGCCATCCATCAACCTGTCACAGCCAATGATCACTCTCCCTTCTGACCTTTGACCATCTAAGTCTCCAGCCCCAACCAACTGATAAGTGCCCCCCCAATCTCCTTCCACACTGATAAGAGCCTGCAAGACCCCCCCTCTATACTGATCATCCATCTACCCCCCCCTACAACCAATGACCATCCACAGCTCCCTTCCCTTAACCTACAACCATCCAAACCGTACCCATCCCACTGATCAGCACCCACAAACCTCCTCCCGCACGAATGAAAACCAGCAAGACCCCTCCCTGGACTAATTATCTTCCCTCCACAACCAATGACCATTCACAGCTCTCTCCTCTCAACTTACAATTATCTAAGCCTCACCCACCCCAATGAGAAGCACCAACAAACCTTTCCCCAAAGTGATGAGGATTTTCAGAACCTCTCCCTCGACCAATCATCCATCCACCCGCCACAACCAATGAGCACCCACAGCTCCCTCCCCTGGACTTAGAACAATCCAAGCTTCACCAACCCCATTGATGAGCACCCACAAACCTCCCGCACTGAAGAGAATATGCAAGACCTATTCTTGGACTGATCATCCACCAGCCACAACCAATGAGCACCCACAGCTCCCTCCGCTGGACTTATGACCATCTGAGCCTTACCATCCCGACAGATGAACACCTCCAAACCTCCCCCAACACTAATGAGCATCTACAGGTCTTCTCCCTGGACTGACCATCCATCCACCGGCCACAATCAATGACCAACCACAGCTCCCTCCCTTGGACTTATGACCATCTGTGCCTCCCCCTTTCCGAGCAACTGGGACCCATTTATACCCAAATCAGCTCCTACGGATGAGTGCCATTTTATTCTCCCTCCCCCATACTGGTGACCACCCACAACTCCCTCCAATGGACTGAAGACCGCACCATATACCTCTGACCCCAACAGGTACTGGTGACCTGATTTCCATCATCCACCTACTCATGAGCAATCTCCAGCCTCCACCCAGACTGATGACTTACTGACCTGCTGAGTCCTTTTTCCACCAAAACTAATGACCATCTTCCTTCTCTGGACTGAGGGCCAGCCTCATTGATCCCCACCAACCCCCACTCCTCACCCATTCCCCAACTACTGGTCTCCTCATTGCTAATGTGGGTCTATTTACTCCTCATCTCCCCGACTATGACCTTTCCATCTTCCTCCGCAATGATGACCACAGGACACCCCAAATAAGGCTCGCCCATCACCCCCAATCCCCTGTACTGATGAACACTCACATCAATGTTATTTTCTTTGTTAGGGCTCATACACACGGGTGTATGAATAAATGCCCCAAATGTGCCACCAGAAATCAAATGCCTGTCGCTGGTTGCGTCTAGATGTGTGTGTATGAGCGTAAACTCATTCTATCGTCTCGATTATTCATTTATTCCAGCCACTAGAGTCAGGGCCATCTTTAACACAGGGCAAAGGGAGCAGCTGCCCCGGGCCCACTCATTGTTGTGGGGCCCAAAACAGCTGCCCCTTAAGGCTGCAAATAGTTGATAAGTGAATTTGGGAAGGGCCAAGAAAAATGTTTGCCAATCAATATTAACCACTTCCCACCCGGCCTATAGCAGATTGACGTCCGGGAAGTGGTTTTCGTTATCCTGACTGGGCGTCATATGACGGCCTTCAGGATAACAGCGGCGATCGGTGGAGCGGTGTGTCAGTCTGGCGGAGGCTCTTTACCACATGATCAGCCGTGTCCAATCACGGCTGATCACGATGTCAACAGGAAGAGCCGGTGATCGGCTTTTCCTTACTCGCGTCTGGCAGACGCGTGTAGAGGAGAGCCGATCGGCGGCTCTCCTAAAAGGGGGGTATGCGCTGATTGTTTATCAGCGCAGCCCCCCCTCAGATGCCCACACTAGAACACCAGGGAAGCCCCCAGCATGTGGATGGCCAGGTACATCCCCCATGGCCATCCACATGTAAAAAAAAAAATGCCCAAAATATGCCAATCAGTGCCCACAAATGGGCACTGACTGGCACCTCATATTTACTTGACAAAACAGGGATGCCCAGCAATGCCACCCATCAGTGTCCATCAGTGCCACCTATCAGTGCAACCTATAAGTATGCATCAGTGCCACCCATAAGTACCCATCAGCGCCGCCTATGAGTGCCCATCAGTGCCGCCTATGAGTGCCCATCAGTGCCACCTATGAGTGCCCATCAGTGCCGCATACCAGTGCAACCTATAAGTATGCATCAGTGCCACCCATAAGTACCCATCAGCGCCGCCTATGAGTGCCTATCAGTGCCACCCATGAGTGCCCATCAGTGCCGCATACCAGTGCCACCTATCAGTGCCACCTCATCGGTGCCCATCAGTGCTGCCTTATCAGTGCCCATCAGTGCAGCCATATCAGTGCCCATCCTTGAAGAAGAAAACTTACTTATTTACAAAAAAAATTAACAGTGACAAAGAAAAACTTTTTTTTTTGTGACATTTTTGGTCTTTTTTTGTTTGTTGCGCAAAAAAAAAAAAAAATCGCAGGGGTAATCAAATACCACCAAAAGAAATCTCTATTTGTGGGAACAAAATGAAAAAATTTGTTTGGGTACAGTGTTGCATGACTGCGCAATTGTCATTCAAATTGCGACAGCGCTGAAAGCTGAAAATTGGCCTGGGCAGGAAGGTGTCTAAGTGCCCCCCGGTATTGAAGTGGTTAAAGACGGCCCTGACTATAGTACATTTACGTGCATATGTGTGCGTTTAAGGCGAACACGCGTGTAAATTACGTTGAAAGACTCCTTTTATAAGTACATAGCATATGTATTCCTCCTCTGAGTCTCTCCTACCCACCCAGCAGCCAGACACACACTGTCACCAATAGAAATATAACATAAAAAGGTACACAATGAAAGCTTCAAGGGATTGTCAATACCTGCTGCCAGTAACAACTGTGGCTTCTGCTTCCCGGAACTTCCGGTCTGTGCGTTCCACCAGCAAGTTGCCTGTTCTTCCGGGTTATGCAGTTCTGTAGCCGCACAGGCTCCCTCGTGTGGTCGCTGTATTAGAACTGCAAGCTAGAGAATTTCAGCACCTCGTTCACCGCAGCTTAGCATTGCCACCCTGTGGACATTTAGGAGTACTGCAGCGTTCATACTATAAGCTCCTCATTTGTGACAACTGCAGTGATCTCGGCGGACCCATCCTTCACCCTGAGGTCACACTGCAGCTAAGCACAACTCTCATCCGTTACTTTAGCGTCGATTTGCCACCTTGTGGCCACTTTTGGGAACTGCAACAAGCTTGGCTGCCTTTAAATGTATACTGCAGTGCAGCACTGCCACCACGTGGCCATTTATTAAAATTGCAGCTGCAGCCACTTTATACTAACAGTTCGCACTGCCACCCAGTGGCCATTTAGAGGAACCCCAAGTAAATATGATCTGGATATTTTATGAATTCTTTTTTTTTTTTTTTTTCTCTATGCTTGGACCTTAGAAAAGGGTAATAAAAAGGAAGGAAAAAATAAAAAAAAATCATGGACAGAACTGAACTATATTAGATTTTTTTTAAAGACTTTTTAATTACAATTTCTGCCATGAAGGATTGTTGAAAAGAGGTAATCTGAGTAAAAAAATGTTTGATTGTTTCCTATAGAGCTGACCTCCGGGTTAACACATTTATGAAATGACTGACTATCATGGAGCGTAGGCGTGTGCACAGGGTGTGCTGGGCGTGCCTGGGCACACCCTAATCACCCCGTGCAGTACCGATTCCCCATGCTGCCCCCCCCCCCCCAAGTGTCAACCTTCTCGGTCAGTGCTGCCTGCATACACAATTATGAAATGAATATCATGGAGCGTAGGCGTGCGCACAGGTTGTGCTGGGTGTGCCTGGGCACACCTTAATCACCCCATACAGTACCGATTCCCCCTGCTGCCCCCCCACGTGTCAACCTTCTGCGGCAGTGCTGCCTGTATACACATTTCTGGAATTACTATCATGGAGCATAGGCGTGCGCACAGGGTGTGCTGGGCACACCCTAATCACCCCGTGCAGTACCGATTCCCCCTGCTGCCCACCCCCTCCATGTGTCAACCTTCTCCAGCAGTGCTACCTGTATGTACAGTATATATATATATATATATATATATATATATACATACATACATACACACACACACACACACACACACACACACCTCCCAACTTCCCAACTTTTTGAGATGGGTATAAAGGACACCTATTGGTAAAAGTATGTAGGCATAGGATACACACCCCTGTCACGCCCCTTAAAAGGAGAATTGTACAAAAAATTGGTTAATTAAACCCACAAATGCCTTTATATCACTATTATTCCTTTATATTGGCAGTAGTGTTTTTTTTTTTTTTTTTATAAAATGATAGAGATCGGCCCGAAATGAGGGACAAATAAGAAGAAAAGAGGGACCTTGTTCCAAATGAGGGACATGTCCCTTCGGAATCAGGGACAGTTGGGAGCCATGTATATGCTTTATATATGTGATTCTGCACAGGAGGGAACCCCCCTGTAGCAGTACAAGCTCTCTTCCAGGTGTATCAGTTTACAGAGATCGAACAAACCATTTACTACTGATAGAGGTGCTTACAAATGATCAGCTTTTATGGATTCATGTAAAACCTTTATCCCAAAAGTAAAAAAAAAAAAGCAGTTTGCTGTAACCGATTATAAAGTGTGAGCTGGAGTATGGCTTCAATTTGTTAGTGTATTTAAATCTGCTAATACATATAACACTCTACTTTCCCCAGACTGACAATGCTGCTGTCCAAAGGTGCCCCTTCACCCAGAGCGGGGGACGTTCTAATACAAGTATAACAAGGTAACAAGTATATACAAGGTAACAAGTATACGGATGCTTCCACCTTCATACATAACAGCTCTGTGCAGCTGACATCCCCTATAACACGTGGATCATATGAAGGACGGTTGGCACAAAGGATAGCATCCAAAAATAATCTACCTTTATTGAAAACGCATGTACAACCGCTGTAAAAACAGCCAACGCGTTTCAACCGCCAGGCCTTAATCATGGCTCATTTTTTAGGGCCTGATGAAGGCCTGTTGGCCGAAACACGTTGGCTGTTTTACAGCGGTTGTACATACGTTTTCCATAAAAGAAGATTATTTTTGGATGCTATCCTGAGTGCCGACCATCCTCCATGCTCTAATACAGGAGGTGTGTTACTGGCTAGATCATCAGGTGAAAACAGAGGGGGGGGAGCCTAAAAAAAGAAAACGAATGCAGCCACCACATCTTATGATTAGTAAGCTGCACTATAGTACGTTTTTGGTTTTGGGATTAATGCCGCTTAACTCCGATGCTGCAGATAGATACATTTTTGATACTGGTTGATGCCTCGGGGGAAGCAGTTGATGCCTTAGGACAACACCTCAGGGAAAGTAGACAGACAGGAATAGGCTGAACCTTTTATTGACATTTTAATAAATAGGCATTTCTATATACAATACGAAGATTCTCGGCAAACCAACATTTTCTGGTGCTTAAGAGGCATTGATGATCTTCCTATCATGGATGCGTTGGTGCTTGAGAAGATCGGACCGCCACGAAAAGCACTTGCCGCACTCCGAACACGTATAAGGTTTCTGGTGGGTGTGAGTCCTCTGGTGCCTTGACACATCGGAGCTCCCCGAGAACCGCTTCCCGCAAACGGCGCACGCGAACGGCTTCTCGCCGGTGTGCACCCTCTGGTGTTTCATGAGGTCCGACCTCTCCGTGAAGCTTTTCCCGCACAAGGAGCACGAAAACAGCTTCTCGCCTCGGTGGATCTTCTGATGCTTGACGAGGTACTGCCGCAGGGCAAAGCACTTCCCGCAGTCCAGGCAGGAGAAAGGCTTGTCACCCGAGGCAATCTTTTGGTGGCTGGCGTAGCTGGAGCGGAACGAGAAACGCTTGCCGCAGTCGGCGCAGAAGAAGGGCTTCTCTCCGGTGTGGGTGCGCCGGTGCTCGGCTAGGTGCCAGGTGCAGGAGAAGATCTTGCCGCACTCAGCACATGGGATGGTCCTCTCCATCGAATGACGCTTTGCCCGATCTGGAGTCTCCGGAGGGATTGCGCCGCTGGATACATCTCGTTTCGAGCAAAACCTGCGGTGTCCGAGGAGGGTGGAATTCTGCGTAAAACATTTCCCGCACAAAGAACACAAAAAAGGATTTTCTCCAGTGCGGGTCCTCTGATGAATCACCAGATAGGACTTTGACCGGGACGGTTTCCCGCATTCCGTACAAGGGAAAGGGTTCTCGTCTTGTTGATCCCCAGCGAGAACTGGTTTCCTTCGAAAACGCTGCCTGCCTTCTAGAAGCGGCTTCTCGCAGATCCTGAGTCTTCGGTGCTTGACGAGAGCCGACTTTTGCTGAAAGCGTTTGTCGCCTGGTGGGCAGGAGTAAGGCTTCTCCCCGGTGTGGAGCCTTTGGTGGCGGATGATGTCAGACTTTGTCTTGGAGCACTTGCCGCACTCAGAGCAGGGGTGAAGCAGCTCTCCACGGTGGGATCTCTCATGGTCAACGAGGGTGGATTTCCGGGTGAAGCTCTTGCCACACTGTAAGCAAGAGAACGGCTTTTCGCCCGAGTGGGTCCTAAGGTGCACCACCAGGCGTTCTTTCCGGACAAGACACCGGCCACACTTTGAGCACGAGAAGGGCACGTCGCCCGAGTGTGTACGTAAATGGACCACCAGGTTTTCTTTCCGAGCAAACTGCTGGCCACACTCCGAGCAAGAGAATGGCTTCTCTCCGGAGTGGCTCCAGAAATTAACCATCATGTGTTCTATCTGGGTGAAGCATCTGCCGCACTCTGAACAGGAATATGTTTCATCTCCAGGACAAGAGCTGATGCGGGGAAGATTGAAAGGCTTAATGTCCAAAGATTCTGCAGGATCGGAGATATGCAGCGATCGATCCATGCTGGGTGGGCCAGTAGGGACCTTTAGAGTCAAGGTGATTTCTCCAGGATCCAGAAGCAAACCTAGACCTCTGTAATCCACATCTCTACCTGCCAGGAATAAAAAAAGGAGCATTTTAGGGCAACCAAACTCATAGCTACATGGTTAGCCAAGTCAAGGTTCAACCATCAAGAGAAAAAAACAAACCATAACTCATAGTAACCAAGATGACTTGGCCAACAATTACGTAGACAGATAACCAACAAACTCTGAGGTGGGTATTGAGGAGTTTCCAGTACAAAAGTTTATATCACTCAGAGGTCTTTTTAAAATGTTTATTTGGTTACGTGCAACAAATAAATCCAGTGAGTTTTGGGGGAAGGCCTCTCTTTTTCAAGACTGGAGCAGTAGATGTAAATAGAATTAATAGAATTACAATGAGATGCAATGAAGACCTATATTAGGGCTTCCAAGAGGTTTAACCCCACCAGTTCCTTATATATTTTGCGTATTCACCTAACTAAACCCTCCCTGCCCTTTCTCTTCTACTGCGGTCTTGGATGGACTCTACGTTTATCGTTAAAAAAACGTTCTTGGATTGAGCTGCAGTCCATTGACTTTGCCTAGGCTGAGACGATGAGGACAAACCATTCTGGCATTTCGTACTGCCGTTAATATGACAGTCCTAATCAAGCCCTAGCATTGGTCCTCATTGCATCTCATTGTGATTCTAATTACAGCCACTGCTCCAGCATTGAGGAAGAGAGAGACCAACCCCCCTCCCGAAACTCGTTGGAATTATTTGATGCTCTTAACCAATAAACATTTTAAAGAAACCTCTGGAGGGAAATTAACTTTTGTATGGGGAGCACCTCAATACCCATCTCAGAGTTTGTCATCTACTGTCGTTATGCAAAAGGTAGCAGCCTGAGACCGGAACAAGGTCCATCTACACCCAGGGTCGACAACCCGTCGTTCGCGGGCTTCCTGACGACTGCAGGCGATTGGTTGCTACTTGTTAATATAAAAAGTTAGCAGTGTCCTCTACCACCCTTCACATCACAAACCCCCCCCCTTCCTGCATTCTGAGTGAAACGCACTCCTTAACCTTGCAATCTTAGCGCAATGCACTCCTTGGCCCAGCATTCTGAGTGTAACGCACTCCTGATCCCTGAATTCTGAGCATAACGCACCCCTGATCCCTGAATTCTGAGCATAACGCACCCCTGATCTCTGCATTCTGAGCGTAACGCACCCCTGATCTCTGCATTCTGAGCGTAACGCACCCCTGATCTCTGCATTCTGAGCGTAACGCACCCCTGATCTCTGCATTCTGAGCGTAACGCACCCCTGATCTCTGCATTCTGAGCGTAACGCACCCCTGATCTCTGCATTCTGAGCGTAACGCACCCCTGATCTCTGCATTCTGAGCGCAACGCACCCCTGATCTCTGCATTCTGAGCATAACACACTCCTGATCCCTGCATTCTGAGCGTAACGCACCCCTGATCTCTGCATTCTGAGCGTAACGCACCCCTGATCTCTGCATTCTGAGCGTAACGCACCCCTGATCTCTGCATTCTGAGCGCAACGCACCCCTGATCTCTGCATTCTGAGCGCAATGCACTCCCAAACCCTGCACTCTCTTGTAATACTTTTTTTTGTGTTCCCTGCGTTTGCAATCTACATTTGGGGTTAACAATGTATCATCACCCACAGTAGGCAGTGCGTTTGGAACATGCCTTTCTGGCATTGCGTTCTGGAGTGAACCGGCCCTAACAGAACACTGTGCCCGGTGATCTTTGACTTCATCAGTGTTGTTCAAGTAGATCTCCATCTCTCTAAGGTTGCCTAACTATGATCTACATTGTACCTTCATTGTGTATTTAAAGGAAGGCTCGTTCCATTGTGTATCCATCAGAACCAAGCCTGGAAGAGTTATGCCGCGTACACACGAAGGGACTTTGTCCGCCGGACCTAGTCCAGCGGACAAACCGCGGACTTTCCAGCTGGGCTTCGGCGGACTTGAAAGCGAACGGACTTGACCACACACGATCACGCTAAAAGTCTGGCGGTTCACGCGATGACGTACAGCACGTACGACGGGACTAGAAAAAGAAAAATACTAGAAAAATACTTGCTACTGAGCATGCGTCCTTTTTGGTCCGCTGGACCATACTACAGACGGCCGTATTGTCCGCCGGACTGCCAAGTTCAGCGGATAATTTTAAAACAAAAAACTTAAAACCTAGTCCGCCGGACTTTTGGGAAAAAAAGTCAGTCGAAGGCCCACACACGAGGGGATTGTCCGGCGGACTCGAGTCCAGCAGACAATCCCGCGGGATAGTCCCTTCGTGTGTACACGGCATTACACTGACTACGAAGAACTTTCACAGCCTTTGTTCAATAATTGAACCAGAACCAAAGAATATAGGAGAGGACAAAATCTATTGTTAAGGATATCAAAGAAAAACAAATAGTTCTAAGCCCCAGAGGAAGCCATGGACCTCCTGAATCTAGAGATGGTCGTTAAAGCGGAGTTCCACTCAAAAGTAGAATTTCCGCTCATCCATCTCCTCCCCCCCCCTCCGGTGCCACATTTGGCACCTTTCATGGGGATGGGGGGGAACAGGTAACTGTTTTTGACAGGTACTGTTCCCCACTTCCGGGAGACCGTGCCGCGGCCCAGTCTTCCCCCGGAAGACCGCCCCCCTCCTCCTCCGCCGAACCAATTAGAAAGCGCAGCGAGCTTTGCGAATGCGCAGTAGGGAACTGGCTGTGAAGCCGAACAGCTTCACTGCCGGGTTCCCTTACCAGGAATGGCGACGGCTGCACCTGACATCCGATCCCAAGATCGGCTGTGGTGCCGACATCGTGGGCTTCCTGGACAGGCAAGTGTCCATATATTAAAAGTCAGCAGCTGCAGTAATTGTTCTTCTTATCTGGGAACAGCTGATGGCTTCCAGATATTTCTATGAAGAGGCTTTCTACTCACCTGCAGAAGTGTCTTCCTCCTTACACTGCTCATAACCTCTATGAAAAACTTTGGCTTCTCCATCCACATCTTCAACCTTATTATTAAGCATCAGGTCTTCATCCTAAACAATGCGAGAACAAATATATAGCCTAACGTCATGAGCAGAGACTGAACTGATTTTTGTTTCTTAAGATCTCTACAAATCAATGTGCAGTCACTTTGATAAGACCCCTCAGGTCCCCCTACCTGATGATGGTGGGGGATGGTGTGATCTTCGTGTGGTGAATCCCGGGAATACAGACGATGAGGACATCTCTCTGGTGGGTTCCCATTACTGGATCCATCTGTAGGAAACACACACACTGACTGAATACATTGTTTCTGTGTTTATCAGATGATGGGGGATCTAGGTGGACCCTCCGTACTGCTCTCTCCTTTACAATAAAGTCGCCTCTTACCCGGTGATGTGAGGGGCGGCTGATTCTCCATCATGACGTCCTTGTAGAGATCCTTGTGTCCTTCTATATACTCCCACTCCTCCATGGAGAAATAGACAGTGACATCCTGACACCTTATAGGAACCTGAGACACACAATGATACAGTCACCATCCAGACACATCCCTTGTCTGTTACTGGATAATGTCCCAGAATTCCCGGCACCGCTCACCTCTCCCGTCAGCAGCTCAATCATCTTCTGGATGACTTCTAGGATCTGCTTGGTGTTGTTTCTTGCAGGAGTTGGGGAGGGAGGTGACGGTACCATGATGGTCACAAGGTCCCCAGACTTCACAGGAGGAAAGCTCTGTATTAAAAGTGGGACAGTTTTAATATATGACCCTCCCAGAATCCTCCTCTCCGGTCAGGTCTGTGTTTTATTAATAGAGATAAGAGTGATGTCATGTGACCTCCCAGAATCCTCCTCACCTCTCCGGTCAGGTCTGTGTTTTATTAATAGAGATAAGAGTGATGTCATGTGACCCCCCAGAATCCTCCTCACCTCTCCGGTCAGCAGGTAGATGATCTCCAGGGTGAGGTTCAGAACCTTCTCAGTCATGTGACTCCCATCCTCACCCATCCTGACCCTGGGGACAGAATTGCGTCCCCCGTAATAACAGATATAGATCAAACGATTAACACCTCGGTATAAACTTACTCTGAAGACATTTTTTTTAAAAAGTCAAATTTCGGAACTCAAAAACACGTGCCTTCTATTTTTATAATTTTTCTTTTTAATCCGATATCCTTAAAGCAAAATAATAGCAAATAAAAACATCCTTACTAATTTCAGTAGCACAGCTCCTGTGCAAATGTTGTCAGACAGGAAGTAAAATTAGCGAAGCAAAGGATTCTGGGAAATGTAGTTCCGGTCCTCTTTTTTTTTTTTTTCAGGACGACAATAAAATGGCCACCACTACTCCACTACCCTTTTTCAGAACACGGAGTGAGGTCCTGAGTTTTTTTTCTTTTAATTTTTGCCGTTCCTCCTTATCTTTTACTTTAATAACATTTCAAAACAGAAGGATGGAGATAGGGACCGGTGGGGAACGACCGTTTCACCTTCAGGTCCTCAGACTACGACAAAATGGCTCCACCAAACACAGGAAGTCCCATGGATATGAAGTTCCGGGTCAAAGGCAAATAGGAGAACACTAGAAAGAGCCATGGCTGTTACTGGAAGCCAGTTATGGTTGCTCAATGTAAAAGAATATCTTATTAAAATATATGATTTTAGGATTATAATTCTTATTAATACAATAGTAATAATACCAGAAAGCAAATAACTTTTATACACCATTGCTGGATGGACCAGCTGATAACTAGGGAGCTCAGGCAGATCCTAGTTTGAACCCACCTGAGCGAGCCCGCAATGAAGCTGTCACTGAACTGGGCCAATCATAAGTGGCCAAGGCATTCCCCACCTCTCAGCCGCACATATATACACCGGTTTTATATGTTCCGCTTCAGGGCAGGGAATGCCCCGACTGTAGATTATTGGCCCAAAACCATTTCCTGTTGAGGTAACAACACCACCACCCTGTTACATACAGGGTCAGCTCTCCACTCCAAATGGGTCAGGGTGGGGGAAGAAAGCAATCTCAACCAGTCTAACCCTTTCCCCCCAAAAAATGTCTTGCTCACCTCTTTAGCTCAATTTTTAACAGTGGCTGTTTGATAGCACCTCATATGAAGCTCCTTTTAAACCAGGGGTCTCAAACTGGCGGCCCTCCAGCTGTTGCAAAACTACAAGTCCCATGAGGCATTGCAAGGCTGACAATTACAAGCATGACTCCCACAGGCAGAAGCATGATGGGACTTGTAGTTTCGAAACAGCTGGAGGGCCGCCAGTTTGAGACCCCTGTTTTAAACCCTTTCCATTTCTTATTTGCTTCCAGTACAAATACCCTGTTGAAATGTGTGCAAAAGTGAACCTCCAAAGAGGTGTTGTGGTAACATTGTAATCCAAAGTTTTCCCACTGGTCAGCGTTCCCAGAAAACCAACCGCGATGACTGGATTCTGTGTTCTCAATGACACTGTGTGTTCTTGGCCATAGCAATTCCACAAATGTACCAGTCAGATTTTAGATAGCTTTTTGCAGTCATAACTACTCATGATATGAGCTCCATACTGTGCCATCTCATCTGTTCCTGAGATTTATTCCAAAGCCAGGTGAGAAATATAATCTCTCTAGCATGTTCTGGAACCATCAAAATGGACCACTTGGACATGTTGGGTAAGACTCCTTGCCACAGGTCTTCAAAGGATTATGTGCATGAAGCGGTTAATCTACCCCAACTGGATATTCTCAATCCAAAGGTGGAACACTTCTATTCTAAAGATCTCTAAGCTCTGTGTCATATCACGTATAGTAACCCCACAGAATGTCTCAAATCCTGGTGCTTCTACTTTCATTCTTTTGGACCTTATCCATAACTCATGGTCATAAATTAAAGACAGAGACACAGGCCGGTCAGCTAAACCCAAGAACTCAGCTAGAGCTTTCCTCCCCTCAACCATTTGCTAAATGTCTCAATTCAGAGGTGGAACACTTCTATTCTGAAGTTCGGACCTGCCGCCTAAACCCCAAAACTTCCCTCACATCAACCAGTTGTGAAACGTCTCAATTCCAAGGACGAACACTTCTATTCTGAAGTTCTCTCAGGCCTCCAAACTCTGTGTCATCTCCCAGAGAGTAACCCTCCCAGTCCCACCTAGAGAAACCTAATTCCTGCTGTCTCTACTCTCGTTCTAAGTAAAGACAGAGATACGGGCCTGCCGCCTAAGCCCAAAATCTCCACCATGGCTTCCCTCTCATCAACCAGTTGTGAAACTTCTCAATCCAAAAAGGTGGAACACTTCTATTCTGAAGTTCTCTCAGAGAGTAAAAGTCTCACCTAGAGAAACTTACGGTAATTCCTGTTGCCTATACTCTCGTTCTTTTGGATCTTATCCATAGCTCACCATCATGAGTAAAGACAGAGATATAGGCCTGCTGCCTAAATCCAAAAACTCAACTGTAGCTTCTCTCCCAATCAACCAGTTGTGAAACTTCTCAATCCCCAGGTGGAACACTTCTACTCTCAAGTTTTCTGAGATCTCAAAACCCTGTGCCATCTCAACCCAATTTCTGTTGCTTCTACTCTCATTCTTTTAGACCCTATCCAAAGCTCATGGTCATGAATTAAGACAGAGACACAGGCTGGACATCTAACCCCAAGAACTCAGCTAAAGCTTCCCCCCATCACCCAGTTGCAAATCTTCTCAATCTAGAGGTGGAATACTTCTGTTCTCAGATCTCCAAATGCTATGTAATCTCACGGGGAGTAACCCTTCCAAACCAAGCCTAAAAAATAAATTACTATTGCTATTATTCTCGCTCTTTTGGACCTTATCCATAACTCACCATCATAAGTAAATACAGAGATACGGACCTGCCCCCCAAACCCAATAACTCAACTGTGGCTTCCCTCCCATCAACTAGTTGTGAAGTGAGTCCAAAGGGGGGACACTTCTATTCTAAAGATCTCCAAGCACATATCATGTATAGTAACACTGCAGAGAATCTAAAATCCTGATGCTTTTACTCTTAGGTTCTTTTGGACCTCATCCATAACTCATGGTTATTAGTCAAGACAGAAACACAGGCCAGACAGCTAACCCTAAGAACTCAGCTAGAGCTTTCCTCCCATCAACCATTTGCAAAACGTCTCAATCCGGAGGTGGAACACTTGTAATCCAAAGTTCTTTCAGATCTCCAAACACTGTGTCTTCTCACAGTGAATAACCTTCCCAACCTAACCCAGAGAAAAGTAACTCCTGTTTTTTCCACTCTCCTTTTGGACCTCATCCATAGCTCACGATCATAAGTTAAGACAGAGATACAGGCTTGCCACCTAAACCCAAAAACTCAATTGTAGCTTCCCTCCCAGCAACCAGTTGTTGTCAGTGGAAGGAATAGTGCCCCAATGTTGGATGTCAGTGGCATGAATAATGCCTCAAGGGCTGGATAAAGGCAAGCAAATGGCTGCATTTTAGAGACCACTGCTCCTAGTGATCAGCGTTTTTTCGTCTACTGTTTGGGCTACCTGCTCATATACCCTGTTTCCCCCGAAAATAAGACCTAGCGTGATTGTCGGTGATGGCTGCAATATAAGCCCTACCCTGTTTCCCCAAAAATAAGCCCTACCCTGAAAATAAGACCTAAAAGGACTTTAACTAGGGCTTATTTGGGAAGTAGGGCTTATATTGCAGCCACCACCGACAATCACGCTAGGTCTTATTTTCGGGGGAAACAGGGTAGTTCTATTTTGCTTTTGTTATTTATTGATGCACACAGTCTTAGCTATTTGGATAGTGTCCTAAGGGCACGGTAGCTTATCCCAGTGTGGAGTGCAGTGCTGTGAGCCGAGCTCTGCTTGTGGGGTGAGGCATTGTTGAGGTTAATGAACCCCAAGAACCCAGCTTCTATTCTGAAACTCTCCCAGATCTTCAAACGCTGGGTCATTTCATGGAGAGTAACCCCATTAACCCTGCAGAGAAACCCAATTCCAGTCACTTCTACTCTCATTTTTTTTTTAGGACTGTAACCAAAGCCTAATAAAGAGTAAACTGGCCCTTCGTTTAGAAAGTTTGGAGACCCCTGGACTACAGAATAGTAATTTCACCAAAACTTAAGGCAAAACTGGTGTCGCGTCTTCAGCTGAAGTCTTCTAAAAAATTATCCTGACTTATAGAAGAAAAGTGGAAGCTGAGTTCTTGAACCTAGGATTTTCTTGTGTCTATCAGCAAGGACATCGAGAAGGAAAGGTAAGAACAATATAGTTACAAGTGATTTTTTATTACAAAAACTTTATTATAGATCCATGTAGGCAATTTTCATTCTTATGTCAGTATGAACTGCCTGCTAACTTAGTGAAGATGCGTTCTCGGGAACATGGCACACTATATACGTTATAAAAGTCCTTACAGCGATCATGTGATGCCTTCTTACAAGAGTTTGAGTCCATCTTTTATAGTATTGTCTCAAAAAGACCACCACCAAGGGAGGAAAACCATGATTACCAATTCTTCACCTAAGACTAATTCTTAGTCTTAATCCTTCACCTAAGACTAAAGAAGATCTGTCCTTCATATCCAGAGCAAGTGGTCTTATCATGGTAAGAGCTAAAAACATTTCCGTGAAGCACTCCCGAAAGTGGATTATTACCAACAACGAATGAACTATGAAAGCATATGAGATAGGATTGAGCAGTAGGAACTGCTCCTTGTTTCAGGCTTCACAAGTTTATGAAAGGCTTCTTTGGTTCACGACAGGCCTCTTGGGTTTTGCCAATTTAAAGGGCACAGGAGAGGTGTTCTACATTTGGGACTTTGGTCTCATGATTGCGTTACAGGATGGACCCATGACTATCGGATGAGCTTTGGGAGTATATGACAAGGCCTCTGGAACAAAACTGGACAGGCCATATCGAGATAAAATTTGCCTCATTTATTTGCCTTGAACTTTAAGACTATGGGGCTGTTTAACCGCTTCCCGACCGCCGCATGTAAAATATACGTCGGCAGAATGGCACGGCTAGGCAAAAGCACGTGTATATATGTCCCCTTTAATTGCCTAGCCGCCGGCGGCGCGGTCGGGAGCTCCGTGACCACGGCCGCGGGACCAGCGGACCCCGATCGCCGCTGGTGTCCTGCGATCGGGACACAGAGCTGAAGAACGGGGAGAGGTCTGTGTAAACAAACCTCTCCCCGCGCTTCCTACTCTGACTGTCACTGATCCGGCTGTTCCCTGTCATCGGGAACGCCGATCAGTGACGTCAGACGTCAGCCACGCCCCCTACTGTAAAAAAACCCCACAACACGTCACACTTAAGCCCCATACACACGGTCGGAAAATCCGACCACCAAATCCATCGGATTTGGTCCGACGGATTTAGTCCGACACTGGTGTTGGATACACATGGTCGGACAAAGTTGTCGGAAAATCCGATCATTCTGAACGTGGTGACGTTTGTTGCCTACGACGGGACTACGTAGAGGCTAGTAGCCAATAGCGTTGGTCTTGTAATGTGATCTGAGCATGCGTGGCACTTTGTCCGTCGGAATTCGCTACACACGATCGGAATTGGTGTGATCGGACTTTGTTGTCGGAAAACTTTTAGAGCAGGAGATACAACTTTGTCGGTCGGACAATCCGATAGAAAAATGTCCGATGGTGCCTACACACGGTCGGAATTTCCGACAACATTGTCCAATAGGACAGAATCCATCGGAAAATCCGACCGTGTGTATGGGGCTTAACTCCTCCCCGCACCCTAGTGGTTAACTCCTTCACTGCCACTGTCATTTACATAGGAATCAGTGCATTTAAAATAGCACTGATTTCTGTATAAATGACAATGGTCCGAAAAAATGTGTCAAAAATGTCCGATGTGTCCGCCATAATGTCGCAGTCACAATAAAAATCGCTGATCGCCGCCATTACTAGTAAAAAAAAATATTATTAATAAAAATGCTATAAAACTATCCCCTATTTTGTAAACGCTATAACTTTTGCGCAAACCAATCAATAATTGCGATTTTTTTTTTACCAAAAATACGTAGAAGAATACGTATCGGCCTAAACTGAGGAAAAAAAAAAAAGTCTTTTTATATATATTTTGGGGATATTTATTATAGCAAAAAGTAAAAAATATTGCATTTTTTTCAAAATTGTCGCTCTATTTTTGTTTATAGCGCAAAAAATAAAAACCGCAGGGGCGATCAAATACCACCAAAAGAAAGCTCTATTTGTGGGAAAAAAAGGACGCCAATTTTGTTCGGGAGCCACGTCGCACGACCGTGCAATTGTCAGTTAAAGCGACGCAGTGCCGAATCACAAAAAGGGGCCTGGTCCTTTGGCTGCCAATTGGTCCGGGGCTGAAAGTGGTTAACTTGACTTGGAGAGGTCCATGTGAGAACACATGGTCCTTACAATCACATGAAGGCTCTAATAAGCACATAGGACTAGGTCTTTTTAATGTCAATGATTCCACGCACATGGCTAGTATGTAGATTGGTTGAGTCAAGAAAAATGGTCACCTTTCCTATCAACAAGTGACAGGTGCTCTTCACGAAACCCTTTGCATTACATATGTGAATGTTCAGTCTTCATGGAAACCCACACTACTACATTGCCTATTTCCCCCACACACACACATTGAGGTAGCGTCATCTACTGTTTGTGAGTTCTCTGATGTCGAACGAGATCAGACTTCTGAGTAAAACTTCTGCTGCAGTCAGGGCAGGGAAAGGGTTTCTCCCCCCTGTGAAGTCTCTGATGATATATCAGACTGGCCTTCTGCATGAAGCTCTTCCCGCACTCCGTACAGAAGAACGGCCGCTCCCCGGTGTGGACCCTCTGGTGGTTGATAAGCATCGTCCTGTGCGCAAAACGCTTGCTGCAGTCCGTGCAAGCGAAAGGCTTCTCGCCGGTGTGAATCCTCTGGTGGGTGACCAGATCGGACTTCCCGATGAAGGACTTCCCACACTGGTCGCAGGAAAATGGCTTGTCGCCGACATGAATTCTGAGATGGTAGACCAGATCAGACCTCTGCACAAAACATTTCCCGCACTCGGGGCAGGGAAAAGGGTTCTCGTCGGTGTGTATCCTCCTGTGCCGGATCAGCACCGACTTCCGCGTGAATTTTTTTCCGCAGTCCGAGCAAGGGAAGGGCTTTTCCCCCGCGTGAACGTTTTTGTGCAGAGCCAGGTCGGACTTCTGAGTGAAACATCTGTCGCAGTGCGGACACGCGAAAGGCTTCTCTCCCGTGTGGATCCTCTGATGCCTCGCTAGGTCCGATTTTTGGGTGAAGGCTCTCCCGCAATCCTGACAGCAAAATGGCTTCTCCCCTGTGTGAATGCGCCGGTGCGCTATAAGGTTGGCCTTATGGCTAAGGTTTTTCCCACAGTCAGGACATGGGAAGACTTTTTTGCGTCTACAGTTAGTGGGAGGAGCAATGGGGAGTTTGATGGTCTTAGTGGGGATAGGCAAAATGCTTGCAGAGCAAAGGACGATCTGGATATTCTGGGCGACGCTGTTTTCTTGAGGAGGCACCAGTGCAATTTCATTATGTTCTGTTTTACAGTCTGGAGATGGAGCCATGCACACTTCTAAGATGTCCTCATTTGTGTGTCCATCTGTGGGAAAACAAAGCAAAATATAAAGTATAAGGTAAAAACACGCAACTGTATTATGGTGTTAGTATCAGCAAGTTTTGAAGCCCAATTTTGGCCAACTCTGCCGGATACTAGACTCCCTTGATTGTATTCTACAAATTTTGATCCAAACAGGTTACCAAGTAGTCCTCTTACCAATCCCGAGATCAACTGGAGACACCTCTTCCTTAACAGTCACTGGTATCGCAATCTCCTCTTCTTTAACAACTATATTAAGTTCGCGGAAGTCCACGGCAGCGTTATACGAATCAGGACTGGGACTTCTCTCTGGTTGGTTCCTGTCAATGGATCCATCTGTAGGAAAGAAACACACAAACTGAGAACATCATTTCTATGTGTTTAGAAGATGATGAGGAAGCTGGCCCTTCCGGACTGCTCCATACTTTACAAATATAGCTCTTACCTAGCTGATTCTCCATTAAGGAGTCCTTGTGGAGATCCTTGTGTCCGTCTAGATCCTTCCACTCCTCCATGAAGAAATAGACAGTGACACCTAATTAGAATCCAAAACACACAATGAGACAGTCACTATCCAGACACAACCCTTCCCTGTCTATCAACAACGGTTAGAGCACTTCATGCAAGCAGCTAAATACCGTTGCGAATTCCATTCAGACAGTCTTGCGATCCAGAACCCCACGACCACCCATTAAATTGCGCATAAAGCCCCCCCTGGACCTTCACTGTGGCAGCTTACTAGATTTACTCTCTTGGTTAGAGGGCTGGAGGAAGAAGAGAGATCCAGAAAAGCTTACTTCAGTTTGGGATCTCCCTCTAAGAACCGAAAGTCATTGAGGCTGAGAATTCATTGAAAGGAACCTCCCTATGAATTCTTAGCCTCCTATTTACTGCTTTTTAGAAGAGATCCTAAATAAAAGTAAGCTGTCCAGTGCTGTCCCCTCTCCTCCCGTCTTTTGGTCTCCACAGAGCTCCTCCACCAGTACAGATGGGCCAGATTTGCTGGAGTTATAATCAGGTTACTAGATTTACTCTATTGGTGAGAGTACTGGAGGAAGAAGAGAGATTCGGGGAGATCTGGACAGCTGGCTTCTATTTGGGATCTCCCTCTAAGAACCAGTGGCCAGGAAGCTGAGAATTCACTGAAAGGAACCTCTCAATGAATTCTCAACCTCCCATCCACTGGTCTTTAGAAGGGGATCCTAAATGGAAGTCAGTGCCGCTACCTCCCCTCCCATCCCTCAGTCTCAACCGAACTCTTCCACCAGCACAGATGGACTTGATTGCAAACAGATCTCACCAGATTTGCTGGGGTTATAACCAGGTTGCTAGAGTTTCTCTCTTGGAGAAAAAAAAGAAGAGGGGATCCAGAGAGATTTAGGTTTGTAGCCCAATCCATCTGTGCTGGTGGAGGCAGAACGAGAGGGGGGGGGGGGAGAGAAAAAGTGGCGCTGGACGGCTAAATCCTGCTTGGGATCCCTGAAAGAACCAGTTGGTCAGGAGTCTCCCGCTTGGGATCCTTCAAAGAACCAGTTGGTTGGGAGGCTTCTGCTTGTGATCCCTCAAAGAAACCAGTTGGTTGGGAGGCTGCCACTTGAAATACCTCAAAGAACCAGTTGGTCGGGAGGCTTCCGCTTGGGATCCTTCAAAGGCCAATTGGTTGGGAGGCTTCTGCTTGGGATCCCTCAAAGAAACTAGTTGGTTGGGAGGCTTTCACTTGGGAACCCTCAAAGAACAAGTTGGTTGGGAAGCTTCCACTTGGGATCCCTCAAATCCATCTGTGCTGGTGGAGGCAGAACGAGAGCAGGGAAGAGAAAAAGTGGCACTGGACGGCTAAATCCTGCCCTGCTTGGGATCCCTCAAAGAACCAGTTGGTCAGGAGTCTCCCGCTTGGGATCCCTCAAAGAACGAGTTGGTCAGGAGTCTCCCGCTTGGGATCCCTCAAAGAACCAGTTGGTTGGGAGTCTTCTGCTTGTGATCCCTCATAGAAACTAATTGGTTGGGAGGCTTTCACTTGGGATCCCTCAAAGAACAAGTTGGTTGGGAAGCTCCACTTGGGATCCCTCAAATCCATCTGTGCTGGTGGAGGCAGAACGAGAGCAGGGAAGAGAAAAAGTGGCACTGGACGGCTAAATCCTGCCCTGCTTGGGATCCCTCAAAGAACCAGTTGGTCAGGAGACTCCCGCTTGGGATCCCTCAAAGAACGAGTTGGTCAGGAGTCTCCCGCTTGGGATCCCTCAAAGAACCAGTTGGTTGGGAGTCTTCTGCTTGTGATCCCTCATAGAAACTAATTGGTTGGGAGGCTTTCACTTGGGATCCCTCAAAGAACAAGTTGGTTGGGAAGCTCCACTTGGGATCCCTCAAATCCATCTGTGCTGGAACGAGAGCGGGGAAGAGAAAAAGTGGCACTGGATGGCTAAATCCTGCTTGGGATCCCTTAAAGAACCTATACCACAGATGGACACCAGTGGCAAAAAGCGCCCTGAGGCGATTCAGTTTGCATAGGTAGCGCTATACAAGTCATTCATCCATTCATTCAACCAGTTGGTCAGGAGTCTCCCGCTTGAGATCCCTCAAAGAACCAGTTGGTCAGAAGGATTCTGCTTGGAATCCCTCAAAGAACCAGAGGCTTCAGGTTGGGATCTCACAAAAAGCCAGCAGGTCCCTTAAAAAAAACAGTTCCCTCAAAAGAGACTGAGATCCCTCAAAAAAAAGGTACAGATGGGCCAGATTTGCTGGAGTTATAATCAGGTTACTAGATTTACTCTATTGGTGAGAGTACTGGAGGAAGAAGAGAGATTCGGGGAGATCTGGACAGCTGGCTTCTATTTGGGATCTCCCTCTAAGAACCAGTGGCCAGGAAGCTCAGAATTCACTGAAAGGAACCTCTCAATGAATTCTCAACCTCCCATCCACTGGTCTTTAGAAGGGGATCCTAAATGGAAGTCAGTGCCGCTACCTCCCCTCCCATCTCTCAGTCTCAACCGAACTCTTCCACCAGCACAGATGGACTTGATTGCAAACAGATCTCACCAGATTTGCTGGGGTTATAACCAGGTTGCTAGAGTTTCTCTCTTGGAGAAAAAAAAAGAAGAAGAGGGGATCCAGAGAGATTTAGGTTTGTAGCCCAATCCATCTGTGCTGGTGGAGGCAGAACGAGAGGGGGGGGGGGAGAGAAAAAGTGGCGCTGGACGGCTAAATCCTGCTTGGGATCCCTGAAAGAACCAGTTGGTCAGGAGTCTCCCGCTTGGGATCCTTCAAAGAACCAGTTGGTTGGGAGGCTTCTGCTTGTGATCCCTCAAAGAAACCAGTTGGTTGGGAGGCTGCCACTGGAAATACCTCAAAGAACCAGTTGGTCGGGAGGCTTCCGCTTGGGATCCTTCAAAGGCCAATTGGTTGGGAGGCTTCTGCTTGGGATCCCTCAAAGAAACTAGTTGGTTGGGAGGCTTTCACTTGGGAACCCTCAAAGAACAAGTTGGTTGGGAAGCTTCCACTTGGGATCCCTCAAATCCATCTGTGCTGGTGGAGGCAGAACGAGAGCAGGGAAGAGAAAAAGTGGCACTGGACGGCTAAATCCTGCCCTGCTTGGGATCCCTCAAAGAACCAGTTGGTCAGGAGTCTCCCGCTTGGGATCCCTCAAAGAACGAGTTGGTCAGGAGTCTCCCGCTTGGGATCCCTCAAAGAACCAGTTGGTTGGGAGTCTTCTGCTTGTGATCCCTCATAGAAACTAATTGGTTGGGAGGCTTTCACTTGGGATCCCTCAAAGAACAAGTTGGTTGGGAAGCTCCACTTGGGATCCCTCAAATCCATCTGTGCTGGAACGAGAGCGGGGAAGAGAAAAAGTGGCACTGGATGGCTAAATCCTGCTTGGGATCCCTTAAAGAACCTATACCACAGATGGACACCAGTGGCAAAAAGCGCCCTGAGGCGATTCAGTTTGCATAGGTAGCGCTATACAAGTCATTCATCCATTCATTCAACCAGTTGGTCAGGAGTCTCCCGCTTGAGATCCCTCAAAGAACCAGTTGGTCAGAAGGATTCTGCTTGGAATCCCTCAAAGAACCAGAGGCTTCAGGTTGGGATCTCACAAAAAGCCAGCAGGTCCCTTAAAAAAAACAGTTCCCTCAAAAGAGACTGAGATCCCTCAAAAAAAAGGTACAGATGGGCCAGATTTGCTGGAGTTATAATCAGGTTACTAGATTTACTCTATTGGTGAGAGTACTGGAGGAAGAAGAGAGATTCGGGGAGATCTGGACAGCTGGCTTCTATTTGGGATCTCCCTCTAAGAACCAGTGGCCAGGAAGCTCAGAATTCACTGAAAGGAACCTCTCAATGAATTCTCAACCTCCCATCCACTGGTCTTTAGAAGGGGATCCTAAATGGAAGTCAGTGCCGCTACCTCCCCTCCCATCTCTCAGTCTCAACCGAACTCTTCCACCAGCACAGATGGACTTGATTGCAAACAGATCTCACCAGATTTGCTGGGGTTATAACCAGGTTGCTAGAGTTTCTCTCTTGGAGAAAAAAAAAGAAGAAGAGGGGATCCAGAGAGATTTAGGTTTGTAGCCCAATCCATCTGTGCTGGTGGAGGCAGAACGAGAGGGGGGGGGGGGAGAGAAAAAGTGGCGCTGGACGGCTAAATCCTGCTTGGGATCCCTGAAAGAACCAGTTGGTCAGGAGTCTCCCGCTTGGGATCCTTCAAAGAACCAGTTGGTTGGGAGGCTTCTGCTTGTGATCCCTCAAAGAAACCAGTTGGTTGGGAGGCTGCCACTGGAAATACCTCAAAGAACCAGTTGGTCGGGAGGCTTCCGCTTGGGATCCTTCAAAGGCCAATTGGTTGGGAGGCTTCTGCTTGGGATCCCTCAAAGAAACTAGTTGGTTGGGAGGCTTTCACTTGGGAACCCTCAAAGAACAAGTTGGTTGGGAAGCTTCCACTTGGGATCCCTCAAATCCATCTGTGCTGGTGGAGGCAGAACGAGAGCAGGGAAGAGAAAAAGTGGCACTGGACGGCTAAATCCTGCCCTGCTTGGGATCCCTCAAAGAACCAGTTGGTCAGGAGTCTCCCGCTTGGGATCCCTCAAAGAACGAGTTGGTCAGGAGTCTCCCGCTTGGGATCCCTCAAAGAACCAGTTGGTTGGGAGTCTTCTGCTTGTGATCCCTCATAGAAACTAATTGGTTGGGAGGCTTTCACTTGGGATCCCTCAAAGAACAAGTTGGTTGGGAAGCTCCACTTGGGATCCCTCAAATCCATCTGTGCTGGAACGAGAGCGGGGAAGAGAAAAAGTGGCACTGGATGGCTAAATCCTGCTTGGGATCCCTTAAAGAACCTATACCACAGATGGACACCAGTGGCAAAAAGCGCCCTGAGGCGATTCAGTTTGCATAGGTAGCGCTATACAAGTCATTCATCCATTCATTCAACCAGTTGGTCAGGAGTCTCCCGCTTGAGATCCCTCAAAGAACCAGTTGGTCAGAAGGATTCTGCTTGGAATCCCTCAAAGAACCAGAGGCTTCAGGTTGGGATCTCACAAAAAGCCAGCAGGTCCCTTAAAAAAAACAGTTCCCTCAAAAGAGACTGAGATCCCTCAAAAAAAAGGTACAGATGGGCCAGATTTGCTGGAGTTATAATCAGGTTACTAGATTTACTCTATTGGTGAGAGTACTGGAGGAAGAAGAGAGATTCGGGGAGATCTGGACAGCTGGCTTCTATTTGGGATCTCCCTCTAAGAACCAGTGGCCAGGAAGCTCAGAATTCACTGAAAGGAACCTCTCAATGAATTCTCAACCTCCCATCCACTGGTCTTTAGAAGGGGATCCTAAATGGAAGTCAGTGCCGCTACCTCCCCTCCCATCTCTCAGTCTCAACCGAACTCTTCCACCAGCACAGATGGACTTGATTGCAAACAGATCTCACCAGATTTGCTGGGGTTATAACCAGGTTGCTAGAGTTTCTCTCTTGGAGAAAAAAAAAGAAGAAGAGGGGATCCAGAGAGATTTAGGTTTGTAGCCCAATCCATCTGTGCTGGTGGAGGCAGAACGAGAGGGGGGGGGGGAGAGAAAAAGTGGCGCTGGACGGCTAAATCCTGCTTGGGATCCCTGAAAGAACCAGTTGGTCAGGAGTCTCCCGCTTGGGATCCTTCAAAGAACCAGTTGGTTGGGAGGCTTCTGCTTGTGATCCCTCAAAGAAACCAGTTGGTTGGGAGGCTGCCACTGGAAATACCTCAAAGAACCAGTTGGTCGGGAGGCTTCCGCTTGGGATCCTTCAAAGGCCAATTGGTTGGGAGGCTTCTGCTTGGGATCCCTCAAAGAAACTAGTTGGTTGGGAGGCTTTCACTTGGGAACCCTCAAAGAACAAGTTGGTTGGGAAGCTTCCACTTGGGATCCCTCAAATCCATCTGTGCTGGTGGAGGCAGAACGAGAGCAGGGAAGAGAAAAAGTGGCACTGGACGGCTAAATCCTGCCCTGCTTGGGATCCCTCAAAGAACCAGTTGGTCAGGAGTCTCCCGCTTGGGATCCCTCAAAGAACGAGTTGGTCAGGAGTCTCCCGCTTGGGATCCCTCAAAGAACCAGTTGGTTGGGAGTCTTCTGCTTGTGATCCCTCATAGAAACTAATTGGTTGGGAGGCTTTCACTTGGGATCCCTCAAAGAACAAGTTGGTTGGGAAGCTCCACTTGGGATCCCTCAAATCCATCTGTGCTGGAACGAGAGCGGGGAAGAGAAAAAGTGGCACTGGATGGCTAAATCCTGCTTGGGATCCCTTAAAGAACCTATACCACAGATGGACACCAGTGGCAAAAAGCGCCCTGAGGCGATTCAGTTTGCATAGGTAGCGCTATACAAGTCATTCATCCATTCATTCAACCAGTTGGTCAGGAGTCTCCCGCTTGAGATCCCTCAAAGAACCAGTTGGTCAGAAGGATTCTGCTTGGAATCCCTCAAAGAACCAGAGGCTTCAGGTTGGGATCTCACAAAAAGCCAGCAGGTCCCTTAAAAAAAACAGTTCCCTCAAAAGAGACTGAGATCCCTCAAAAAAAAGGTACAGATGGGCCAGATTTGCTGGAGTTATAATCAGGTTACTAGATTTACTCTATTGGTGAGAGTACTGGAGGAAGAAGAGAGATTCGGGGAGATCTGGACAGCTGGCTTCTATTTGGGATCTCCCTCTAAGAACCAGTGGCCAGGAAGCTCAGAATTCACTGAAAGGAACCTCTCAATGAATTCTCAACCTCCCATCCACTGGTCTTTAGAAGGGGATCCTAAATGGAAGTCAGTGCCGCTACCTCCCCTCCCATCTCTCAGTCTCAACCGAACTCTTCCACCAGCACAGATGGACTTG
This sequence comes from Lithobates sylvaticus, assembly GCA_028564925.1. Classification (NCBI taxonomy): domain Eukaryota; kingdom Metazoa; phylum Chordata; class Amphibia; order Anura; family Ranidae; genus Lithobates; species Lithobates sylvaticus. The sequence goes on along the minus strand of CM053028.1, from coordinate 613,622,331 downwards.
ATTGCAAACAGATCTCACCAGATTTGCTGGGGTTATAACCAGGTTGCTAGAGTTTCTCTCTTGGAGAAAAAAAAAGAAGAAGAGGGGATCCAGAGAGATTTAGGTTTGTAGCCCAATCCATCTGTGCTGGTGGAGGCAGAACGAGAGGGGGGGGGGGGAGAGAAAAAGTGGCGCTGGACGGCTAAATCCTGCTTGGGATCCCTGAAAGAACCAGTTGGTCAGGAGTCTCCCGCTTGGGATCCTTCAAAGAACCAGTTGGTTGGGAGGCTTCTGCTTGTGATCCCTCAAAGAAACCAGTTGGTTGGGAGGCTGCCACTGGAAATACCTCAAAGAACCAGTTGGTCGGGAGGCTTCCGCTTGGGATCCTTCAAAGGCCAATTGGTTGGGAGGCTTCTGCTTGGGATCCCTCAAAGAAACTAGTTGGTTGGGAGGCTTTCACTTGGGAACCCTCAAAGAACAAGTTGGTTGGGAAGCTTCCACTTGGGATCCCTCAAATCCATCTGTGCTGGTGGAGGCAGAACGAGAGCAGGGAAGAGAAAAAGTGGCACTGGACGGCTAAATCCTGCCCTGCTTGGGATCCCTCAAAGAACCAGTTGGTCAGGAGTCTCCCGCTTGGGATCCCTCAAAGAACGAGTTGGTCAGGAGTCTCCCGCTTGGGATCCCTCAAAGAACCAGTTGGTTGGGAGTCTTCTGCTTGTGATCCCTCATAGAAACTAATTGGTTGGGAGGCTTTCACTTGGGATCCCTCAAAGAACAAGTTGGTTGGGAAGCTCCACTTGGGATCCCTCAAATCCATCTGTGCTGGAACGAGAGCGGGGAAGAGAAAAAGTGGCACTGGATGGCTAAATCCTGCTTGGGATCCCTTAAAGAACCTATACCACAGATGGACACCAGTGGCAAAAAGCGCCCTGAGGCGATTCAGTTTGCATAGGTAGCGCTATACAAGTCATTCATCCATTCATTCAACCAGTTGGTCAGGAGTCTCCCGCTTGAGATCCCTCAAAGAACCAGTTGGTCAGAAGGATTCTGCTTGGAATCCCTCAAAGAACCAGAGGCTTCAGGTTGGGATCTCACAAAAAGCCAGCAGGTCCCTTAAAAAAAACAGTTCCCTCAAAAGAGACTGAGATCCCTCCAAAAAAAACTGTTCGTTGGGAGGCTTCTGTTTGCAATCCCTCAAATAACCAGTTGGTTAGGAGGCTTCCGTTTGAGATCCCTCAAAGAATTAGTTGGTCAAAAAGCTTCCATTTGGGATCCCTCAAAGAACCAGTTAGTCAGGGAGGCTTCCATTTGGGATCCCTCAAAGCATCAGTTGGTTGGGAGGCTTCCGCTTGGGATCCCTCAGAGAACCAGTTTGTTGGGAGGCTTCCGCTTGGGATCCCTCAGAGAACCAGTTGGTTGGGAGGCATCCGCTTGGGATCCCTCAGAGAACCAGTTGGTTGGGAGGCTTCCGCTTGGGATCCCTCAGAGAACCAGTTTGTTGGGAGGCTTCCGCTTGGGATCCCTCAGAGAACCAGTTGGTTGGGAGGCTTCCGCTTGGGATCCCTCAGAGAACCAGTTGGTTGGGAGGCTTCCGCTTGGGATCCCTCAGAGAACCAGTTGGTTGGGAGGCTTCCGCTTGGGATCCCTCAGAGAACCAGTTGGTTGGGAGGCTTCTGCTTGGGATCCCTCAGAGAACCAGTTGGTTGGGAGGCTTCCGCTTGGGATCCCTCAGAGAACCAGTTGGTTGGGAGGCTTCCGCTTGGGATCCCTCAGAGAACCAGTTGGTTGGGAGGCTTCCGCTTGGGATCCCTCAGAGAACCAGTTGGTTGGGAGGCTTCCGCTTGGGATCCCTCAGAGAACCAGTTGGTTGGGAGGCTTCCGCTTGGGATCCCTCAGAGAACCAGTTGGTTGGGAGGCTTCCGCTTGGGATCCCTCAGAGAACCAGTTGGTTGGGAGGCTTCCGCTTGGGATCCCTCAGAGAACCAGTTGGTTGGGAGGCTTCCGCTTGGGATCCCTCAGAGAACCAGTTGGTTCGGAGGCTTCCGCTTGGGATCCCTCAGAGAACCAGTTGGTTGGGAGGTTGGCAAAAACTTGTTGGCAAGCTGCAAGGCATGTAAGTTCCTAATCACAATGGTCACATGATTGAGAAGACTTTCCCCCCACCAAGTTAAAGGGGAAGGGGTTAATAAAGGGTATGTGAACTCAAACACTGAACATCTCTAATTTGCTCCCCTGTGGTCTGTTGAGTTTACCATCTGAGACGTTTTGTTATATCTGTTCAAGAAGAGCAAAAAATGACAGTTGATCCTGACAGAAATCCGGCAAGCTGATAACTTCCTGTGCTGGACTCTGATACAGAGAGGTGAATGAGCCTTGTCACCTTAGGACATAATGGGGTGTATTTATAAATAAATAAAAATCATCCTGTGCTATTCACGCGCTGTGCGAATGGAGAGCAAAAAAAAAAAAAAAATCGAATGTTATTAGGCTATGTTCTCTCCAGGTTGGATGTTTTTCACTGATAATGAATAGCATGAACCAGGAAAATACTGCATGATGGCCACTAGATGGTGCTCACGACCACAGCAATTGTCAGCTCCATCCAATGGCCATAATGCGGCATTGTTCTCATTCATGCTATTCCGTATGAATGAAGAACGTTCGACCTGGAGAAAAGGAAAACCTAATAACATTTGATTTTGTTTTGAAGAGGCCCTGTCACCAACTTCGACATGCTTACAATTCCTTCCATAAATGATTTCGGAGTGCTAGAAGGTTGGATCACACCAGGAACAGTCAGTCCCCTAGCAGAGCCCCCCTCCGCTTTTGGGAGGTTAGGATTACTGTCTGTGCTGGCCCAGCTCCTCCGCTCCGCCCTACATCTTATAAGGAGCTGCCGAGGGAGGAGCAAAGGGGAATACTACTTGAGTGAAAGCTGTGAGGCTGCTGGCGTCACGTCTGGTTACTGTCTGTGGTGGCCCAGCCCCTTCACCCGGACCTACGTAACCTTATAAGGAGCTGCCGAGGGAGGAGCAAAGGCGAATACTACTTGAGTGACAGCTGTGAGTCTGCTGGCGTCGCGTCTGGTTACTGTCTGTGGTGGCCCAGCCCCTTCACCCGGACCTACGTAACCTTATAAGGAGCTGCCGAGGGAGGAGCAAAGGGGAATACTACTTGAGTGACAGCGGTGAGTCTGCTGGCGTCGCGTCTGGTTACTGTCTGTGGTGGCCCAGCCCCTTCACCCGGACCTACGTAACCTTATAAGGAGCTGCCGAGGGAGGAGCAAAGGGGAATACTTCTTGAGTGACAGCGGTGAGGCTGCTGGCGTCGCGTCTGGTTACCCAGCCCCTTCACCCTGACCTACGTAACCTTATATGGAGCTGCCGAGGGAGGAGCAAAAGGGGAATGCTACTTGAGTGACAGCTGTGAGGCTGCTGACGTCACATCTGGTTACCGTC